>OU342980.1:0-1234297 GCA_910592155.1 Ypsolopha scabrella | reverse complement strand
CTTCCTGTTTTCCTTTTTTTCGTGTAGCTAGTAAGCATGGAATGCATGTTACTAAAAATTCTTCAATTTTTTTATCTACATTCTTCATATAATAATCACGACCAATCAATTCTATCATTTTCTTCTTAGCAAAATGCCCTTTTTTCATGTACTTGCTTTAATATTTCAACCTCCATCTTCTTTGGGACAACCAGTCTTCTTTCAGCTCCCTTGTACAGCAGACCATTGTGAAGAAAATAGTCATCATACATTTTATCTTTCAAAATTTCCTTAATCGCCTTGAGCCCATCATCATGCTCTTGTGCTTGTCTCAACCTATCATGCAATTCATTAACTACTACAGCTACATTCCTGCTCAATGCATCTGTATGTTTCATCTTACTACCAGACCGGTGCTCAATTGTGAAGCTGTAATCTTGAAGTACAAATACCCATCGGGCAACTCTGGTAGATAAATCTTTTTTGTCTAAAGTCTTTTGGAATGCTTGACAATCTGTAACAATTTTGAAGTGTCTTCCAAGTAAGTAATGTCTAAACTTCTTAACACCTTCAATAATGGCAAGGGCTTCGAGTTCATAACTAGAGTACTTCTTCTCTGCATCATTAGTCTTCCTACTCATGTAATGTATTGGATGCAGCCCACCTTTTTCATCCTGTTGGAGAAGTATAGCAGAGTATGCTACACATGAAGCATCCGTGTGCAGTTCAGTCTGTGATTTAGGGTTAAATATTTTCAAAACAGGTTGACTACCCAACTTCTGTTTTAACATCTTGAAGGCTTGCCGTTCTTCATTACTGAAAGTAAAAGAGACATCCTTTCTTAATAAATCCGTCAATGGTTTAGCAATCAATGCATAATTTTCGATATATTTCCTGAAGTATGAAGTTAAACCTATGAAACTATGTAGTTGTTTAATCGTTTTCGGCTCTGGGTAATTTAATACTACAGCAGTCTTGTCAGGTGAAGGTTGCACTTTCCCATTCTCAACAACATGTCCGAGATATTCAATTCTACGGCTCATCAACTGAGCTTTCTTCCAATTAATTTGTAGTCCATACTCAGACGCTACATCTAATACTTGTTTTAACCTTCGCACAGCCTGGAACTCATCCATGGCAGGGATCACCAAATCGTCGATAAATATTTGGATAAGTCCTTTAGAAATCAGGTCTTGGAAGATAAAAGTGACAAATCTCATAAAATATTTGGGACATACTGATAGACCAAAAGGTGCTCTCAGAAATTCATACTGCCCCTGATTCGTCACAAAAGAAGTGTACTTAACAGACTCTTCACTAACTCTTAAATGAAAGAAACCATTCTTTAAATCTAAAACGGAAAAGATCTTAGCACTTTGTAGGTTATCTATTAAATCCTCTATTATTGGCAAAGGAAACTCGTCTTTTATCATCTTTTGGTTAATTTTACGGTAATCAACACAAACACGTGTCCCTCCATCTTTCTTTCTAACAAGCACCACAGGGCTAGCGTATTCAGAATAACTCACCTGGATTATGTTTTCTTCAAGCCATGCAGCTACCTGTCGCTCAACAATATCTCTCTCCGCTAGGGCAAGTCGTCTCGGCCGCTGAGCAACTGGTATGTCATCCTTCAAAATGATCTTCAGTTTAATCGGAACCTCCTTTGTTTGTTGTGGTTTGTAGCCCTCTACACACTCTAACAGCAATCGCTTTAGCTCTGGGTCACTAACGTAATCTATAACCAAATCACAAGGGAGACAAGAAATTGCATTCATCCAGTCCTGCTCAACAGGTAGAAACCACACAGAACCATCATTCATAACCATTGTAACTTTTTGAAGAAACTCTTGACCTATAATTGCTTTATAGGGTATAGAATCAGTTTGAACTACATGAAAAACTACTTCTTCATAGCTTTGTCCATCAATTATAACTATTGTTTTGAATTTCCCCAATGACTTCACTCGTAAATGTCCAAGGCCCGTCAGTACAACACTATCCTCCTCACATTTCGGCGCTCCTAACTCCCGATAAAATCTTTCAGCCACTAAATTAACCTCACTTCCCGAGTCAACCAGCACGTCGACATTATACGTAGAAATCTTCATCGTTTTTAAAGGTTTTCGTGAATTTCCATGCGACAAAATATTCATCACCTCGCCGCTACTGTTTTCTTGTTCGGATTCTGACGTAAACAGAGAGCTGTCAAAGTCATTCGCTGCTGCGTTCATGTTCGTTTGCACGTCACCAGCAGTACCAACAGCACCGCAGTGGCATTCCGTTTCCGTGTTGTCGCATGAAGTGAACATCGTCCGCTTTGTACTATCGGCGCTTCTTACACTCGATCGCGGCTGACTTCCGGATGATGGATTCTTGCAGTTGGTTGAAATATGTCCAAACAAATTGCATCGAAAGCATTTGAGTCCTTGCTCTTTATGTGGACAAACTGATGAAGTATGACGCATTTCACCACAACTGAAACACCTTTTCTGGTTCTTGGATCCTTCAAATGACCGGCGATCTTCTAATCGAGCGCTTTTTGACTTCTCCTTGATTGACTCGTAAATTTTCATTTTTTCTTTGAGCTCGATATATGTGGTTATACCATACAGCATAATCTTGTTAATTTCGGCGTCTTCAATGCCATCCACAATATATTTAACTGCAACATAGTCCGGCATCTTACCACGTTTACCCATTTCTTTCATTATGAGCAAGTAATCGTGACAGGATTCGTTCACCCCCTTCTTACGGCTGCTCATCATTTCATGAATCTTCTTTTGATCAATAGTATCCGGAAACTCTTTTAACAAGCCACCTTTAAGTTCGTCCCACGTTTTAAATGGTTTTTCACTCTTTAGCCAAAGTGCGGCCGTGCCCACCAAGGACCTTCTAGCGACGACCAACAATTGTAATGGCGTCCACTCGAAAATTTCTGCGTTGTCCTCCAGGTCTTGAATCCATTTTAGTGCCGGATTGTTATTCTCCTGACCATCAAATTTCGGCACTAAGCCCTCCGTGTATTGCAGGATTCCCAGCCTGGAACGGCTCCCGACCGAGTCTTCATAATCTTCTTGCCGGCTGCCTCGCTTGTTAGGTTTGGACATCGTTCTTTGTTCGTAAAACGCCACGTGATGTACGCAATAGTTTTTTCGTCGTTTAGTAGTTTTCGTCGTAGTCTTTCTTTCGTCTTGCGTGAATCCCGGACCAGCCCCCACTTTGTAGGCTCGGAAATTAAACTCAGCTTTGAAGGAATTCACTTTTCTTTAATAATCGTACTCTTTTTAAGATTATCCAACACAACGCACCGGCGTCTCCGGTCGCCATATTGCCCTATTCCTCTCTCTCTCTCTCTTTCATCCGACCTTTCACTCACTCATTGTTACGTTCCGTTCCTACATATATATAAATATAGATGTATATATAAATTAATATGTATATATATTTTTTTTTTCAATTAAAGTTTCGAGTTCGTACAAAATTAAATTAGATAAAACTAAACGCGATCTTTAATTATTTTTGGAGCTTCTTGTGCCTCATAATGGAAAAACGGAAACCTATAAGGACCACGCTGTTTTCCGTCTGTCTGTGCGTGTGTCTGAACCCCGTTTATCAGGGACACACGGCTTGCTAAAATTGATATCGAATGCTGAAAACACTGCAAGTGAAACGAGTCAGCTCTCCTAGCATCACGTTAGACATCGTCGGTAAAACGGTAAGATATGAGTGCGTACTGTTTCTAAGTATACTTTACACTTTGAAACACCTCTAAAACCTCCTCAAGTATGTTTATCGTGATGATATGTTGGTGTCATTTAATGTCTTTGTTTATTTTGTTTATAAAACAACATGTCAAATTTTGTTTCCTACGTCAAACGATCGGATTTACAACAATTCTGAATGTTATTTGTGTTGAAATCGATTAGGAAAAAGTCTCGAAGACATATCGCATACCAAACTAGTTAATAGCTAACGTAAATTGTAAAAATTTCTTCAGGCACTTACTAAATAGTCCTACTATTAATAGTCCTGCCTTTTAGGGTAAATTTTTGATGTTGTACAAAAGATTTGTTGTCTCATTTGTACGCTAATAAATAAATAATTTTTTTCAGCCCCATGACCCATATAAAATGAAATAAAAACCAAAATTACTTTATCTATTGCCCAACCTATTCCTATCGGTTTTAAAATTTATACAATACCCATATATATATATATATATATATATATATATATATATATATATATATATATATATATATATATATATATATGGGTATTGTATAAATTTTAATATATATATATATTAAATCACCTTCGCTTATCCAACAAACGATGATTTCAATGAAACAATCGTAAACAAACGGTAAACAAACGATCTACATAACCCAAATTGTGAAATTTTGAGTGGGTAGCCCGATCCACTGCCTGCAACTTTTTTGTCATGTCTATTCTCTCTCTTACATATTAGCAATAACGATTATCTATACAAATTTCAACAAGGCGCTTGCAGGCGCTTTGCTCTCCATACATTTTATCATCACCTTTCACCAGCTATATTCTACTAACCGCACCGACGAATCACGTCAGTTTTTATACTGTGCGTGTAGCTATTACTGTGCATAGTATTATACCATGAATCAGCTTTCCAAATCATAGTTTAATTTACTAAACAATAACACGTGTTTCAACACCTGTAGCTACGAAATAGTTACCAAGACCGGGGGCCTTATTGTCTAACTTTAAATCTATCGCGATACCTTTTAATTTGACATTTGTACCATACTTTAAATGTCAAAATCAAAGGTATTGCGATTGATTTAAAGTTACACGATAAGGCCCCCGGTCCATCGCATTCACATAAGTTACGTAATTGATATTTTTGTTACTAACTAGGAAAAATTTGTATTTATATGGTTATGGGAAATAAAGGCTATTTTTATTTTTATTTTATTTTTATTCTATTTATTTGGAAAACTAATATCAATAACGTGTAGATAACTTATTCAATATAATAAATCTAATAATTTAATTTAATTTAATTTATATAGGTAAATTAAAAATAAAACATGAAAATGAAAAAAGCTACTGTACAGTTCGATCTAAATATGTCACGTTTTATAAGTTCACTTTATTGCTATTTGTAGCCCTTTCAGCTAGTTATAGGGCGTCCAATTTTGGACATAGGCCTCCTCCAACATTTTCCATTCGACTTTGTTCTTTGCTTGTCTGATCCATGTATTTCCTGCTGTCTCTACTATGCAATCAGTTGACTAGATATTGTTTCTAGATAGTGCATAAAGCGTATAAGTATGTAGTTCCGTGGTCGACTCACAGATGGCGTTGTTTAGCAAATTCGGCCGTTTTTGTTGTGAAGGTTATTTTTGCATTACTTTTCTTAATAATTACTTGTTAGTGTTGTTAGTGTTTAAATCTAGATTAATAAATCCGTTATGGCCTCCTATTGTAGTATACTGTTTAATTTAATTTCACTGAATGAAATTAATACTTTATATTTGCAATTTATGTACATAAATACACTTATCGCATGTTAAGATATATTAAATAAGTAAAATAATTAAATTTAAAAGAGGAAAATACAATATATTAAATTAGGTATGCGTTTTCTTATCCTTAATAGGTACTTAAACTACATTAAAGGTAAGTAAATTTTAATGTATACCATAATAAATATTTAGTGTTTTATAAAAAGAGGTAAATAAATGTATATATAGTATATATACTATATAATGATAATAATACTAATACGTTGCATATATACGTCAAATCGAGATGTGGAGCCACTAGGCGATAACGATTATTTTGTAACGAATTACGAATCGGATCTGTCAACGAATGAATTTCTGAAAATTTTATTCTTTCTTTATTTCTTTAACTTACCTTTTGTTCACGTTGCCAACAGATGGCGCTATACGCCAATTGTTGGTCTATTGAATTTGTCGAGTTTTTCTATGTTCTGTAAAGTTGGCTAGAATGATTGAGTTACCCAATGAGATTTGAAAGATTTATGTTAAGTTGGTAACTGTAACTTATTCGTTTAGATCGGTAGGAACGCAAGCGTTTTGGTTATACCGCGCTTGGACATGGTTCTTAGCAGAGTTACACAAACGACCGAGTGGAGAAGACATCCGACTTTTGAAATGGAATTAGAAAACACTTTGATTTGGTGCGTGGTCGAAGTAACTTGGTGCGAAGAAACTTCTCTGTTCCCACTATGAGGGTTTAGTTATTGATTGTGTTCTTACTGTAATTTCACCATGTCCGATACCCATGATATTGCGTTTTATCATAGACTTAGGCTGAGATTCAGAGTGCATTTTGAGTCCGAACTCAATCTTACAAACGTCAAAAAGTGACGTGATCTCATACTAGAGTGACGTTTGTAAGATTGAGTTCCTCTTGAGTTCTGACTCAAAATGCACTCTGAATCTCAGCCTTAGTCTATGGTTTTATCTAGAGCATCGCGTTGTATTTAAAGTGTGTAACATTAGGTTATCAATACAGACATTTTGAACCATCTGACTGTGCTATTATTTACGAGATCAACGTATGAATGACTACGTGGCATGTGACTGACACCACTCCCATACGTCTGAATTCTTCATATAAATCATGCCTAACTCCGCCCATTCGATTCGTCTTGCTAAGAAGAGGGGTAAAAATATAAGATCATGTTTTTTTTTTCAATAATCATTAATTTATACAACATTGTTTTAGTAAAGAGATAGAAAGTACAGGACAAGAGAAAGTCGGATAATCAGACCAAAAGTTGAGTAACAAAGTATAAAAAACCAAATGAAATTATTAGATTATTATCTTTTTAAATGCCTGGAATTTACTGTCAAATGGTGTTTAAAATGGTCTTAAAATGACACCATGTAAGGCCTGCTGTTCTTTTAATCCTGTCATCTTTTACAGTCAGAATAATTTATATATATATATCTATAAAATATCATATTGAAAACAATTTACCTATATGAATTTTCGTATTGAAACAACCCTTAGCCTTAAAATAATTGAAGTCCATACAATAGGTATATAAGGTTTGAGATGAATTAACACCATTCATTTTTATCTTCCAAATAAACTGAGTGTGTCTCGGGAGCGCTACCAAACGCGCACAAAGCGTGCTTATCTGTACGTGTCACTACTACAAACGGACTTCGTGATATAGAATATCTGTATTAAAACATTTTCAATAAAATCTCCAGATGAATCTCTAATTTTGAATATTACTTCTATAACTAATTTAACTTGAAAATTGGAGAGACGGCCTAAATACGAATCATTAAAAGTTTATAACACGAGTCCAAACGAGTCAGATTAAAATATACGGCATTAGGATGTGTTCAATACGTCAACGTCAAAAAAAGCAATTTGCCTCAAGTTTACAAACACGAGTCTTGTTAATAACAGATTGCGAGGCGATAAGTTTTAGGTGTCGCAAATCAAACGAAAATAATTCCGTCAGCGCGGCTATATTAACCGATCATTTCAGGATTAAATTTATTCAGATATCAACCAATTTTGAATTAGATGCAAAAGGAGTTAAAAGTAATGGGTAATCAAAAGAAAAGACATACATCGTCACGACATGAACCCTCGAGAGTTGGTTCAGAGTGTTCCGAGAGTTAGCTTTCAAATGCAAGTCACAGTGAACAAACGCACACCAACGTTTTATAGACGATTATTACGTCCGAGTATGGGTTGAGTCATTATCGGCACAAATATGGACTAAAGCAAGCAGACCGACCAAAATGTGCCCTGTCAAAATGGGAATAAACGTCTCGTTTATTTAGATGTCACTTTAATTAGATCGATTTTCACGTTTATTATTTGTTTTTTACATGTTTACTACAGATGGTAAAAGGCACCAACTCAACTTAAATCATGGTGCATTAAACAATGTTGAATTTTTTAGTACTGTAATTCAGCTCCTGAACGATATATATCTCTAAGATGGTGTTTTCTGGTAGTTGAATGGATACGAAGTAATAGAACATAATGTTATCTACATGACACTTTGATTTTGTGTATGAAATGAGGAATGCTTAACGAAAAAAAAAATCGTGTAAGGTAATTTTTTGTGGCTTTCCTGTAAAGTTGTTTTTTTTTAGTTGAATCGTTTTTTCACCGGAGGCCCAGAAATAATGACGAAACCCTTATTAGTTTCTCCTCATATAAAACCCAAACAGGTTATACCTTTGCGGGTCCGGTGAATAACTAAAAATAACTTTTCGGCTTTGGAAAACACTTCATTCCAGCTATCACCATGAAATAGAAGGGCCGTGTCGTCATAAGAAGAGCAACTTATTTTATTTTGAGACCTACTTAGTACATGTAAATAAATAAAACAATCAACTGTTAGTAATAAATAACGATGTTGCGTGCACACACTCAATGTCGGCATTTTGTATGTTTATGTAACCTCTCATCTACGTCATTACGTAGTTCGCTTTGGAAAATAGTCTCTATAGCAATTGAATAAGGATTAACTGTAAGCTAATCAACAATAAGTACATTAATCTTAGTGTCTATTACTAGGTTATTTGGATTCTGCTTCTACTATTTTCAATTACATAGTGTAATGAAACCCAAGGTTTATCAAATACAAAAAAGCAAGTTGTGGGTGGCGACTGGATGAGGAGGACGGAGGACCGACATGAGTGGCGAAATTTGGGAAAGGCCTATGTCCAGCAGTGGACGAAACCGGGCTGATGGATAGATGGATGGATGAAAAAAGCAACATTTGTGGTAGAGTTCTAGAAAGGGGGAATGAAAAATCGAGCTAGGTCTTATCCCTGTGAAAAGTCATTTCCTGCGAGTTTTTAGAGTTTCGTACCCAAAGGGATCGTATTATAAGGCTCCGCTGACCGTCTGTCTGTCTGTACGTTTGTCCGTCTGTCACCAGGCTGTATCTCATGAATCGTGATAGTGAGACAGTTGAAATTTTCACAGAGAATGTATTTCTGTTGCCGCTAAAACAACAAATACTAAAACCAGCCAAGTGCGAGTCGGACCTGTGCACTCACATACAACAGACATGATTTTTTGCCGTTTTTATAGATAATGGTACGGAACCCTTCATGCGCGAGTCCGACTCGCACTTGGCCGGGTTTTTTTTCTAAATCCTATCCACGTAGATTTGTAGGTTTTTCTTTTTAAGGGTTCTTTACCCGTAGGAGGTTGCGAAAGGGGCCCATTTTACGAAGCTTACGGTGTCCGTAGGTCCGTCTGGTACAGCGGTATACAGCTTCAGCCGATATAGGTGGACAGTTGAAATATTTACTATGGCCTGTATTACGGCAAAAAACAATAATAATAATAATAATATCGTATTCCAGCGCGGATGCAAAAGGCGGTACTGCTTGATACTGCTCGCATCGTTCGCCGGTTTCTTTCCCTGGGGCTCTGAACCCCGGTCGACTGTGCCTCTGCCGGGGATACACCGTTCCTCTCTCTTTAAATTCTTTTGGCCAAGAGAGAGAGACGAGATCAAAAATTCCCATAATAATAATAATAAAAAATGAAACCGAAGGGAGGTCCCCATAAAATAACCTTCAAATAGTTGTATTTTTAACATTATTTGTTTCAGATTTATCCTTGACATGGTAATACTTACAAGTTTCAAATTTAGCCAGATTATACTCTAACTAAGGTAAAGCAACGAATACTCAAACTCAGTACTCAGAGTCACGCGCTACTATTTTATTGCCCTGTTTTTTGTCTCTTTGATGTTGCTATGCCATCTATATTGTTTTTATTTACTTTACTGTTGGTACCGTACCAGCATTGTGTGGTGGTATGGAACCCTTTGTGCGTGAGAAAAGAAAGTAGTCTGTAAACAAGTGACTTATTTATCCTAAATAGTTTTGTTCATTAACAAACATTATGTATAAAAATATTCTGTAAATATGTGTAACTTTTAAAACTTCCACCTAAGAGTGTTAATAATACCACAGTTTTTGTATAACAAAGCAAATAAATCTCAGTTGACAACGATGAGGTAAAGTTTCAACTAAAACAAACGACGTACTTGTAATGGACACGTCACACGGCACGTCAGCGCCCACGCCGACGCCGCCGCCGGGTGGGGCCATGAGACTTACTCGCGATCAACATACTCGTCTCATTTTAGATGCCATTTAGGTAGATAGATAGATAGATAAAAACTTTACTCATACCTCTTACAAAATATTACAAAAAAACAAGAATAACATATATCATACATTACAACATTTACACATTTAAATAGCATTTGAATTATGAAAAATCTTTAAAACAAAAAATATATTTGTGACACAGACGCAGAAAGGGCGCTGGCTCAGCATTCATCACAGAATAATCTGTGACACTGATTTTCTGCCAGTACCATGCATTAGGTGAATCTATGTCGGTAAATTAGACAGAACACGGTATTTTACATTAACAACTAATTAATTTTGTAACTACCAAGCAGTTTTAACCATTTGGGCTAATTGGTTTTATTAACTGCTTCACCGTTCGCGTCACCAAAGCATTTTATCCTCCTCTAACAGACATTTATCTCAGAACCTGCGAGTCGTCATACATCTGGTCACTCGGTGCCTGCTACAGCCGCTGACTGAACAGAAAATACTTACTGACAGACAAAAAATAAACCAACCTGTCATCACCTGCAACACCCACTTCCACACATCCCTCCATCCTTTTTCTCACACACTCAACCCCGCGCCTACACATAACATCTTTAACCTCCTTCCTTATCTTCTCTTACAAACTAAGGAAACTCTTTGTCCCCCCCTTACATCGTTAATAATAAACCGTCTGATGGTAATAATACTTACTTAGTTTACGTTTGAAAATAAAAAAATTCACAAACTTATCTTACCATTACTTTTCTTTTAGTGAATAAACAGTCAAACCCGTAAAAATTACTGTACATATATGTACGCGAATGTGCAAAATAGCTTAGAATACGCTTTGTGGGTATGAATCTGTCCTACAATGTTTACATCAATTGATTAGAAAGAGTACAGAAAAGATATTTCCGTTGGGTGAACTTTCCAATAGAGATTTTATACCTAACTACTTCGACTCATGTCACGTTTTGTTTTTTAATGTGACTTTTAATCATTTTGATTGTGCTTAGTTACTTTCCAAATGAAATTTTGATGTTCCTAACCAATCAAGACGCAAAATCGCTATTTTCTCTCTTCGTTTAGCGAGTACAAACTATTTGTGGAATAGCTATCTATGGCGGGTAGGTATGTAAAACATTAACAATATTTATGATATTGACCTATTTTTAATGTATACGGGAGAAACGGTTCTTAGTTCTAAGTTTTTTGATAAGATGATTTATCATATTTTTATATCTAATTAATATTTACGAGTATGTGTCAGTTATCTAGCTTGTGTTAACTTGATACTTCAATGTTTACATAATATTTGATAAACTTATTTATTTTCATATTATTTTACGAGTGATGTTAGATTTCCTAAAATGTAATAAATAAATATTTATCTGTCAAGTACTCGACTGACAATGACCGACTTAGAGTCAAAATATATTTCAAGCTTCTTAACGTAGTTGTAGTTAAAATTCTATACCACAGCACTGATTTTTGACTCGCCCATTCCCTGGCCGGAGCCCGGTACCTAGCAACGGTGACGTGAGCGCGTGCGCAACGTGAAAAATAAGATTTATGATCCCGAGTCAAGGCCCGGAGTATTTGTGGCGGGCGGGGCGGTGGAGGGGAGGGGGGTTCTCACCCGAGATCACGTCAGCTTTTATAAGCACCTGGGGGCCTAGCACAGTAGATCATATCGAGCTTTAACCGCCCGATACAGAATGTCTTTCCCTCTCGAGCGAGATCACCAGAGTGAGAGAGAGCACTGTATCACGCGCTATCGAGCTCGATATGGTTTGCTATGCTAGACTAGCTGGAATTCACTATCAGCTCACCTCTACAACTTCTGAATAAATATCGTTGCTGCAACAAGGCGCATTTTACAAAAAAAAGACGTACAAAAATCATTTACGTTAATTAAAGTTAGAGTGAGTTGACATCATAAATTTTAATGTTTTAATTACGTATAGGAGTTACTTTTTTAACTGTGCAAGCTCAACTTGTGCCTCCTTGCACAATAAAATATGCGAATTCTACCCGTAATTAAAACATCCATCGTAGCATGTTTTCTATGAAGTTGTTCTAGTTTCAACTAAATTTGTTTTAGTATGAATTTATGTCATTACTAAGCTAATTGTAAAATGCTGTTTAAAATGTTTTTTTTTGTGACTTTATGCTTTTGACATACGTAAGACATAAGACATTTTTTTATCACTATTATTACAAGTCATTTTTAAATTTTACTACAACCAAATTTTATGACCAAATCTATTGATCTCCAAACATTGTGTTTATTTGTTAGAAACAGAACATCTCCGAGTAAGTATGTTATTTATTGCAGGTTTTGAACTGCTACGGCCCGTAGCATGGATACGTCTACTAACTATGTAGTAGGGTCTACAACATAGTAGAGTCTACGACGTAGTAGGGTCTACGTCGTAGTAAGGTCTACGACGTAGTGGGGTCAACGAAGAAACAAAGTTTAATAGTTTTGACGGTTACCGAGACTAAATAAAGACAATAGCATCAACATCACACGGATAACATGCTCTTCTACGGTACATCCTCTCAACATTTAATTGAGAGAGATTGAAGAGGCTATGTAACTAAAATAATTCTGTCTTTGTTCATAAAATACAGAGAAAATTGTAATAAATTTCTGGTATACTCGTATATGCTTTTTGACATTATAAACTGGGGTGTTCTTTTTGAGAAACATCTTTGAAAAAAATTTTCACGATAGCATAAAGTATTATTATTACTATTTATTTATTATAATTACTACGGGTGATTACAGCAATTATTTAATATTGAACTGAGGTCTTAAAACAAACATTTTTTCTCGTTTGGTAAAAGGAATAATGTACAGAACTGGAATATATTTCATTAGATGGCTTTTAAATTATCTACATTTTCGATTTTAGAAAATTGGCTAGTTAGTTTTTTTATAGAAATCAAAAATATACCTTTTTCTCTTTCGCCTTGAATCCAGCCCCCTAGCACTGCGCGTTTTTGCGCTTGACAATGACAGTGACGAAAGTTAAATTCGCATAGCCTTTTAAGTAATAAGGCGGTCCAAGTGGTAGAATGATAGCACTAGGCGTTAATCCATCTATTCAAGGACTTTTGGAAAATCTACGGGAGTCGGTACGACTCATGACGTCACGCCGGAACGTCGCTCGGCGGCATGGGTTCGTCGTGAGGGTGGTGACACGCCACGGCCGATGCCTACCATCAGTTGAAGTAAAGGATTTGTCAGTTACTTGGGTCTTGATTTGATTGTCTAGGGTACGTCGGGCATTAGTATCTATCTGGAGTAATCAGAGGCACTCTTTTTGCACCCCAAATGTTTTCATGAATCCAACGCATTCCACCGAGCCGTTAAAAGTTACAAAAGCATGCATTGATTTGAAAAACGTGATCTGCCCGCTATTGACCGGCATTTGCTCTGATTTTATGAAGCATCTCGTAAAAACGCAATGTAGCCGCACGAGGATGTGGCACATAAACTGAACTCGTTATACTGAACGTCTCAATAAATATCGGTTGGTTGCACACTAACGTCGCGTCGGTTGTGTACACGCGGCCACATGTAATGTAATCACCTCTACATGGGCAGACACCTGTAGCCACGGTACGTAACTGTGGTGCGACCGCGACTGTCGTAAACCGAGTTGAACTGAGTTTTGCGCGGGGTTCGTTTCGGCCCGTTTCTTTGGAGATAGAATACTATTACTTATTATTACAATGAATTAAACTTCTCGATCGTAAAAACCCATTTTATCAGTCGAACTCCATACATTTTATGATCGAGTCTTAGAGATCTCGATTCGATTGTTTTTCCGGGAATTGCCTCCCTGGCACGCAATACAATCGAACAGATTGAATGATCTACTACTACTACATGAGAATCAGGCTGTCGACAGATATGTGTGCCGCAATCGTACTAAAATTGACGGCAGTGTTGACAACTAGCATTTT
The DNA here is from genome assembly GCA_910592155.1 of Ypsolopha scabrella. Taxonomy (NCBI): domain Eukaryota; kingdom Metazoa; phylum Arthropoda; class Insecta; order Lepidoptera; family Ypsolophidae; genus Ypsolopha; species Ypsolopha scabrella. The sequence goes on along the minus strand of OU342980.1, from coordinate 1,220,201 downwards.
GAAAAGTACGTAGGTCAGAATTTAAAATATTAATTTAGTAAAAGTTGGACACGAAGAATTTGTAGATCCACGTATTTATTTAAAGTTGATATTTAGAGTACTTAATAAAACAAGTGTTTTGATACATATGCAATTTGTTTATTGTCTGGCTTCATTTGGACTTTACTTTATTTATATAAAATAATTAGGTGTTCAGTAGACAGACAGACTTAACCGAGTGAGGCGAACGAAACGTTTTATTTCAGCAAAATGTACGATTACATATGGAGATTTTGAATTAACAGGTTTATACTTTTTATTGAAGGAAAGGGAATATTTAGTTCAGTCAGACATATTAATGTAATTTTACAAATTTTTAGTACCTGAGTATTGAAGTTAGTAGGTTCGTTGGAAAGGCCCATAGTACGTAGATCTACGCAAAAACACGTGGTCAAGCTTATTAGTTAGGCTTTCCTTTATAATTGTATAATTTACATTAAGTTGGTTTGGTAATTCTTACCTGAAGACACTTTTAATTTATTTTGGAATTACAGATCTGTAATCTGAGATCTATTAATTTTAGAATACAAGTTATTGACAAACATAAACTTTGATGACGAAATATATAGGTAGTTTTCTGTAATGTACCCGCTTATTATTTCACATTTATTGTTGTGCACACTTGCATGGCATTCACCTTTCAAATTATTTTCTGATCTTCGTGAGTTCTTTATTTACTTATCTTACGATAAGTTATTTATATTTGTGTTGTTTGTCAGTATTATTATTTAACTAAGTATGTACATGTATAACCTTTATTAATTGCAAGTTAAGGCATATTACCGAGACTATCGAATTGGAAGTTTCGTCGAGAATAATCGAGTTATAATTGTAGTTTGGTAACTAATGAAACGTGAAATTACATTTACAGTTTTAAGAAGGCAGTCATTGCGTTGCGCAAGTCGTAATATAAGGCCGTATCATGATGATTTTATGTCGTTTTGTTTTAGTATTGACTGTGTGGGTGGTGTTGTTTGAGAATAATTGTATTCTCGCCAAGAGAATGAAAAAAGGTGTGTTTTTTGTGTTGAGATTCTTGATTCTCAAAATCTAGGCCGGGGTCGAACAGATTGTCACAAATACTATCACTTGCAGCTTATGCCTGGAACGAAGCATAAAGAGTGGAATTCTGAAACATTGAAGTCTTTAGAAAGTTGGATACTTAGTGGATACTGTTGCTGAACACTTCCCAAAAACTACTTCTTGACAATTATAATAAGAATATGATATATATAAGAATATGAGATAGTGTTCCCAAGTGTTCATGCAAGTTACAGTAGCACACTTGGGACACCCGGTTTTCACCAACGACTATTAGGTCCCAAATGTGGAGGGTGGTGAATCCGATTGCCGTACTTCGGACACAAATGGACCAACAGCTTATCGTGTCTTCCGCAGCACGTAGACCGAACACAAATTAATGTGCATCACGGGAATTGAACCATTCAAGAGCTTTACCACTCGTCCACAAAGGAGCCAGATCAATATCTAGAGAAATAATTAGAATATTATTGGCAAGTACAGTTTATTGAAATCATGTTCACTTTCCGTACGTATATATTCACAAATAAACGTTTATTTCAGGACATAAGGTTGCTTGTCCGTTTTTAGAAGCCACAGAACTTGCAGCTTGCCAGGAACACTGCTTGCCTAAAGGATATTCTAACGGGATTTGTGTTTCTTTCTCCTGCAATTGTATATAGAAGTTACTAAATTGTAAGAAACTATGTGTACTATGTTTTGTACAAAATAAATTCAACTTGTTATTAAATAAATAATATTGATTTTATTTTATGGCTTCGGTCTAAATTTTTTACGTGGTGCAATATATCTATCCTTATTATTACTTCATTTTTATAAAGTACATGTAAGTAATATATTATTAAATAAAACATGATATGTTATGTGTGCATAAAGTAAGGCCAACAATACGAGATAAAGAATGTAAACACACTTTCTTGGGTTCAAAACATTCTTATTTGAATAAATTATATACAAATTTTGAACTCCCAATAGTAATTGTTGTCGTCTGTATTAGACCAAGATGATTCGTTGGAAGAGTTCGACTCAGCTATATACCTATATATGACAAAACAATATATCGTATTATCAATCATGTTGTCAATCAATCGAAAATCAACAAGAAATACCAACAGTAAAAATGAACAAGAAACACTAACAGTAACGTATTAATAATAACAAAAAACTAAACATCATACGTAAACAAAAGAAAACGTATCACTGCGAACGCAGTCCAAACAGGAATGAACTTGTTCACAAAATCGCGGACCAAATGTTGGTAACTGTGGTACTGACTACTTACCTGTACCACACGACTCACACAACGACAGCTGTCGCTGACGAACTGATGCCATTATACCGTACGAGCGGTACGAGAGATTACGATAGAGATAACTCAATAACGGTACGATTGATTATGTATTTTATCTCGCTTCGTATGCCTTTTTTTAGGTTTTATAAGGTTCCTTTTTATTGTTTAAGTAGCCTGAAATAATATTATTAAAGACATTTTAGTTATGCACATGTGTTGGATTGTGGTGCACAGACAATAAATGCTTCGGTAATATATGTACGTCAACGGCAGCGAACGTAGCGAACTCAAGCAAGTCTACGGTCCATCCATCTATCAGCCTGTGTTTGTCCACTGCTGGACATAAACTTTTTCTAAGTTTCGCCACTCCTGGCGGTCCTCTTTCCTCCTCATCCAGCCCCCACCCGTAACATCCTTTACGTCCTCGGTTCAGCGAGCACGAGGTCGGTCTACGCTACGCTTTGCTGTACGTAGTCTCCATTCCAACGCCTTTCGGGTCCAACTGCCATTGCGTTGGTGAAAAATAAGCCACTTCAACTTACTGATTCGACAGGCCATGTCCGTCACCTTCAATCTCCAACGGATGTCCTCATTTCCGATTATATCCATCAGACATACCCCAAGCATAACCCGCTCCATAGCTCGTTGAGCAACTGTGTGTCCTTCCTCGGATGACGTCTATGGTCGCAAGCGGAAAATGTGGAACTGACCCAAAGGAAGGGAGTTTAGGCTGTGACGTTCAGACTTTCTCAATAGACGGTCCAGACTAGTCTAGAAAATGTCTGTTGGCTCCATAGTTGCGCTACTGTTGCCATCTCTAAGTAGTGTGGACTAGAACGTCGTTCTTACAGACGGGGTCCAATCGCAAGGTCCGATCACCTAATCAACCAAAGTACTATTATTGCCAAGTTGCTTGCAGCTAGGAGCAGTACATGCCACAGTATGACGTACCGACGGCAGAGTAAATCAAGCAAGTCGATGTTTGCAATAAATGACCCGAATAAACGGTGCCTAGATGTGGACCTGTAGGTGCCTGTAGATGGTCCCAATAACGAAATAATTATTTATATAAATTAATTTAAAACACTCATAAATTTAAAGGGTTCCGTACTTTAATATAAAAAACGGAACCCTTATAAAACCACTCTGAGATCCGATCAGGCTTCAAACTTAACGCGAAAAATGTCATTGCTTTTCACGTACTCAATTTCATACACATTAGCTCACCATGAAAACCTATAGGGTCACTTTTAGCTGACTTAGAAACTTGAAATTCCGTCATAGCACACTTTTCGAAAAAAAAACTGAAAATTACAAAAATTTGATTAAGATGCAGGATTAAACTTAATGAAATTAATACTTTCTTTCTGCAATATAGGTACATTAAATACACTTATCGCACGTTAGGATTTAATTAGATCCGAAAACCTCATTGGTTCATGCCTGATCGGGGATCGAACATGGGTCTAAAGGTTGAGATGACAGCATTCTACCGCCTGAGCTACAGCCGCTTCCTGTGCATAATATTTGTGTTCGTACAAATACTAACTACTTGCTGAACTTGCCTACATGCCCTAAAAACCGTGTTATTGTGCCCGAAGTACAGCGATAAGGCTCACCGCCCATCACGTTTAGACGTAATAATCGTCAGTGAAACGCGGGTGTACCAGTGTACCAACTTGCATTTCACAGTTCACACACGGGAACACCTACGGGGATTCATGTCGTACGATACATATATTGTAAGTGTCAAGTTAAGTTGGTCACACATGACTACTCGTGATATAACTTTGTGTTTTAAGCGGTAAGGCAGGTGCCTCAGGGTATGAGTCTTACTCGCGCTTCACCAGTTTTGCTGATAAAAGAATTTCAACTGACGCGGCGGGAGTTTGATACTCGATTAAGCGAAATTATCAGATATATTATTGTCAATGACTCGTCATATCGAACATCGTACGCCTTCCGTTGTGTGAACAAACGTCATGGTCGCTCGCTTTTTCGGGCGACCCAACGAGCTTTGCCCCTACCTAAATTAGCAACACGATCGCTGCGTCTTTAAACAGCGCAAAATAGGCGAAAATTGCACTTAGCACGCGATTATTAATTCAAAAATCGCATTTGTGTAATATTTTACTTATTAAATTCTCTAACCATTCATGTCTTGTTCAAAAATAAATACGTCAACTTGAGATGAGATGATACTTCAGTCATTATTTCGAAAGCAGATATCTTAAGTTAGAAAATAATTAATTTGTGGAACTGCACGGCAATATATTGGAGATAAGTGCAGTATTTTGTCTATATACGAGCTAACGAGTTAAAAGAAAGCAAGAAAGGGCTTCGCACAGCATTTTGCTGTATGCTTGTATACGGGACAAACGATCCGAATCTGTTTGTTCATCTACTTGCGCAATATCTACAGAAGTCGGTACCGGAAACATGCCTGTTAGTATGCAACTGCCTGCAAACACTACCGGTACCGCTTGTTGGAACATAACGAGAAGCTTGACAGTATTTTTGCTCAAAACAGATTATAAGTCCACACTCTGACACGTTGGCTCGTCAGCGAGTGTTGACAACTTGACACCCGAAACACGTAACTGACAATGTTTGGGTTTCACTGAGTGACGTCTGTTCCATCAAGATCAAGACAAGAAACTTCGACAAGATTTCCTTAACACCGTAATGAAAACTTTTAAAAATATTCTCCTTTATGTAGCTCCGTCTTTGTTGAAGTACCAATGTAGTTGAAAACTATTATGTTGTTGTCAGCGAGGTGAGACCTTAATTGTCTAGGTGTAGAAAAACCCATAAACCAAACGGCCATTCTATAATTGTAAGGAGGTCGCCCCTCGTCGGCCGTTAATATGATTTATGTCCAGTTTACAGTTTTACAACTCTAGTTAAGGGGACGTTGGCTGGGGCTCTCGTAATAAAATAATTAATAAATCATATCGCACTAAATATTGTTTGTTTGTTTGTTTGTACAGGCTTTTTCTGTGTCAAATTGACATGAGTGAAGGTTTCCTACGATTATTTCCATTTCAATCGCAACTCATCCGGAACCCATAAGCAAAAACAAATAAAAAAACAGCCAAGTGCGAGTTGGACTCGCGCATGAAGGGTTCCGCACCATTATACCGGGTATAAATAGACTGCTACCATTAAATTAAACCACATATTCTACCGACCCTACTGAACCACTTTTCCCAAGCGGACACCCTTAGTTTGGGAAATAATTGAGTTCCAAACAAAAATTCGTGAACCCTAACGCACCGACATACGGGCGAGTTTAGAGAGAGAGCGTCATCCGTGAAACAGCTGTTCCTGTGCAGCGTTCTCAAATAGACCTTCCTCCTACGAGATAAAGTCCTTGAGTTACAGTTGAATATCTTTTTCTCTAAATATTTGCGCCGAGTTTTTTTTTCGAATAATTGTTCAATATGATCAGTAGAGTATGTGGTTTTATTTAATGGTCGCACTCTATTTACAGCCTGTATATTAAAACGGCAAAAAAACATGTCTGTTGTATGGGATGGGAGGGCGCGGGTTCGACTCGCACTTGGCCGGCTTTAGTATTTGTTGTTATAGCGGCAACAGAAATACATCATCTGTGAAAATTTCAACTGTCTGACTATCACAGTTCATGAGATACAGCCTGGTGACAGACGGACGGACAGCGGAGTCTTAGTAATAGGGTACGGAACCCTAAAAACCGGCCAGTACGTGTCAGACCACGCGCAGTTTAGGGTTCCCTAGTTGCTCAGTACATTTTATATGTTGGTCTACTAATACAGATTGCGCCAAACTTCTAGTCCGCTTGGAAGTTGCTCTCCCGAAGAACGGCGGTGTTTTGAAGGGACTAAGAGTTTGGTGTGACTTGTACTTGTAAACCTGTAAAGCCCACTTAGTTGTGATAGTTTTTCTTTTAATACATTATATAGGTATACTACTTCTGTGAATTTTTACAAATATTTATAAACAACCGTTTAGCCGGCAGCATCTTGACTCAACAAAAATTAGCACTTTAAATCGGACCCCTAAATCGAAAAATGGTTTTCACACACCCACAATGTTTTTAAACTACCTATCTAACGATACCGCACACTATATTAAACGAGAAAAAAAAGTCATCCCCAATGTACGTGTATGGGGCAGGGAGGTGCACTTAAAAAAATTAACGGACTACGGAACTCTAAAAAAGATGAATATTATGTATTATAGCTTTTGCCCACGTGTTATTCGGTTTAACGACATGCTTTTTTCGGGGATAAAAAGTAGCCTTTGTGTTAAGTTAGGGTATAAGCTATATCCATTCTAAATTTCATCCTAATCTGTCCAGGCATTTCAGCGTGAAAGAGTAACAAACGTACACACACACACAAACTTTCGCGTTTATAATATTAGTGTGATGTGATTTTAAACATAATGCTTCTTTACAAGACTTGGTTCTTACTAGCAACACCATTGATTTCTGCCATATTACAGGATGTATTTTTTTTGCAAAATAAGCAGTTTCCATTCTTGGCCAAGGCAAGTAATTTTTCAAAAAGCGTTGAACGCAGTTTTAATTTCTCCAAACTCTATGACGAGGGTCTTTTGGGCAAGTTTTTCTATTTTTAGTAGTTTATATTTTACGTAGCTGTTTTATAATCCGATTTTGGTAACGAAAAATCCACGCGCTCAAATAGCCTCATCGCACTTTACAGATGATTGTTTCTTTTTTTAACGCACATGTTTGCGTAAATAAATGAATGGATAAATAAATTATTGAGTTAACACTATCTTTAATTAAAAAGAAGAAAGTTACAATGATATAAAACACACAGATTTAATTTAATAAAAAATACGCTTTGAAACGAAGAAAGAAAAGCACTTTATTTCAGGTACACCAGAACCTACAAAATCATAAACAATTAAAATTATTAAACAGTAAGATGCATAAAATAAAATAAGATCATAAATAACATTTAGAAAAAAAAGGTGGTAAGTAAAAAAGGATTCAGATCACCTTATAATGCTGCAGTAAGTACCACAGCGCTGGTATTCTGTTGAACCCTGATTTAAAATTAAGATTAAAATACTAATACATGCATAGATACACATTGTAGAGATACAAACGAACAAGTAACTTAGTCATTCAGAGAAAGGGAAGGCAATCATTTTATATAAATAATAAAGTCATGTTTAAAGGGACACAGAAGGACGAATGATCGAAAGGTTTGGGGAAGTTCATTCCAGAGCTGAACAGTATTAAACGTACGGGACATATCAAGACTATAAATAACCTACGTGAATCTGAATCTTTGATATCCGTCTGTGAATCAGTTAACGAGACTGTTTATTCCAATATGTCGTTCCTTTCATATGATGCGGAAACTTACAAGATAGTTCCTTTAAACCTGCCATTTTTACTGCGCCTCTGTGGTCCAGTGGTAAAGCGCTCACTTACTGACCCAGAGAGGTAGTGGGTTTAGTTCCCACGGGGCACAATAATTTGTGTTCGGTCTGCGTTCTTCGGAAGTTTTGGTCTATTTGTGCCGAGATTGGTGCCAACCACCGTTTGGGACGTTATTATCGTTGGTGAAAAGCGGGTGTACCAAGCGTGGAGTATGTGCACAGTTCACATTTAGGAACACTTCTGATACCTTCTGCGGGATACACGTCGTGACGATATATGTAAGAGAACAAGTGGGTGGTCTCATGTTTTCGAGTACTACATTATTTCATTCAGAGTATCTCTTTATAGAAACAGCGATGGATCAGTGGGTACCTAAGTAGGATACCGTCTCTCAATCTTGAGACTTCGGTTTGAATCCACATGAATGGACGCTTTTATTGGAATTGATGTGCATAGAATTTTTAAACTTGCCCTAAAAGCGAGTATTATTCCCGGAATATTTATATATACACGTAAATGCTTTATAGCACAAACAAATACATACAGCTCACAGGTGAACTTGATCATACATTAGTACACGTACGTCGATAAGCACCCCTTATTACGTAGGAATTAAAAATAGTCGGTAAAAAGAGGGTGTACGAGTGTTGGTTGGTTGCCCCTCGGAAACGCCAATAACCTCTCGAGAAATCATATCGTGACGATATATACTCTTATGTGCACAAGTTGACATACTGACGGTCGGTCTTCTAAGATGCATCAAGCACAGAAATAAATTACACCAAAAAGTTTCAAAGTCTCCTGAAAATAATACTTTGCTTATAATATACCGCCGGTATAGGAACTTTTGTAACAATCTTCTGAAAAAACTCGAACGTTCTTACGAAAAATCACTTATTGAAACAAATAAAAATGATATTAAGCGAACATGGAAGACGTTAAAAGAAATATATAATTTGAAACCAAAAAATCAAAATTGTTCTCATTTAGAAAATCTTGCTAAAAATAATACTGATTCAGCTAATCTTGTTAATAGTTATTTCTCTGAAATTGGACCTAAATTGGCAAGTAAAATCCTAAATAGTATCCCTCATAGCGAATCTGACCTTGCCAGGAATGTAAAGACCTCCCTCCCTCAAAACTTACACTCATTTGCTCTTCTGTCAACTGATCACACGGAAGTCCTCATGACCATCAACTCTTTCAAAACCGATTCCTCTCCCGGATGGGATGCAGTCCCTACCAAACTTATAAAACAAAGCAAACAAGCTCTACTTGATCCTATTACATATATCTGCAACAAAAGCTTTGAAACTGGATGCTTTCCTGACGCGCTTAAGGTGGCTATAGTTTGTCCAGTATTTAAGGGTGGGGATAGGGACAGTGTCAATAATTACAGGCCAATTTCTTTCCTACCAACACTATCAAAAATATTAGAGAAAATTATGAACAAAAGGCTGATGTCCTACCTTGAAACAAATCACCTACTATCAAACTTTCAATTTGGTTTCAGAGAGGGGAAATCTACGGAGGACGCCGTGATACAACTTACAAAAACAGTCACGAGCCACTTAGATAAACAGCAAAAGTGTCTCAGTGTCTTCCTGGACCTTGCTAAGGCATTTGACACTGTCTCTGTTCCGATCCTGCTGGCCAAGCTGGAGTGCCTGGGTATACGAGGGTTACCGTACTGCTGGTTTGAAGATTATCTAAGGGCCCGCAGACAGATGGTTAAATTAGATTCTGAAACGATTAGCTCGACCATCTATACAACTTGCGGTATTCCACAGGGCAGTATAATCGGCCCAACCCTATTTCTTTGTTACATTAATGACCTGTGCAGTATAAAAATAGCCCAAGCAGATATATTTTCTTTTGCAGATGATACTGCGATAATTTTTTATGGAAGAGACTGGAAGTCTCTAAATAAAATTACAAATTCAGGCCTTAAAATGGTTTCGAAATGGTTAACAAGTAACCTACTTACACTCAATGTAGATAAAACCAAATACATAGCCTTTACACCTGTCTAATAGGCTCCGTAAATTTATGTTCATATTCAAACAGTTATGTTTTATTTTATTATATGATTGGACAGTTATGGTCTGACCTTCGAGTCTCATCTGAAAAAGATTGAAAAATTACAGACAAGGTTTTTAAAACTGTTGGTAACAAGAAAAGTCAAGGCAAACTGTAAAGGAGACTATCATAAATTGTTTAAAATATGTAATGTAATGCCAGTTTGTAAAAAAGTTGAATATTTAATAATAAAGAATGAATTTCATAACTATGCCACGTATAAGCGAGAACCGGCCCGCGGGGGGCAAGTCACGCGCCGTGCGGAAAGGGGAGCGGGGCGCAGCGGTTGGCTTGCCTGTCGCCCGCCGGTAAACAACTATTACGGTCGTAGGTTGAAAGGACCATTGTTTATTAACTTAATAAATAAGCTACCAGATTGTGTAGTAAATGAGAGAAAGCTTTCCAAAGCTAAAGATTTGCTAAAAAAGTATTATCTGTCATAATTAACTTCAAACTTATGTATCAGTTACCAAGTATTATTTATATTTATATTAAGTATTAAGGTGTGTTCATAAAGGACAAAAGTAGTTAGGGTTGAGTTAATTTAAGTAGAAACTATTAAAGCTGCTACGTTTTCGCAGACAAACTGCAAAGTTTTGCGAAATTTATGTACCTAGTATAAGTAAATAACCTGTGTGTTAAATAAAAAAAAAAAAAAAAAAAAAAAAAAAAAAACAACTCAGACATGTAGCGGATGAACGATTAGTTTGAACTGTTTATATTTGTCTATGTCAGTCGATTTTGACCTACTGTATTCTTGCTTGAGGCAGTGCTAATAAGACACATCTGCTGAATCTAGAAAAAGCTCAAAGGGGTGTCTTGAAGGTTATGTTTTTCAAGCAATTTAGACACCCCACTTTAAAAAAAAACTTTATCGCGAATATAAGTTACTCACAATCAGACAATTGTTTATTCACAAATTATTACTCACACAGCATCATAGCAAAGATTATAGTACGTACAAACTGCATTCAAAACGACGTGATGATATAATATTTAATGTTCCACCCTGCAAAACTAAGTCTGCTCAACAATCTTTCCATTTTCTTGGCCCTTATATCTACAATCTTGTAAATAAAACATTAGAATTACATAGAATGACTTCTCACAAACTTAAAAAGGAATGTTTTAGTTTTCTAAATCATCAGAATTATGAGAACACTGAACTTTTACTAAGGATTGCTTCTTAAGTGCTAATAAAATTAAATCTTCTATCTCTGATTAACAAAAATTGTATTCAATATTGTAATTAAAAACAATCTCGTAGTATCATTAACATGGGGGCGACTGGAACCTACATAACAGTTTATACTAGCGTAGGGTCCAGGGCTCATATATTTTAAGCTACATATAAGCTTAATCTTTTACTTCTTTTCATGTGTTTGGATCATTTTTTGTTCACTTTGTGTATATTGGGTACCTATATTGTGTTGGTCCATAGAAGTAAGATTTTTGTATAATAGGCTAAGCTTTTTTTCAATGAATAAATGAATTATTATTATTATTATACTGTACAACACAATAAAGACACCAGCGCCCCTAGCATGATAACGTAAGACTTCATTTATTACGCTTTTTGACGCGCACATGTGTTAAAATAAGCGATACAACACCCACCTCAGATGTCAAAACAAAGGACATGACGTCACATGCAGTAGCGGCGCGAGATGTGCCAATCTCACGCGATAAGAGCATGCTACGGCCGCTGATTCCATTTCCTAATGCCTACAGAATTTCAATGTGATCAAGTACGTAGATCCAACCAAGTAGATCAACATTTTAAATAGCATACTGTCTAACTTCTAACAAAAACAATAAAAAAGTGTACTTGTAGGGAAAGAACGGTCCCAGGTTGACTAAATCAAACAAATTTTTATCAATTGACCTGGTTTATTTTTTGGTCAATGTTCAGAAAGTCTCATCCACCTATTTATTATAATATAAAAAAAATAAAATTTTGTATTAAATTACCAGACCTTTTATGAAATAAAATAAAAACTACAAATTAAGTGCTTGACCAAAAGGAAAAAAAGGACCACTAGGCCATTGTTCTATAGGCTAAAGGTGCGCTTTTAAATGAATAATATTTTTTTCAATGCAAGTGGTCGTAAATACCTATTTTACTTGCTTCAAAACTGTTGTCAAAGTCAACTTTACCACGTTAGTGTTATATTTTTATTTATTGAAGAAAAGTTGCGTCTTCTCTTGACAGAAATGAGCTACAAACACATCAAACTGAAAGCAGCTTATTTCCGTCAAGTTGGCAACTTACATGCAAAGAAAAAGAAAAAAAAATGGTCATCTAAATTTCATTTGCAGTATTTTTGTTTGTTTGTTTCTTAATTACGTTTATTTTATTTTGTTTTATTTATTTATAAGGTTTGCCAACAGCAAATATTACACTATGACATGATGTATAAAATAGCTGAAGCGATTTAATTAGAGTACATAACCAATAACAGGCAGACAAAACATACTTAAAAAATAAACATGTATCGCATATTGTAATTAAAATTTAAACCAAAAAGCAATACAATACTTGAAGAACTAATACTAAAACTAAAAATAAATCTAAAAGATAACAAACCAAAGTAGTAATAAATTAAATCAAATTATTTCTCAGGGTTTCACATTAAGAAGGATAGCTAAGTGCTTTTTGTAAACCCTGAAAGACCGGAAAAAATGACAATTTGGGCATCATCCAAGGCAAGTGTGTATTGAAAGAACGACAAATCGTAATTAAAATAATATTTGTGGCCAAAATGAAATGAAATGAATACTTTATGTTTGCAATATTGTACATAAGATACACTTATCGCACATTGGGATTGATGAAATAAATAAATTTAAATGAGGAAAAATACAATGTATTAAAATAGGTTTTTGGGTTTGCTTATATATAATAAGTACATACACGTACATGAACTAAAATAATAGTTATTTGTTATGCAAGGCTGGAAAGTTAATTTTTGGCGCGAGTACCTTGTATTGAAAGCTGAGCAAGCAAAGGATTCTAGGATTGAACCATGAGCGAAGCGGGTGGTTCAAATATAGAATCCTGAGCGTAGCGAGTGTTTCAAAGATACGAACGCTAAATAACTTTGCTGCCGAGCGAAACACACAACTTTTCACCTCACTAAAGCGAGGAAAATTTTAGGTGCTAGAAAAACAGTTTTAATAAATATTAAATTATTGTATCGAGTAAATACTCCAAAGTGTGCTTGGTTTTCTTGTTTCAGATAATTCAATGACGTATGATAACATTATTTTTTCCGAAAACGTCTTCGTGCCTTTGGAATGTCTCCATGAATTTGACAAATCGTACGCTTTTTTATGTATTTTTCACGCCATTTTTCCAGAAGAAAACTCAACTCGGCATTATGTAACGCTTACACTAATTCTGCAGGTGTTAAATTTATATCTTCGTCGCTGCTAGCCTCGCTCATGTTTTATGATTTCTTTCGATTTTATCAAAAAACAGACCAAAATAATGGAAGGAAAATGAATTGAACAAAGAGAAGGAAATTTTAAAGTTTTTGTTTTTAATCAATTTTTCTTGCTGGCCTGTGCGATTATTCTTTAAATGAGGCTGGCGCATGACATGAAATAAGTATTTATATTTCAGTGGACTGGCTGCAGAAAATATAAACTATTACGAAACCAATGAGGTTCTATATAATATGTAACATTATTGTACGAAACCTTTATTGAATAAAAATATTCGAACAAGAATAAAATAATTAGTGACGTAGACTGAATCAAAATGCTTAGCGAAGTTGTTACAAATGGTAGCTGGAGAAGAGACTGTTTGGCTTTTAAGTTACATAACCATAACATTGGGAATAGTACAGTTGATTTTCTTTTTACTCTTGATAAAATCCCAAGAGGCTTTAATGTTATTTATTACAATTAATGAAACTTTCGATAGATTCTAAATATTTTATGTAACAAATTTTTATCAAATAATGGCACCACAATCTTGCTGCAATAAAACCAAGATTATCCACCGGGTTTTTTAGGGTTCCGTAGTCCGACAAGGAACCCTTATAGTTTCGCCATGTCCGTCTTTCCGCGTCTTAGCGCAGAGACTATTAGTACTAGAAAGCTGTAATTTGGCATGGATATAAATATTAATCACGTCGACAAAATGGTAAAATAATATATTGAAAAAAATTTTTTTTAGGCTACCTCTCATACATGTAAACTGAGATGATTTTTTTTTCCTCGTCCATCCCATAGTATTGTTGGATAGGCCGTTCAAAAACATTTTGGGTGTAATAAAACCATTTTTCGACTTAGGGATCCGTTGGTGAAATATTAAGCTTTAAAGTGAAAATTTAAGTTAGAGAGGGGCGTCCCCCCCCGTGCCGGCTAAACGATTGTTCATAGAAATGTGAAAAAATTCACAGAAGTAGTAGGATATATAATGAATTTAAAAGGAAAACTATCACAGCTTAGTAGGCTTTACAGGTTTACGAGTGCAGGTCGCGCCAAACTTTTATCCTTCTATAATGTATGGGACCAGAAGTTTGGCGCGGTCTGTATTAGTAGACCAACTTATATGTACCGGGCAACTACGGAACCCTACATTGCGCGTGGCCCGACACGAACTTGCCCGGTTATTATAATAATTTTTAAACATTTTCCTATATTTTTATTTTATTTAATCAGTCGTATAAGATCTGTTGTATACCAAACTGGATACGTTTCATTTATTTACTCACACTTTGCATTAAAACATTCGCTTATCGGTCGTAGCATAAACTTCTATTAACAAATAATTTGCTCCTTACTTTACAAACGATTCTCCGCCTCCAGATTTTCAGGTTTAGAAACCTCCAACAGAACTAACACACAAACTACTGTAAAACACGCACTATTACACGAAATACAGTCGAATCATGATTGTGAAATCACAAAACATTTCCAAACCACTGAACTTTACTGACGAAAACACTGTTTTATTTCACAAAATTATGATTTTTTCGAACAGTCTAGACATCTCTTAGACAATAGTAATAATGATCGCAAATGTACGGTGAAGGTAAACAAATGATGGGATGCGTGACCACGGAATGTATGGCAATACCCGCGGCTGCGCGCGGCGGCTCGCACTAAGCTCTCTCCAGGGGCAAATACTAATAGAAATAGATGGGCCACTTTGAGAACACACACATACTCACCTTTGTCTCTCAGAGGGACAGGTAGAGAATAAAGGTCTTTAATTTTGATAAAGACTAGAGAAATTGTTTGAATTATCTTCCTTTGAACAATGGTTCTCATACTTTATAGGCTCACGAGTAGAATATAAGAGAATAGAAATAGTTTATTAGTTCAAAAGCTCTTAAAAATTAGAAAGGTAGTGACCGGACTTTTTCAGCTGAGACCAGTTTGTGTCAGAAGACCCCATTTTCCAACTAATAGCAACTGTTAATACAAGGATAAAATAAGAATACTAAATAACCAGTGGTTCAGAGGAACTAAATAACATGGCCTTAAAACCCGCACATGGTTAACAGACAAGCCCAAAAACAAAGGAGATCAAATAAATAAAATTATGAACATCGTTTTCGTTGTTCGAAGTGGGCATGCAAACTCGTTCACCCCGCCCAAATGGCACCAACAGTAGCGACGCGGGAAAGTTGGGGTGTATGAAAAGAAGTGTCACTAGTTGTTTAATCTACTAGTGGCGTAAACTGAAAAGTAACCAGCGATTAATCCAAATGCCCCCGGCATAAAGGCCTGGCTTCCCACATTTTAAGGGTTTTTGCTGAGTCAACTACTTACCTGATCAATGTAAAACTCATTTTCCAGATCTTTATCTGTCCGTTGCAAAGGTAGTTACCTAATTGGAAATATTGCACTAGTTATATTATTTGAATTGATGCCTTTTTAAGTGATAAATAAGTACGTTTTGTTTATCGAAGAAGCTTAAGTTTTGCGCATGAAATAACTGCGATAGCAAGAAAACATCGTTTATTTTTAGATGTAAAGCTAGAAAATATCTATACCAAATATATTTCCTAAAATTCAGAAAAACCTCGAAGATTCACTGATTAAGCGTGCAATAGCGTGCGAAGCAAACGTTCTCATGTAGACTTTCTGAAAATATACTCAAGTTCGAAATCACTCAATGCGATTTTCGTGCCCCATGGAAAGACCCAACTAACTGACAAACCCTTTCACCTCAACTGGTTCTAGGATTTAGCCGTGGTTTGTCAATAAAGAAACATATTAAACGTTGCCACCAAGCAACACATCGTGTACCGGCACGGAATTGATCTACTATCGACTGTGAGTGATGGGCTAAAGTAAAATAAATAATGTTCCATTAGTTGAACTTATCTTTGGTAATAATTTCTTTGAAGTACGGTGATGGCTTACCATCTGGGAAGTAAAATAATTGCCAGTGAAACGTGGGTGTGCACGAGTGCGGACTGTGACTTGCTTTTCACAGTCTATACTCGGAAATACCTCTGATTCCCCCTCAGGGATTCAAGTTGGAACGTCGCGCATCGTTTCTATACTTACACAATCTTTGCCATGCAGAGTCTAAATTTAGCGGCGCGTGCAGCGGTGGCGGCGGCGGCGGCGGGCGGCGGTCGAACGGAATCAGTGCGAGTTTTTATTGTGAGTAGAATGGGGTATTTCGGGAACAACGTAGCTTTATTGCTGACCTGAACTATTGTTTTTGGAGCTAGAATTTACACCTGTGCTGCGAATTGTTCTGGTACTCCTAGCTTTGCTCTGTGCCATGTGGAGTCTGCCATAGAGTTATTTGTGAGATTTTGCAATAGAACCGGAATTGTATCAAAATTGAACCCAGTGTTGGTGTTTCTTTACGAAAGAGTAGGATCAAATCCGAATAGCTAACCTGCTAAACGGCAAAAACTGCAACTTAAATTACAGAATAAACAAAAATATAGTGACACGATGTATGTCTCTTTGTTAGAATTATTCCCATGTGTACAATATTTTAGAACAGTAAACACTTGAAACGCTTTCTTTTCACCGACGACTTTAACGTTCAAACAAGATAGGGGTGAGGTTTATCGCCGCACTTCGGGGACAAAAAATACACACTTTTATGACCATCAAACACAAATAGTTTGTAGGGACAAATACTATACAGATAAACTGGCCAAGTGCGAGTCAGACTCACATACAAAGGGTTCCGTACAACCACACAATACGGGTAAGAAACTCTAAAAACATAACTATGTAGGTACCTATAACAATATATGACGTAATTATCAGATCAGCCAGTCGTTCCCTGTACCACGTAGCGCTAGGTCGAGTGTCAGACTATGTACCTATAACAATATATGACGTAATTATCAGATACGGGTAAGAAACTCTAAAAACATAACTATGTAGGTACCTATAACAATATATGACGTAATTATCAGATCAGCCAGTCGTTCCCTGTACCACGTAGCGCTAGGTCGAGTGTCAGACTATGTACCTATAACAATATATGACGTAATTATCAGATCAGCCAGTCGTTCCCTGTACCACGTAGCGCTAGGTCGAGTGTCAGACTATGTACCTATAACAATATATGACGTAATTATCAGATCAGCCAGTCGTTCCCTGTACCACGTAGCGCTAGGTCGAGTGTCAGACTATGTACCTATAACAATATATGACGTAATTATCAGATCAGCCAGTCGTTCCCTGTACCACGCAGCGCTAGGTCGAGTGTCAGACTATGTACCTATAACAATATATGACGTAATTCTCAGATCAGCCAGTCGTTCCCTGTACCACGTAGCGCTAGGTCGAGTGTCAGACTATGTACCTATAACAATATATGACGTAATTATCAGATACGGGTAAGAAACTCTAAAAACATAACTATGTAGGTACCTATAACAATATATGACGTAATTATCAGATCAGCCAGTCGTTCCCTGTACCACGTAGCGCTAGGTCGAGTGTCAGACTATGTACCTATAACAATATATGACGTAATTATCAGATCAGCCAGTCGTTCCCTGTACCACGTAGCGCTAGGTCGAGTGTCAGACTATGTACCTATAACAATATATGACGTAATTATCAGATCAGCCAGTCGTTCCCTGTACCACGTAGCGCTAGGTCGAGTGTCAGACTATGTACCTATAACAATATATGACGTAATTATCAGATCAGCCAGTCGTTCCCTGTACCACGCAGCGCTAGGTCGAGTGTCAGACTATGTACCTATAACAATATATGACGTAATTCTCAGATCAGCCAGTCGTTCCCTGTACCACGTAGCGCTAGGTCTAGTGTCAGACTATGTACCTATAACAATATATGACGTAATTATCAGATCAGCCAGTCGTTCCCTGTACCACGTAGCGCTAGGTCGAGTGTCAGACTATGTACCTATAACAATATATGACGTAATTCTCAGATCAGCCAGTCGTTCCCTGTACCACGTAGCGCTAGGTCGAGTGTCAGACTATGTACCTATAACAATATATGACGTAATTATCAGATCAGCCAGTCGTTCCCTGTACCACGTAGCGCTAGGTCGAGTGTCAGGCTATGTACCTATAACAATATATGACGTAATTATCAGATCAGCCAGTCGTTCCCTGTACCACGTAGCGCTAGGTCGAGTGTCAGACTATGTACCTATAACAATATATGACGTAATTATCAGATCAGCCAGTCGTTCCCTGTACCACGTAGCGCTAGGTCGAGTGTCAGACTATGTACCTATAACAATATATGACGTAATTATCAGATCAGCCAGTCGTTCCCTGTACCACGTAGCGCTAGGTCGAGTGTCAGACTATGTACCTATAACAATATATGACGTAATTATCAGATCAGCCAGTCGTTCCCTGTACCACGTAGCGCTAGGTCGAGTGTCAGACTATGTACCTATAACAATATATGACGTAATTATCAGATCAGCCAGTCGTTCCCTGTACCACGTAGCGCTAGGTCGAGTGTCAGACTATGTACCTATAACAATATATGACGTAATTATCAGATCAGCCAGTCGTTCCCTGTACCACGCAGCGCTAGGTCGAGTGTCAGACTATGTACCTATAACAATATATGACGTAATTCTCAGATCAGCCAGTCGTTCCCTGTACCACGTAGCGCTAGGTCGAGTGTCAGACTATGTACCTATAACAATATATGACGTAATTATCAGATCAACCAGTCGTTCCCTGTACCACGTAGCGCTAGGTTGTGTGTCAGACTATGTACCTATAACAATATATGACGTAATTCTCAGATCAGCCAGTCGTTCCCTATACCACGTAGCGCTAGGTCGAGTGTCAGACTATGTACCTATAACAATATATGACGTAATTATCAGATCAACCAGTCGTTCCCTGTACCAAGTAGCGCTAGGTCGAGTGTCAGACTATGTACTTATAACAATATATGACGTAATTATCAGATCAAGCAGTCGTTCCCTGTACCACGTAGCGCTAGGTTGTGTGTCAGAGTATGTACCTATAGCAATATAATGACGTAATTATCAGATCAGCTTGTCGTTCCCTGTACCACGTAACGCTAGGTCGAGTGTCAGACTATGTACCTATAACAATATATGACGTAATTATCAGATCAACCAGTCGTTCCCTGTACCACGTAGCACTAGGTCGAGTGTCAGACTATGTACCTATAACAATATATGACGTAATTATCAGATCAACCAGTCGTTCCCTGTACCACGTAGCGCTAGGTCGAGTGTCAGACTATGTACCTACAACAATATATGACGTAATTATCAGATCAGCCGGTCGTTCCCTGTACCACGTAGCGCTAGGTCGAGTGTCAGACTATGTACCTATAACAATATATGACGTAATTATCAGATCAGCCAGTCGTTCCCTGTACCACGTAGCGCTAGGTCGTGTGTCAGACTATGTACCTATAACAATATATAACGTAATTATCAGATCAGCCAGTCGTTCCCTGTACCACGTAGCGCTAGGTCGAGTGTCAGACTATGTACCTATAACAATATATGACGTAATTATCAGATCAGCCAGTCGTTCCCTGTACCACGTAGAGCTAGGTCGAGTGTCATACTATGTACCTATAACAATATATGACGTAATTATCAGATCAGCCAGTCGTTCCCTGTACCACGTAGCGCTAGGTCGAGTGTCAGACTATGTACCTGTAACAATATATGACGTAATTATCAGATCAGCCAGTCGTTCCCTGTACCACATAGCGCTAGGTTGTGTATCAGACTATGTACCTATAGCAATATAATGACGTAATTATCAGATCTGCTGGTCGTTCCCTGTACCACGTAACGCGAGGTCGAGTGTCAGACTATGTACCTATAACAATATATGACGTAATTATCAGATCAGCCAGTCGTTCCCTGTACCACGTAGCGCTAGGTCGAGTGTCAGGCTATGTACCTATAACAATATATGACGTAATTATCAGATCAGCCAGTCGTTCCCTGTACCACGTAGCGCTAGGTCGAGTGTCAGACTATGTACCTATAACAATATATGACGTAATTATCAGATCAGCCAGTCGTTCCCTGTACCACGTAGCGCTAGGTCGAGTGTCAGACTATGTACCTATAACAATATATGACGTAATTATCAGATCAGCCAGTCGTTCCCTGTACCACGTAGCGCTAGGTCGAGTGTCAGACTATGTACCTATAACAATATATGACGTAATTATCAGATCAGCCAGTCGTTCCCTGTACCACGTAGCGCTAGGTCGAGTGCCAGACTATGTACCTATAACAATATATGACGTTATTATCAGATCAGCCAGTCGTTCCCTGTACCACGTAGCGCTAGGTCGAGTGTCAGACTATGTACCTATAACAATAAATGACGTTATTATCAGATCAGCCAGTCGTTCCCTGTACCAAGTAGCGCTAGGTCGAGTGTCAGGCTATGTACCTATAACAATATATGACGTAATTATCAGATCAGCCAGTCGTTCCCTGTACCACGTAGCGCTAGGTCGAGTGTCAGGCTATGTACCTATAACAATATATGACGTAATTATCAGATCAGCCAGTCGTTCCCTGTACCACGTAGCGCTAGGTCGAGTGTCAGACTATGTACCTATAACAATATATGACGTAATTATCAGATCAGCCAGTCGTTCCCTGTACCACGTAGCGCTAGGTCGAGTGTCAGGCTATGTACCTATAACAATATATGACATAATTATCAGATCAGCCAGTCGTTCCCTGTACCACGTAGCGCTAGGTCGAGTGTCAGGCTATGTACCTATAACAATATATGACGTAATTATCAGATCAGCCAGTCGTTCCCTGTACCACGTAGCGCTAGGTCGAGTGTCAAACTATGTACCTATAACAATATATGACGTAATTATCAGATCAGCCAGTCGTTCCCTGTACCACGTAGCGCTAGGTCGAGTGTCAGGCTATGTACCTATAACAATATATGACGTAATTATCAGATCAGCCAGTCGTTCCCTGTACCACGTAGCGCTAGGTCGAGTGTCAGGCTATGTACCTATAACAATATATGACGTAATTATCAGATCAGCCAGTCGTTCCCTGTACCACTTAGCGCTAGGTCGAGTGTCAGGCTATGTACCTATAACAATATATGACGTAATTATCAGATCAGCCAGTCGTTCCCTGTACCACGTAGCGCTAGGTCGAGTGTCAGGCTATGTACCTATAACAATATATGACGTAATTATCAGATCAGCCAGTCGTTCCCTGTACCACGTAGCGCTAGGTCGAGTGTCAAACTATGTACCTATAACAATATATGACGTAATTATCAGATCAGCCAGTCGTTCCCTGTACCACGTAGCGCTAGGTCGAGTGTCAGACTATGTACCTATAACAATATATGACGTAATTATCAGTGAATACTTTGTATTATTTTTAACCTTTAAATGGACTATTAGCTACGTAATAACATTCTAAATTTGTGACCCCGTACAAGAACATTATACCCAGTGACAAAGTGACTTTTTTGTGTTTTGGAACTTAATCGGGGGCGGCTCGCGTTAATGGTGTATAATACCTCACTTTGCTTCGCATGATCCTGTTTTATACCAACAAATACTGCAACAATCAATCTGAAAGTAATATAATAGGTTGGGGAAAAACTCTTTTCGCAAATAGTATGTATGAACTTATAATAAAATCTATTTGGCTATACCATTTGTATATGGCTGGTTTTGGTTTTATTAAAAAGTTTAAATTTTTAAAAAGATAATTCCACATTAAAATTATGTAAAATATGTGATTTTCATTTGTTTTCATTACTGTTAAGATGAGTGAATCTAATGAAGAAATTCTATACATTTTAAAATTTTACTACAAAAAAGGTAAAAATGTAACGCAAGCCGCGAAAAACATTTGTGATGTTAATGCACCTAGTGCAGTGTCTGTGAGAGTAGCACAAATTTGGTTTAAGCGTTTTCAATCCGGAAATTTTGATGTCAAGGATGCACCTCGCTCTGGGCGCCCTGTTACGGATAAAATGGATGCCATTTTTGAAAAAATAGAGCAAGATATCAGTAGTAACGATGTAGCCGAAGAACTGGGGATTGACCACAAAACAGTTTTGGCGCATTTGAAAAAAGCTGGGTACACAAAAAGGCATCCTTTGAGTACATAACCCTAATGTTTATTATTTGTTCTTTTACTTTAGAGTGTGTACAACAATCTTACCAAATTTAAAACTTGTTTATATTACCGTCTTTGTGGTAGCGCTGAAACAAATAAACTTGAAATATATAGGATTTTTTCAAGGTTTCTTGTATGGAGAAACCGCTATACGTGCAGGGGAGGTACACTTCAAACATTTTTTTCACCGTTTTATTTTACCACTTTGTCGGCGTTATTAATACTCGTATGTATAGTCATGCTGCTTTCTTTCTAGTACAGACAGACAGACGGATAGACAGACATGGCGAAACTATAAGGATTCGTTGTTGACTAGGAAACCTTAAAAACAAGCAGAAGTTAAAACTTGAAATGTTATGCATTCACGTATTTTTAGTTTAGATACAGAACTATAGAAATTCCAGCTTACTACACATGTGCATATGCAAAACCTTTTCGAAATATTTCGTGATTTCGATGTCGTAAAGTAAAAAATCTTGTAACATGAAAAATAACTTAATACTCCTTAAAGTTATTATGATGTACTTAATTTTATTAAAATTCACGTAATTTTATTTTCTTATTCATAATTGTACCAATTAAAATGACTGAAATAAAAGTAAAATATAATCAAATCGGTATTTGTACCTATTTTATAGTTCATCATTGAATTTACTATTTGTAGAGTGCGACAGGGATCTTTTGGCACGTTGATGATATTAACAGGGGAGACGCAGCTGTTCACAAGGGCTACGTTTTATTTGAATAGCGGCGCTCTTTCCGATTTTGGCAGATGTTTTCCGATGTTATATATAAGTCATCTTGACAGTATCTAATCCCATCACTAGTACCGCGGATGGGGTAAATCGCAAACATTAAATGGCGGTAGTGGAAACATTGCCCAGTTTAGTCCACAACACTGTCTTTGTAGTGTAAATACTCTTATTACATGTTAAACAAATAAAATTTTAAATGAATAAAACAATTTAAATTAAGTTTGGATCTAATGGCTGGTTTACACAGTGCGAGCTAGCGTACGAGTCAGCCTTCCGAGTAGCTGCACTGCAGTAACTCGCACTGTTTGGACGTAACTTACGAGCAACTCGTACGTGCGAGTTGGTCAGTAGCTCGCATCCGAGTTACTTCAACATTTTTTGTTTTCACTCGCCTGCTCGCCCGGCAGCAACTCGCACATGACAGCGGCTCGGCCGTCGCTTGCATCCTTTAATGGCTGGTTTACACAGTGCGAGCTAGCGTACGAGTCAGCCTTCCGAGTAGCTGCACTGCAGTAACTCGCACTGTTTGGACGTAACTTACGAGCAACTCGTACGTGCGAGTTGGTCAGTAGCTCGCATCCGAGTTACTTCAACATTTTTTGTTTTCACTCGCCTGCTCGCCCGGCAGCAACTCGCACATGACAGCGGCTCGGCCGTCGCTTGCATCCTTTAATGGCTGGTTTACACAGTGCGAGCTAGCGTACGAGTCAGCCTTCCGAGTAGCTGCACTGCAGTAACTCGCACTGTTTGGACGTAACTTACGAGCAACTCGTACGTGCGAGTTGGTCAGTAGCTCGCATCCGAGTTACTTCAACATTTTTTGTTTTCACTCGCCTGCTCGCCCGGCAGCAACTCGCACATGACAGCGACTCGGCCGTCGCTTGCATCCTTTAATGGCTGGTTTACACAGTGCGAGCTAGCGTACGAGTCAGCCTTCCGAGTAGCTGCACTGCAGTAACTCGCACTGTTTGGACGTAACTTACGAGCAACTCGTACGTGCGAGTTGGTCAGTAGCTCGCATCCGAGTTACTTCAACATTTTTTGTTTTCACTCGCCTGCTCGCCCGGCAGCAACTCGCACATGACAGCGGCTCGGCCGTCGCTTGCATCCTTTAATGGCTGGTTTACACAGTGCGAGCTAGCGTACGAGTCAGCCTTCCGAGTAGCTGCACTGCAGTAACTCGCACTGTTTGGACGTAACTTACGAGCAACTCGTACGTGCGAGTTGGTCAGTAGCTCGCATCCGAGTTACTTCAACATTTTTTGTTTTCACTCGCCTGCTCGCCCGGCAGCAACTCGCACATGACAGCGGCTCGGCCGTCGCTTGCATCCTTTAATGGCTGGTTTACACAGTGCGAGCTAGCGTACGAGTCAGCCTTCCGAGTAGCTGCACTGCAGTAACTCGCACTGTTTGGACGTAACTTACGAGCAACAGCGGCTTGCACTATGTAAACGAGCCTTAAGTCTATATTTAATAAATTTATAAACTTATACAAACTAAATAAAAGCCTAGGTATATTTAATACTAAATACGAATACGCTACATACATAAATGCATGCCTAACTCCGCCCATTCGATTAGTCTTGCTAAAAAGAAGTGCAAGAGACTTAGAAATATCACGGCTTTTTTCATCATAAAAAAAGTTCACAGTATATTAGTAAAGATGCAGAAAGTACAGAACAAGAGGAATTGGAATAATCAGATCAAAAGTTTAATAAAATAATACAGTTTAGTTTAGTATTTCACAGGTTCTTATCCTGCAGGGACACATTGTGTTCGGTCTGCGTGCTTTGGGAGGCACGGTAAGCTCCATATCTGTATCAGAAGTACCTACGGCGATAGAGTTCACCACGCATCACGCTGGGACATAACAATAATAACTGTCGGTAAAACTGGACTGCGACTTGCCTTTCACGGTCCACACTCGGAAACGCCTCTGACCCACCTCGGTGATTCATGTCGTGACGGTGTACATGTGGTGGCCATATCGAAAAATTGATCATTTCATCATCTAAGGTGCAATTTTATAAGAGAATCGTATTCAATACGATTATACGATTATGATTTCGATTGTCAAGTGGCTATTCGGCGAAGCAAATAAGGCCGTTTGACAATTGAAATCGTATGTTTTTGGCTGTCAAATGATTATGATTCTGTTGCACAATTGCATCCCAGACCAACAATATCATAAAGTATGAAATAATAAATTCACGATAAACTTCCAAAAAAAAGTCAAATATAGTTGCGACGACGAGCGAAGCGAGGAATACCGTATTAGGCGTCTTGTGATCATAAATTCGGGAAACGAGCGAAGCCGGGCGAAACGAGACGACTCCTTTTAGTTTTTATAGATTTCATAATTTTTGAGCAGACCATGAAATTACCAATTCTACGATATGGCCACGATATATATATATGTATATGTGTGGATGTTGGAGCCATTTGTGCCAGTTGGAGCATGGCCTATGAACATGACAAGGTTGCTATAACAACAAGAGTTTCAGGAAGTCTCTAGGTAAACTTGAAACTTTTGCTTGAGATATTTTATTGTGCAGCTGCAAACGGCAGGTGAGTTGAGAAAAGAAAATCAAATAATTTTGATTCCTGATCGGTTTTATGAAATTAAATATTAAATAACATTAACATTATTCGCCCAAATTTACGAAACTTTTTGTGATCAATTACAATTAAAGCTCCTAAAATTGTCAATTAGTAAGTTTTTAATCGATCGGTGGCCGCAAAGTTTATATTTGTGCGAAGTGTACGCGGGACTAGCCATTTTCTAGTTCATTTCAGATATAGTTATAAATACACGTTAAATCAGTAAGTAGTAATAAGATGCAATAATATTTCTTATGACTTAAACTTGAATCGCCCGTAAAAATATATTTGGAGTTCCAGACTTGAACAAGTTAAGAATCAAAACTATGTTTGAAAAATTTATTGCCAATAAATACAAACATTTATCTATAGAATTTAACACTAATAAGTATTCAGTTTGGCATGACATTGGCTGGATAAATAAAAGTCACCTTGTATTAAGATCTCTCATTCTTCACTGAACCTTAAAACGCAGTAAAATCAAACTTTATTCCCTTGTAACAAAATACAGTAAATTGTAAAAGTTGGTAACAAAACGTACACTGATTCATGAGTGCCGTCGAAGGACGCAGGTGTCTACCCGTAGAGGGTTTACATTCAATATTTATCACTCTTCTGTGAACGAGAAATTGCTGTTTTCCGCGAAATGGAAGTGATATTTTGCTGAATTTAAATTTTAAAAATACCGAGGTTTTTTGTGTTCGTGTCTTTTGTATGTATGAGGAAAATACAAAATTGATTGATAAGTGTTGTATTGCCAATGAAAAAATATTGCATTTATATTTATTCAAGTAATAATATTCGCTTCTTTACATAACATTAATTTTTTATGTATTCAAAACACTCATAAAAGCAAATGTACATCAATTCAGAAAAGCTAGTCAGACCATCGCCAACAAATCGAAACCCACAAAGAATGATCATCAGTTCCCTTCACGAGTCGAGCGTCTATAACATTAATGCGTATCATTTGAGCACATTCAGCGCTCTAATACGCGCCATCGCTCATGTCCGTTCTGTGGGAGCCGCGAGATGTGTCTACGAACAATACGTGGAGTGAGCTTCGCTAATAGTAGGTTTTGTAAATGTGCCGTTTGTGTTCGAGAATCATTAGATACTTGAAAAGGTCTTACAGAAGCAAGTATGTATAAGTCGCAGGATAGTCGAAAAAAAGCTGATCAACGAGAAGATCCTAAATAGAATAATTGCAGGGGTCCAGATAGTTGAAAAAAGTCAAAAATAGGTGCGATGCCTAGCGAAGCGAAGAGTTTCAGGTTTTACATTATAAATTAATTCGATAGCCGAGCGAAGCGGAGAGAGATGAACCTAATAATTCTTGAGAGGAAGTTTCCAAATATCCAGATTTTTTACAAAAATTCTAGGAATTATCGAATTGACCTGTTTTTTCTGAATATCCTGCGACATAGATAAATAAATTCATATTTTTGTAGATAGCTAAATTTATGTTGTAAAAATCATAAACGACGACCGTCCTGAATCTATTTCTTTTTTAAATTCAAAACGTAATGTTTTGCTTCCAAACATAAAACCCTAAAAACATACATAACAACAATATAGATGGTATATAGCAACATTAAGGCGGCAAAAAACAAGACGCTAAAATAGTAGCGCCTGACAAACAATTCAGTATCCTCTGAATACCAATTTTATCATTTATTGTTTTACTTTAGAGTATGCAAAACGGTGTGATCAAATTTGAAACTTGAATATATTACCTACCGGCTTCAGGATATAGCTGAAACAATTTTTTTTTGTTTTTTTTTTATCACACTATTATTGTAGGCTGGACCTAATTCAATAATAAAGTAACACATAATATAGAACATGAATATCCAAAAACAAAAACTAACCTGCATATTTAGGTACATAATGTTTATCTTACACAATAATAAAAAACAAGGACAAAGGTGGCTCTAATATAATAAAACAATTTATTACCAATAACCATATGCAATATTTTAGAGGTTATTGTATGGGGAACCACGATGGGTCTAAATTAAAAAATATATATATTGTTCATTATAGTGGCAATAGCTATACGTATTCTGTGAAAATTTCAACTGTCTACCTGTTGCGACTGAAGTTGTAGACCCCTGAGACAGACGGACGGACAGACAGACAGACAGACAGCGGAGGCTTAGTAATAGGGTCCCGTTCGGCACACTTATTTAATTTATTCAAGGTACAACTACATAAGACCCTTAACGTACAAAAAAGAAGTACATAGTTCAAGTGTCAAGTTAGTCTTATCTATTTAAAGTGAAAAAAAAAAATGAAAAATGATTTATTTGACAACAGGAAACGGTACATATAGATAGGTACATTGCAAGAAACACATACATAATAGATACGAGTATCACAATTTTGTGATTATTGATGCCTAAGCTAAATGCGTAAAGCATCTGTTTTATAGGCATCAATATCCCATACGCAATGTTACAAATGATTCTTAAATTAGTGTTCTGTACCTTTTTGATTACAATTTGAATTCAAGTTAAGTAAGAAACAATATACATAGTAATAAATAAAAAAAACAAAATAATCAGACACTTTTTAATTATTAATGATGAGAAGCTAAGCATTTAAATTGGGCGAAGTTATGGACTTTATTAATGTGAGAGTGTAAGATATGTAAATGTGGAGTGTAGTGATTGTATGTTAGGATAATATTTGTGTAGTGAATGTCTAGTGTTTTAAGCCTTGAATCTGCGGATAGTAAGATCTCCGTTTAGTCATAGTTCAAAGTTTGAAGCCGCTTTATTAGTTTGTATTTACATTTAATGTAAGTTAAAGGGAGAATTTTATTATAAAGTTTCGTACTCGGGTAGCAAGAGAACCTTTGAGAAAATTTTGTATTAAAGGTGCCTGACAAACATACTCTGTCTTTTCTTCTTTGAGCATCATATGAAGACCTGTCAAAACATAGTTTACAATGTCTGTTTAGAACTGTTAGTTTAATGAACAATTGCCTTACTGTCAGTACATCACAATTCTAATAAATGTTTACTGTGGGATAACGATATGGCCGGAAAGTTGCCACTTTGAGTACAGCTCTTTGAGCTATTTCTAGTATAAGTAAATATGTTTTAGGTGCACCATCCCATACCGTTATACAGTACTGTAAAACAGACTGACAAAGTGCAAAGTACATCATTTTAATGAGTTTCTTCCCTGCTACATGTCTAATATTTTTAATGACAACCATAGGTTTTTTAGTTTGTTGTGACAGAAGGTGAATATGATGTTTAAAGTTACGACCCTTGTCAATCATTACTCCTAGATATTTTATTGTAACGTCACACTCTAGCTGATGACAATTACAGTCCTTTGTGCTATATTTACTTAGACATCTAGTAGTATGGGCTACAATGGGACAGTAAAAATTGGATTCTTCAGTATTGCGGATGGAGAAACACATGAATTATGATTTGTCTGTGTTTAGTGACAGGAGATTGCTTCTTATTCATTTGACGACTTAACTGAAGCCTCATTGTGCGGTACTACAAACCTCGGCCCAATCCTTGCCATGGAACATCAAAACAGTGTCATCTGCGAATGTGATAATTTTGCCCTGAATTAACTGCATTTCACAGTCATTGATGTATACCAAAAAAAGGGTTGGGCCTAAGATACTACCTTGAGGCACACCAAAAGTGACTGGAAGGGGATCACTCACGCAGTCACCTATTTTCACCATCTGTAACCTGTCCGTAAGATAGTCTCTAAAAAGTTTAGTGAGGAGAATCGGAACTGAAACCGTGTCAAACGCCTTAGCCAGATCTCAGAAGATGGCTAGGCATTTTTTCTTAGAGTCCAGTCCGCGTACAACATAGTCGGTTAAGTCGTTCACAGCATCATTTGTTGATTTTCCTCTTCGGAAACCGAATTGATTTTTACAAAATAAGTTACGGGATTCAAGGTAGTGAGTCAGTCTTTTGTTGATAGCTTTCTCCAATATCTTTGACAGGTTGGGTAAGATAGATATTGGGCGATAAATAGTCACAGCATCCGTATCGCCACCCTTGTGTATTGGTAAAATTATGGATGTCTTAAAAGCTTTTGAGAATATACAGTTTTTTAAGCTCAGATTACGGATATGACATAATATAGGTTTTGCTAAAATAGAAACATTCTGTTTTATAACTGCAGTAGTTAACCCATCCCATCCTACAGCACAATCTGTTTTCAGAGAGTTTACAAGGATTCTAATTTCATCCTCATCTAAATCAAGTGCTACAAATGAATCTCCTTTAACGTTATTTTTGATAGGTGAAGTGTGACTTGTTATTTGTTCAGTATCAGAGGTTATTCTATCAGCTAGGTTAAAAAAAAAAGAAATGATTTACTTGATTCACTTGCTTGCCGCATAAGTTCGTGTTTTGAACACTATGTACGGAATTCTTCAGGGCTCGAGTGCAACTCGCACTTGACAAGTTTTTTTATACACCAAAATTCTAAAAATAAGTTTAATATTTCTCTGATTCCTTACCCCGACTACTACCCAAGATTCATTAAGGTTAACAAAACGCACTCCTCCATTAATTCCTCAGCTCATCAATTCCGATCACATCCGGAAGGCGCCGTTGCTTCTAGAACTATTTCTGATGCTTAGCGACTGGTAATAGAAGTGGTTTTTATTAATAATCTTATTGTTGAGTATAGTTGTCAATTCAAACCAATAAGAAACTGTGAATCCACAGAAGAAACTTCGCAATGGATTACTCCCTGTGCGATAGTTATAACTAATGTTTCCTCCTTAACTAATACGATTTATCAATAATGCTGTTGCGGGTACGATGGCGGGTCGAACAATATTTTTGAACATTTTTCATTGTTTTTGAGTTATTTTACTTGGAACTGATACAGTTGAGAGTTCGGTAAACATTTAGCGAGGTAAACAAGTTTGATTTATCTTTTGTGGAGTACTTCAAAATTCTTCTCTTCTTTATCTACTCTATTTATCTGTCTGTGTGTTGTCTCGTATTATCTATAAGTCGATATTTAAAAAAATACATGTTTGCTTAGTTTCTTGCCCTTCTTCTTAGCAATACTAATCGAATGGTGTGGATAGTGAGGCATTATTTATGGTTTATTAAGTTAATTTTTCAACACATTGGTTCATTGCATTATGTATATATAATATTTTTATTCCTATATTTCTCTATTTTATGCAAGTGTATAATTTTATTACATTTTAGTAGCCCAACCTAAATATTTTTTGTATGTATTTCCCGTATAATTTTATTTTTTTTATATTTTGAAGATATATATTGTAAATATTAACTTTGACTTCTAGAAAGTATTTTTCTGTATATATCTATTTAACAAAATAAATATTTTGATTTTTGATTTTGGTTTTGATTTTGAGGACCAATAAACGATTTTTTACTCTTGGGATGGGCAGAGGGGGAAAGGGCTCTTAAAACATGTACGTTTCAGATTCAGAATCATTGTGATATGATAAACATGGAGGGACAATTTCGTTTCCTGTGTAGACTTGTGTTAAAAATTACGTAAATTCCCAATTTTTGGGAATTTATTTTACTACTAGCTTTTGCCCACCGCTCTGTCCGCGTGTTATTCGTTTTAACGACATGCTTTTCTCCGGGATCAAAAGTAGCCTATGTGTTAAGCTAGGGTAAAAGATATATCCATTCTAAACTTCATCCAAATCCGTTCAGCCGTTTCAGCGTGAAAGAGTAACAAACATACACACACATACACACACGAACTTTCACATTTCTAATATTAGTGTGATGACATCACTGAAGATTTATTGACTTACCTACCAATATTTATATTTTCGTTTCGACATCATCATTGTGTACATCTTTAATGGCTCATCATACTTATAGTTTAATTTCCTGAATTTCCGAATCCCTTGAGAATTGTTTAGAAGAAAACTGTTTAGCTGGCTCTTTGACAGAGGATTTTACACTGTCAAAGAATTTATGAATTATAATAATTATGAGCATTAGGATATAACCTAATTTGAAAAATGTATATAATAATACTATACTAACTTTAGTTCATTGAAATTGTAATGACATGCATGCCGAGATTATTATTAATTGTAAAGACATTGTAATTTAATTGTATTAAAGTATTTGTATACTTCCTGCAGGTGAAACATCCTGAACTGTAATTATATTTAACATCTTTTGTAAACCACATTTGAAACAAATAAATATTTCTATTTCTATAATGGTGTATTAACCGAAACCGGTCGGGATCAAAGTGCCTATTTTAAAATAAAACCAGTGAAACAAGTAAAAGTGAATTTCCATCCATCGATCCATCAGCCCGTGTTCGTCCACTGCTGGAAATAGGCCTTTCCCAAATTTCGCCACTCATGCCGGTCCTCCGTCCTCCTCATCCAGTCCGTCCGTCTGCTTGTCCGTGGCTTAGCTCAGAGACTATTAGCACTAGCATGGACGAATTAATACTAGAAAGCTGTAATTTGGTATGGTTAAACATAATAATCACGCCGACAAAAGAGTAGAAAAATCTCGAAAAAAAGATTAATTCCCATACACGTATTGGGATGATTTTTTTTTCTCGTCTATCGCATAGTGTAGGGTATCGTTGGAAAGGTCGTTCAAAAACATTATGGGTGTGTGAAACCATTTTTCGATTCAGGGATCCGTTGACGAAATATTAAGCTTTAAATTGCTAATTTTTGTTAGAGTCAAGTGTCCCCCCCCCCTGCTGGCTAAACGTATATGAAAATGTAGAAAAATTCAATGAAATATTATATATAATAATGTTAAAAGAAAAACTATCAACGCGAGGAGGCTTTACAGGTTTACGAGTACAGTTCGCACCAAACTTTTATTCCCCTCAAAACACGACAATGTATGGGCCGTCCTTCGGGAGAGCAACTTCCGAGCGGACTAGAGGTTTGGCGCGATCTATATTAGTAGACCCACTTATAAAATGTACCGGGCAACTACGGAACCCCACATTGCGCGTGGCCCAACACGCACTTGGCCGGTTTTTATTTAATTTTTGCCCTGTTCTATGTTATGGAAAATTTAACTGATATTGGTCAGTTGCCTCTTGCTTCCCACTGAACGAGCTCTTCAAACGTGTTTCGATAACAAGGCATCGAAAATAAACAGTTACGTTTATTTATTTTTAGGAAAATTACTGGTGTAAGTAGGTATTTATTTTTAGAGATCCTCCGATATCAGTAGCCATAATAGTATCGCTGGACTGATTTAGTAAAGTAAACGTTTATTTTGCATTCAGAACAAGAAGATTTTAGCATTATTTTTTTTTAGTACATCTTATGCACATATTTTGAGCCAATTTTATTGAACAGTCAAAAGTTTGAAGTTATGGTAAATATAGATTAGATAAAAATGCATTTATTGATCCTTAAGGTGGTAAAATGTTAGGCATAAAATAACATAATTTTAATGCGAGAACCCTATAATTAGTAATAAATTTCCGCTAATTGCTTTGAAACGCAATTTTTGCATACTTATTCAAAAGTAAGGAAAACAATATTATGATGTGCATTTTGCACCGAGATTCTGCTTTACCACCTTAGAGTATTAAATAGTATGGCTCTTTATATTAAACAACAATAAAAATATATTTGCACTCGATATATTGCGGCCCAAGGTAAGGGGCCGTCATCAGACGAATTAAATTAATCACAATGCCTTTGCCCGCGGCTCTACCCGCGTTTATTCAATCTTTGCCCCGTTTTCGGCTTGGGTGTTGTTTAAATAACATCCCTTATAGCCTATGTGTTCACCATGGTCACTGCGATGATAATTAAAAAAACGCATTCAAATCCGTTGAGTGGTTCTCGAGTTAAAACGGAACATACATATAGACAGACAAAATAAAAAAAAAACCCGGTCAATTGCGTGTCGGGCCACGCGCAATGTAGGGTCCCGTAGTTGCCCGGTACATATAAGTTGGTCTACTCTCCGTACGGTCCGAAATAGAATAACATCGCTAAAATCGATTACAAATGAGTGAGGTGAATGGCAAATAATCCATGAGTGAAGCAAATGTCTTCATTCATTCGTATGACTTTTGTGGCTCACGCGTCGAAGGTGAGGCGATGAGAGCGTTGAACGGAATGAAATGTCAAAAATGATTTTCACTACATAATTTCTAACAAAATTTTGAAAAGTATTGTGGAACATCTCGAAATGGAAGAATTTATATTTGTGAATGTGTTTGTGGGTTTGTGGAGTCGATAAAAATATATATAACGTATTGTATTCTGTGTTAAATTAAGAGGTTATGAGGTATCTTTTACACGTAAAGCGGTCCGAATCATGAGCTATCTCTTACATCGTTTGCTTGCTCACAAATTACGGACCAGTCCTCGCTCACACTTGAAATCATTCATGGCTTTCAGCGATGTAATTCTATTTCGGACCGTACGGTAATACAGACCGCGCCAAACTTCTGGTCCCATACATTATAGGGGGCCAAAAGTCTGGCGCGACCTATACTCGTAAACCTGTTGTAGCGTATGTTACAAATAACCACATTGCGCAATAAATGAGGTCGCATGTTCAAGAGTTCGTTGACTTACTTAATTTAGACACCTAAGCGTATGATTCTATAAAAACAACTAATTATCAATAAACGGTGTTCATTACCCTGCAGACAAGTCTTTAATTCACTTCTCCAGCACCCTGTTACCAGACTGTAAAGCCTACTTAGCTGTGATAGTTTTCCTTTTAAATTAATTATATATACTAC
Organism: Ypsolopha scabrella; assembly: GCA_910592155.1. Lineage (NCBI taxonomy): Eukaryota > Metazoa > Arthropoda > Insecta > Lepidoptera > Ypsolophidae > Ypsolopha > Ypsolopha scabrella. The sequence continues at coordinate 1,185,624 of OU342980.1, read as the reverse complement.
TTCTGTGACTTTTTCACATTTCTATAAACAACCGTTTGGCCAGCAGGGGGGGAAGACACTCCACTCTAACTAAAATTTTCACTTTAAAGCTTAATATTTCGCCAACGGATCCCTAAATCGAAAAATGGTTTTGACACCCCCTCAATGTTTTTGAACGGCCTATCCAACGATACCCCACACTATGGGACAGACGAGAAAAAATCTTCCCAGTTTATGTGTATGAAAGATACCTTAAAAAATTGTTTTTTCATAATTTTGTCGGCGTGAGTAATATTTTATATCCATGCCAAATTACAGCTTTCTAGTACTAATAGTCTTTGCGCTAAGCCGCGGACAGATGGCGAAACTATAAGGGTTCCTTGTCGGACTACGGAACCCTAAAAATGTGGTTTTGGCCTCAGTACAATACTAATAACCCATTTCATTTAAATTTCGCAAAAATATTCTACGTACAGGTCGCAGTTTTGAAACTAGGTACAAATAACATATCTCAGCCCATAGAAATAATCATCCTGAAAAATCACACTTTTCAAAACATCTATTAGAGTCCGGTCATAGTTTGCCTGAGAACCATTCATTTGAAGTAAAATATATTTGTAAAAAAGGTTTAAGAATGCGTGTGTTAGAACAACTAGAAATACTAAAAAACAAGAATAACCCTGATTTACTAAACGAACAAACTAACTTTACCACTACCCCACTGTTACGCATGTTTTAGTCTCCCCATTTTCCCCACCAAACAACTAGTCAGGCCGGTTTATAAAAGGCGAGTTTTGGTCGGCGGCTCGTCACTAGCTGCTGAGCTGTCGGGCGAACAACATCAGTTGCTGCGGAGCGGCTGAGCGAGCAACACATCAGTTGCTGCGGAGAAGCCGGGCTAGCAACACATCCCGAGGATGCCTCGTTCAGAGGCGAAACACGTGTCGATAAGTTTTCTTGCTTGTTATTTAAGATTGCTTTGCTTGTATTGCTTGCTTTTTGCATGTTTTTATGCGGGCGGGCGGGCGGTGCACGAGTCTGCATTTTGAATAGCACGACAAGAATTGTTTAGCGGAATATTGCAAATTATATTCATATATCCTTTACTTAGTGATGGACTTCCGCAAGGTAACGCCTATTTCAATTAATCATTTATTTATAATGCAAATACAAAAATACAAATAAAATTACAAAATGTTTACTTACGCCACCATATTATTTATTTATTTATTTTATTTATTTATTTAGTTAAGAAACAAACAGTCACACTTATTTATATAAAATTACAGTATAGCATGATTTAAATTCAGACTTACAGTTTCCTCAGTTAGAGTATTTAAAATAAAACTAATATACAACTGTGGCAGTAACTGCACACACAGTAAGTACTCGACATAAAATAAAAACAAATTTCACTAAAATCTAACAACTTTAGGAGTAACTAAATATGTATTATTATACGTGGGACGCACTATAAGTTTCCGGAATGAATATGAAAAAATACTATTAAAGGTACAAAATTAATTTATTGTTTTTCAAAATAATCTCCCTTGGCGTCTATGCACTTTTTCATTCGATCAAACCAGTTTTGAAAACTTTTGTGCCACTACCCTGTGGTGACCTCTGAAACGTGTTTTTCATACTCCTCGACAGCCTCTTCTGGTGATGAAAATCGTTGACCGCGTAATTGGTTCTTAATTTTTGGGAACAGAAAAAAGTCACAAGGTGCCAGGTCGGGACTGTATGCAGGATGACTCATGAGTTCTACATTTTTCGTCTTCAAAAAGTCGTTTGTCTGTCTGGCCGTGTGAGAACTAGCATTGTCGTGGTGCAGGATGATACGGCGTTTACGGTTATTTTTACGGAGTTCGTCAATAACTTTCGGCAAACAAATGGTCGTGTACCAGTCACTATTCACGGTACGACGATTCTCTAAAGCAACAGTAGCCACGTGTCCAGTTTTATTAAAAAAGAAGCAATCATCCGCTTAGATGCACTTTTCACGCGCGCCACTTTGGTTGGTTTCGGCTCATCTTGAAAGACCCATACGCTCGATTGCTGCTTTGTTTTGGGATCGTAGCAATAAATCCATGTTTCGTCACCTGTTACTATGTCCCACACCAAATTTGACGCACCTTCGTTGAATCTGGTAAGCATGGCACTGCACCAAGTGACGCGGTCCGTTTTTTGAGCCTCGGTCAAGTTGTGTGGGATCTACCGCGAGCACAGCTTTCTCACACCCAAATGTTTGTGTAGGATTGATTGTATTTGACTCATGCCTATTTCTAAGGATGCGCGAATTTCATGGTAGGTCACATGCCTGTCTGTTTCAATCATACGGCGCACAGCATCGATGTTTTTGTTGGTCACAGCGGTGGACGGCCGACCATCGCGAGATTCGTCACTGAGATTGATACGACCACGCTTGAATTCTGCAAACCAGCTATAAACAGTCGTCTTGCATGGTGCTTCATTGCCAAATGCTGTTTCAAGCCGAGCGATGCTCTGTTGAGCTGTCAAATTACACTTAAAATCGCAGAAAATAATACTACGAAAATTTTCCCGAGTTAAATCCATGTTGATGCAGACACACAATTTTTTAAATGGCGCCACAAGGTAAAAACAAAAGACAGTCAAATGAAACAAACTGCATTCTACAGCCAAAGAGTTCTATTTTCAAATATTGCAATAAATTTTTAAATATTGTTTATGTAAGTGGCCAGTTCCGGAAACTTTTAGTGTTACCTATGTATAAGCACAAAGTGTTTGCTGAATATGCATATAAATCTCTACTCACAAAAACAAAAGAAAAAGAAAAATGTGAATTTAAGTATACGGATATATGTATATGGACAAATGTAAACTCCAATCAAACAGAATGAGTGATACTCTGTAAAGACAATTTTTTAAAACTGTTTAACGTCTCACTAAGAATGTCGACATCTTCCAACTTATTGTTATAAAGCCTGCAAGCCCTTCTCATGAAACTATTACTTGCATTAGTCGTTCGAGACCGCTTAGTATGGAAAAGGTGCTTGGCCCTACATGATCTCTCTCGACGTAGAGGTACTCTAAAAGATAATAGATGTAGTAACGCAGGCGCATCAATCAGACTATTTACTACTTTATATAAAACTAAGGCGTCTTTATATTATTTCCAATTACACTTTTGTAGGTACTTCCTAATACCTGTAGCAGGAAGCCCTGCTCTTCCATAACTTAAGTACATAACTAAAATACCTATTATATACTTATACTTACTTAGATACTACTACTAACTATAAAACGACTTATATTACCGTACATTTACTTATTTATACAAAACAGATGACATTTATTTATCCAGTCAAATTCATACTGTATCTGATCAGTATGACGGACCGATAACACTATTTGGTAATTTCGTAAAAAAGAATATGATAATTTTCGAATTTCCCAAAAGGAAATGACCCTTGTCATGGAATATTTATACCGACTACTTCCTGAGTCTTCAGTGTGATAAGGCTGTATATATAAATGTCACCTTGTATGTAAGGTGACTTTGTTGGATATAGCCAAAGTCATACTGGAGACTCGGTAAGTGGTCAGGACCAAGGTTTAATGTTTAATTACTGTTTAAGAATTAAAAAAAAAAGTTTTCTGTTCCCCTGTATTGTCAAGAACAATAGGAAATTTAAATTTTATTTCGCGTAAAGATATCAAAATTTCAGTAGGACCATTTTGTAGAGAAAAAAATGGAGCAAAGTGGTAAAAATATCTCATTTCGGACCTCAGTCGAGTTAAACCATTACTCACCGGACCCACTGAATATTAATAAAGGGCATAAGTTTAACTTGTGCTCAAAACCAATTATTACGTCTTCAACGAACCACATTATTATCCGGAAACTACGCGAACGAAGTCGCGGGTACAGCTAATAAATACCTATATCAAATATTTAAAAACAAAGCAACATTCTTGCCCTAGCCACAGAGAGGAAGAAAATGCGAAGTCGAGATACCTATGTGCTTACACAATTATGTACTCGCCATAAGTTACTATTTGCCTCTAATTTGTGCCAACAATAGAAAGAGACCATGAGACCCAGGTTCGATCCCCGGCCAGGCATGCAATAATGAGTTTTTCGGAATTTATGTGCATAGTATTTGTTCTCACTTACCACTTGCTGAACGGTGAAGGAAAACATCGTGAGGAGACCTGCATGCCTTAAAAAACGTGTATTTGTGCCCGAAGAACGGCGATAGGGCTCACCACTCACGTTGGGACGTAATAATTGTCGGTGAAACGCGGGTGTGCCGATTGTGGACAGTGACTTGCATTTCACAGTTCACACTCAGAACACCTCTGACACCCCCTCGGGGATTCATGTCGTGACGATTTTTTTTTTCATTTTAATAGAAAGAGAAAAAGCGGTATTTGACGCCGCAATCTGTTAGGAAAATAGAAATTTAAATTAGATAGTAAATTACAGTCAATATTGCCCCCAAACAATAATTCTAACGAAGACAATGTCAGTTATTGAGCGACGCTCAATGTAATATTTTTGACATGATTCAAAATAATCCACCATGGATGATAAATATGTAACCGCAATATTCCCCCTTAGTACATGCGTGGTTGAAATGGAATTAAACTAATGCCATGTTATGACAGTCGCTCTATCTCCATTAGATAATTAAACCTGTATTGAAATTGAATTTCTTCACTTGCTTCCATTATCATCAAAAACTTGTTATAATCATGACTTCAACGTCTTCACCTAAAGTTCTGGTCGACTCTTTTATGAAAGTTGGACAAAAAATACGCATTGAAGGAATATCGAAGATTTTCATAATAACCGAAACGATTATCGGCTTAAATAGGCTAAGCTTGTTTGAAGAAAGCTATTTATCACAAAAGATACGAGTATTAGTGATATTTTATTGTGTAGTGATCAATCTGTTAGTGATTGTGTCGACGGTCTATCAGTACGTCACAGATGTTGATGGCATATTTGTTTTTGTGAATGAATTCAGTTATTTGTTTTGTTGCGTTCTAAGTTACCGCTCCGCTGCAAGATTACGGAGTTACTATCAAGAGTTAAACAAGTTTGATAGATACTTTGGTTGCCGCTTTAACTTTGTGCGCTTCTTGTACCAAAATGTTATTCTCAATACCATAATATTCCTTATAACAATTGGTATAGTCTTTGGACAAGTGATCAGATTATATGATACTAATATGAACAATAGATGGCATTTTGTACCAGTCCGCTGGATGCACATGCTAGAAGTTTATTTCTTTGGTTATCTATTTTATTCAATCGTTTCAAGAATTAGGCTGGTGAATTATTTTGTGGGATCATGTGCCTTAGAAATGCAATCTCGAACTGCAAAAGCATGTGACTCTTTCCTCATAATCCCGAGGTCTGAAATTGATTACTCAGAAATGAGCTTCCTTATGGATCTTTATGAAACTTTGATAACGGCACACCACAACTTGGTTGATGCTATAAAATGGCAGGTAATCATCTTTAGATTAGTAATATTCAGAGCCGTGGAGTATTCACAAATATAAAGAAACAATTGGTGTATGAAAATGCAAATTTTATTGTAGAATGTTACATTAAAATTTAGTTTTCGTCACAGTAGAAAAGGTTGTATTAAAAACTACTCGTTTGAAGTTGGGAATGTCCGGACGTTTTTGCTCCCAATTTTAAATTTGAACGGTCTCTTTTTTAAGTACTTTAAGTTGAATTTGAAGTATAATTAAAATATGTCACGCGTAGTTAACACTAACATAAAATGTATATATCGATACGTGACATGTTTTAATCTTTTTTCAGCGAGCAATTGCGTATTGTGTTTGTGCCCACTGAGAACAGACACTTATTTAAATCGAGCAAAAAATAATAATTTTAGTTATGATGTCTTATAATTTCAGTATTTGGTTATTTTGACAACGTCTTTCCTTACAAGCCTGGGCGTGGCAAACAGTGCTGCCTGGATACTACTTCAGAAACCTGTAAGTGTTACCAATTATTGTAACCATTATTGATGAGCTACATTTACGAGTATATAATGAGCATCAACCTAAGTTTAAAAAAGATAACCGTCGTAACTTCACTTTTATCTATAGCAGAGATTTCTAAGAAAAGTAGCAGCAATATCTCCTATTCCAGGAAGAAAATGGAAAGAAATTGAACTTATGGACGGTTTCATCCTACTTGTCATACGTAGTGGGGTACACTATGGCCCAGTTCCTGTGCTGCATACACCAGGACCAGCTCAGGGCAGAAGTGGAACGCCTCAGAATGGTGCTGGCATCACGACTTTATGAGAACAAAATGGGTATGGCAAAAAAATAAGGTTTATAATTTCCATGGAACACAACCCATTTATATTTTACATTTATTTATTTTATGATTTACCTTATCCCCGCATAGGCAACCCGATTATTAGAGGTATATGAAAGACAAGTAACAACTTAGACACATGTGCGGTGAATAATCTCACTGCAAAATGAGAATGAGATGGTTTTTACTTAAAAATTGCAGACAAATCGTCACGGGGCGTGGCGCGCGCGCTGATGATGCTGACAGAGCAGAGAGATCTCTCGTTTTCCCTCTTCGGCTTGTTCACAGTGGACACTGCGCTGCCGCTGCAGTACATTGGTCTCTTCGTCAGCTACCTCATCATCATGTTGCAGTTTGAGAAAGTTGTGGGCGCGACTCTCTGATCGCTTCATGGAACTGAGTAAACGATTAAACATGTTTATTTTAAACTTATCCACATAAACATTAATATTCTATATTATGCCCAACCGGTTTCGTTATTTAGCATTCTCGAGGGATTTTTATAATTCATATTTAATGAACATTTTAAGAATTTACAAGTGATATTCCATGCAATAGATGACAATGACAACGAAGTGATTAGGAAAATTCCAAACAAAATATGGTCGATAAAAAATGGAAGCTAGTTGAGTTCAAATAACTTTGGTTAGCGCCAAGGGTTGTAGACGGGAGTGATGATTTAAACGAGGTGTTAAGTTGAAATGTTTATTATTTCGATGCCAAAATAGAGTGACCCCCTAAAAATGTACATCAATCGGTTTTATAATAACTCAAGCAGCGTGCGTCACAATGTTGCAGTCAATAGCTGCATGTCGCAGTAATATTATAAAACAACGTTTCTTCGTTGTTACTACACTTCATCTCCCCCTTAAAAGTCCCTTCATTCCCGGGGTACAGCAAAAAAAAATGTGAGGCATACTACTTGGTTCACATTTTTATCAAAATAGAATTTTCTTATAGACATAATTAATTTCTTAAAACGTTAATACATTTAACAGACTTAAATATTTCATTTAACAAATAATTTTGTATTATTTTTATGGGTAATATACTCTTTACCATCCCTTAAAATTTTGACATTCGGTTCCAGATCCTGTATAACTATAAAAGGACCTAAATAAATTTTATCTAGCTTATCACCCACTTGGTTTCTAATTAAAACTAAATCACCACTCTTATACTTCACAGGATTCGCATTTTTATCAAAATGTACCTTTCGTAATTCCTTGCTCATTAATAAATTATTTCTAGCTTCAAGTTGTGCTCTTTGAAGCCTGTATTTGAGTTCCAAAGGATAAGAGTCGGGATTATACAATGGTTCTACGACTAGGTTCTGTAAATTGCTCGGTAAGTTACAGACTTTTCCAAACACTAACTCGAATGGCGTGTATTTTGTCTCAGTGTGAACCGCGGTGTTATAGGAAAAACACCAAAATGGAAGCCAACTGCTCCAGTCAGTTTTGTTGCTATCGCACTGTATCCTAAGATAAGCTCCTAGATGCTTATGAGTGTTCTCTAACGATCCTAGAGTTTCATGATGATACGCAGTTGAATGTAGCTTAGTAATATTTAATAAGTTACAAATTTCCGAAAAAACTGACGACATGAACTCTGTCCCCATGTCAGTTATAATTTCTTTCGGGATACCATATCTTAAAATAAAATTATTTACAAATAACCTAGCTACGGAAACAGTATCCTTTCTTTCTAATGGATATGCTTCGACATACTTCGTCAAATCACACTGTAACGTTAAAATATATTTATTATTTAAATTATCTAAATCTACACGGCCCATTAAATCTAAACTTACTCTTTCAAAAGCGGTGGATGCCGTAGATGTAATAACCATCGGCTCCTTTGTATGTCTATTTGAATGCTTTTGAATTTGGCAACTGTTGCACTTTTTGACGAATTCGCTTACATCGTTAGTCATTCCTGACCAAAAGTAATATTTTTTGATATTATTCAACATCCTGTTTACCCCCACGTGGCCACTGGTAGGTAACAGATGGAAGTTGTTCATGATCACAATTTTTGTGTCTCTATCAGTTACTCTCATGACGTCTTTGAGAATTAGTAACTTCGGTATATCATTTAGCTTTTTAATTTCCTTCAAGAGAATATTTATTAACTCTTCATAACGTTTGCATTTAATAATTACGAGCTCATCTAATTTTAATATCTTGCTAAAATCTTGTAATTCTCTCGCTAACACACTTACGGTAGGAAACGATCGAGACATTACGAATATGGCCGATTTTTCAGGTACAAAAATGCAATTACCTTTATCACTAGTGATTTGCTTCAGTTTCTGTATTTGTCTCTGAGTACTCATATTAAAACCTATAATTAATTCTATGCTGTCTGCTGGACGCTTGAGGATTTCCACTACTTTTGGTTGATCAGACCTTGGAGTAGCGGGAATCTCAGGAGTCGTAGCAGTGCTGTCACTACGCAACTTACGAGTTTGTGCTCTGGTCATGACTGATACTACGTGTTGGTGCATATTCTTTAAAACGGTGGAAGTTAATGTAATACGGCTCAATGCATCTGCAGCTGCGTTGTGCCGTCCCGGAACATAACTTATTTCGAAATCATACTCTTCAAGATAGAGTCTGAATTTAGTGAGTCGACTTGAAGGATCAGTCATGTTAAATAAATAAATTAACGGCTTATGATCCGTTTTAATATTGAATTTTTTGCCATATAATATAAGGCCTAAAATGTCTTACTGACCAAACAATGGCAAGCAGTTCAAGTTCGATTACTGGGTAACGTGTTTCGGCGGGATTCAGATTACGGCTCGCGTACGCTACTACCTTGCCATTGCTGTTTGAGAGAACCGCGCCTAACCCAATTTTCGAAGCGTCCGTCTGTAGAGTAAACGTATTTTTATCAGAAAAATCTGGATAGTCTAATACTTTTGGGCTAATGAGTGACTGTTTGAGCTTTTTGAAAGCACACTCACAGTCATCTGTCCATACAAATGCTACATTTTTCTTACATAATGCATTCATAGGGTGGGCTATCCCTGCGAACTTTGGTATAAAACGCCTATAATAATTTGCAAACGCTACAAATCTTTTGACATCGTCAGTATTCTGTGGAGTAGGGTAGTTTTGCAAGGATTCTACTTTAGTTGGGTCGAGAAAAATCCCTTCTGAAGTTATTTTATGACCTAAATAAACGATTTCCTTAAGCAGAAACTCACATTTCAGAGGGTTTAACTTTAAGTTAACTTTACGTAAGCGTTCTAAAATAGTCATAAGGTTTTTATTGTGTGTTTCTAGGCAGTTTCCTACTATAATACAGTCATCTAAGTATATAAAACAAGCTTTATAGTTTAAACCAGACAATGCAAATGTCATTAGACGAGAAAAAGCACTCGGAGATGTCTTTAAACCCATCGGACATCGTTTTATCTGGTATTGTTTATCCGTTGTAAATGCTATGTACTTTCTAGATTGCTCTTCAAGGGATAACTGATAGTAACTTTGACTAAGATCTAGCTTTGAAAAGTATATACTATTCGATAATGAGTCCAAAATCTCTGTAATATTGGGTAAAGGGAATTTATCGTCTTGTATTCTGTTGTTAAGTTGACGATAATCCACGACAAGTCTCCATTTCTTGTCTCCTGACCTATCAGTCTTTTTGGGAACTAAAAGAACAGGACTGGACCATTCAGAAGTGGTCTCCTCAATAATGTCATTCCTAAGCATTTCATCGATCTGCTTTTGAACTTCACCTTTTAATGCATTTGGCAATCTATAAGGCTTCACGTACACTGAAGACGTGTTTTCTTTCAATTTAATAGAATGTTTAATTAAATTACTTGTGGAAAGCGTATCTCCTGGCAAATGAAAAACATCGGCATATTTAGCACACACGTTCTCAATGCTCTTTTGCTCCTCTTTATTTAAATAAGAATGCAAATCAAGTAAATTTAGCAAAGTTCGGACTCTATTAGATGTAATACTATCCTTGTCAAACTTGCAAACATCAAAGTGATTAAGCTAATGACTTCTAAATCCGAAATATCTACCTTAATTGAATTATCTGTGGTATTTAAAATCCTAACTGGAATAAGTCCATTCTGTGGTTTCGAAATGACACCCGCTGTGTACACTCCCTTATAAATTTCCTTTGCTAAAATGACGCAATCACTAACTAATATCGTCGGGATGTGTTGAATCATTTCGCATCGTGGCGGAATTGTAAACAAGTTTCCACTTACTTGTACAACAATAGACTCGTCTTGGTTTTCCAAACTCAAAGTACCATCTTTACAATTCAACATCGCGTAATATCGCGTGAAAAAATCTTGCCCAAGTATCCTCTCTGCGGTGCAAGATAAGTTCTTGAAAATGTAGAACTTTTGTTTAAAAACCACATTCTTAATAATAATATCTAAATTAATATAGCCAACAGACTCTAAATTACCACTTATTCCTTTAATTACTAACTTATCCTCTTGAATTAAATTCAATAATTCCCTATTTTTTATTAACCATTCATACTTTAATACGCATAAACTAGCTCCAGTGTCAACCAATAAATTTAACTTGTCACCAGTCCTTAACTGGCAAGTAATAACGCAAAAGTTATTAAAACTATAAATATAAGGATTGCTCTGTTTAGGCACGAAAAAACTCTAAACGCTCATTATTATTTCGAAGCCTTTCCTGACCTTCGTATTCTGACACGTTATGCTGAATACGCTGGAAACGTGAGTAGCCGCCGCCGCGTGTTTGCTGACGCTGGCCATTCTTGTATGTACCTCGAAAACCTGCACTTTTAAAGGAAGTTTGTTGACCTGTGTTATTGTCTTGATTGAAATTCCTATTCAAGTAATTTCTTCGGCCACGGAAACCGCGATTATCATAGCGTTTATGCTGGTACGGTTTGGTAGACCCAAAATGCATAGTTTGGTTCTGAGGCTGAGTGGACATAGATTGTTCGTCTATTGCTGTCCTAATAGCTTCTGGTAGCGAATCAAACTGCCGTGACGCGTTAACAGTGCTAAGTCGCTGGTCAGACAAACCATCCGCAAACCGCTTTATAGCCGTTTTTTCATTAAGAGGCCGCAAAACCTCAAACTTGGACGTTTCGCCATCTGCTTGCGCTATCGTCAAATTGACGAATAACTCTTCTAGCTCTGTACCGAACTTCTCAATAGATTTACGACCTTGTGTAGTTCGAAACAACTGCGTCTGTAAAGCTACAGTGGATTTTTTCGGAATTAAAAACTTGCGAATATCGTTTACTAAACATTGAACATTGCTGTAGGTACTTTTCAGTCGCAATTTCGCACTAGCTGAAAGTCGCGTTTTTAAAACAAATTCAATAAGCTGGTTCTTACTAGTTTCATTAATGAGAGAACTATACAACAAGATCCCATCGACGAGCTGGTTGGTCACTTGTTTCTGGCCATTCATTACAGGCAACAGGGAAATAGCTGTTTTAATAACAAAAGAGTCAGCCATTTTTGAAAAATATTTCGTTATCTTAGGCTCAATTTCTAAAATAATACCTTTCTCAGTTTGGCAACTATTATCTATGCTGGAAAGTAAACTTTTAATCTTTTTATAAGTAGAAGTTATTTCATTTATCAATTTATGAAACAAATCGCTAGATTCAGTGCCCAGCTGCTTCTCTGTAATTTCTTGGTTCAACTGAGTCAAAATACCATCGAGCTTATTATACTCATTATCGGCCTCCTGTAACTTCTTATAAGCTATATCTTTTTTTACGACGTTCTGGACTGATTTTAACCAAATATTCCCCAATTAAATTAATTCTAAGATGTAATTCCTTTAACTGCTCGGACATATTACATTCAAATAACAGTTAAAATTAAGCATTCTAACTAAGCAATACAACTGAATGAAAACGTTTTACTTGAAGAAATTATAATGTTTGTTCAAAAACTTACAGAAATGCGCGCAGTAGGTATGTACCGGTAAGTGATATGTAGGTCACGATGACGTTGTTTGACACGTGCTGTGGTAGGTCATCGGACTCGAACGGGCTCCCAGCTGCTCCTCATCGGACCCGTACTGTGTATCTCCCAGCGCCCTGCATATCCTTGAATCTCATATTGGGCTTGAGCATATCTCCCGGCACCCGGCGCCACCTTTTCTTTTGCACGATTTTATTCCAAAAAATATTTCTGCTACGTCGCGTTTCGGTTGTTCACGAAGTGCCAAGTTTCTAGCTGGATACTTTCTTCTTAACATTGGTGCTGTTCCTCTGGTCTTCTGTACTGTGGTGTTGGTAGGGCATCTTCTTTTTGCCTTCAGTTAGATATCAGAGAAGCTTCACAGGTAAGACTGGTATGGGTCGCCATCAAATAACTTTGGTTAGCGCCAAGGGTTGTAGACGGGAGTGATGATTTAAACGAGGTGTTAAGTTGACATGTTTATTATTTCGATGCCAAAATAGAGTGAACCTCTAAAAATGTACATCAATCGGTTTTATAATAAGTCAAGCAGCGTGCGTCACAATGTTGCAGTCAATAGCTGCATGTCGCAGTAATATTATAAAACAACGTTTCTTCGTTGTTACTACAATTCAGAGTAACTGTTGTAGTAAATTCCACCAAGTGCCAACAATCACTAGCATCAACATCACTAATGTGTATTTGTTTCACTAGTCTTATGTCAATGCAATATCCCTAGAATGTTTGTTTTATTTGTATTTTGACGTGCCATTTTTTGCGACATTTCATATGTACAGTTGTTTGTTGCGCTCATGTGTGTGGTTTTGAGATTATAAAACACCTTCGTATACTCGTAAAACGTCGGAAATATCTAGGCACTTTGAAATAATGTGCTTTCCTCGCCCCCACGTTGCACTTCAGTCCCTTTTGAAGTGCCTAGATATTTACAACGTATACGACCTGTATAACATATTATACTTATACCTAGTTATAAACTTCGTTCAGGGACTAGACTGTGAAGTAAGTGTTCTAACTGGTTTAGCGTTGCCTAAGCAAGTTCGCCTCGATTACGTCGTTACCCTTTTACACTAGAGTTGGTATTTCTGATGGCGATACTACTGATACCCTGTAACTACTAGTCACATTTGTTTGAACAGAACATAATCCGGATTTATCGTATATTATTCAACCCACTCTCATTGCATTGTCTAGTGCATTATTCAAAATTATATACATTAAACCTATAACTTCGAATACTTTGGTTGTTTAGCCTTATCTTACAAATCAGTAAAGCACAATGCTCTATCATACACACGTGCTTACACAATTCTAGCACGTCTAATATACTTTCGGCTATGCCTGGCAAGGGCCATCACTACGCTATTACTAATGGTTTTGCTACTTTGCTACGGTGTATAAAAGGCCATGACTCATAGTTTTGCTACAGTGTAGCAAGACAAGAGCTATAATCCGTATTTTTGTTATGATGTACGGTGAGAAACTCGGTAGCTCAGTTGGGCGAGCACTTGCCTTGTAAGCAAGGTCTCTGGTTTAATCCTGGCCCAAGGCATACTTTCACAAATTATTTGTTTTTATACTTAAAATATTAAAACTTGCTCAGTCGTCTTAAAAGTATTACATAAATAATAATTACTCAAATAAAGCAAAATTCTCCCATAAATATGGATTTTTGAATTTTGAAAACGGCTCGCTCTCTGCGTATAGTTGATACCTGTGAATGGAATTGGAAGTCCAACCTCCTCTGAAACTTGAAAGAATAGACTCTTACCCATACTCAATGACTGCGTAGATATCTCTTACACACACACCCTCCCTCACAGACCCTCACACACGCTCACAGACACAGAGAGAGAATATCCGACAATAATGTAGTACACAATAGGACGAACCCTCGTCGTGTCGAACTAGCTGTAAGTGCCGGGGTCACGCGACTAGTACACAATAGGACGAACCCTCGTCGTGTCGAACTAGCTGTAAGTGCCGGGGTCACGCGACTAGTACACAATAGGACGAACCCTCGTCGTGTCGAACTAGCTGTAAGTGCCGGGGTCACGCGACTAGTACACAATAGGACGAACCCTCGTCGTGTCGAACTAGCTGTAAGTGCCGGGGTCACGCGACTAGTACACAATAGGACGAACCCTCGTCGTGTCGAACTAGCTGTAAGTGCCGGGGTCACGCGACTAGTACACAATAGGACGAACCCTCGTCGTGTCGAACTAGCTGTAAGTGCCGGGGTCACGCGACTAGTACACAATAGGACGAACCCTCGTCGTGTCGAACTAGCTGTAAGTGCCGGGGTCACGCGACTAGTACACAATAGGACGAACCCTCGTCGTGTCGAACTAGCTGTAAGTGCCGGGGTCACGCGACTAGTACACAATAGGACGAACCCTCGTCGTGTCGAACTAGCTGTAAGTGCCGGGGTCACGCGACTAGTACACAATAGGACGAACCCTCGTCGTGTCGAACTAGCTGTAAGTGCCGGGGTCACGCGACTAGTACACAATAGGACGAACCCTCGTCGTGTCGAACTAGCTGTAAGTGCCGGGGTCACGCGACTAGTACACAATAGGACGAACCCTCGTCGTGTCGAACTAGCTGTAAGTGCCGGGGTCACGCGACTAGTACACAATAGGACGAACCCTCGTCGTGTCGAACTAGCTGTAAGTGCCGGGGTCACGCGACTAGTACACAATAGGACGAACCCTCGTCGTGTCGAACTAGCTGTAAGTGCCGGGGTCACGCGACTAGTACACAATAGGACGAACCCTCGTCGTGTCGAACTAGCTGTAAGTGCCGGGGTCACGCGACTATCTTTACAACGACTATTCCAAAATGATATTAATCCTCTTAGTTCTCACTGTCGCTACATCAGTGACTCGCAGTCCAGATCGTGGTTAGGATCCGGATTGTTCTTTTTATTTTTGGCACAGTTTTATCGGCCTTTTCGTGGGATGGTTCAAACACAGAAACATTTACCTAAAATTATAAATAAAAATCAAATATTGAGTCCCGCACTCCTTCAAAATCGGTTCCACGACTTGAATCCTCAAGGGGGTGTCAAAGGTGTTTCTGGGTATAGATTGTGAAATGCAACTTACATGTTAACTTCTGTACACCTACACTGAAACAAATTTCTTCCAAACAAGGGGCATTAGTCTTGTTTGAAGCAATTTCGGCTATATTAACTAACTTATTGGTTGTTTCTAAAATTTTTATGATAGATTCAAAGATTCAAAATGTTTATTTGTAAAATAGATACATAAAGAATACGTTTTACATGTCAAATCTTATCTGTAAAAGATAAAGATAAATAATCTGATAAAGTAAACAAGTTGAATTAGTAAAGGAAACTGACATCTTGTTGCGCTCATGATGTAGTTAAGATGGTTGTTTACGGTTTACAAGATCTTGTTCAATTTAATTTTTTTTCAGTGCACGTTTCACTAACGAAATTACGTCGCAGCGTGATGGGTGGTGAGTGCGTTCGCCGTACTTTGGACACAAATGTGGACTTACAGTGCCTTCCGAAGCAACCAGACCGAACGCTGTGCCTCTACGGGATTTGAACCCATAATACCCGGTTTGGTTGTAGAGTACTCTAACTACTAAATATTAATGAACTAAAGTATCCCTCAGCCAAACCCCCTTCGCCCATGGAGCTACTCAAAAATGACGGAACTAATCAGTTATTACAATAACAAACCAGTAAAAAACTGTACCCCACACACGACGCCACTCAAATTGCAAGGTTTCAGTTACTTCTGTTAGCTTTGCTCACAAAAACACACGGTTAACAAGGGGTAAATAAACATATCAAGTGGATCGAGCGAGGATGACGACGACATGGAATCTTCACAGGTTTTGGATTCACCCGTATATTCGAATGTGAACTGCAGATTGTCAGAGCATAAATTTGTGGGATTCTATAGAATGTCCAAATATAGCTATTTAAATTTAATATATCTTGTTTGTTCGTTCATTTTCACAACAAAAATCAAAAAACTCGGGTAACCAGTAGCGCGGCGACCAGCATGACGCATCACGCATGATCAGTTGCTAACGCATTACTAACCGGTTGGTGACTAGTCGCTTCCTGTACGAACTTCAAATGAGGATGACAATCAAGCAACTCGTTAGTAATTTGAGTTCGTAACTAGTTATTTTTAAGTAGCTCCATGAGCTAAGGGATGTAAAATCACAGTCATATGTATAAGTTTACGTAAAAATACATTTGAAACTATTTTTTTTTAAATCTTATGGTTTAAACAGTATCAATTCGTTGTAAAAGTAAATGTGTATGTAGCTGTGTATGCCATTTGTGTGTGTAGTTTCAGTAAGTATTTGCTGCCCGCTTGCATTTTTTACTATCGACGTACTCCTATGTGCAAGTAGTCCGTGTTTAAACATGTTTTACTTCGATTTCCAACAAAATAAAGCAAGTAGAATATTTTGACGAGTCTCAGTAACAGTAAAAGTACAGTTTGAGGAGAATGCTGAACTAGCCGCGAGCTCGTACCGCCCCGGGAGCGATTCAGTAGAACGGAGCACAGTGGATATGTCCTCGCTCTGTGGATGTAAGCAGCCATCGTACAGATACTGCTGCTGGTGCGTTTCATCAAGACTCCGTACTTTATTTAAATTATTATATTTTATTCATTTCAGTAATTACAGACATTAGAAATTAGCTCTTGCTTTTAGTGCGATGAGCACTGAGCTTTTCAATTTATTACTGTGCTTTCCTTTACCGAAATAACACTGAAAAAACGTGTTATGATTCGAGTTGGGAAATGGTGCCAGAATAAATAAAGCAATATAATAATAGTAACCTTAACAGTTTATTCACATGAAACATTAGATGCCTAATTTAATTCTACCATGCAATGCACACTTATATCATCTTTATCTAGATTACAATGTTGGGTTCGGACTGTATTATTCTAATGTAGGACGTCAGGAGGGTATCAGAGATGCTTACGGGACCATGCCTACCTAGTGCTCCAGCTACTGCTCAATAAAGAATCTTGTATGCGTTGTTTAGTAATTGGCATCTGTTAATTTTTACTTCCTAGTGCAAACGTCTTTAGATGTTACTATTTCCCTGTCTACAAAAAGGGTGTTTTCACAAGCTAGAACAATAGAATAATCTAGATTACTGTCCAACAATATTTTTATCGATAGTACAGTGTAAATAAAAAAGTATAACAATGCTTACCCCTTTTTGCCTTTCTCACACACACGGTTAACTACAATCACTAGTAAGTAATTAAGATGCTTCAAATGCTATGTACATTTAATTTTAATATATCGTGACATGCTTTCACCGACCTCTGTTTGACATCTCAGCAACGGTCAATCAGCTGATTAGTATGTCGGTAGGTACCTCAGTAATAATTATTCAATAAGTTAAACTACCTTCATACAAAAAAAATACTTGTTTATCTATTATCTATAACTATTATTGTAAGTAATCGAATATTAACACATTACAAACGTAAAAAAGATACTGTAGAAAATAACCAAGCATATTTGTCTATATAGCATCTGAAAAGTTTGCAGCTTAAAACAAATAAGTGAACTTTGCTAATATTACTTGTCAAATATTAACCGTTAGAATTAGTTAAAAAAACTTGGTTTTTAGGGTTCCGTACCCAAAGGGTAAGCAACGGGACTGTATTACTAAGACTCAGCTGTCCGTCTGTCTGTCTGTCCGTCTGTCACCAGGCTGTATCTCATGCACCGTGATAGTCAGACAGTAGAAATTTTCACAGGTAATGTATTTCTGTTGCCAATATAACAATAAATACTAAAAAACAGAATAAAATAAATATTAAAGGGGGCTCTCCTACAACAAACGTGATTTTTTTCCGTTTTTATAGATAGTGGTAAGAAACCCTTCGCGCGCAAGTCTGACTCGCACTTGGCCGGTTTTTTAACATATTAAGCTTCCTTTTTATCAAAAGATTTTTGTGTTATTTATATTACGGCTACATATTTTATTTTAAGCGAGTATCATTGGGGTAAAGATTAATCAAAAACCTTGTAAGTAAATGACAATGTCAGCTTGTGTATTTTTAACCGAATTCGGTATTGGGTACGTTAACTAATACGCTTATTTAGAAATAAATAAGTAGGTACTTTGTTTATAATAACCGACAACATATAGCAAAACTTTTGTTTATATTAACAAAGCTATATCGCATGTTTTAAATTAGTCTTTATTGCATGAAGCCGAGTAATTTTTAACCAAGCCAACTTGGTACTTTACTAGTGCTTCGTTTTTTCCGTGTAAATGGTTTAGGTACTCAGATATTAGTGAGCCACTTTGGGCCTAGAGTTAGGCTTTTAGTCTACTACAATAAATCCCGTCAAGTGCGAGTAGGACTCGCACCCTGTGGGTTCCGGACCATTCAAATAAGTTAAAATACATTTTTCAAGTATTTAACAAAAAAATACAAAATTATGATTACCTGAAAATGTATTAAATAAAACTGCAAAATTAATTTGGTCGAATATCCGGATACGTAGCTCAAAAACGACATTAAACATCGTTATTTTCAGCATCTGGCAAATTACGTACAAAATGGTCTAAAACTGACAAGTTTGATCGCCTGCTCTTCTCAATATTATTATGCTCTAGCTAGAGAATGAATACCCTAAAAAAGGTGTTATAGGAAATAATATTTTATTTGAATTTAAATTCAATATTAGATTTTGGGTCAATATTCTACAGAACATATCTGTAACTTCATCCGTCGACCAGCTAGAGACCCATGACATACGGATGGTCAGACGGACAGACAGCAGAGGGACATGAAGAGGCCCCCGTTTGCCCTTTTTATAGAGAACCCTAAAAAAGAGTTTCCATGTAATACCAAAAGTTTCCAATAAACAGGGAACCTTTCGTGATATTCAACAACTGTAGGACATCGTCGTGACAAGACGCCGTATCGGAGAGAGCGAGCACATTGCTTTTTTGTATTTGTACGCTAGAATTTTCGGGTCAAAGATGTGTGAAATAAGAGTTTTATTTGTAGACCGCCTTTTGTGGTCTAGTGACTCGAGTACTTGTCTACTCGTCCTGAGGTCCATGGTTCAAATCTCGTAGGGCACATCTGTGTTTAGTGTGCGTGCTTCGGTCCAATTAGTGCATGATGTACGGTGACAGGGCTCACCGCGCATTACGCTGCGCTTGGGTGTAATAATGGAGACCACGTACAGAAAAGGGCGGCGTAGGCTGACCTTGTGCCCGCTGGACCGACGATCTGAAGGTTGTTGCGGGTGGCGGCTGGATGAGGAGAACAGAGGACTGCCAAGAGTGGTGAAATTTGGAAAGGCTTATTTATGTCCAGCAGTGGACGATGACAGACTGATGGACGGATGGATGGGTATAATAATGTGGATGCACGAGTGTGAACTGTTGACTTGCGTTTCATAATTCACAATCTAACTTGGGGATGCATGTCGTGAATATGTAATTAATTTTGCCTTCAATTAAATGACCATAAAAATGTGTTAACTTTTGTCCTTCTTAAGGTTTCGTACCCGAAGGATGACAAGACTAAGCCTCCGCTGTCGGTCTATCCGTCTGTCACGGGGGTCTACAGATTCAACCGTAATAGATATAAATTTTCGAAGAAAACGTGTTACTATGGCCCCTACGACGACAAAGCATAAAATATTTTCAAAAATCGTAGGGTCCCCATAACAAGAAACCTTAAAAGAGTTGCATTATTGAAACGTTATTGGTTTTGGCTATTACTTAAAGACGGTGACACATACAAGTTTTAAATTTAGTCAGATTGTAGGACACACTGTTACTAAACGAAACAATTAGATAACTCTGACACTCTTTATTCAAATGACTTTTACTTCACACTTTCTGTGTAACTCTAAACGGCCACTTATTAATATCATATTTCTCTGTACTCCTCTGAACTATCCTTATAGAAATAGTACTCGGTATTAGTTTATTGATTAACTATACAGGAGCAACGGCGGCACTTTTCTGCCCAAAAAATTAAATATGAATATTCCTTCCCAGCTTCTGCACAATTCTGTCCCAGCATTAATCGCGCGGCAAGTTTACTTCCGTTTAAATTTCTAAACTTACAGTAGCGCCGGAAATGAAAAATGAAACCTTACAGACAAAATAATAAAATTAATCTAAGAACGGGCAACGGAAATGATTTGATCTAACAGAATATACATGTAATAATTTAGCGAATTATTGATTAATTATATAAATTTATTTGATTAATCATTCTTGACAAACGGAGACTGAAATATGAAACAGGAATATTCATATTTAACAACATAATAAAAATAGCAAACAAAAAACTAAACGCCTATTTATTTAAAATAGTTTACAAATAAGCAGCTTAAACTGCAGGCGACTCTACATAACAACACTGTCGGCCTCTTAGTGTACTGTCATAGGCATACACAAGTATTATCTTGATTGAAATACGCTGTACTTGTCCACTGTAATTATTTGATCTACCTAACCGGTTCCGCTATTGAAGCATTTTCAAAGGGTTATTTAATTGCTGTTGCATTTGGTTGTTACGTATACTAAATTAATCACTTGGAATGCGGGTAGAACAAAAAATCTATGACTGAAACATTCAGTATTTTTACTTCTTAATGTAACGTTGTATACGATCTTCATGTTTACATAACATAGCTGAACTATCATAAATATCCAATGTTGCGGTATACACAAGTTTATTTATAAACAGACTGATCTGGAAGGGCTTGCATATTGTTCCCCAGAATTCTTCAACAAAAGATTGCCTCAGTTTAGTGCCTCCAGTGAATAACGGCTTAACTCGACTTAGAACCAAAATGAGATTTTTTTACCACTTTGCTCAGTTTTTTTTTCTGTAGAAAATGGTTAAACTGGAATTTCGATGTCCTTAAAAACACCGAAGATAGACATACATACATATGACAAAATGGTTGAAGTAAATTTTTGGCGGTATACAATGATTTAAATGGAGTTAGTCAAGTATATAACTTGAATAAGATCGATATTCACATTTCTTTTTTTTTTGTCTGTTGTATGGGAGTGCGCAGGTGTGACTCGCACTTGGCCGGTTGGCCGGTTTTAGTATTAGTTGTTATAGCAGCAACAGAAATACATCATCTCTGAAAATTTCAATTGTTTTACTATCACGGTTCATGAGATACAGCCTGGTGACAGACGGACAGACAGACGGCCAGCGGAGCCTTAGTACTAGGGTCCTGTTGGTTAATTTAGTACCAATTTGAGAAAATGTTGCTAAGTAATGTTATTTTTAATTAAGTTGTTTAATTTTCCACTCACTCAAGTTGTGTAATAATGTAATTTTATTTTATTTATGTGCTTTAATTGTTATATGTTACATCTTCACAAAAATCGTTTTTGTATAAAATCGTTGTAAGGTCCCCGCGGATAACTTAGTTTGGGGATCACAGATAAATCATTGTGTTATAATATGTTTTTTGGTAA
Source organism: Ypsolopha scabrella (assembly GCA_910592155.1). Lineage (NCBI taxonomy): Eukaryota > Metazoa > Arthropoda > Insecta > Lepidoptera > Ypsolophidae > Ypsolopha > Ypsolopha scabrella. The sequence goes on along the minus strand of OU342980.1, from coordinate 1,163,850 downwards.
ATAAAAGCTTTTTATCTTATCTTATCTTACCCTTTGGGCACGGAACCCTAAAAAAGCATTATAAACTACAGAATACCGAAAATATAAAGGGCGAGTTAGTTTTTTAATTTGTATCAAGAACTAATTGTTTTGTTATTTATTTAATATCAAAACAAAGTCCAAATTAAAACTAAGATCCGATTAATTCATAGAGACTTATGTTCTTTATCAGTAAGAAAATCGAATAAGATATACATATTTGTGAGAATTGCTGTTTTATCCATGACTATACATTTTTCCAAAACCTGTGAATGCAGCAGTTAAATACTAAAGTTAGGGTAAGTCTAAGGGTGGCAATGGCAATGTACCTTATATGTTACACGCTACAGTTAATATGTTATATTTTTTATAAAATACCCACTTATGTTATATTTCGGTATATTATATTTTTCTTGTATTTTTATGCGGTACTATCGCATTAGGTTTTTAGTTCTGTAATAAATGGCGTGCATTAAACTTTTTGTTGGAAAAGCATTTAAGAGGGTCAAGCTTGATAATAAAAAAGCAAATAACACTTTTATTTATTATAATAGTAATTACAGTCAAACCTAATTTAGATTTTCAATTTCATTTATTTTTATTTTTTATAAAGCCAGAAAAAAAAGACAAATGAATAAAGACGTAATCTTGCTTAGTTTGTAGCCCTTCTTCTTAGCAAGACTACGAATGGTCGGATGGTTAAGCATTATATTTATTTATACTTGCGATCATCGGCGGTTGGTGGGTCTTAACACTGGGGGTTCACTCCCTGTCTCAGTTACTGACAGGGATTGCAACATACCTACCCAATAATTGATATTGTTACCAATATTAAAGCATTTCCTTGTCATGATACCTTGAGGGATAATAAGACGCTTTATTGTTTTGTTTGTAACTCAGCCGAGTACAATACTGTTTAGTTATTGAGCGTAGTATTTGTCAGGCTCGTTTATTTATTACTTGTTAATTTATTAATTCAATATCATGTAAATAGTCATATTTTGATCTATGATATTATGTAGGTAAGGCATATTCATACCAGATGTATAAAAGGAGTGGTGTTACGAATGTTGGGGCATTCGAGTATTGCTTTCTGACTATGTTGTTACGCTGCCGTGTGTTAAGCAATAAAGTGATCCATTTGTGTAACAGTTCAAGTTATTTCAATAAATAGTGTTTGGAAAACATATATTTAGAAGTGTTTTAAATATTCGTGAATCCCTTTTGGCTGGAGAACCCGAGCGTATCAATATCTCTCCGTGACTGTTTATAGCTAGGTACCTAAAGGAACTTACCATTTTATTAAAGAAGTTTACGTTGGAAATTTGCGTTTTATTGTCTGCACTTTTTATAGTTATCATTTTAAAAATAAATCACATTAAGTATATACACAAACAAAGCTTCTTCACTTCACACATTATTAAATTCTCACTTAAATAAAAATGTAACTCTGCATGATAATCAGTTTGGGTTCAGGACCAAACTGTCCACGGACAGTGCAATTCTGAGTATGAAGCATGCCGTCAGATATTACACGAGTCGCAATACGCCAGTATACGCCTGCTTTCTCGATCTCTCGAAGGCTTTTGACCTGGTTTCATATCCAGTGCTCTGGAAGAAGCTGCGCGAGACGCAAGTTGCACCAGAAGTAATTAACATCTTACAGTACTGGTACGGGAACCAGGTCAATAGCGTGAAGTGGGCGGGAGCCCTGTCGGACACGTACAGGTTGAGGTGCGGGGTGAGGCAGGGGGGTTTGAGCTCAACAACGCTCTTCAACCTGTACATCAACGAGCTCATTGTCGCGCTCAGTGGTCGACATGTTGGATGCCATGTTGATGATGTTTGCTTTAACAACATCAGCTATTCGGATGACATGGTACTGCTGAGCGCGTCGATAGGCGGACTCAGAGAACTCATAAGCAACTGCGAAACTTACGCCCATATCCATGGCCTTAAATACAACATTAAGAAGAGCGAGCTTATGGTTTTCAAGGCTGGGGCCAAATGTCCGACAGAGATTCCGCCCGTCAGGCTGTACGGCGTACCCTTGGAGCGGGTACATACCTTCAAGTACCTGGGGCATATTGTGACACCCGACCTGAAGGATGATGATGATATTGAGCGAGAAAGGAGGGCGTTGTCGGTAAGAGCGAACATGATAGCACGCAGGTTTGCCCGTAGCTCAAATGAAGTAAAAATTACATTATTCCGAGCCTTTTGTACATCCTTTTATACGGGGACACTGTGGTTATCATACACGCAGAAGTCCTACAACGCTCTCCGCGTTCAATACAATAATGCGATGAGGGCAATGTTGCGGCTGCCCCGCTTCTGCAGCACGTCGGGAATGTTCGCTGCAGTGCGCGTTGACTGCTTCTATACCACCATGCGCAGGCGAGCAACTGCGATGGCGGGCAGGGTGCGGGACAGCGGAAACAGCCTTCTCACCATCGCCAACAGGTCGGACGGTCCCTTTATGAAACATTGGCAGGCGCTACAGACTCCTTCGTTCCAAATATGGGGAAGGTAGCACCAAAATAATGTGCTTGTTTGAATTTAATTTAAAATTGACATTCTAATTCTAATTGTTATATTGTAATTGTAATTTTAATTCAATTTTTATATGTCCTTAAATGTATTTGTGCTGTCGTAATTGTTTTGTAATGCTCTATGTCAGTTTGTGTGTTTATTGTAATAATAATAATTGTATATAAATCTTTATGGGTTATTGGCCTGAAATAAATAAATTCATTCATTCATTCATTCATTCATTATAACCTATTTTTTATACACCTAAAGAACGCTTATTTTTTTTGTTTTCATAGAACACTCCTGTAATGTTTGGAAGAGGGCGACCTTTATTTATAATATCGAAACTTTGTTCAAATATCCTGTTATTTTTAATAAATTGATCACTGAATACCATATTTATTAGTACCGACAAGCTCCTTGCGTACAAAACGCTCACTCGAACAGTTTTTTATTTCGCGCACTAATTATGTCACCGAACAATACAGTTCAAATATGACGCAACACTAACAAAATAATTTCTCGTTCACTACAAAATAATTAAAACAAACAACGGTCAAGGGCTCCTCTCCCCTCTCGCTCTTTGATCTCCGACCCAGTTCGGCTATACCGTGGCTGGAGCGCCGCACTGAATTCAGTATAATTTTCATACAATCCGATCCGTACGAGCTACGTTGCAGGCGTCAGTTAGTTTTAAGACATTTTTATTTATACACAAATCATACAACAAATTCTTCAGATGTCCTACCATAAACATTATTTATAAATATGTCTATCGCTTAGCTGTGTACAGATTTTTAATGACATTGATGTTAAAACTGGCCAAATATTAGCCAAGTTAAAGGAATGATTTTCATTAATTAATTCATTTCAATTTTGAATAACAACAGGTAGTGGGCCTATTAAAAATCATGAATGGCAAACTGTGCAATTGGAAAACCAAACTCACTCAGCAGCCAGGAAGAACGATGATTTGCAATTAGAAGACGAAGAATAGAAAACAAAAGGCCATAAATGCAAACCACTGGCTCAATCACTACCATCAAAGCTCGTAGAAACGATTTTAAAATTGGAATAAAGTTCTCGCCTGGGATCGGATTTACACTGCTTGCCACTATGAGCCCTTATGTCTTCGACATAAGCATATAAATGCAGTATATCGTAGGACAATTGGCAAGACACGAAATAACGCAACAAGCAGTGTAAATAAAAGTCAACCCATAGTAGCACTTTACATGGATATGACAAAGGCTTTTGACTACGTAGATCATACGTTACTAATAAAAAAATTATATGCATATGGCATAAGGGGAAACCTACTAGATTTAATACAATCTTATTTAAACAATAGAACGCAATCGACTGAAATTTCGCAGATTTGTGTGAAAAGTAAGTGCGAAACAAAATATCAATCAAATGCAAGACTTGTTAAATATGGCGTTCCTCAAGGAAGTGTTTTAGGACCGCTGCTTTTTATTATTTACATAAATGATCTCCCGGAAAATGTTTCACACCCTATGACATTATTCGCTGATGATAGCACTTTAATTATAGAATGCAATGAATTTGATGACAATGAAACCAAAATTAATGATGCTTTAAAAGAAATAATAATTTGGATGAATAGGACTAATTTAACCGTTAATTTAGATAAAACTTACATGATGAATTTTTATCAAAATATTTCAAAACTAGGCAATTTAAACATTGAATATAATGGCCAAAAAATTTACGATATCCAGTATACAAAATTTCTAGGCCTAACTATAGACAGAAAATTAGATTGGAAACAACAAATAAAAACTGTGAGAGACAAACTCTGCAAATATGCCTTTCTATTATCAAAACTAGCAAAAAATAAGCGAGGCAAACTCTCTAACAGCATACCACGGTTTTGTTACGTCGTTTTTGCGATATGGGATTATTTTTTGGGGAAATTCAACACACAAAAAAATTGTTTTTAAGGCACAAAAACGGTGGGTTAGGGCAATGTGTAAACTTAAAACAAGAGATAGCTGCCAACCGTATTTCAAAAAGCTAAAATTGCTAACATTACCATCACTTTATATTTTCGAGATTGCTATTTTCGTAAAATTGAATCCGGAATACTTTGTTAAAGTCTCCACTACGCACAATAAAAGTGTACGCATGCAACATCGCCATAGACTATGTTTACAAAAATCCATTACTGCATTAATGAATAAGAGTGTTTTTTGTATGGCCCCATTAATATATAACAAGGTACCAAACGATATTAAAGACATGCATGTAAATTTGTTTAAAACTAAATTATTTACCCTACTTGTTGACAAATGTTATTATAGCGTCATTGACTTTTTGAACGATAAAACAATTTAATTTATTCATAATATTGACATCCAATTCTAATAATTTTGACATAGGTATTGTATGTAATTCTCCAAGACTTTGTTTCATTTCTTTTGATAATACTTAATTATAATTGGGTGTCTGCTAATTAATATTCATATGCCCATATGGGTAGAACATGGAGTGTACTGTTAACTAATTTTAAGACCTATTATATTGTTTGACACATGTTCATGAATAAACGCTACTTACTTACTTACTTACTTACTTACTTACCTATGGATTTATTATATCACTATCGTTCCAGAAACTTAGTTCAGGGATTATGCAAATATCTAGATATCGAGAATATCGGTGTTTTTCTAACCAATTGTGCTACACTTTGTAAAGTTAAGTACGAAAACAATAGACAATATTGTTGTAAATAAATTAGTTCTTAAAAGCTTCCGTGTTTTTTTTTTGAGAACTTGTAGGATTATCATTATCTTAATGTTGTAAGTATTTAATTTAATATATCTTATATTAAAAAGTAAAAAAATCTATATTACATCCTTGATGGGTAAAAGAAACAAAAAAAATGAAGAAGTAATATATAGGGCAAAATCGTAGAGTATGAGACCACGTGGGGAATAAAACGAACACTTATCTCAATGGGTGGCCACACTGTTGCTTCGACTTGAACTAGAAAGAAAGAGGAAAGAAAATGAATTTATTTGACAACAAACAAAAATTACAGAAATAATAAGGTTAAATAATACTAATCTTAATATAAAACTTAAACTAATCTACTAATAAATACATTATGTTTGCTGTTAACAAAGATTTAAGTATTTTGCTAATTATTAAAAGTATAAATATTAAAATTTTGACCGCCGAGTGGTAGAGGGCTCGCCTACTAGCCCAAAGGTCATGGGTTAATTTGTGTTTGGTCTTCGTTGTTTTGGAAGGGACGATAAGCTGTTGGTCCATTGAATCGCCAAGGGGTCAGACTGTAAAATTTACATCACAGTTTTCATTCTTACTCACGTTCGGTGGCGTAGAAGTTCGTAGCACTTACATCAGACGAGTGAACTACGGCGTAGCTGCGAAGCGTAGCAAGCTGCTCTCTTTAGATTTGGACAAGTAGTGTTTACGCGACATCTATAAATGTGCAGACAACATGCACACATGCGGCAATAACCTACATAATATCTATGTACACAATATGCAAGCACGTATCCGAGTCAGTGGAAAACATTTTGTAATACCTCTCTTCGAATATTTAGAAAGTTGTTTGTTACTAGATAACAGATTAGATTCTAACTACATAGTTTTTAAGAATATGAAGTATGAGCAATTTGTTCAAAAAGAAGAAATACAATATTATAAGAGCACTTAAGGTCACTTAGATGCTTCGTTTTATGTTTTTCATAATTTGACATTAAACATTAAATTTCTTTGAAGCAGCTGGAATAAATTGTAACATCAATTTATTTTTATCATATCATGAAACAGAAACAAATATTCGTTTGTTCTTTTTGTTTATTTTTACGGTCTCATATCTCGACTCACAAACATACAATTTATTGTCCGCCAAATTAAAAAAGAAATAATTGTTACAAACGTTGGAAAATTGGCAGCAAAGTGATCACAACTTTCACTTGCATTCTACAGCAAGACACATTGAAATAGGTACTACAGAAATGCAAAAACATATCATATTTCGTCAGGACATGAATTTCCAAGGGGGTGTCTGAGGTGTTGACAAATGCAAGTGACAGTTTGTACTTGGTACACCCGCTTTTAACCGACGAATATTACGTCTCAAACGTGATGGGTGGTGCGCCCTATCGTCGTACTTCAACACAAATGGCCCAACCGTTTAACGTGCCTTCTAAGGCATGCTGACCGATCTCAAATGAATGTGAACCATGGGGATTGAACCCACGACCTCTTTAGCCTCTTTTGAAGAAAACAATAACAGCATTCATATAATAACTATAACCTTTCAAACCAAATCTTTTGTTACGATACAAAAAGAAAATATACAAAGACCATTTGAACCACTGAGTTTCTAAAAATAAAATAAAAACATGAATAAATGAGCAAGCACAAAATAATAGTAAATGTATTACTTCTTTCCATTACCCTACAGGGATATCAATATTGTTTTTATTTTTTGATTCGAAACGAATCCGATTCTACAATTATTTTCAAACGCATTTCGAAACCCTAGCTTTGTTGTAAAATAAACCTAAATAGTAATACACAAGCTTCATAATCAGTACACAACTGTGAACTAAAAGTTGACAATAAACCAACCCCTAAGATAAATAAACAAGACAAATGCGCCTGTAGTTGACACGAGATAAAAGACCTTGTTGGTTCAAATAAGAATACTGAATGCAGAGTAATATCAGAGCGAAAAGAAAAAAAAGGAAAAAGAATTCGGTTGCGCACAAAGGGCTCTGTACACGTTCAGAAGTTAAAGTAATGTTTTTGAAATTCTATCAATGTTCCGCCGCTAAACTTTTGTTCTAGTCACTAACCCCTTCATAATAAGTATCTTTTGCCCGCGGTTATGCCCGTGTTGATTATGTTTTTGGATACTCTCATTGGATCTGTTACTATTTTTCGGGTCAATATTTTTTACTACATACGTATTTGACTTTGAATTTTGGTTCTCATGAAAATTATTTTATATGTGATCGCGTCTATAGCCGAGTGGTAGAGCGCTTGCCTGCTCACCCAGAGGTCTGCGAAGTTTTTAGGCATAAATAAAGACTCTCGTCTTCAATGGAGTCCCCACGTAGAAGCCCTCTGACTCTTTTCGGCTGCAATATGCTGTTAGACGCATGGAGCAACTTACTGATGTTTCATATTTTCATAAGAAAGTATATGTTTTATATATTTAACTTTAGTAAGCCAAATTTATAAATACCTTTATTTATTTCCTCGTAATATATTTATTGTTTGATCTCATAAAATTATTTTTTAAAGATTAATATTGACATGTTAAACGGGTACATATTTTTATTTACCTACCTTATAAAATAAATTATTTGATAAGGACTTTGATCACAGATGGATCAGACTGAACAAATCAAATCAAATGAAATAGTGGTAAGATATTGGCGCCTGTGATTGGAAAAATTGTTTTGAGGCGTGCAGGTATCAATTTGGAAAATCGACTTCGAAGACTTCGTTGGATGAAATTTATTATAGAAATAAAAAATACCTACTTGACAATTATTTTTAAATAAAATATGGTCACTTCTCATTTTCCACATTTTTCAATGCAATATTTTATTATTATTTTATCTTTTTTATTCTGAGACACCATAGTTTGCACAAAAAAATTCAAGCTGATAGTTATCCATCTCGGAGGAAAGTAGCACACATTCAAACATACGAATGAAGAGACGAGTCACATATTCAAAGACCTATTTGCAAATAAAAGTTAAATTTGAATAGCCGTGATATGTATGAAGGAGATGTAATGAAAGCGATTTAATGTGAAAATTTAACTCGGTGAGAGAATTGAATGTTATTTCAATAAAAAGCTCGTGCAGAAATAATTAAGCCCACTTTAACATTATTGCGAGAACATGAGAGGATGTTAATTATACCTTTTTCTTCCCGTAGCATTAGTTTCACTCGGAAGAACAACATTTACGCCCGAGAGCAAGTCCCAAAAAAGTAACGGATTATTATGTATCCTACCCTTTTCCCAGTTTTACCCTGTGATCGTGGTTTTTTCTACGTTGCTATACCCGGGATAAAAGTGACAGAGCAGGTAGATATACCAAATTACCACGAATTGGGCTTTAACTGTGGGTTTCTGGCAAAAAGCGGAACGTGTGGTTACCACATTCACCAAGAACTATTTATAAGCAAAAACGTTAACTTTTCTTTTTAAGAAATGAGATTTATTATTCAGGACTGTTGTTAAAGATCCATCAACCTGTCGTCTTCCACAGCTGGAGGCCTTTCCAGAATTTTGCGACTCTTGGTGGTCTTCCGTCCTCCTCATACAGCCACCAGCCGCAACTTCCTTCATATCGTTGGTCCAGCTGGCACGAGGTCGACCTACACTGCACTTTGCTGTATGTGGTCTCCATTCTTAAGCCTTTCGGCCCCAACGGATATCACGTTGGAAACAGATATGGCCTGCCCACTGCCACTTCATCACTGATTCGGTAGGCTATGTCGGTCATCTCCGATCTCCGATGGATGTACTCGTTTTGGATTCTTCCCGACAGGGATACTCAAGCAAGTCGTTGAGCGACCTTAAACCGGTGGATCAAGCCCTTTCTAAGAGTCCACGTCTCAGCACCGTACGTCATCACAAGAAGGACGCACTGGAAGAACATCGTATTATGTATACAAGGTAAACATAAACATAAACATAACATAAAAACATTTATTGATGAAATACATGCAAACATAAAAACATCTTTATAAGATTACACAATAACTTATTTACAGTTAATTCAATCAGACAAGATGTACAAAGCTTATTAGTACCCTATACTAGACTTTTTAGGTCCGTACCATAGGGCACCATCAACCTTGGAGCAAATAGTTGTGTGTGTCAAGGCTGCGTGAGTGTAGTGTTGGTGGGCGTAATTTGTGAGTAAATGATTATTTTGAAGTGCATTAAAAAAGTATTCTTATTTATCGAGTGATATTAGTGGTGAGTGTAATGCAGTTTTAGGACTAAGTTGACGTGTTTAACATGGTTATAGTTAGATTTTTAGGATGCAAAAAAAATGTATCAGGGCAATTACTGGAATAAAACCTTGGGACACTTGCAGACAGCACTTCAAAGATTTGAAAATATTACCGTTCCCGTCGCTTTATCTTCTCGAATGTCTTATGTTTGTCAAAATTAATTACACAAAGTTCAAAGAGACGCAACATGTATCAAGGCGGCTGCAACACAGAATACACTTAGAAATGCCCTATTCAAAGTGTAAACTACGTGGAAAGAGCATCTATGCTATGTCTGTAAAACTATATAACAAGCTTCCAAATTCAATAAAATCTTTACCTATTGGAAAATTTAAATCGATTTTATTCAAAATTTTGTTACAAAAATGTTATTATGACATAAATGAATATTTAAATGATGTTAATTTTTTATCATAATGAAGCCTAGAGTGTGTCTATCTATGACATTCAAACGGTATTTGACAATAAAATTTGTATGTATAATCTATTTTATATTGTTGTTTTGACATTTTACTTGACATTTGTATTAACTTTCTCATTGTGTAGTATTCCTGTATTTTTTAGATTAGTTTATAATTATAATTTGTATGCTTAGTGGCAAAAAGCATTAAGCCAAAGTGACATGTTTTCCAACTTATTATGTAACATGCTTTTTACAAATAAACGATTGATTGATTGATTGATTGATTAAATGAAGTTATTATTGTCGTTTACTATAAATATGACTAAAATATGATATAGTAATAAAAGACAAGGACATAGTTTGTTAGTGGTTCAAAAAATAATAATAATAAAGAAGGTTATAGTAAATGAATAAAACGAGAATAAACCAAATTTTAGGGATTAACTTTTAAGACAAAACAACTATCTACTTTATAATTTGGAGGAGGTTTTCGCAAGAGTTATAGTCAAGAGTAAGCAGGTGTTGTAAAAGGGTCTTTTTCAGGGTTGTTCCTTTAAGTTTTGTGAGACGAAGAGTTTTATTTAATTTGTTGTGTATGTATGGGGCCAAGAAAACTTTATGTCGTTGGCCAAAAGATGTCTTCATGAGGGGAACTTCCCACTCGCCAGCTCTTCTGTTTGACCTTTCATTATTGTGTTTTAGAACTGAGATATTACTTGGCTTAGTGATTATCTCCAAGATAAAAAGTTTTCTGACGGTCAAGAGTTTGGTTTCCTGGAATAATTGAGTAGTGTCATGAGTAAACGGTTTCTGAAGCATCACTTTCAATACCATTCTTTGAGCTCGTTCTAAAGCGATGAAATGGCTTTTAGCTGCTCCACCCCAGGATGTTATGCAGTAGTTTAATAAGCTCTGGCACAGGGCAAAGTACAATACTCTTAATAGATTCCTCCCCATCAGATTCCTGGCTTTTTTGAAGAAGTACATTAACTTTCTCACTCTACCTGAAAGTTGGGCAATGTGAGGTGCCCAATTTAAATGTTCGTCGATGTTAACTCCAAGATAGCGCATGTAGTTAACTCTTTGGAGTTCTTGACAGGGACAGGTAATTTGGTAACATGTCGATTGACATTCATGGGCTTTTATGACAAGATTCTTTGGAGGCTCTGAGTGACGCGTTATTATGAAGCTGATATATTTAGTCTTCTGAGTATTCAAGGTAAGCAAGTTGTGGTTTAACCATTCCTTTACTAAAGAAAGCCTTTTATTTGCCTTTGAATAAGTGCTCTCCCAGGAATCGTCCGCAAACAGGAGTACAGTGTCATCTGCAAAACAAATGGTTTTACCGTTCGTTTCAAGCTGTGCTAAGGGATCAATGTACACGAGAAACAGGGTCGGCCCGAGAACGCTGCCCCGGGGAACACCAAACTCAATGTTTGATTCTGTGCTTGTATTACCAGAGATTTTTACAACTTGTTTCCTGCCCAGCAGATAACTTTCGAACCATTTTAGAGTCAGTCCTCTGATGCCAATTCCTTCTAGTTTTTTTAAAAGTATTGGTAGAGACACTGTGTCGAACGCTTTAGCGAGATCTAGAAACACCCCAACACAGTGTCTACCCTGATCAAGGTGATTTTTAACAAATTCTGTTAAACTGTCAACGGCATGACCTGTAGATTTTTTTGTTTGGAATCCATATTGATTATTGGATATTAGTGAGTTTTTGACAAGAAAATCTGTAACACGTACTTTAATTATTTTCTCCAGGACTTTGGACATCGAGGGTAGCAAGGTTATGGGGCGGTAGTTAGAAATGTCTGTTTCTGGGCCATTCTTAAAAATTGGACAAACAACACCTTTTTTAAAGGATGTGGGATAGGTACCACTGCCTATACTAAGATTAATAATGTGAGTCAGGGGGATGACAATGTGGACTATGGTTTTTTTCAGAAACTCGTTGTTAATGCCGTCCCAACCTGGGGCCCTTCCTGATTTTAGTTTAGTTACGATTCGTTTCACCTCAGTTTCATCTGTGGGCAGTAGAAAAAGTGAGTTTCCAAGAGGGCCACTTTTACTTTTAGTCGTATCCGATTCAAGAAGCTCGTCTTCTGTTTTATTAATTTTGCCAAGTATAGTTGCACTCAAGTCTTTACCGATGTTTGCGAAGTAACTATTGTAACTATTTAGATTGCTTGTTTGGAGTTTTGTTGTTTTTTTTTGGTTTGTGGTGTCAGTTGCTTCCTTTATAATGTTCCAGGTACGCTTTAGGTTGAATTAGGTTAAAAGGTGACTTTTACTTATGCAGCCAAATTCATACTGTAGGCTTGGTAAGTGATCGGTAATGAAATCTTGACGTCCCATAGTAATTGACTCAGGGCTGGGCAAACGCAAGCCTTTCAGACTTCACGGCCATCACGTCGGTAACATCAAAGCGATAAAAACCAAGGCGCTAAAACGGCGTAGCGAACTGGATAAAATGCTACGCCGTAGCGCTTTAGACTGAATACTCTATAGGTCTCGATATTCGGTTGTGACTACGTAAACAAATTGTCCTCGTAAGCCGTTAGGGGCGCTGGTGCTGTAAAATTGCTCATATAAATATTTTAAGCAGTCACTACCGAGTATTGAGGCACTACACCAACAATAAACAGTTTGCTAACTGACGTAGATTTAGTGTTTTACCGGGTGTGTGACTCGCTTTTCACAGTTCTCACTCGGAACACCTCTGACACCCCCTCGGAGATTCATGTCGTGACGATATGTTTTTTAATGTAACAATAAATATTGTAACACCGCGTGTCTGCACTGCGATTGTTTATATTGTTTCACCATTTAGATAACAAATCAGCGACTAATATGTATCTTTTGTTTTGGGCTGGGCAAAGAGTATTTCTCCCATGCAGCCTCCAATGCTCATCCAGAACACTTTCAATTCGGGTTAGTCCATAAATTACCAACGATTACGGTTGAATATCTAAGATACTATGGACCATTTAAAAAAGCCCGTACAGCCTTTTATGAAACTCGGCTTTGTTTCTTTCATAAACTAGCACTCTTTCCCTAATGACCTTTATTATGTCACAGTTCCACAAAGTTATAAATGAATAAAGTTATTAATTAGCAAGTTTGCCTCCCTCTTTGCTACGGCGTAGCGCTACAATTCTATAAATCTTCTGCTTTGTACATCCGCTAGGTCGTAGTATAATTTAAGCCGCCAGAACCAGAGTGGTATATCTCTTCCAGACACAATTAATTTCAATCGTGTCTAGAAAAGATAAGCCACTCTAGTTCTGAAGGCCTCAATTATATATATGCGTCAGGGTATGCTTACGTACTAGAACTACTTGACTACTGCAGATGAAATCACATACAAAGCTGTACCATATCAATGCTAGCAATAAATAAATTACATTTTGTATTTATTATTTATTTATTTATTTATATTAATAACCACAAAACAATCTCTTACATTTAAATAGTGCCCTGCAAAACTGTATAAACAGTTTGTCTGCAGGAATGAGTCTCGAGAATTACAAACAGAAATAAAAGCTTAATTAACAAAGAAAATATACATAGGTACATAAACTTATACAAAAAGATGTCTCTTAGATATTAAATTAATTAAGTATGGAGTGTCTCTAAGAGATAATTTTTAAGAGACTTCCTAAACTTAAATTTATTTGGCTCATTTCGGATATCATCGGGCAAACTATTTAGAAAATATGGTAGGCGTTTTTTTAAAGTTCTGTCACCAAAGTAATTATTTACCCTAGGTACTTCAAGTTTACCCGAGGACACCGACTTTGTGCCATAGTTGTGTTTTATTACTAACGGAATATTATTATCTAGACTACCATGATTGTTTACAGCCAAAAGGTACTTATGTTTCAAACTAACTGGGAGTATTTTACATATTATAAATAATTTCTTGTAGTCACCTTTAGCAGCAGTTTAGGACTTTAGGAGCAGTTAGTAGTAAAATGATGAGAGAGCAGCCGATACGAGGCGTTTCCGATCCAGCCGCATATTTATGTCTTCCGGCCCGGCCGACTCGGCCTAGCTCCCCCCCACCCCCGCTAGGAATAGAGATCATTGTGTAAGATTGGTTCCCCTGATGTTCCTACTTTTGTCCGTCTATATGTATCACTTGAGAGTTAATGGGATCGATACGGGAATGAACGTGAGGATTTTAATGGGAATTTAAGGAAATATAGGTAGGTCCAAATGATGATAACAGTCGTTAGTGGTTTTCAAGTAATTAAATATACGTTTTTGGAGTTATAATTTTACTACAAAATAAGATCGAGTAAGCGCGACTAGGACCCATTCACTTAAGGTTCCGTACATACCGTTTTAAAAATAACTTACTTCACGTGCAACTTGTTCAGCTTACCTTGACACGATGGGAAAGAAAACCAAAAACTTTTACGGCAGAGGACGCTGAGTGTTTGTGTTCTGTCACGCTCTTGTAAAAGTCGCTGATAGATGTTATTTTTGCATTCCACATTTCTAAAGTCTTTTGTGGCTTTTTTGTTCGCGTTTCGTCATGTATTCTACCTGGCATGTCGCTCAACTGAAGGAGGAGCTGAAGAAAAGTGGTGTCTCACTGCGTGGAAATAAAGGAGACCTTGTCGAAAGGTAATGAATTATTTTAATTTTAGAAATGTTTTCCAGTTCTTACATCTGTTATCGTATCAGAAATAGTCTTCTATAGTCAAAGACTGCCTTATGCATTGTTTTTTTGAATGAAATGATGTGATCAATCTATCAAAAACTTTCTTAACATAACCTCAAAAACAGTTATAATTTCCTTTGTTCTTTTTCAGATTGGAGGCGTTGAAGTTGTTTCGAAAACAGTTTCCTTGAAATTAATGGTACATAACCTAGAAAAGCTAGTCGATTTATGGTTAATTATCCTTAATATTCTCATGTAAGTGAATTGTACTGTTTTTGAGAAATAATAATGTATAAATTAATAATAATAAATAATGCCTTTACCCACTTTTTTCTCAACTTTGGATCACTAGGAAATTTGAAAGTTCTCTTTTCATTACATCAAAAAGCCATAAAAACAGCCATTGTTAAGTTTTCAATGAAAAAAGTTTTTTTTTTGTTTATTTGTATGTAAACTGACAAGTTGTAAGACACAAAAACACAGCGCCCTCTATGCTGAACTAATTTCATTGAAAGTAAGCATACAGGCGTTATTTGACGGAAGTCCATCATCAACTTAAGGAAAAATTAATAATTTGCAATAATCCGCTAGACACTCTAATGATGATATTCAAAAGACTCGTGTACTCGTGCCCTCTCGCATAAAACATGCACAGCACAAGCAAGCCAAGAAATCTTAAAACAAGAAAACTTATCGACAGATGTTTCGCCTCTGAACTTACCATGTATAAAACTGTATGTATGTATACTTTAAGTTTGATTAATTTGGAGCTAGTGACTTACTTAATGCTTAAGTAATTGAATTTATGTGCTCTTTAGATTTTTCACTTCTCATGCTCTTAAAGTTCTTGTTTATGCTAGGTGTAAGCGGACTAAAACTACTTTTTTTGTTCTAGTGCATAAAAGTGTTTGCTTCTTCTAAGACTTTGGCAATAGGCCTTACAGCCAAATACACAGTGTAACTTCATTGACAAACTTTTTCAAACTCAATAATGTTCGCGCTAAGATTCTATCATTTTAGCGCGAACTGACGGGACAGCGATGAACACGGACTCTTCAGACGATGTTCAGAAGGATATGCAGTGACTTAGACAAATATGATATAAAATAAATAAACCTCAGACATGCATGCATTTCTAATTATTTATTTACGTTATTTAGACATGGCTGTGTGGGCTAAGTTACCTTTGTCTTTCCAATCGGTGGCAGAATTTAAAAAAAAAGTAATGGCGGGAAAGAGCTGTTGTTTTTTCTCAGCAGTACATATTTAGTTGTTTGATTATTTAAATTTACAATAAATATTACTGAGAGTTAAATATGTCATCAAGTGACGACAGAATTTTTTAAATTATTAATAATGATACACATTAATGGAAAGAAACGCAAAGAAAGTTGTTCAGCAGATATTGCCGCCAAAATCTAAGCAAGTATATCTTAAAAATTATGAGAATGTCATGTACTGGAGAAGCGGAAAACAAGTAAATACGTTCTCGGAAAGTGGTTTTTAACGTATTTTGATGAATTTTCAAAGAAATTACAGCCGTCTACACTATGGAGTGTATATTCTATGCTAAAAATGAAACACGACATTTATATAAAGACTTATACGAAGCCGACATCTTTGTTAAAAAGGCTTTCCAGGGGGCATAAATAAATATTTTCTAACAATATCACAGTTTCATTTCCTCGCAATCGAAGTAAAAAGCAGAGTGTTGAACTCGGCTACAAACGAGCCATATTACCTCGAACTATAGCTGCCTTCGCCAAGGCTCAGGTAGCTAAATATCTCGGTATTATGGCTCGTTTTATGCACTCGCATAACAATCTACTATTTCCTTACAAAAGTCCTGTACGTGAACGGAATCCAAAGTTTCCAAGTCCACTAGAAGTGCCGTATAGGATTCGTAGTGAACCAATTTGTATTAAAATTGATCACGTAAAAGGCAATCATTCTTTTTTCATTTAGTAAGAAACCAGATATTTTAACAGTATCATGAGGCCATATATTTCTATAGGAGATATTAGTAACATCTTTATTATCTCTCAGGGCCCGAAACTACGGTCTTGATAGACGGACAATAAAGTAATACTACCAGCATGCCTTTTAAGTTCTGTCGTTTACATATTTGCCGCTAATTTTGAATTTAGAACTGCTCAATATTCAAATTTGGTGAATTTAGAATTTCAAAACAATTGAAAGAATTAGGATTAATACAATTGTTTAGTCACAGCGTTGTTTTGAATCTGTCAGGTCACTTACGAAAACGAATCTTACTAAGGAAAATGTCCGTGCAATCATTTTCTATAACTTCCGAAGAGGCCTAACACGGATTCAGTGTTCCGAAGAGCTAACATCTGTATTCCATGATGAAGCCCCATGTTTGCGGACTGTCGAACGCTTGTATTTAGAATTCCAACGTGGATATACCAGTCTTAGTGATAAATCTCGTGAAGGACGTCCAAAATCCGCCTTCACTGAAGATAACATTGTCGCTGTGAGATCTAATCCTCGAAGATCGTCATGTGACATATCGGGAGATAGAGGCGTTATTAGGCATCTCAGGAAAAACCATTTAGAAGATATTGCATGAGGCGCTTGGTGTGAGAAAGCTAGTTTCCCGTTGGTTCCCGCATTTGCTTTCCGACGATCGTAAGAAGGCCCGCGTCAGATGGTGTAAGAAAACTCTTCAAAGGTTCAACCGAGGAGAGTCAAATCACGTCTACGACATCATCAGTGGTGATGAATCTTGGATCTATGCCTACGATCCTGATTCCAAACAACAATCCACAATCTGGGTCTTCAAAGACGAACCAAAGCCGAGTAAAGTTGTTCGCTCTCGAAGCACTAAAGAAGATGGTGGCTACGTTCGTGGCGAAAACCGGGCATGTTGTGACAGTTGCACTTGAAGATCGTAGAACGGTTAATGCAGAGTCGTATACCACAGTTTGTTTACCACAAGTCATCGCCAAACTTCGGAAATCTAACCCAAAGCGACGCATCATCCTACATCATGACAACGCAAGCTCACACAGCGCTCATCAAACGATTGAGTATTTGAAGCAGGAAAACGAAGAAATTCTTGACCATCTGTAGTCTCATTTTACCCTTCAGGAAGACAGTTGCAAGTTTTGTATATACTCGTGATTATGGTTATAAAATGAGCTCAATACAGAATACCACTTTCATGAATAAATAATAATCCTTTTAGTTAAAGCCTTTTGTCGAATGCATACACGTAATCAAACTCACGTTCTCTAAAGAGCGTTACGCTGCCATTTGTCGTGTATGTTTCACGGTATTCGCTTTTATTACAACGCAGCAAGGTGCAAAAACACAAAGGCTTTTACTTGATGCTGAAAGCAATATGCAAAGCAATAATGGTGTAAATGAAGAACAATAATAATGAATTACCCTCTACAGCGAAGCTTTATTTAGAGAACGTTGTCGTGTAGCTAGATTTAGAAGTTTTTTTTTTGTTTTACGACTATAATTTTTCCGGTTCACAAAAAATATATTTGAGATTTTTTTTATGTTGCATTTGAATTATTGTGACATCTATTACTTTTAATCAAACATTAATAAAAGTTTGGTCCATACTATTAAAAAGTTATAATTTGATTGAAAAATTTTTTAGTTTATTTTTTTCCTATTTTTTGCACTTCATTTAACTAATTAATGGAATTGTATAGAATTTTAACAATTACAACCTATTTACCTTATGTTAAATAGACTCAAGGGCCTATACCTGCCAATGAACAAGAAAACGTAGTTTTTAAATTTCATCTGCAACTATTACTAGAATAAATCTAAAACAAGGTCTAAATTAAGACTAAGATATATTTAAAGTGCCAGTTCCTAAGATATCCACTTCTTTTGCTAATCGTTTTAGTGACTTTCTTCATATTTTTATCTACCTATATAACGAATAAGAACTTGTGATTCTAATCTAAACGCATCTCCACACTTTTTTATGTCTTATGTGCTTAAATTATACAGCTACTGAGGATTTGCTGTGAATTTCCAGGGTATTTATTTCTTCTGTGTTTATTTATTTTATATTTTTTTCGGATTTCGCAAAATGGAAAATTGAACCTTGTTAGTTAGTTACTGATCAGTGATCACTGACCAAGCATCCAGTATTAATTTTCTTCAACAAAGTAATGTTATCAAATATATGCCCATATATCACCCACTATCTACCCAACTTCGTACCATCTGTTATAATTTATGGTAAAAAGATCGCGTTGGATTTTTCTAAGACAAGGTTCCGTACTCGAGTAGAGTTAACTACAAACGAGGTACTAAAGCTGGTACAAACCCTCTATCAACCGAGCACTCAGCCAGTAATGAGGTATGCTACATGGCACAGGTGCACTTTATTAATTAATTAAGTGGCAAAGCGCCGCGCTAGTGCTTGCCTTGTAAATGGAGAAGTTTGTGTTTCTGTACTTCAATATGGGTCATGACGGTTGCCACTGGTTATACCTAGGTGACTGAATTTTATTGTCTTGCCCTTTAGACTGACCAATCTTTACTACACTAATATTGTAAAGGGGTTAAATGTTTTTGTTTGTATGTAGGTAGGGGATTACCTTTGAAACTACTAAGCCGATTTTGAAAATTCTTTCCCTGTTACAATACTTAGACACTTTAATTTGTACTTATAGGCTACATTTTGTTTCTTGAGCATGAGCAGTTCCCTAGGGACAGTTATTAATAACATTCACGCAAGTGAAATCGAAGGCTAAAGGCTAGTACAGTATATCAAAATGAAATAAAATTCGCACGTCACAATGTCTCTGTAAATATACATAGAGCCACAAACTTGAAATTTGGAACGAGCATCACATCACATCACATCAAACTAATATTATAAATGCGAAAGTTTGCGTGTGTGTGTGTGTGTGTGTGTGTATGGTTGTTTCTCTGTCATGCTGAAATGGCTGAACGGATTTGGATGAAATTTAGAATGGATATAGCTTATACCCTAACTTAACAAATAGGCTACTTTTTATTCCGGAAAAAAGCATGTCGTTAAACCGAATAACACGCGGGCGGAGCCGCGGGCAAAAGCTAGTAAGTACATAAAGCGATGCAGATACGTTCAATGAAAAGCCTTTTCTAAATTTAAATTTTTATTTATTTATTTATTACTTAATTTATTACAATAGTAAAAACTTAAATTAACACTAGCTGTAGTCATTTAAAAATTCCGCAGATAGCGTTGGACTAATAATACTTAATCAAACCAAGATATATCTTCTTCTTCTTCTTGGTGGTGGGCTCGGTTTCCGCACCTAGTCTCTCATTTGGACCTTTGTGCGTGGAAATAGTGGGACTGGCTATTCTAGCCAGCCCAGCTCACGCCAGAATCCCAAGAGGCGGCCTAGGTCGCCACAGGACTGGCGGAGCGTCCCCGGTTCACCGAGGATCTTGGCCCGTTGTTTGCTGACACCTACGCAGTCTATAGTCACGTGGGTCGGCGTTTCTTCGGCCCCCATGCAGGCTCTGCACAGAGGGCTGTCTGTTAGACCTATAATATAGAAATGTCTGTTAAGGTTGCTATGTCCTGTAATTAGCCCTACCATCATGCGAAGGTTGGTTCTATTAAGTCGTAGCAGTTTCTTCGTCAGGCGACGGTCCACGGTGGGTAACACCTCTTTCGTCTGCCTGCAGGTTGTCACGCTTACCCATTGTTCAGCATGTTGAGTGCTGGTTCTCTCCCGCAGCCATGTTCTTATCTGGTTAAAAGGCAGGGGTACCAGTGGTTCAACACCTACCGGTTTTTGTTTTGCTCCTTTCTTTGCCAGTTCATCAGCCGCGTCGTTACCCAGCGATCCGCTGTGCCCTTTTATCCACTGGAGGGTTACTTTATTGTGTCGGCTTACCTCTTCCAGTTGGTTTAGACATTGTAGTATGAGCCCAGAGTTTACCGTAGTCCTGCTTAGGGCCCGGAGTACCGCAGTGCTGTCAGAAAGTATGCGAATGTTGAGGCCTTTAGCTTCTCTGCTGAGCACCGCACTTGAAGCCAGGATTATACCGACGCATTCCGCTTGGAAAATCGTGTTATACTTACCTAAGGCTGTTGATTTCTTAATGTTAAGTTCAGCTGAGTACGCTCCGGCCCCAGTACCCTCTTTCGTTTTGGACTCATCTGTGTATATCCTTATCTCATGGATATTAGAGTGGTCCGTTGGCTCCTCAAAGAGTTGGACATTGTACTGTCTATTGATTGATTGATTTGATTTTCAAAGTTCTTTATTAATAGCATAAAAAATACATTTACCTTACATATAGCTAATTTAGCTACATGTATACGACATCATCATAAATTATACTTTGTCAGGCTGTTTTCGCCTCTAAAAGTTTATAAAATATGTATTTAAATAAGTCTATTTACAATTTCACATTATACTATCAACTTAAACATAAACTTATTTAATAAAAAGTACGAGCTCATCAGTTGTGAGTCACGTTTTATAGCTATATGTATAAATATATAAATAAATAGATAGTAACATTAAGTAATTAGTTCTTATAAATACAAAATAAACGTATTAAGAACATAATAGTTAAAATAATTGTGGGTGAGGGTACATTAATTGTAACTACAACCATCAACAAGATGTCTTTTTAGCCGGTGACGAGCATAGTGCGATATGCCTCGACCCGCGCAGGGCTATGTAGCAACGGCGAAAGAGGGGAAACGGCTGCTTATCGCACGAGTCTATTCTCCGTGGTTAGTGGCCGCTACTGTATAAGATAACCAGTTCTACGGATCGCAGGCGGCCCGTGTGACGTCATCGGTCGAGTACAACAAATAGTGATGGGGCAGTCTGTAAGTACCATACGTGTCGATATATGGCAGGTCGTTCGCTTTTGTTTTGCCAATTGAAGAAATTAAGCTATTTGAATTAATTGAATTTTTTATAAAGAAATTGCGAGTGATTTTCAAGATATAATTTTTTAAAAAAGGTAGTTTTATTTTGACGTGCAATTTGCGAAGATTTGTTTTGAACGGGGTATTGTATGCAATTTTTACTGCTTTATTGTGGATGACTTGCAATGACTTGTAATTGTATTTACGAGTACTGCTCCATACAGGAGCAGCATATGTGAGGCATGGGCGTACTAGGGTGGTATAAATACGCAATTTCGTGTTAGGACTGAGCTGTGTTCTACGATTTAAGATTTTCCCAAGTGAGTTTAGAGCAATAACACCTTTCCTACGCGCGGTTGCAACATGACTGGTCCAATTAACTTTCTTATCCAGCGTAACCCCAAGGTATCGTACAGTTTTGTTCCACGGTATTGAGTGTTCAGCAATTTTAAGTGTCTTTTTAGGTTCTTGACGTTGGCGGGTAAAAATGATAGCTTCAGTCTTTGCCTCGCTTAGCTTGAGTTTCCACTTTGTAAAATACATGTGAAGACTTTCTAGTGACAACTGAAGTCGATCTACCACCAGGTCGACATCTTTTGAGGAAGTAAATGATGCTGTGTCATCAGCGAAGCAGGCTAAATGAGTGCGTGCTTGGACAGGCATATCATTTACGTATAACAAGAACAAGTATGGACCAAGAATGGAGCCTTGGGGCACACCTGCGGGAACAGAGCGAAGTGAAGATTTCGTAGAGTCACCTATGTGTACGGAAAACTCACGATTTAGTAAGTAGGACTTGAGAATTTTGGTCAATCGAATAGGAATGCCACTTTTATAAAGTTTGTGAATGAGGCCGTCATGCCAAACTGTGTCAAATGCCTTTTCAATATCTAAAAGAAACATTCCGCTGAGTTGTGGAGTGACAGCTTCTGAAGCCAAATTGTTCACCTTTAAGAATATCCTTAGTGGATTTTAATAACCGAGTATAAATTACTCTTTCAAACAGTTTTCCAAAGGCTGGGAGCAAGCTTATAGGGCGATAACTACTCGGAAGATCCTCGTTCTTGCCAGGTTTCTTAATGCCTATAACTTTAGCAAATTTCCAAATCTTCGGGAAATAGTTAAGATATAAGCATCCATTAAAAATTTTGGTAAGATAAACTATTGCCTTTTGAGACATGTTTTTAATCAGAGCATTGTGTATGGTGTCTGCGCCGGGTGATTTGCGACATTTTAAATTTCTTATAGACTTCCAAACTTCTTGTGGTCTCGCCGGTTCATTGAGCTCAAGTTCAACAGGGGCATTTATTACTTTTATTGATTGTTCGACTTCATTTAGGACCGAATTATCATTCCAGGTGTTGGTGAGGGACATATTGTTAAGAAAAGCATCTGCAAGTGTTTCAGTTTGTTCCATGATGCTGGAAGTGAAAGTACCGTCATCTTTTTTTAGTGCAGGTATAATTGTTGGCCTTGAGCGAAGTGATTTGCATATTCGCCACAAATCACAACTAGGGTTGTCTACAGATGCTAGTTTCTTATTCCAAACAGCATCATTATGTTTTTGGATTCTTAACTGTATTTCTATTTGAGTTTTATTTATTAGAGAGCGAACTTGTTTTCTTGCATTGGAATCTGTTGCACTTTGTTCATTACGACGAAGAGAATTACGATACCTCATCAGCCGCTTAATGTTATGTGGTAATTTCTGTTCTTTGGAATATTGTTTAGTTCCTATGGGTACAAACAGCTCTCTAGCTTTTAAGATACACTGATGCAGTTGGTCTATCGCTTCATCAATATCCGATTCAGTTCTAAAAACCTTGGAAGATAATGTAATATTTTCATCAAGAAAAGATCGTTATTCTTTCCAGTTTGCATCAGTGTACCTGTAATAGGGTAGAGGGGGTCTATAGCTAGTTTGGCCTTATATAGCAAATAAAATCGGTAGGTGATTTGAAGACAAAGCACGTAAAGCTTTAATTTCAGATGTTAGATTGACATTGTTTGTTAAGACCAGGTCTGGGTTTGTAGGAGAGTGATCCGCGCAATAAGGGCGGTGAGTAGGGATCCTAGACGCATGAATAACAAAATCACTGTTTAACATGTGCTGGTATAATTTTCTGCCTCGGGTATTACCCTTGCCACGATGCCAGTGTTCATGGTTAGCATTAAAGTCTCCCATTAACAAAACATGGCAACCCAATCCAAACAACAAGTCCAAGTCTTCTACAGCAAGAGGTAGATTAGGGGATTGATAAACAGATACCAGTAAAGTTTCAGTACCAGAAAGATTAACTTTGATGCCTACAGCCTCAACGTATTTAGTCAGTGGGATATTGACTGCAGTATGCTCAATGGCATTTTTAATAAGGATAGCAACTCCTTGTCCTCTACCACTTGGGTGCCTGTCCTTTCTGTAGCATGTAAAGTCGGGTATATTAAGTGTTTGATTTTGAGTCAGTCTTGTTTCGCAAATTGCAATAATATCGACACGTAAGGCACTCACCGCAAGTTCTGTCAGATCTCTCTGTTTTCCATGCACTCCATCGGCATTCCAACATAAAGCTTGTAAGTCATAATCAGGAGACATATTGACCAAGGTGCTCCAGGATGAGCATTACTTTGTCAAGCATGGATTTGCACGCCAGAAATTCAGTTTTGATGCTTTTTATCGTCTTCAAGATGGTTAACATTTCATTCGTAGAAGCGTCTTGTATTTCTGGCCGTGGCAAGGTTTCCTGTTGTCCTGAGACGATTTTTGACCACTGTCGATTTTCATCTACCACAGTTTGCAGGTTAATAGTAACAGGCTTAGATTTCTGCTCTTCGCGCTTTTGCTGAATTCGTTGAATATATGACTGCCGAACACTACACTGTCTATAGTTTGCTGGATGGTTTTCATTGCAGTTGACGCACTTAGCAGGTTCTGTTCTGTCTGTTTTTGTACATTTACCGATGGCATGCACTTCAACGCATTTAACACATCGTGGATTCATGTTACAGTTATTTGAAGTATGGCCAAATCTTTGGCACCTGAAACATTGTGTTCCTAAAGTGTTGTTAGGTTTGTACTTGCTAGTGGTAATCACGCAATGGCAGAGGTATTTAATTTGCCTAAACTTCTTGATGTCTGACCCTATCGGCAACTGGACTAAAAAAGGCGGACATAGTGAGTTTGGTGTCCGAGTTGATTTAAGTGTAGTGACTTTTGCATTTTCAAATCCGAGCAAAGCAAGTTCAGAAGGAAGTTCATTTTCAACAGAGGATGGCAAGCCTCGAATTACAACCTTAGGAGCTTTCTCATCCTTTCTGGTATATGTAAGGTACTGGGCTTTCTCACATAGGCCTGTTTTAATAGATTGATGAGCTTCACTTGAGTAACAAATAATAGCAACTTTATTCTTACCGCGATATTGTAGGTGGAATTGTTTCGTATGTGGTGATTATAGTTTCATTTGTCCAGTCTTGCTTTAATTCCATAATTATAGGTGGTATGTGTCCTGATTTTCTCACACTGGTTGTAGCTTCGTGGAAGGGTTTTGAAACAGGATCTGTGTTCGACTCAGCATCAATTGGTAAATTCTTGAAGCGGTTTTCAGTATTCAAAACTATATTTCGTTTGTCTGTTTTTCCATTCTGAGCTATGCGTTTTGGCCTGCTCCATTCCTCTAGGTTCCCATCGGGGGGTCTTTTGTTCCTTTGTGTAGCATCTAAAGAGCTTTTCGTAATGTACTTGTCCATCGTCTTGTTTCGACAACGAAGATATCGATGATTTGTCGACGTTGTGGTGTCTCATCACTAAAGTGGCAAGTTGGTAGCCGGGTGGGAGAACTCAACAAAGCAAACGAGTGCTCGCACTGAGCTCCGAACGCTTAACTGCTTGTACTTGTACTGTCTATTGAAGATGTGAATTTTTGGGATTCTATCACACGGCGCGTCCATTAGTGGCTGGTGGGACACGGCCAGCTCAAGGATGCGCGTGTGTGGTGCCCTGTCGTCGCTTTTCCACTGTCCAGCTGCCCTGAGTCTGAACGCCGCAGCCGCTGCCTCCTGTTGTATGAACAGGTGCAGCGGTGGGATGTCCAAAATTATCTCGAGGGCCGCGGTTGCGGTGGTGCGTATGCAACTTGTGGTAAGCATGCTAGCAAGCCGTTGAAACTTTTCTAGGTCTTTCTGTACGTAGCCGACGTCCATCCTAGGCCACCAGACGACGGCACCGTACGAGACCATTGGTCTTATCACTGCTTTGTATAGCCATAGCATAATGTTAGGGCGTAGTCCCCATTTCTTGCCCATCATGCGTTTACACTGCCATAGTGCTATGGTCCCCTTTTTCAATTTGTTGTTCATATGTTTAGTCCAGTTCAGCTTGTTGTCAAGTAACATTCCCAGGTATTTGACTTCAGTCGATAGGGTTAGTTCAGTGCCGAAGAGTTTCGGGGGTCTCATGTTCACCAGCTTTCTTTTATTGGTAAACAGTACTAGTTCTGTCTTATGCGGGTTCACTGTTAGTTGGTACTCCTCGCACCATTTTTCAACAACCTTGAGAGCACCCTGCATTAGTTCACAGAGTGTGCTTTCAAATTTCCCACTAATGAGGATAGCCAGGTCGTCGGCGTAGCCTATAGTATGGTAGCTCTTATCGTTTAGCCGTCGGATCAAATCATCCGCTACGATGTTCCAGAGCAGAGGTGATAGGACGCCTCCTTGTGGGCAGCCCTTGGCTACCACCGCTCTGGTGGTGCCATTCACGTCTAGTTGTACAGCTCTCAGCTTAAGCATGTTGTCTATCCACCCGCGTAGTGTTGGTTCGACGTCATACTTGAGAAGAGCGTGGTTAATATTTATGAATCTAGTTTTGTCAAAGGCCCCCTCTATATCGATAAAGGTACCTAGGGTTGATTCTTTAGTAGTCAGAGTGTTCTCGATTCTTTTCACTAGCAGAGCCGACTCTGTTGATTTGCCTGAACTGTAGGCATGTTGGTTCGGGTGTAGCGATTTCCTCTTTAGGGCCCCATCTCTGATATACCTATCACAGAGCCTTTCTAGAGTTTTAAGAAGAAAGGATGTGAGGCTAATGGGTCTAAAGGATTTCGCTTGAGTGTAATCACTTCTTCCCGGTTCAGGCAAGAAAATTACTTTGACTTCTCTCCAGTCCTGTGGTATATAGCTATGTGCAAGACATGCTCTCAGGATGTCTGTCAGCGGTTCTGCTAGGTAATCTATTCCCCATCTCAGAAGAGCGGGGAATATGCCATCCAGCCCCACCGATTTGAAGGGAAGGAAGCTGTTGATATATTATAACTAGATTAAGAGGAGGGAGGTAAGGAGGGTAATTACACAAAAAATATATCTTACTCAAATAAAGTATCAGTAAGAAGACGTCTCACCGAGGTGGTACCACTATAGAAGTCCAGTCCAGCCCCTACAGCACCATGGAATAGATCAATAACAACACTGTGAGATAAACGATTAAAGGCTTCACGGGTTCGCCAAATATAAGAGTTTTGTATAAAGTTAGGTCTTACTGTAGGCAAAAAGAAAGTGTTACGATGCTTTAGATTTCAATTTGGAGCCAGAAAATTGAGCTTACTCAACAGTTCGGGGCAGTCTATAATATCTCGTGCTAATTTTAATAATAAAATAAGTTCAGAAATGTCACGCCGCTTGCTAAGTGGAAGTATATGCATTCTACGACATGAGTGCTCGTATTCCCATGAGGTGGTTTTAGTATGCTAATTAAGATAGTGCATGAATTTCTTTTGAATTCTCTCGATCCGATTTATGTAAACTTAATAACGTGGATTCCATATTTGAGAAGCGTATTCAAGATTACTGCGAACGTAAGCACAATGTAATATTTTTAGAGTTTTTACGTTAAGAATATCCTTAGAGACACGCATTATGAACGCAGGACTACGTGAAGCTTTTTTGACGATCTGGTCAACATGCTGGTCGAATAATAAGTTGTCATCGTTTTATAAAGGTATGGTACGGTTACCTCTTTATTGGGGGTGCAGTCGTACTAAAGAAGTTTTCCTTCGAAATGAGAAGTTATTAAATTTTGACACATGTGAAAAACAACGTCTCTGCAAAAGCTTCAGTTTTGCCAACGAAATCCTAAGATCGTCACAAAAACAAACGTTTTTCCAAATCCTAAATGGACGTAGTCGTTAACTTAACTGGAATCCATTACAGTCCAGCCTTCTTGCTAGGTAAGCCGCTTATACACCGTTTTTGTTGCAAGTTCAAATTATTAAGGGGTTGTTGCATGAATGTAGTACTATAATGCTGTCCGAGATATCATGATATGGGTGGCAGTTCAAAGTTGACATTTACAGTGATGTACCGTAATGAAATATAATCGATTTTGTTTTAGTATCGAGAAAGTTAGGTGGTAGAGCTAATGCCGGGCTCGACTGTGGAGGTACCACCATCTTACTCGTAAATCCTCCCTAAGTTATTCGGGGGAGAGTAAGAGGACAGCTCTCAGGCAAAACCAGGTGGCCCACCATTGCCTGGGACCGATGGATGGCGGTATATCCATCCCCAATTGCCGGGCCTTATATAAATCAGACTGGTGACGGGCAGCGGCGTCACTGGTGCAAGGGTTTCGGTACCGCGCTCACCAACCCGCCTGCCCAGCGTGTGTGAGTATGGGCATTTCTTCCAGGAGGACCTCCAAGAGTGGCGAAATCCTGGAAAGGTCTATGTACAGCAGTGGACGAAACAGGCTGATGGATGGATGGATCAAGAAAGTTAGCAAGGACTATCAAATCGATTTTTTATTTGATTGATCTTTGGTCATCCAAACTACTTTTTGTTAATTACTAGATTAATTAAATTAAACGAACTAATAACTCCAGATCTTGAGAGATCATAGTTTTTTTTTGTTTTTCTCGGAATTTCGCCAATAACAAAACAAAAAATCAACAAAAACTGTAACAAACGTCAAAACAAATAGCATGTGAAGCAACCGGAACGAATACACAAACCGCATACAAGATGCACTCCTACTGACGCGATCCTATAAAATGTCCGCACCGATTCATCGATGTATTTTCGATTATGTAGTGTCATTATTATTTACTGAATCTTTTCTTCGTTAAATTTAACGAATACACTGAGATTTTTGTTCCGATTTATAGAGGCATTATTTATTGTATTTTTGCAATAATAATTTACATTATTTCTAAAACCTATTACTTTCTTTTGTGCCTGGGTATATGTAGTATGGTGTGAGTATTATAGGTGAAACGGTAAATTACGAACTGTCACCCATATCATGATATTTCGGACAGCCTTATAAGTACTAACATGAAAATGTACATGTTATTGCTTGAATCGTACTGTAGGTACATTACTATTTAGTAACTAATTTGAATACAGATAAAAAATCTGTATCCTACTTTCTACGGTCATTTAAAGATTTTTGTCACCATTTTTCATGGGATTGTTGTTGTTTTATTTTAATAAAATTGGAATTTAATAAATCAGAAAGGGAACAAACTGCATGAAAATATCTTAATAATCAATGATGTTGATGCTCGGCGTCATCTTCCGTGTACCCTCACAACGATCTATGTGATCCAGAAAATTAAATCAAATTCAAGTCAAATTGGTTCAGTCTGTAATTTTTCAATATAGACTTCTCTTTAAGCTAATATGGTTATTTGCACGAACATAACCAAAACCCAAATATCCGTATTCAAAATTTTGTTTGTCTATTTGTTCGCCGAGGCTAATCTTCCAAACATTTACACGTGTAGGACTTGACAAGCAGTAATCGAGACTACTTTCTTTTTACCCCGGAAATATTAAGAACTTCTGTAAGTTAGGGGCATGAAGCTTAAGTAGGTATAGTAGGACATGGACACTTTTTATCCAGAAATATGCTTCCAATGAATCTGTCAAACAATTTCTTCAATTTCATTCATTCACTTCACAAAAATAAAATCAATGCTGGCACAACAACCAGCGGCCACTTATCTAATACTAGTCTAATATAAAAAAACACGTTATGATTATTAGATGTTAAGATCGTTAACATGGGAAGCCACTCTCTTTCTATTCATTAATTTATTTTGTAATTATTGGATTTTAATAGAAACCCTCTCTTTGCTACATTTTGTCAATGTCAATTCAGTCAGTTAAATGTTTTTCCTAACACTGAGGATAAGGGATAAAATAATGGGTTTTAAAATTTTTGTAGTTGAAACAACGAAAATTGGTAAAACATAAAGCCCTTGGATGAACAAAAATTAATTACCTACGTTTTTCAGCGTTTTTGTAACTAGACACAAATAACATTTCAAACAAGAGTTTGGTATAAATGCACACAGTATTGTTTGGGGCAAAATAAACTATCCATTTGAGTTCATAAGAATATGGTTTCTTGTCAAGTTGTGGTTTGCCTTGACCATCAAGTCTCAAGGGAAATCGTTGAAAATAGTCGGCATTGACTTGAGAGAAAACTGTTTCTCTCACGGTCAGCTTTATGTGGCATGTTCTAGCTTGAGCTCCACCTATCTCAGGGCCAAACATCGCAAATGTTATAGCCTACAGAATAAAATAAAATAAGATTTTATTATGGCAAGAGTATAAGTTGTTTTACCAAAAGCTGAAAATGTTCTAATCATAACATATTGAAAGTTAAGGTTATATTTTTATTGCGAAATTCATCGCTTTGAAATACTCTCAATATGTTGAAAATTATTTAGGTTCAAACTTCACGCGTACAAAGTCACTAGCAACAGCTAGTATGGTAATCAAAATAATCACCAAACCTGTTTTGATAGCTGGCTGGTTGCAATTGCGTAAGAAACAAGCTTTTTTGTTTATTTTCTTTTAAGTTACAACTCATGTCCATGAGTGATTAAATTATATTGATTAATTTACGTTACAAAATGTATAAAAGAAAACATATTATCAATAGTGATAAAAAATAAATAAAATGCTGTGGCTGAACATCCAACATTTTTCATTTTTTTAAATAAAATATTTTATTTGTATTTTCTAGGTACTGAATCCAAAACTAGATTTTCTAGAATTTTTGGCTGTCTGTCTTTATGTATATATGTCCCATTGCAATTTGAGAAACAGGATTTGGATGCGGTTTTTAAGAGTGTTGATAAAATAATACCCAAGCCGAAAATGGGACGGAGATTGAATAAAGGTGGGCGGTGCCGCGGGCGAAAGGCTAGTATAAAGTAAGCATGTTTCAGAAATAGCTAAAACTAAACTCCAATTCCTAGGACCGCAATAATTCCTGGGACCCAAATTATAAATTCCAGAATTATGTACCGCAGCACCACAAACAAGTACCCCGAGTTGTAACAATTACTTAACTTTTCAACTGTCCCTTGTTGTCCTTCAACGACCGCTGTTTGATCTCTAAACTTAATATGAGAGAACATTTTGTTCAAAAACAAGAGACAGTTATCAATGGACAACGAACTGAAATGTATCAATATAGAAACATATGGACTTAGGCATCGAAAAAAAGTGTCTTTAGATCCATAGATAGATGTATAAGAAAATTAGGACATTTTAATTTGAACCTTATGCAAAATAAAAAATATAAAATACAAATTGTTTTACTCAGTTACCAATATGATTCAGTAAAACTAAAGCTTAAAATTAGCTACGCTAACAACATATTAAAAACATTACGGTAACTGAAAGGGACCAAACTCAACTACGAGTTGTGAGTTAGACAACTGCAGCTGATTTTCAGTTTGGGCCTTGTTATACAAAGTATTATTACCATTTAATGAAAAGTATGCCGAACTACATCTCGTCATGTTACAAAATATACAATTACAATATACAATTGACACATGCTGTAATATATCCCTGTAATTTGCCACTTGGTTAATCTTTGCTTCGCTAAGGGCGTTTTCCCAACTGTACTAAAGCAATCTATTATTACACCAGTTTTTAAAAGTGGTAACAAGGATGAAGTTAATAATTTTAGGCCGATCTCTGTTTTAACGGCAATTTCAAAAATTCTATAAAAAATAATAAATACCAGACTCATTAGCTTTCTTGAAAAGTATAGCATCTTATCAAACTCTCAATACGGTTTCAGACAATGTAAATCGACTCATGATGCAATAAAGGACCTAACATCAGTAATTATAGAGCAACTAGATCAGAGTAAGAAATGCCTAACTGTTTTCCTAGATTTAAAAAAGCTTTCGATACAGTGTCTATCCCCACCCTTTTACGAAAATTAGAACGAATTGGAATTAGGAACACTTCTCTGGAGCTAATGAAGGATTATTTGTGTAGCCGCAAACAAAGAACTAAAATAGGAGAATATATTAGTGAAGACCTACACGTAACCTATGGAGTACCACAAGGGAGTGCCCTAGGTCCTACATTATTCCTAATATATATAAATGACTTGTGTAACTATAAAATTAATCAAGGTCACATATTCTCTTATGCTGATGACACAGCTGTGGTTTTTACTGGTGAGACGTGGGAATCTGTGCATAGTGAAGCTAAGGCTGGATTGGCTAAAATTGATACCTGGCTCAAACAAAACCTATTAACCTTAAACACCTCAAAAACCAATTATATCTGTTTTGGTATAAATAAAAGCTCACAACCTAAAAAGTCTGGCCTTAAAATCCACAGTTGTAAATACTTACATAATGACTGTAACTGTCCATCAATAGGGAAAGTAGCCTACACTAAATACCTTGGAATAATAATAGATCAGCAATTATCCTGGCACCAACATCTTGAACTAACAACCAGTAGAACAAGAAAACTCATTTATACATTTAAAACATTAAGACATGTCGCCAATCGTGATCTACTAAATCAAATCTACATAGCCCTGGGGCAATCTATCCTAACATACTGCATCTACATCTGGGGGGGTGCTACAAAATTAAAGTTTCTTGAATTAGAGCAAGCTCAGAGATCCCTACTAAAGGTTATGCACTTTAAACCGTATAGATTTCCTACTCAAGAACTGTACTGTTTTACGAAATTACTAACCGTAAGAAAGTTGTACATATTGAACTTACTGATGCAAAAGCATAAGTCACTGTCTTACTATCCCACGAACAAAAGAAGAAAAGATATCGTTGACTCATACAGTGTTAAAACAAAGTTTGCAATGCATCAATTTAAAAAACAATCTGTTTACATTTACAATAAAGTAAACAAGCTACTTAACATCTACCCACTACTATTATTTGATTGCAAAAAGAAAGTCACCGAGTGGTTATTGACCTTGAATTATGAAGAAGTGGAGGAGCTGCTAAAGGTTATTGTGTGAGCACTTTTATAAGATACAATTTATTAACTATTTATTTAAATAATTTGGGCTTCTATTTATCTAAATTTAATTTATTTATTTTATTTATTTATTACATTATTTATGTATAAAAGTACTAACAGAATTATGTTAAAAAGCTATCTATGTATCTATGTAAACATGCACCCAACCTATCCCCCTCACAATCTAAACATACTTATACCTAAGTTTTGTTTTATTTTTTATTTTATTTTTTTTAATTGCTGTTTTTAGTTTTATTGCTGTTTTTGTTTAACAGTAACTTATATATATACTTATATATATTTTGTTGCACAAGAAGAGCACCTATTATATGGAAGAGCGGGGTATCCTGGCACAGGTACTTCGTACTTAAAAGGATGCCCCATCCACTGATGTAATTAGTATGTAAGTTTTGCACAATAAACAAATTTATAATTTATGCTCGTAAGAAAAACAAAATTCGAGTTCCCACAGTAACAGTAGAATATATATATGAGGAATACAGAAGTATGGGGGTGTCAGGATGCCGATGGTTAGAGTCACATGCTCACATGGTCTTTGATACGTCGATCTCGTAAATAATAGCACCGCCAGATGGTTTACAATGTCTGTATTGATAATCTAGTTTTACACACTTTAAACACAACGCGAGGCACTAGATAAAAAGCGATATCATGGGTATCGGACACGATGAAATTACAGTAAAGAGCACAATCAAGAACTAAAGCCTCATAGTGAGAACAGATAAGTTTCTTTGCACCCAGTTACTTCGACTAAGCCCCGAAAATAAGTGTACCGAAAATTCTCTTTTCCATCGGAAGTCGTTCGTAACTCTGCCAAGAACCATATCCAAGCGCGGCAAAACCAAGCGCTTGCGTTTCCACCAATCAAAACAAATAAGTTACAGTTACCAACTTAACATAACAAATCTTTCAAGTCTGATTGGGTAACTCAATCAATCTTACCACCAACTTTACAGAACAAAATAAAATATCACCACAGAAAAACTTGACAATTTCCATAAACTAACTATCGGCGTATAGCGCCATCTGTTGGCAACGTTAACAAAGTGTAAGTTTAAGAAAGAATAACATTTTTGTTCGGAAATTCATTCGATGACAGATCCGATTCGTAATTCGTTCCAAAATAATCGTTGTCGGCTGGTAGCTCCTCATCTCCATTCGACATATTAAAAATAATATTTATACGTGGGACGCACTATAAGTTTCCGGAATGAATATGAAAAAATACTATTAAAGGTACAAAATTAATTTATTGTTTTTCAAAATAATCTCCCTTGGCGTCTATGCACTTTTTCATTCGATCAAACCAGTTTTGAAAACTTTTGTGTCACTCCCCTGTGGTGACCTCTGAAACGTGTTTTTCATACTCCTCGACAGCCTCTTCTGGTGATGAAAATCGTTGACCGCGTAATTGGTTCTTCATTTTTGGGAACAGAAAAAAGTCACAAGGTGCCAGTTTGGGACTGTATGCAGGATGACTCATGAGTTCTACATTTTTCGTCTTAAAAAGTCGTTTGTCTGTCTGGCCGTGTGAGAACTAGCATTGTCGTGGTGCAGGATGATACGGCGTTTACGGTTATTTTTACGGAGTTCGTCAATAACTTCCGGCAAACAAATGGTCGTGTACCAGTCACTATTCACGGTACGACGATTCTCTAAAGCAACAGTAGCCACGTGTCCAGTTTTATTAAAAAAAGAAGCAATCATCCGCTTAGATGCACTTTTCACGCGCGCCACTTTGGTTGGTTTCGGCTCATCTTGAAAGACCCATACGCTCGATTGCTGCTTTGTTTTGGGATCGTAGCAATAAATCCATGTTTTGTCACGTGTTACTATGTCCCACACCAAATTTGACGCACCTTCGTTGAATCTGGTAAGCATGGCACTGCACCAAGTGACGCGGTCCGTTTTTTGAGCCTCGGTCAAGTTGTCTGGGATCCACCGCGAGCACAGCTTTCTCACACCCAAATGTTTGTGTAGGATTGATTGTATTTGACTCATGCCTATTTCTAAGGATGCGCGAATTTCATGGTAGGTCACATGCCTGTCTGTTTCAATCATACGGCGCACAGCATCGATGTTTTTGTTGGTCACAGCGGTGGACGGCCGACCATCGCGAGATTCGTCACTGAGATTGATACGACAACGCTTGAATTCTGCAAACCAGCTATAAACAGTCGTCTTGCATGGTGCTTTATTGCCAAAAGCTGTTTCAAGCCGAGCGATGCTCTGTTGAGCTGTCAAATTACACTTAAAATCGTAGAAAATCATACTACGAAAATTTTCCCAAGTTAAATCCATGTTGATGCAGACACACAATTTTTTAAATGGCGCCACAAGGTAAAAACAAAAGACAATCAGATGAAACAAACTGCATTCTACAGCCAAAGAGTTCTATTTTCAAATGTTGCAATAAATTTTTAAATATTGTTTATGTAAGTGGCCAGTTCCGGAAACTTTTAGTGTTACCTATGTACACACAATAATATATTACAATATAAATATATACGATAACAGTAAGATAACTAATGGTATATTTTAATTTATAAATTAACAAAACATAAGTAATGGTAAAAATAACAGATAAGGGGTAATAAATATGATACTAGCTTTTGCCCGCGGCTCCGCCCGCTTCGAAGAGATTTTCGTGGAAATAAGGAAAACAAAAGAATATGATTTTTAGAATTGGCAACGGTCACCATGTTTTACCAAAGTGCTAATAAAGACCAATCAAATAAGCCCAAACTTGAAGGGTCTGCTGTTGTCCGTTGAGGAGAACCCATACCCACCTTCCAGTCCCATCAACAGACCTCGGTCACCATGTTTTACCAAAGTGCTAATAAATACCAATCGAATAAGTCCAAACTAGAAGTGTCTTGCTTATTGTCCGTTGAGGAGATCCAGTACCTACCTTCCAGTCCCATTATCAGACCCTGGTCACCATGTTTTACCAAAGTGCTAATAAAGACCAATAAAATAAGCCCAAACTCGATGGGTCTGCTGTTATCCGTTGAAGAGATCGCGTACCCACCTCCCACAGTCCGGTCATTAGATTCTGGTCACCATGTTCTACAAAAATACTCATCAATACCGATCAAATAAACTTAAACTTGAGAGGTCTCCTAAAAAAAACATTTACCAGTGAATGATTGAAACCCCGACGTTCAGACTACATACGTACGACTACGCAAGGCGTACATACCACACGATTTACTAAAAATCTTATTGAGTGCTTTGAGAATTTTTAAAGTCAGTTCAGTAGTTCTAGATATTAACCATTATATGAAAACAAACAAAAAAATCTTTCTTCTTTATATAAATAGTGTAGACAAACTTTAACGTGAGTTGATTTGAACCAAACTGCGTCAAATTAGATATTTTGAAACATGCAGCGCCATCTAGTGTATTAAAATAAAACAATTTCAACGCGAGCTTAAAAACAATTTCAACGCCAGCTTACTGAGCCGTTATCCAGGATAGCTTCCCAGAGATGGCGTTCTCTAAGCACTTGAAAATAAAAATATTTTAGTGATTGGTCTTTGCTCAGTCAAGATATATAATTTCAGCTTTAATATTTTTTTACAAAAGGAAATATTTTTTCTGAAAATAAAATAAAAGAATAAAAAATAAAAAGTGAAAACAAATTTTACCAGTCGGGGTTTGAAACCGCGACGATCGACAATGCTACGGCGGCGGTGAACTTTCCATATGTCTCACTAAAATTCTCATTGCGCTGCTCCCTTTTGTCATAGCGTAATGATACATAGCCCTAAACCTTTCTGAAGAAATGCTTTATCTTTCAGTGAAAACTGTATCAAAATCCATTGATTGGTTCTCTAGTTATAAGTGAACGAACAGACAGACAGACGTTGTATTCTATATGTACAGAGATAGAGAAGAGAAGAATAAGAGAAGATAGAGAAGACAAACAAACAAATAAATCTTCTTCTCTATATAATAGTGTAGACAAACTTTAACGTGAGTTGATTTGAACCAGACTGCGTCAAATCCGATATTTTGAAACATGCAGTGCCATCTAGTGTATTAAAATAAAAACCATTTCAACGCCAGCTTACTGAGCCGTTATCACAGAGATGGCGTTTTCTAAAGACTTGAAAATAAAAATATTTTAGTTATTGTCTTTGCTTATTCAAGAAATATAATTTCAGCTTTCATAATATTTTACAAAAGGAAATGTTTTTTCTGAAAATAAAATAAAAGGATAAAAAATAAAAAGTGAAAACAAATTTTACTAGTCGGGGTTTGAACCCGCGATGATCAACAACGCTAGGGCGGCGAACCTTCCACATGTCACACTAAAATTATCATTGCGCTGCTCCCTTTTGTCATAGCGTGATGATACATAGCTTTAAACCTTCCCGAAGAAATGCTTTATCTTTCAGTGAAAACTGCATCAAAATCCATTGATTGGTTCTCAAGTTATAAGCGAACGAACAGACAGACAGACAGACCGACGTTGTATTTTATATGTATAGAGATAGAGAAGAGAAGAAGAAGAAGAAGAAGATATTTACATGCAACAAAACAGTTTATTTTCAAGTAACAAAACAGTATATGTGCAATTAACAAAACAGTATATATACGAGTAACAAAACCGTATATTTACAAGTAACCAAATGATTTAGTTACATATAACAAAATAGCTAATTAAATATAACTGAACTACTGTACAGTTAATAACAAGAGAGGTAGCTAATTATTTACAAAACTATTTCATTGTAAACAACATGCCATGAGCATGTGTCTTCACAAAGGGTTTCCTAAAATGCAAGTAATAAGATTGGTATGTACATAATTATGGAGTTTTGTTATAAATGACATAAGCTAATCAACCAAGCTGAGATTGGCTACTAGTTATGTAGTCATTATTTTTAGGTAACTAGTAATCGAAAGTTTTGTTACATATTGCCAAAAATTTCTTTCATCTATGTGAAAATTCCACAAACTTGGAAAGGGGGGTAAGAGAAGAGAGTTGGAGAGAAGTGGGAGTTCAGTAATTCAACGTTTCAAGTGTCCCTACTTACCGTTGTTTGATATTTAAACTTAATATGAGAGTAAATTTTGTTCAAAAATAGGAAGAGAGGGTTATAAATGAACAACGGACTGAAATGACAAATGCATTGAGTTAACGACAAACTAATGGGACAATGACCAGACGAGCAGTCGGGACAGAGATAGTGATCGTTTTATCGATCGATTTCGGGCGTTAA
The DNA here is from genome assembly GCA_910592155.1 of Ypsolopha scabrella. NCBI lineage: Eukaryota > Metazoa > Arthropoda > Insecta > Lepidoptera > Ypsolophidae > Ypsolopha > Ypsolopha scabrella. The sequence goes on along the minus strand of OU342980.1, from coordinate 1,125,748 downwards.
GTGATAAAAGTCCATTTTTTGTAGTATCTGTCCTCAAAAATATTGTCTGAAATCGAAAGCGCATTCGATATGCAAAAATAATTATTTTAACATGTAAACCGACTCTGTTACACCATTTTTAGCAATTTTACACTTTTTTCCGGCCTATTTACTGAACTAACAATGGTGTAATAATGACGTGTTCAGAAAAATAAACCGCTACTCTGCTACCTATGAACCACTACTTTAGAAAAACTTTCGAAACAAGGCTAAAGAAAATCATTTCCCATTTATTAATTTTATTAAATTGGTAAGTGGTTTTCTTTTGCGTTCAGCAAGTCATATGTTTACAGAATGAGCACAAATATTCCGAAAAGACTCACACCCAGACCTTAACCCTCAAGCACTAGGTGTCTCACAGACACCAACGAAATCATTTTGGTGTATTTCTCGGCGAATGTGCATCGTTCAGATGCGTGCACTCATTTAACTTCTTCGTACCCATAAAAGCTGCCGGAATTGCTACGTCGTAGCAAATGTCGTAGCTTTGTAGTGCGCTGAAATATACACAAACAATAATAAGTAATACGTCTACAATATATTTACCGTCGAGGACCAAACCCGTAATAAGCAAATTTATTTCAGAACAAAAAGCCTTTGAAAATAAATTTAATTATAAACCACAATCACGAGTCTCTTAGTATTTAAAAAGCCCTAAAAGTGATTGCGAGTTGTACTCTCACACGACGACGCCTTAAGGGAGCTTTATTGATGTCAGCTAATTATGTTTTAATTAACTTGGAAGCCCAAGAGCGTTGTACTTTTGTTTGCAAATTAAAGTTAATGGCTTACAAGGACAATCATACCGAGAATCGTACAAAGGGAACCGTTTATTAATGTAAATTAATGTATACCTCACGTTAAGTAAAAAGGCCGCTGGCGATGCTCAGGCTGTCTCTTTCTCGCGTGCCTGATACGCGTGCACAAATACATCCCCTCCCATTCCCGCCCAGTGGCCTTTGTACCTGAAGCGAGAAATGTTTTAAATTACGATTATAGTTAAAAGTATTCCAGAAGTAATTAAACACCTTAATTCTAACTATTGCTGTAACAATAGTCAGATCTCAGTCCAGGTCGCGGCTCGGATCCGTATCAGAATGACTTGTTACTATTATCTATATTTTTCAAGTAAAATATATAAGGTGACTTTTGTTTATACAGCCACGTTCATACTGCAGACTCGGTAAGTGGTCAGAACCAAAGTCCAATGACCCAGTTTGCGACACATGAAAAACTTTTTTTGCCTCTATATCTAGTTGTTTAAGAAAAACCTCGACTCAATTTGTCATTTATTTGGTTTGACAATATAATAACATTTAATGTAAATACCTAACTTTAAGATTTAACATTTGTACGCCTTACGACAGAGCATAAGAACTTTTATATATTATGAAAAATCTCGATACCCATGTCTCAACTCTTTATCTGTGATATATAAGTATAAATAAAAGTTTGAAGTTTGAAGAAAGTTAAAATTTATTGTTGCTTATTTCATAGAAAGGGAGATTGAACCTCGGTCTTAGACCAGTTACCGTGTCTTCAGTATGAATTTAGCTATATAAACAAAATATATAAACAAAACTTACCTTATACTATAAAACTAATTATCATATAAATAAATCTTCCTTTGTGTGTGTCACGCGCATGAGTTTTGCGCTTATTTTTGGTAGAATTGAATTGAGTAATACATTAATATATATAGGTGGTAGAGCTAATGCCGGGCTCGACTGTGGAAGTACCACCATCTTACTCGGAAATACTCCCGAATAGTCCCGAAGTTATTCGGGCGAGAGTAAGAGGACAGCTCTCAGGCAAAAAACCAGGCGGCCCACCGACCACCGCTTGCCTGGGACCGATGGATGGCGGTATATCCATCCCCAATTGTCGGGCCTTATATAAATCAGACTGGTGACAGGCAGCGGCGTCACTGGTGCAAGGGTTTCGGCACCGCGCTCACCAACCCGCCTGCCCAGCGTGTGTGGGTTTGGGCATTTCTTCCAGGAGGACCGCCAAGAGTGGCGAAATCCTGGAAAGGCCTATGTCCAGCAGTGGATGAAACAGGCTGATGGATGGATGGATTAATATATAAATATTATTTTGTAAATTACCCACCATCAACAAGATTACTGTTTTTATCTTACAGAAAATGCCAGCATTCATACTAAGAAATACATAATTACATGCATATATTCACGCCTCACAACTACGTATACTTTAAGTATCTATAGGTATTTTACAAATAAACATTTTGTGAAAAAGGATAGCCTACAAATAATCCTTCGGGATTCCTTGGATTATTATGTTAGAATATATTATGCAACATTTGTAACTTGAATAAATAAATACAATAAAAAAATTGGTGGCGTGGACTCTAATAGTAATAATTTAAACGGAACACGCAAAAGTTGTCAAGTGATGGAGAAGCCAGGCATTGATTTGCTGTTCCCAATTTAGGTGCGTTTTATTCAACTTAAGGGGAAACGTTTCGAGCTCAGTGCAAAATGCATAACCTATGTGGGCCACCGGCGTTATGACATTTTACACTTCCAACCTGGAGCATCGGTTCCGCTCTTACGACTCCACTCTAGCCGGCTGGTTAAGGCAAGCACAGAGGCGGGGAGGTATGTCGCTGTGTGTATGTGTGTGTAAGTGCATGTGTGTGTGTTTCCCCTGGAGGTAGGGTCCGAGGTGTCGCCACTCACCATCGGCTCACCACAAGCCGCCCTGCGGTGACTGCTTGCACTGTACGCACCAGAGGGTGAAGGGGTCGTCACACCGCGACGCCATCTGGACGCACCAGCGGGCGGTGGGGTTGTCACTTCCCTACGCCGGGTTATTATTATTATTTATTATACACAAGCAGCTATAACAGCACCTAAAATTTTCATTTATTTAAAAATTTCTCCAGTCTATTTTAAAGCAGTTCACTGTGGTAGCACTTATAAGAGTGTCAGGTAGTTTATTCCACCCGTGAACTATACGGTTAACAAAGAAATGTCTGCGTGGGTTGCTTGCACATGTCGACGTATTAATTTTAAGATGTTGACCTCTCCAATGACTATTTTGGTTCATATTGAAGAGTTCCCCCAGCGCGGGAACGTCATAGTGTTCAGCGAGCACTTTGTATGTTTCAATGAGGTCCCCACGTTGTCGTCGTTGCTCAAGTAGTTAGCCCGAGTTCTTGCAGACGTCTCGTTCACAGGGTAAGTCACGTAAACCAGCTACCATTCATTTACATAGTGAATACTGGCACTTTTTTGCTTCTTCTACACCCTACTACCGATTCGTACAAGATCTTATTCCGGCTGCTTTTTACTTGGCTCTCATTCTTATAACTCTGTTAAACAACTGTTAAATCCCTACGGTACCGAAAAATTCAATATTTATACCGCGATAATTTTTTTTAAATTTTCGAGTTCTCGTATAAGGGGATGCTTTTATAAGATCTTATTGACCTTTATAAAACCTTATTGTGTCTAAGCTGTGCGTTATACTGAAATAGTAGTTTATGTAACTGGTACCTACATAGTTATGTATAGTTTCACAGACTACCTTATCTAAACTCATGCCAACTAACCTGTTTTTATAATATTGGTAAATTTAGCCATTTTTGATTTTTCTTGTAAAAGTTTGTTCTAAAAGTATTCGTAATTTCCGTCGTTATTGCCGGAATATCAGGTGGAGTCAAATTTATCATCACCACCACTGCTGTCAGTAATTTTTAGGCAAAATAATTCTTTTGACCCATAAAACCTTATTTATCGACTATTTACCTTAACTATTTATCTTATCTTGAATTTAATAAATTAAATAGACAGAATTTTAAGTGAGTGTATCTGTTTATTTTACCTTTATACTGGCATTTCATTATTTTTTTCAGATTTTCTAATCACTTTGTCTGAAAATTATGGAGAGGGCACTAGTTCCATATCTTAAAAAATTATCCCAAGGAATTTATAACTGCGATATGATTCAAGGAACCCCAAAATCGTTCGCAAAATCGCATTATATCTATTTATAGTTTATTTATCTATTAACTTATTATTCATTGAATTATGTAGGTATGTATATACAATATTTTAATTTCTTACTTATGTTAGTATATATTTGGCTAGGCATTATATTTATTTAGGGTCTATTCAGTTTATTTATCAACTTATATATTAATTGCATTGTGTACTTATAATAATATTCGTATTCCAATAAGACTTTATTTTATGCATTTAACTTTTGTAGCCCAACTTAAATATAGTTTTTTTATATATTTCCCGTATCATAATTGTTAATCATAAAATATTATTTTTATACAGATTAGATTTCACATGTAAAACGTATACTTTATGTATCTATTTTACAAATAAACAATTTGAATTTGAATTTTGAATTTGAATTTGAATTTTTACAGACCTTCCTTACCAATTAGACAAGAGCAAAATAAAAGTTTAAACAAAATGGCATACAATTATTTCGCGGAATACAATTTTTGCTTATTTTCCATTTTTGATAACAACTTTTTACGGGTTATCTACTTCTGACCCAAATGTCAGCTCTGTAGGTCAATACAGACCTACAATATACACGGAGAACTAATGACACCACTATTTAGTTATGTTACGGCCTGTCTATATTACAGTACTCTTATTACTAAATCAAATAACTTTATATGTTTATTGACTTATTTGGTCTTTTATTTTAACTAATATTTAATTGTATGTATATAAGGTCCTACAATTCAGAGTGAAAATAAATCAACAGATGATAAAGTATTCCTAAAAAAAAAAATTGAATCACTTTGTATAGGGAAGTGAAAAAATTATTTGAGCAAAACATTATTTCTTCTTCTGGAATTTGATCATTTAACGATACATGATCTACCCTAGAATTATTTTCACTTATTATTGTAGGACCTTATACATATATACAAAAAACACGTTATGTAACCAGATATTTTTCGACAGTGGAATAAAAATGAAAATAAATTATAATATGTGACAAAATGTTCAAATAATGTGGATGATACTTATGATGATAAATTAAGATTAATGGTCTATGAGATTTTAGGATTTAAAAGTGTGACATACAGATAATACGAAATAAAAAGTTTTTCTCAGCTTGGCTACGTCGGGCTTAAGAAACCCTTCAGACCTAATAAAAGCCCGGTCAAGTGGGAGTACCACTCGTGCCCTGAAGGTTCTGTATCATTCTAATAAAAAGACTTGAGTAAAATTACAACAAAAATAAAATGAATTTGTTTCATATAAATAGGTAAATACCTACAAAATGCATGAAACAAAAATGCAAAACTATTTTGGTCAAGTTTAGTCTACATACAGGGAAAAATTAATAATTCATTAATGATTATGCCTTCACCTGTGTGGAAAAACCCCCCTTCAGTTTTTCAGGCAACTGGAATTACCCTATATTTGTGTAAGGAAAACCAATTTTAATAAAATTAATTCAATTTAAATTGATGATGATGACGTCCTCCTCGACGTATCCGTTGACGGCGACCATTATTGCTTCCTGGCATGAGCTCGGATGTGGCTGAAAAATCCGAGTTTCGTGAAAAATATTCTGTCACATGAAGTACAGTTTAATTGTCTACTTGAATTGTACGTATAGTTCTATGTGGGCTTTGGACGGGTCTTGCGGTGTAAGAGTTTAGCGTCGAGGGCTTCCAGTCGAGCAGTTTCAAAGTCCTCCAAATCAAAGTCAAAGTCAAAATCAAAGTCAAACGTTTATTGCAAACTAAGTGTACAAAAAGATGGAAATAAAAATAGGATCTTACAACTTAGTTGCCTTTTTCTAGGCACAGCAAATATCTGGTAGATACATATAAAAACTTAAAAATAAGGTAAATTTTAACATTCTTCCTTACATCTTATACACTTAATAATAGGATATAGCATCGATATTTTTTGTTCAATATTTAATGTAGTTATCATGTATATTATCTATATACCTACGTATGTTATTTTTTTATTTTATATAATTATTTATTTTGACTGAGTTAAATATTCGTCAATTGAGTATGGGCATTTTTGTATCAAATATGTTTTGAGTTTATTAGTGTAGCTGGTGAACTTAGGTTCATTTTTTATATTTTCTGGTAACTTGTTAAATATTTTTATTGCCATATAATATGGACTGTGGTTCAGCATTGTTAATCTTGATTGTGGTAAATGTAGTTTATTTTTGTTACGAGTGTTAATATTGTGCGTATCTTTTATTTGTAAAAATATTTCATGGTTTGTAAGTACGAATGTACATATGTCGTGAATATAAATTGCGGGTAGGGTTAAAAGGTTATATTTTATGAAATACAGTTTACAGCTAGTCATGTTATCAATCCGGGCAATTATTCTGATGCATTTCTTTTGAGTAAGAAACAGATCATTAGCATCCACGCTGTTGCCCCACAATATTACTCCGTATTTAAGCCACGAATATGCGTACCTACGCGTAGTAAGCTGATAACGCTGTTTCTGTGTTGGTGCTATTATTGATCTCGAATAGAGCGTAGGTAAATCTACATAATTTGGCTTTCGTAACTTTTATGTGGTTTTTCCAATTTAAGTTCGTGTCTCTATAAATACCAAGTAAGTTAAAAGTATCTACTTTTTCAATAACTGTGTTTTCAAATTTTAGATCAATATTAAATGGTTGTGTTTTATAGGGTCTGAAATGCATGACTTTTGTTTTATTGAAGTTTATTTCTAAGTTGTGATCTTGAAGCCAGTTTTGTATTAGTTTAAGATTTTCATTTATTATAATTTTAGGATCAGAATCTATATCACAATTTATCAATATGGAAACGTCATCTGCGAAAAGAATTGGAAAAGCAACTTTTTTATTTAGAACTTTTGGGAGATCATTTATATAAAGTAAAAATAGTAGACAGCCTAAGACGCTCCCTTGGGGTATTGAATTTGTGAGAAGTCTTTCTTCGGAACGTACTATTCTTATCTCACTCTTTTCCGGATCTAGATGTTCTATTTGTACTATATGTTTCCGTCGATGCAAGTATGACTTGAACCACTCGTATGTTTGACCTCGAATGCCTGATCCATATAACTTATTTAGTAATACATTAAAAGACACTTTATCATAAGCTTTCGTCATATCCAAAAGTAGACCAAAAACACGTTTTTTATCATTTATCTGTTGAAGTGCCATTTGTATATAGTTGTATACTGCTAATGAGGTAGATCTATTTTTCCTGAAACCATTTTGGCTATCATCGAGGATATTGTGTTTTTCTAAGAAGTAGTATAATCGGTTATCTTTACATAATACTTCGCCCCATTTAATATTTTGCAATGATACTTTAAAGCTTTTTATTTTGTCATTTGTAAAGTTTCTTTTTTCAATATACCACGTTTTTATATTATTTTGTTTGATATCTTTTGAGTTTAATACAACATTCACTGACTTATGCTCTGAGAGTACATGATCTTGTACGTACGATTCATTCAAAGATGTTTGATAATTCGTGAATATATATTATATATATAAAATCAATGCAAGTGGCTGATTTGTTAGTAACTCGTGTTGGTTCATGAATTAATTGCTTAAGATTATATGAGCGCATTAAATTCAAGAGATCATGTGTTTGTGTACTTTTTTATCTAAAATATCTATGTTGAAGTCTCCTCCTATAATGATGTGTTTAGTTTTATCTTTGTTATTTATCTTATTTAGCATATTCGTTAATTGCTCATAAAATATATTAATATGTCTACTTGCTCTATATATTCCTATAATTATACAGTTTAACTTAGGTATTTCAATCGCACTGATTTCTATAATAAATTCTATAGAAAATTTAACAATATCTAATCTATTAATAAACTCTATATCATCTTTTAAAAGTAAACAAACGCCTCCATGTTCATGTTTTTCTCGACAAAATATAAATGCCATTTTATATAACATAATAAAATCACAAAAGGACTTATTTTTCTAAAGTTCAGATCAATATTAGAATTTGTTAAAAACTGTTCTACTAAATCTATTTTGTTACCAATACTTTGGATATTTTGAAATTTTATATTAAAATCAGTGGCGAAATAACTGTTGGGAGGTATCAGTTTGTCTTGTTTCTTGTACGTTGACAACTTTATGATTTTCAACGACTGCGTTTGTAATATTCAGTTCTTCACTCGATTCATTTTTGTTCTCTTGTAGTTTAGGTAATCTTTTCAGGTTTTTAACTTCTATTCCGTTCAAAATCAATTTATTATTTATTATTTTTGCGTGGTTTCCATTTTTCCTTGCTTCTTTTAAGTTGTTTCTTGGGATATTCCTTTCTTCCAGTACTTTTCCATCCATATATATTCCTACGCCCAGTCCAGTACCCTAAAAGCATTGGCTGTTGCTTATTATATATTTAGCCACTCTCTTACTGAATAGTCTATTGCAAGTGGTCTTTTGATTCCTCGTTTTCCAATTCTTTTTATTTCTTCAATATAGGGGTTTATATTTATGTTCATGATATCATGGAAGACTCTAGATACTCGGTCGTATACGTCAAATTCGGTTTCATTTTTTGTTTCAAAAAGTCCATATAAGACTATTTTTTTTGAGCTTTCAAGGTTGAGAATTTGTTGTTCCAGGTTTTCAATTTTTTCATCTATTTTTGCTATGTTTTGTTTTAGATTATTTTGTTCCTTAGATAGAGTTGTTCTTATTAGTTCAACTTCGTTTCGTGTTTGAGATATAGCGTTTTTCATTTCTTCTTGTATCGTATTTTTTACTTCAAGAAGTATTGACGCCTTCATTTTTTCAAGTTTAGAATCTAATAGATTACTAAATTGGTCTAAAGTTATGGCACCTGTTTTAATCAAGTTAAATGTCAGAACAGACAAGAGTGTCTTCAACCTGCCCCGCTTCAGAGCTAATGATATGTCTAATGGCTAATAGCATTGAGCACCTGCAGCAATTCATAGACAGTCTGGACCTGTCATGCCAGAAATTTGGCCTTGTGATAAACGTATCGAAGCCCAGGTGCTAAAGCAACCTGCAAAGGGAGTACCTGCAAGCGATGCTGTCGTTACCTTGGCTAGAAAACAACTGGAAGAAGTAAAAACATTCCGTTACCTCGGCAGCTTAATACGAAATGACAACCTTCTGGAGTCTGAAATAACTTCAATTTAAATTACATTCATAATGGCAATATGTTTTATTCGTTTTGAGGTAGAAGTCTGATCTAGTTTCAACTTGTTATCTCTCACGTAGTTCAAGAGAAAGGGTATTGACAAAAGTAATCCTATGAGGGTTCCATTTTGAGATACGGAACCCTAAAAAGCTAAAACACAAGAAGTAATGAGTATTAACTCTAGATAAATTTGAGAAATGTGAAAAGATATTAAATAACAAATTAACGTCTAAAACAATGCTAGAAATGTAAAGTGAGTCGTTAAAATACAAGTCAATATCCAATTGTAAGTTAGAGAATTCGTATTTCTATGAAACCTTTAAAGCGAGCAACTCAAATTACTTTTCGGCCTGATAAATAGGAAGCCAAACAAATCTGAAGTATAATTCAGCTTTTCAATAAAGAAGCTCAGTAACTTTGAGTACGAAGGTAGCTCGGAACGCTGCAAAATGTTTCCGACAAAGTTGGTTCTGCGCTTACGTGATTCGCGCCGTGTGCTTTGTGTAGCGGCAAGTTGAAGCACAAACACTCTCAATTCCAGGTTGAGGGAGAGGGCGTGTGTGTGTGTGTGCGGTACAATCATCATACATAACATAACCAAATATTTGCCTTTTGAATAAAATGTATATGTTGGAACAGTAAACACACAGTTAAACTACCGGCGTTTTAAAACAGGTTGCTTGATTTACGAAGCTTGGCGTGTAGTAGATATTGAGCTTACTCGTACAAGAAATAAAATAATTATGTTCCTGAAAAACATCACCACTCCTTGTCTTTCTACGATGTCGTGTGTGTGTGACAGAATTATCTCTAAAAAGGTACAACGTTCATCGAGTGTCTGCAGCATTTGGTGTCATTATAGGACCTTGCGTTTAGATCCGTGCATTAGGTAGATTTATGCCATGGCTTGTTATTGCCCTCATGACGAAACCATGGCGCCAAGTGATTCGTCATGTTCCGGTATGACGTCACGAGTCACTTTTCCGTGAGCGCATTCCGTGCTAGGTTATCGACGCTTTTCAGAAGCCAAGCTTAGACAATTTAATTTAAAAAAAAAAGATTTCAGAGGCACAGAAGAAACCAGATGTACAGTGCTGAAGCCGATAAAAAAACAGCAGATTCAGGATGAAATATCCTGGAAAGTAATATGGATGAGGGCGGATGACCACCAAGAGTGGCGAAATATTGGAAAATCATATTTATGTTCAGCAGTAGACGATGACAGGCTGATGGATGGATGGATGGACAGTAAGATAATAACTCCAACATGTCGTAGTCTATTATAATGTAACACTACGTCAAACTTTTACATTTACGGAACTCTTAACTGCGTACGACGTTCATATAATGAACTTTTTTTAGATTTATATAAAAAAATAACATCATCACGACATTAATCTCCGAAGGGGTGTCAGAAGTGTTTCAAAGTATGGGCTGTGCAATGCATGATTATTACGTCTCAGTGCAATTATAATTATTATTTATTATTTTTAAATATATAACATTACAGTTTAACTAATGCTTTATACAAATCCATAGACATACATTATGTACATTACACTATCAAATGTTATTAAAATTTTTAAAAATACATTCCTTTATCAATAAATATTCATTTGATAACAATTATTATTTTTAATAAATAAGAATAGGACAGTCCTTTGGAGTGTGAACCCTATCGACATAATTCGGGCACAAAGTACCAACCGCAGACCGAACACAAATTAATGTGCATCGTTGAGATTAAGCTGTTGACCTCTGGGTTAGCAGGTGAGCGCTTTACCACACCGAGGAGATATTTCATGCGAATTTAATTTAATTTGTTTCATTTACATATTTTAGCACCAGTCCCGTCACAAATATACACAAATTCTTATCTTTTTCTCATTTCACAGAAGCTAATATTGACACGAAATATTTATTACAGATCCATCAATAAGTCAGGTTCAATAAAATACAATATCTCCAGGAATCCTCTTTACAGATCAAACGTTCAATAGAAAGACTCGCTACAGGGCACGGGGTGCGTGGCGTGGAGAGGGGATTGGAGAGCAGAGAGGGGCAGGGGCCTGAATGCGCCGGAATTTTTCCTTTAGTTCTAGGTACGAGTACTGTTCGATTTTGTTTCTCTTAAAGTTTTTGGGTTATTTCGCTTTGTCCCCGGGCGCTTAGCCTTGTATTTTATATAAAATGAAAATAATTTTGTGTTTTTTTCCCTTTTAGGCATTTCTTAGGTATACGAAGGGTGATATAGAATGTTTCCACTTTAAACTGAACAGACAGAAATGGCAGGACCTAGGCCAAAATTCATCGACAAAAATAAATTAAATTACCGTTTTTTTATATTATAGATTTGAACATTATTTTAGGAACACTTTTAATTCTTTTCGGTCCGAAATTTTGTAATTCATTGCGGGTCACACTGTATATAAGTTATATAAAATATTACTTGTAGAAACTAAAAACATAGTTATCGATACAAATAAGTTATGTTGTCGAATTTTAGCGAAATTCTCTACTTTGTTTTGTTTCAGTCCGCCCCTAACTGCCAAATGGCCTACTATTGAAAGCAAAAAAAAAACGCAAATTTATAGCAAAACGTGTTTATATGGATGAGTTTTTATCTGTGTTGAGTTTTTGTAAACTTTAAACTTTCGCGATTTTCACACATTATTAACTTTGTATTGGGGTCTTACTTGCGATAACTACAAATAAGGTACGTTATTAGTTATCGCGAGTAAGACCCCAATACAAAGTTAATAATGTGTTGAGTTTTGCCGAATAATATAATTTAATATATATTTTTTTGCATTTGATGCGGGAAGTAATTTATTTCCATGTACCTCTATATTAATTTTATGAGTATGATTACTTTATTTTTGCAATAGGTATAGGTACATACCTACATAAAATACATCTATCGCACGTAAGGTAAATGTAATTATCTTCATCTTAATGGGCATGTATGTGTCTCCATGATGATTACCATGTAGTTTTCTCCGTATTAATTACCATTAATTATCATTTTCTTAATGTTAATTGGCATGTAGTTGCCTCCATGTTGATTAGTAAGTAAGTAAATAATTTATTAGTAAGAATTTGGTTTTACAATAAGTGGTTGTTATATATAACAGTCCTACAAATTCAACAATATAATGGCGTACAAATATTCAAATTAGTATTTACAAATGTCAGAACTAATCAAAATGAAATCGACGAAAATAAAATCCTAACAAAATAACTCTATCTGTATATAGCTTTGTCAACATTTTCACCTAAATAATCGGTAATGGCATAAAAACAGTTCATTAAAAAAAAATCTTAGGTTTGTATTTAAATTGAGTCAAAGGTAATATTTTTATGTCTTCTGGTAATTTATTAAAGATTGTTACACTCATATATAGGTACATAACATACTTGTCGAAGATAGTCATATAAGATCTAGATTTAAATAACATATTGAAATGTCTAGTGCATCTGTATTGTTGCATATCTTCTCTTGTTTTAAATATAGTAGGATATTTTTTTACGAATGTAAAGGCATCACAAAGGTGGTGTTTTACTACTATAAGATTCGTGGTTTAGATTCATAATGCTATTCTCAACTCACGATTTTTATATCAGATTTCACCTGAGTAGTTTCACTGTATTCGTACAGTTTCTGCGGAGGCAAACATGGTTACGCGGCGGTTCCCCGTTTGACACTGCGTCTTTCAAAAAGCTTGACAGTAACGGCTCAGCAGTGGCTGAACATGCACTCGTTTCGAGACCATCATATTACATCCGGTTTGATAAGACCACCGTGCTGGCCCGGGAAAACTTTTATGCGCCACGCAAGATTCGGGAATCAATTGAAATCCAGCGGCATCCTAATTTCAACAGAGATGGTGGATGGCTGCTGCCTCATACCTGGAAACCGTTACTGAGCAACAACTCAACAGCCAATGCAAATATTGTCGAGAATGATGATATAGTGAGCTCTGTGTGTGTGATGTTAGGAGACAGGAATACATCTTCTACTCCAGCGCTGAACGCGGACGAACAACAACTCCGCTTGCCGTCTCCACCATCTTCACTAACCCCCGCGCCGATCTCGCAGCGAGCCCGCCGCTCTGAAATACGCACTAGTATAAATGTTTTGAAATAGTCCAAAATGTCCCAAAATGTCCGTGATACGCCGCTATCGCAGCCTCTTTTGAGACAACCTGTCTGATCCTTTAGCATGTAGTTGTCTATATGATGATTCCCATATAGTTGTCTCTATGTTCATAACCATGTAGTTGTCTTCATAGTAATTAGCATGAAGTTATATCCATGTTAATTAGTTTGTAGTTTTCTCCATGATAATGACCATGTACTCGTAGTTGCCTCCATATTTAATAAGAGTACAAAGTGATGGTACCAACCTGTGCATGTCCCGTGTAGTGTCGCGCTGTGTTGTCGCCCCGCATGCAGCGTGTGACAGCGGCGGTGGCGGCGGTGGCAACAGCGGCGATGACTACTGCGGTAACGACGTCGGTGGCGGCGACAGTGGACGTCAGAGTTTTTCTGTAACTTGCTTCCCACATTACGTGCTCTAGATACTTTTAACGGTCTTCAAGCGTAAAGTCTCATTATTTTGCATTCTTTGTTATTGCTTGTGGACGCATAAAATAGGTTTCATTAATAAATAAGCCTCCGTGATCTATTAGTTCGAGTACTTGACTAGTAAACGGGGTCACAGGTTCAAATCCGGTAGGGTCACATTTGTGTTCGGTCTGCGTGCTTCGGAGAGCACGTTAAGCTTTTTATGACCATATTTCTTACTCGGGAACACCTCTAGCTGACACCCGTTAGCACTAAAAAATTCTAAACCAGAATACAGTGGAAATGCGTTCCCTACAGAATGTGTGGCTTAAAATCGTTGCGGTCTGAAAGAAGATGTAGTGATTGGAATAGAAAAACGATTGCTCTGGTATTTTTGATATAAAGAGAGGATGAACGAAGAAAGAGAGAAAAAATAAAATGGTACGCAAGTGGAAGATAAAGCTCGACCGGACCACCATATAGGGAGGTATGCCGAATGCCGACCAAACTGGCGAAAAACTATGGAGGGCAATGTCAAAAGTAGGTACCCGGAATAGAAAAGATTGATAGAATAAATGAATAAAGAATAAAAAATGTTTACTGCCAAAAAAATACTTAAAACTAAACATATCAAATTTCAGCTTTAAATGTAGGAGAAAAAACAGCTGACTGCAAAAAGCTCTCGACTGTACTTTGTCGCACGAGATCTCGTTAAATCAAATGAGTATAAATTTTGTTGGACTTCTTACGGAAAGGTTTACCTGAGAAAAGATGAAAACTCACGGATAATCTTAATTAAAACTGAATTTTAAGTTCATAGCTTAAAGCAGAGTATATGACTTTTAAAAAATTATAGAATGAAATTTAGTAGTTCCTCTGTAAGTCATAATATAAATTTTGTATTTTTTATATTTGTAATCATATTAATCTTGTTCTTTGTTCAGATTAAATTAAATCAAAGCTTGTACCTCACGCTTCTCAATCTTAATTTATGCATACACATTCCTACATACTCACAAATAAATCGTCCTACAAATATATACACACACACTTACATAATCCCACACTTACATAATATATTGAACACAGCTCCTTACAACAATCCACTTACTCATATTAATATGTTTAGCGCGATCACATTTAAAACCATTCATATAGATATTGTCAAATCCAAACACACAAATGATCAACTGTCATCCAACAAGTATTATTTAGATCTGGAAATGACAAATAAACAATTAAATATATTTAAACATGAATAGCTCACTCCAAACTGTAAATGAAATAGACAGTACTGAAATTGCACAATCTTGCGCGATTTCACCCGATGATTTTTCCGTAAAAATGCACACACTAAATACCGATTTTACTATTATTTCACAAAACATCAGAAGTGCCTCAAAAAATTTGGACAGCTTACTGATTACTCTGACGCAATTTAAATTTGACGTCGACTTATTGGTCTTAACTGAATGTAGACTTGACCCAAATAAACCTATACCGCAGGTTAGTAATTATAAATACTTTTCTACCACTAATCATCTTAATCAATGCGACGGGGTTATTATACGTGGGACGCACTATAAGTTTCCGGAATGAATATGAAAAAATACTATTAAAGGTACAAAATTAATTTATTGTTTTTCAAAATAATCTCCCTTGGCGTCTATGCACTTTTTCATTCGATCAAACCAGTTTTGAAAACTTTTGTGCCACTCCCCTGTGGTGACCTCTGAAACGTGTTTTTCATACTCCTCGACAGCCTCTTCTGGTGATGAAAATCGTTGACCGCGTAATTGGTTCTTAATTTTTGGGAACAGAAAAAAGTCACAAGGTGCCAGGTCGGGACTGTATGCAGGATGACTCATGAGTTCTACATTTTTCGTCTTCAAAAAGTCGTTTGTCTGTCTGGCCGTGTGAGAACTAGCATTGTCGTGGTGCAGGATGATACGGCGTTTACGGTTATTTTTACGGAGTTCGTCAATAACTTCCGGCAAACAAATGGTCGTGTACCAGTCACTATTCACGGTACGACGATTCTCTAAAGCAACAGTAGCCACGTGTCCAGTTTTATTAAAAAAAGAAGCAATCATGCGCTTAGATGCACTTTTCACGCGCGCCACTTTGGTTGGTTTCGGCTCATCTTGAAAGACCCATACGCTCGATTGCTGCTTTGTTTTGGGATCGTAGCAATAAATCCATGTTTTGTCACGTGTTACTATGTCCCACACCAAATTTGACGCACCTTCGTTGAATCTGGTAAGCATGGCACTGCACCAAGTGACGCGGTCCGTTTTTTGAGCCTCGGTCAAGTTGTGTGGGATCCACCGCGAGCACAGCTTTCTCACACCCAAATGTTTGTGTAGGATTGATTGTATTTGACTCATGCCTATTTCTATGGATGCGCGAATTTCATGGTAGGTCACATGCCTGTCTGTTTCAATCATACGGCGCACAGCATCGATGTTTTTGTTAGTCACAGCGGTGGACGGCCGACCATCGCGAGATTCGTCACTGAGATTGATACGACCACGCTTGAATTCTGCAAACCAGCTATAAACAGTTGTCTTGCATGGTGCTTCATTGTCAAAAGCTGTTTCAAGCCGAGCGATGCTCTGTTGAGCTGTCAAATTACACTTAAAATCGTAGAAAATCATACTACGAAAATTTTCCCGAGTTAAATCCATGTTGATGCAGACACACAATTTTTTAAATGGCGCCACAAGGTAAAAACAAAAGACAATCAGATGAAACAAACTGCATTCTACAGCCAAAGAGTTCTATTTTCAAATGTTGCAATAAATTTATAAATATTGTTTATGTAAGTGGCCAGTTCCGGAAACTTTTAGTGTTACCTATGTATATGCTAAAAATGACCATAAAGTAGGTGTGAAAGAAGTAATACTAATGGATGCATCGTGCCTCCAAATTACAATAAATGACCTAACTATTCTCTGTATCTATCGCTCTCCCTCTATCAAAAAGGCTGAAAATTTCATTGATTCTTTGAATAATTACTTAATTACTATTAAATCATGCAAAAATATCATACTGACTGGGGATATTAATATCAATATCATACATAATAAAACTGAACAAACATATGACCGCTCAAATAGATTCAAATACCTTAACATGCTAGCCATGCACGGGATACTTCCAGGTCATTCGCTTCCTACTAGAATTAACAATTGTCTAGATCATTTTATGCTAAGGTTAAATAAGAATAATAAAAAATCTGCTTCAATTGCTGTACTAAACACTACTATAACAGATCATCGTCTAATTTTCTTAAAGCTTTCAAACGTAATAACCACTGACAAACCATCTAAAACTAAAACTTTTATTAATTATGATAAAGCTTTGGACACTTTAAAAGATAATAATCTGTTAGACTTATTATCAAATAATGATCGCACTGTAGTAACTGACACCTTACTACACACACTAAGGAAAAGCTTATTAGATAACACCTTAACTATGACAATCCCGTGTAAAAATCGTATAATTAAACCATGGATGACATCGGGCGTTTTGCGCTGCATCAGAAACAGAAATAAGATGCAGGAAAAGTTGCGTGCTGACCCCAATAATGCGATCTTAAAAATAACATATAGAAGATATTGTAATTATTGCAATAATCTCATCAAAAAACTTAAACGAAAATACGAGAGCGATCAATTATCTAAGGCTACCAAAAATCCTAAAACTCTATGGAATGCTATTAACAAAATTACTTATCGTAAACGTAACAAGACCAAAAATGTTGAGTTATTGGACATCAAATCGTCTCCGAGTGAATCTGTCCAGCATGTAAACAGTTACTTTTCTAATGTTGGGAAAACATTGGCTGAGAACATTATTTCTAACAGTACATCGAGGCCACGGAATACTTCTAATCACTTACCAACATTTCAAAATTCATCTTTTGTGTTAGCAGATACTAATCCCCAAGAAGTGTATACTGTATTACTAAACCTTAAATCTGACAGTGCCCCTGGCTGGGATGATATTTCAACTCAGTTTCTGAAAATAGCCCACGTTTTTGTTGTTCCAGTTATCTCACACCTGGCTAATCTGTGCTTTAACCGAGGCATCTTTCCAACAGCTCTCAAAAAAGCAATCATTATACCTGTGCACAAGGGAGGAGACAGAGACGATCCTAGTAACTATAGGCCTATTTCTATTCTGCCTGTTATTTCTAAAGTTATAGAAAAACTAATTAACACACGCGTAGTAAATTATCTGAATAAGTTTAAAATATTATCTGATTCGCAATACGGGTTTAGACATGGACTTTCTACAGAGGATGCTGTATCAGCACTTACTTCTGAAATCGTAAATCAAGTTGACAAAGGAAACAAATGTCTAGCTGTTTTCCTTGACTTAAAAAAAGCTTTTGACACTGTCTCTGTCCCCATCCTTATGCATAAACTTGAACAGATTGGTATAAGAGGTGTCCCTCTAGCTTTATTGATTGACTATCTTAGAGATCGCAAACAAAGTGTTAAAATCACTGGATATATTAGTCAGGAATCTGAAATTACATACGGAGTCCCACAGGGGAGCGTGCTAGGGCCAACATTGTTTTTGATATATATCAATGACCTATGCAATATCAACATCAAACAGGGACACTTATTTTCTTACGCAGATGACACTGCTGTTGTTTTTGTTGGCAAAACATGGGATAAAGTACGCAAATCTGCAGAACTGGGACTTTCTGAAATCTCCAACTGGTTAAATGCCAACATTCTTACATTAAATTTCGCAAAAACTCATTACATTTGTTTCACAAAATATAATATTACACAACCGGAAAATAACTTTCAAATAAAGATACATACATGTAATGACTCTCTTAACCCTGATTGTTCGTGCACCTTAATTACTAAATTAACATGTATTAAATATCTAGGGATATTAGTTGACCAACGCCTGTCATGGCATGCACACACTGAACTAGTTATGAACAGAATCAGGAAACTCATTTGGACATTTAAAACGCTTAGACACGTTACCACAAAATCCCTTTTAAATCAAATATACGTTTCCCTTGCTCAGTCAGTTCTGGTGTATTGTATCTCGGTATGGGGTGGGGCAACGAAGATAAAGTTCTTGGAATTAGAAAGAGCACAAAGGTCATTGCTGAAAGTAATGTATTTTAAACCCTACAGATTTGATACTAAAGACCTCTACTCCCTATGTGATCTTCTGACAATAAGAAAGCTATACATTCTTCACGCTGTGTTGAAACTGCATAGGAATTTACCTTATGACCCAAATGTTCAAAGCAGAAGACGAAAAGATGTTGTTGCTCCTGTTATAACTATAAAGTCAACCTTTGCTCGTAGACAATATGCCGTTCAGTCCACCCACCTCTATAACATAGTTAATAAATATATAAAAATCTATCCTATGACTCTTTTTGACTGTAAAAAATCTCTCATATCTTGGCTGAAAGATAAGAACTATGACGAGACAGAAGATCTTTTAAAAAAGAATATATGAAAAAAAAAAAATATATATATATATATATACATATAAAATACATTAGTAAAATAAGGAAATTAATTGTATTATATTAATTTATTAATAATCCAAGTTATTTACAGTACTAAATTTACTTGACAATATATACTTGAATATTAATTGTTATTGCCTATAAAATCCATAATATTTACATTTTATCACTCTTTCACTTGCGTACATAAATAAATACCCTTTTACACTTTTATTTTCACACATAACATATTACACTTTTCTTCACACATCACATATACACCATACTTGCACTCACACTTAGTCTCTCCCTTACACATACACACTCACACATTTACACTTTTATAACAAATTTAATTTAGAACCTTTCGAAATACTTAGATATTAAGCAAAATTTTATAATGTGTTAAATGTTTTGTTTTCTTAAATTTTGTTTTCTGATTTTGTTTTTGTTTTTCTTATTATTAAGATTTTTATAAGTTTACTCTTATTCACATACCTATCTAATAGTATCTGTTAGATATGGAAGAGCGGAGCCTCCTATTACAGGTACAAGAGTGAATAAATATTTTTGTATTTTGTATTTGTATTTTGTAAAAAAAGTTTTAAGCATTCCTGGCAAATGGCAGTATGCTCAGCAAAGCTGCCGATCAATAAAGAGCGAACAGCACTAATTTTCAGCATACTCCAGAGATAATTAAATAATTTAGGAAAAGGGGCATGTAAGATAAAACATAAAATAAAAAAGAACATACCATAAGAATAAGTACATTTAAAAGAAAAAATAATCTTAAATAAAGGCATCCAACACACGAAAAATTATCAAAAAATTGTAGTGTGCGTGCAGGGATTATAATAATAACAATAAATATGTACCTATACATATTATACATTGATTTTTGTAATAAAATAATGAAGGGTAATATTACTTTATATGATATATTATTACTATATTAAGATAGAGGGAAAGTACTTGGTTCTTAAGCGGAATAAAAACAATTTTTTACCATAATCATCACTTACTCGTCGCTTACGTTGGCTAGCTCAGATGTTTTCTTTTTCTGTGATCTTTTTTGTTTAATTTTGTATTTTGATTTTACTAATACAATTTTTTTATCAAGTAAGGTGTATTTTAACTAAAATTTAAACGAATAATATTATAAATGCTAAAGTTTGTGTGTGTGTTTATGTTTGTTACTCTTTCACGCTGAAACGGCTGAACGGATTTAGATGAAATGTAGAATGGGTATAGCTTATACCCTAACTTAACACATAGGCTACTTTTTATCCTGGAAAAGAGCATGTCATTAAACCGAATAACAGGCGGGCGGAGCTAGTAAGGCATATTTTCTTTTAGTGGAGGTTGCAAGTCATTCCACACCTTTGACGCAGCAAATTTGAACCTTGCTCGTAAATTTGCGGTTCTATGTGTAGGGACGCATATTTTATTTAGGAATTTGCTTCTTGTAAATTGTCTGTGTTCATCCCCCGGCCATTAAAATTTACTATATTAATATTCTGGGCGCATCGTTTGCACAATCTTATGCACCATGCCTGTAAGATATAATTCTCGGCGACCCTCCATTTTGAGAATTTTCTTTTCGTTAAGAAACGGAGTTCTGTGGGATCTACGGGGTATTCCATAACAAAATCTTGCACATGCGTTTTGTACTTTTTCTACTGCATTACTGGTTTTTCCGTAAAGTCTTGGCCCATACACTGTATCGCAATATATATAAAAATGGAGAGAACAAGTGATTCTGTTAATATTAGTCTTACTTCTATTTCAAGTAGCTTCGGAAATTAGTACAAAAATTTTATTCGAAAAACTGCTGTCCTTTTTTAGATTTATGTGGCTTTCAAAACGGTGATCAGTATCCATAAGTAGACCTAAATTTTTGGCCTTTATAACTCTATCCACACTTGTCGTCAATTCGGATATCAGGTGTATTTTTTGCTATTGACGTTTAGTACCGAGGATAATGTATGTAGATTTGGTTTGTGTTCTTTTTGGTCCACTGGAATAGAACTTCAAGATTTTCATAAATTTTTTGAACTCCTTCGTTTGTGTTTTGATGCTTGAATTATTAGTACAATTGTTTATCATCTGCATACATGTGCACTTTGCGTACGGGATAAATAAAAGAGGGCTTAAAATTTATCCTTGGGGGCATCCTCTCAGTATAGGTTTTATTTGTGATTGTTTAATCCTGATTGTTACCCTGCTCATCTTCAATCACAACATATTGTTGCCTGTTGGTAAGAAAGGATCCAAACCATTCACAAGCTGACTGCGAGATTCCGTAGTATGACATTTTTGCCATCAATAAATCTGGGCTGAGGCAGTCAAATGCCCGGGAAAAATCGAGTAGTAATAGAGTGCTACCCATTCCCGAATCTGACGCTGTCAGGATGTCGTCTATGACATTTGATAAAGCAGTGGCGGTTCCATGCTGACTACGAAAACCCCACTTTATTGCTGGAAGAATTGACTCGCTCTCGAGAAATTTAGTTAGTTGAGAACATACAACTCTTTCAACTGCCTTCGATAAAATCGGTAAGATACTTATAGCACGTAAATCCTTTAAAAGTCTTCTACAGTGGAACTTTTTGGTAGAAGTTTCACTCTTGCTATTTTCCAGGCATCAGGAAAACAATTCTCAGTGATGGACTTATTTACTTTCACGGTAATGATCGGCAAAGTTACAGCCAGGGACATCTTTACCATTTTTATTGAGATGGCATCATAGCCATAGCGTTGGTGTTTATTTTATTGATTATTTTTGATACTTTTTCTAGCGTGCATTCTTGTATATCCAAAATATCGGAGTTGTTTTTTTATTGTATATTTTATTTCTGTAAGAATCTAAAAGCTTATCGTCAATTTTAGAATCACCTGCCACGTCCAAGAAGAAGTCGTTAATTGCAACTGGATTATTTAAGTGTGGAGGAATAGCGGGCAGGTTCTTGTTACCCAAAATTGACGTCCGCTTCAAGTATTCCCACATTTTTACCGGTTTATCTTTATTGTTATTTACGTAATGTGTAAAGTACGCAACCTTTTCTCTTTTAAGCGCGGAATTCACAAAATTTCTAAGATCCTTATAGTAACGTTTATGAGATTCTTGTTTCGTAGATTGTGAACGGTACAAAGATCTATCCCTTAAAGCCATCATTTCCTTTATGGTGCTAGTTAACCAGGGACAAAGATTTTCTTTAATTTTAATTTTTCGTAAGGGGACATGAAGATAAAATACTGAAGAAATTAATATATTTAATAAATTTATCATATAATTTACATTACTGAAATTACATAATATGTCATTCCATGGGATCGTATGAAGGTCTCTAAAAATTATGTTCATCTACTTTGTCTATAGAACGACTCCACATAAAAAGAGGTATTAAGCGTGGTCTTTTTAACTTAATTTCTGCCAGAACAAAAACATGGTCGCTCAATGGAGGGTTATGTTGTAGTGTTATTGATTAACACTATACAGGGCTGTCGGTGATAATTAAATCTAATACCGTAGCAGATTTTTTTTTGTATACGCGTCAATGTTGGTTACGCACAATTAGTAAATCCGGTATTATTTACGAAGAGTTTGAAACTCGCCTTGGAATTTCTGAGCCGCGGCGCTTGGTTGTTGCGGTATTCGCCATTCTCACAGGAATTTTACTAAGAAAATATTTATGCCAAAGCTTTTCGCGATATTTATAGCATGTTACAATTTTGCATATCTTCTTTGTAAAAAAAGTTCAAGCATACAAAGAAAAAGATGACGTGTTGTGTCATTCAAAAATAATTGATTTTAAATAATACAAAAATTTACAAGTTTTACTCTTAAATAATATAAATTTCAACTTTTAATACGTAAGCTTAATGCGACAAGTATAAATACAATACACGCCATGTTACAAAATATGTACAAGTGTCGCAACGGCTTATGAGCGGTGACCTTGACTGCGCTAGTCATTGCATCTTTATTGCACGTAGTAAATTTTGTGTGCGAGTGAAGCGTTGCGGTGCGACACTTGTATTATACTAGAGGTGGGCCCGATCGTGTTTTTGTCGCGTAAAGGGTAACTGTACCCGGCATATTTGCCGGATCAAACCGGCATTAAAATACAATGAAAATGAGAGTGACCTTGTAAGTGGCGAGACCCACGACTTATTCTGGGCTTGTTGGGTAGAAAAAAAAATAGAAGCGGCAAATGTAGCAGCAAACTCTACTAACCAAAAGGCTGCAAAGAATCTTGCTGCGAAAGGGGTCATTGAGCCTTGATCCTGCCACTTGCAGGGTCTCCGGTGTGGGTTTGGCTGTATAGACGAGAGTCACCTTATACTTCTTTATTTTATACATATTCTATTGTTTTTTTTTCAACATTAATATTGTCTTGTAGAAAGTGTAACTTTTTACAGAATAAGTGAATTTTAATTTTCTACAGCAGAGTTCAAGCATTACATGAGCTCTCCTAGAGTGCACAAGAGTACAAATCCGTATACTTGGTAGAACCCCAACAAAAAGAACCTACCCAATGCTAACCAAGTCTGTTTTATATAAGCCCTGGCAGTTGGGGATGGATATGTCGTGACCAGATCATAGAATTGAACATTTCATGAAATAGTCAAACGTCGCTGACCAAATCGTTAAACGTTGAACATTGAATGATCTGGTGAGTGACAGTTGACTATTTCATGAAATGCGAACATTTCATATTTCATCAAATATTCAATTCTATGATCTGGTCATGACAGATACACCGCCATCCATCGGTCCTAGGCAATGGTGGGCCGCCTGGTTTTGCCTGAGAGCTGTTCTCTTACTCTCCCCCGAATAACTTCGGGAGGATTTGCGAGTAAGATGGTGCTACCTTTACAGTCGAGCCCGGCATCACCTCTACCACCTAGAAAGTGTGGTTTGATTACTGATTGATAATTTAACATACAAAATTTAACAAATTGATAAATGGATCTCATTTTTAACGATGACTATTTAATTTATTAATATTGAAATAGCTGCTGAGCTGTCGGGCGAACAACATCAGTTGCTGCGGAGCGGCTGGGCGAGCAACACATCAGTTGCTGCGGAGAAACCGAGCTAGCAACACATCCCGAGGATGCCTCGTTCAGAGGCGAAACACGTGTCGATAAGTTTTCCTGCTTGTTATTTAAGATTGCTTTGTTTGTATTGCTTGCTTATTGCATGTTTTTATGCGGGCGGGCGGGCGGTGCAAGAGTCTGCATTTTGAATAGCACGACAAGAATTGTTTAACGGAATATTGCAATTTATGTTCATGTATCATAATGTAATAAAATTAAAGTAATCAGAATACCGACTCAAACAAATTAAAAATTAATCAAAATCTCTAATCACTTGCATAATTCTTTCATTGATTTGATTTATACTAGTTTGTTTAATAAAATTAAAAGTCAATTGAAGTACAAAGATAATTTTTTTATTAATATGCGTTAGTCTGTGAAAAATTGTGTTTTCTAATTTTTTTTTTGTATTTACCGGTATCATATACCGGTATTATCTGGTACCCGGTATCATTACCCTGAAAAAGTGCCAAAACCGCCGAGTAACCGGTGCCTCTCTATATTAAACCCAAATCAGTACTCTGTACCCATTATTATAATTTTCAGTTAGGTAAGGCAAGTAAGAATGTAAAATGTATTTACTTACGTACCTTTGTTTGAGCAGATTAAATAAACCATGTCACAACAAACAATCGTATGGCGTGATGAGTAAACTTGTAGCTGAAGTAATTAGCTGGATTCCAAATTATAATCATAATCGTAACTATTTTAGAGTTCCGAAAAAAACTTAAAGCCTATAAGTAACTTTGGTATCTGTTATCTTGTAGGTACTTAAGTCCGCAAAAGTCACGAACAGCCGAGCTGTTATGCAAAAAATTATTACGTAGGGGCAAAGTTCCTTACAAAAACCATCAAGACCCTTGTAAAAATACAGAATTTATGATTAAGTCATTACTTACATGGTAATGGAGAATTTAAATCGACACTTTTCAACTAGATTACCATTAAGGGAACTCTGTGGTCTATTGGTCGGAGTACTCGATTACTAATCTGAAGATCGCGGGTTCAAATCTTGTACATTTGTGATTGTTTTGTTGTTGTGGTTCGGAAGTCACGTTGCTGGGGGTCTGTATTATGTGCCCGAATTATGGAGATAGATAGGGCTCATCCATCACGCTGAGACGTCATCATAGTCAATGAAACGTGGGTATGTGAGTGTGATCTGTGACATGCATTTCAAGGTTCATACTCGACACTTCTCTGGTACCCTTTTAGAGATAGATAGGGCTCATCTATCACGCTGAGACGTCATCATAGTCAATGAAACGTGGGTATGTGAGTGTGATCTGTGACATGCATTTCAAGGTTCATACTCGACACTTCTCTGGTATCCTTTTAGAGATAGATAGGGCTCATCCATCACGCTGAGACGTCATCATAGTCAATGAAACGTGGGTATGTGAGTGTGATCTGTGACATGCATTTCAAGGTTCATACTCGACACTTCTCTGGTACCCTTTTAGAGATAGATAGGGCTCATCCATCACGCTGAGACGTCATCATAGTCAATGAAACGTGGGTATGTGAGTGTGATCTGTGACATGCATTTCAAGGTTCATACTCGACACTTCTCTGGTATCCTTTTAGAGATAGATAGGGCTCATCCATCACGCTGAGACGTCATCATAGTCAATGAAACGTGGGTATGTGAGTGTGATCTGTGACATGCATTTCAAGGTTCATACTCGACACTTCTCTGGTATCCTTTTAGAGATAGATAGGGCTCATCCATCACGCTGAGACGTCATCATAGTCAATGAAACGTGGGTATGTGAGTGTGATCTGTGACATGCATTTCAAGGTTCATACTCGACACTTCTCTGGTACCCTTTTAGAGATAGATAGGGCTCATCCATCACGCTGAGACGTCATCATAGTCAATGAAACGTGGGTATGTGAGTGTGATCTGTGACATGCATTTCAAGGTTCATACTCGACACTTCTCTGGTACCCTTTTAGAGATAGATAGGGCTCATCCATCACGCTGAGACGTCATCATAGTCAATGAAACGTGGGTATGTGAGTGTGATCTGTGACATGCATTTCAAGGTTCATACTCGACACTTCTCTGGTACCCTTTTAGAGATAGATAGGGCTCATCCATCACGCTGAGACGTCATCATAGTCAATGAAACGTGGGTATGTGAGTGTGATCTGTGACATGCATTTCAAGGTTCATACTCGACACTTCTCTGGTACCCTTTTAGAGATAGATAGGGCTCATCCATCACGCTGAGACGTCATCATAGTCAATGAAACGTGGGTATGTGAGTGTGATCTGTGACATGCATTTCAAGGTTCATACTCGACACTTCTCTGGTACCCTTTTAGAGATAGATAGGGCTCATCCATCACGCTGAGACGTCATCATAGTCAATGAAACGTGGGTATGTGAGTGTGATCTGTGACATGCATTTCAAGGTTCATACTCGACACTTCTCTGGTACCCTTTTAGAGATAGATAGGGCTCATCCATCACGCTGAGACGTCATCATAGTCAATGAAACGTGGGTATGTGAGTGTGATCTGTGACATGCATTTCAAGGTTCATACTCGACACTTCTCTGGTACCCTTTTAGAGATAGATAGGGCTCATCCATCACGCTGAGACGTCATCATAGTCAATGAAACGTGGGTATGTAAGTGTGATCTGTGACATGCATTTCAAGGTTCATACTCGACACTTCTCTGGTACCCTTTTAGAGATAGATAGGGCTCATCCATCACGCTGAGACGTCATCATAGTCAATGAAACGTGGGTATGTGAGTGTGATCTGTGACATGCATTTCAAGGTTCATACTCGACACTTCTCTGGTACCCTTTTAGAGATAGATAGGGCTCATCCATCACGCTGAGACGTCATCATAGTCAATGAAACGTGGGTATGTAAGTGTGATCTGTGACATGCATTTCAAGGTTCATACTCGACACTTCTCTGGTACCCTTTTAGAGATAGATAGGGCTCATCCATCACGCTGAGACGTCATCATAGTCAATGAAACGTGGGTATGTAAGTGTGATCTGTGACATGCATTTCAAGGTTCATACTCGACACTTCTCTGGTACCCTTTTAGAGATAGATAGGGCTCATCCATCACGCTGAGACGTCATCATAGTCAATGAAACGTGGGTATGTAAGTGTGATCTGTGACATGCATTTCAAGGTTCATACTCGACACTTCTCTGGTACCCTT
Organism: Ypsolopha scabrella; assembly: GCA_910592155.1. Lineage (NCBI taxonomy): Eukaryota > Metazoa > Arthropoda > Insecta > Lepidoptera > Ypsolophidae > Ypsolopha > Ypsolopha scabrella. The sequence continues at coordinate 1,098,185 of OU342980.1, read as the reverse complement.
TTAGAGATAGATAGGGCTCATCCATCACGCTGAGACGTCATCATAGTCAATGAAACGTGGGTATGTGAGTGTGATCTGTGACATGCATTTCAAGGTTCATACTCGACACTTCTCTAGTACCCTTTTAGAGATAGATAGGGCTCATCCATCACGCTGAGACGTCATCATAGTCAATGAAACGTGGGTATGTAAGTGTGATCTGTGACATGCATTTCAAGGTTCATACTCGACACTTCTCTGGTACCCTTTTAGAGATAGATAGGGCTCATCCATCACGCTGAGACGTCATCATAGTCAATGAAACGTGGGTATGTAAGTGTGATCTGTGACATGCATATCAAGGTTCATACTCGACACTTCTCTGGTACCCTTTTAGAGATAGATAGGGCTCATCCATCACGCTGAGACGTCATCATAGTCAATGAAACGTGGGTATGTGAGTGTGATCTGTGACATGCATTTCAAGGTTCATACTCGACACTTCTCTGGTACCCTTTTAGAGATAGATAGGGCTCATCCATCACGCTGAGACGTCATCATAGTCAATGAAACGTGGGTATGTAAGTGTGATCTGTGACATGCATTTCAAGGTTCATACTCGACACTTCTCTGGTACCCTTTTAGAGATAGATAGGGCTCATCCATCACGCTGAGACGTCATCATAGTCAATGAAACGTGGGTATGTAAGTGTGATCTGTGACATGCATTTCAAGGTTCATACTCGACACTTCTCTGGTACCCTTTTAGAGATAGATAGGGCTCATCCATCACGCTGAGACGTCATCATAGTCAATGAAACGTGGGTATGTAAGTGTGATCTGTGACATGCATTTCAAGGTTCATACTCGACACTTCTCTGGTACCCTTTTAGAGATAGATAGGGCTCATCCATCACGCTGAGACGTCATCATAGTCAATGAAACGTGGGTATGTAAGTGTGATCTGTGACATGCATTTCAAGGTTCATACTCGACACTTCTCTGGTACCCTTTTAGAGATAGATAGGGCTCATCCATCACGCTGAGACGTCATCATAGTCAATGAAACGTGGGTATGTAAGTGTGATCTGTGACATGCATTTCAAGGTTCATACTCGACACTTCTCTGGTACCCTTTTAGAGATAGATAGGGCTCATCCATCACGCTGAGACGTCATCATAGTCAATGAAACGTGGGTATGTGAGTGTGATCTGTGACATGCATTTCAAGGTTCATACTCGACACTTCTCTGGTACCCTTTTAGAGATAGATAGGGCTCATCCATCACGCTGAGACGTCATCATAGTCAATGAAACGTGGGTATGTGAGTGTGATCTGTGACATGCATTTCAAGGTTCATACTCGACACTTCTCTGGTACCCTTTTAGAGATAGATAGAAAGAAAGAAAGAAAGAAAATGGAATTTATTGCCAAACAAAACACATGAAACAAAATTAAAACAATAAAAAGGATTAGACTAACTTAAATACACATTTTGTTCGACAAAAGGTGGCACGCTCAGCATTTGCTGTCGGAGATTTTTGAAGGATCCCTACAGCGCTGATTTCCAGCGAGCCCCTAAATACTTTGTCATAATAAAATAAATTTAGAACTTAAAAATTTACAGCGGGCGCTCTAGTAAAACTATTTAATTACATCATTATTAAACTATTAAATTAACAGGACTAATCTATAACAATCTCATTATATTATATTTATATATAAATATATATATGCAAGGTTTATACATAACAGTAAAGTATAGTATGGACGTTTTTCACACTATTTGATATGAATACATATATAAAAAAGAATAATAATAATGTACATGAAGTATTTCTATGAGAAATAATTTTAATTACATAAAAATCTTTTTATGTTTATTTGTTAATTTGTGGGTCCACCTTTGCCAGCATCAAAGGATCAACAATCACTTTTTTTTTCTATGATACCTATATTCAGTCAGTGAGATTTGTTTTTTCAGTAGAAATGATTTGAATTTAAATTTAAAGGAACAGGTAGTCATGTATTTATGCAATGGTGGTGGTAAGTCATTCCATATCTTTGATGCTGCAAATTTAAACCCTCCCCTAAAGTTTCCAGTCTTGTGTTTCGGAATAGTCATCTTATTTAACTCCTTACTTCTGGTATATTTATCGTGTGTGTCACTAAGCCATTTAAATTTGTCGAACAAGTAAGTAGGTCGTCCAGTATGCACAACTTTATGTACTAGGCCGGCGAAGTGTAACACTCTGCGACCCTCAATTTTCAGAATTTTTTTTTCGTTAAGGTAAGGTGTTATATGTGCTCGTTTTGGTATTTTGTAGCAGAATCTTACGCAGGCATTTTGGACCCGTTGTATAGCACGACTTGTTTTTTCAAATAACCTTGGACCATAGATAATATCACAATAATTAAAAACAGAAAGGACGAGTGATTCGGTTAGAAGCATTCTGACTTCTTCTTTCAAGAAATCTCGAATGCCATACAAAACCTTTAGCCTATAAAACGCAGTTCTAATTTTTTGGTTAACATGCTGTTCAAAACGAAGCGTTGGATCCATCACCAACCCCAAGTTTCTCGCGGTCAAGGCTCTCTCTACACTATTATTGTTTATGGTAATTTGTGGTGAGTGCTCCATGATCTGTTCACATTGACGTTTTGTTCCCAGCGTCATGAATTTTGACTTGCCTGGATTCAAGAGCAAAGCGTTCTGTTTGGTCCATTTGAAAATTACATCAAGATCTTCATTTATATTTTGCACCGCTTCTGTAGTAGTTTGATGTCTGAAAGAGTGATACAGTTGAGTATCGTCTGCGTATAGATGAACTTTGCAGTGTTTAAGGTTAGTTATGAGATCTGATGTGTAAAGGATGAACAGAAGGGGGCTGAGTATAGATCCTTGTGGACAGCCTCGAGTAATGTTTTGACTTGAGATTGTCTCACATTTCCCTGGTCATCCTCAGCTACCACGTATTGCTTCCGATCTGTAAGAAAAGAGCGAAACCAGTTGCAGGCAGATTCTGAAACCCCATAAAAGGACATTTTAGCCAGGAGTAGTTCAGAACTGAGGCAATCAAAAGCACGTGAGAAGTCTAACAGCACGAGTATGCTACCTTTTCCAGAATCAGACGCTGTCAATATGTCATCGGTTACGTGAGCTAAAGCCGTGGTAGTGCCATGTTGACCACGGAAGCCTGACTGGATAGCAGGGAGGACAGTTTCGTTTTCTAGAAACTTGGTAAATTGAGCGCACACGATCCTCTCCATTACCTTGGACATTACTGGCAAAATGCTAATGGCTCGCAAATCTTTATATTCTTCAACTGTAGAACATTTTGGTAGGGGTTTAACCCTAGCCATTTTCCAAGCATCCGGAAAAATAGACTCTGAAATAGATCTATTCAATATCTCAGTAATTATGGGTAACGTTATTGCTAGAGTCATGAGAATCATTTTGATTGTGATGGCATCATACCCATAAGCATTTGTATCTATTGCATTTATTATTTTCAACACCTCGTTCTCATTGCAGCTCTTCATTTCAAAGACCCCCTGGCCAAATTTATGGGTTTTATAGAAGTTGAGAAGGTCATCGTCAATGTTGGGATCGCCGGGAACATCCAAAAAAAAGTCATTGATTTTGTCTGGGTCATTTATATGTTGGGGAATATTTGGGATATTAACGTTACCTAAAATAGAAGTTTTTTTTAAATATTTCCACATAATTCTTGGATTGCCTTTGTTATTATTAACATAATGCGTGAAGAATGCTTCTTTTTCTCTTTTAATAGCACCAGTTACCATGTTTTTAAGGTCCTTGTAATACCTCAGATGTGAATCTCTTTTCGTCCTGTGTGCACGTTTTAAAGCTTTATTGCGGAGAATCATCATTTGTTTTATGGTTTCTGTTATCCATGGACATGGATTTTCTTTTATTTTGGTTATGCGCAGGGGTGCGTGTTTATTGAAAATTAAAGTAATAAATTCATTAAAATAATTAATCATTTCGTTAATGTCTTTGGCATGATATACGTCATTCCATGGTATTTCTAACAGGTCCTTATTAAAGATTTCTTGGTCAATATTTCTTAGCGAACGACACCAAATAAATGAAGGGGCCTGTTTTGTTCTCTTAATTTTGAATTCTCCCAAAACAAGCCCATGGTCACTCAATAAAGGGTTATGATGCACAGATATAGATTTGCACAGGTCAGGTTTGTCAGTTATAATTAAGTCTAACAAAGTTGCAGAGTCTTTTTGAATTCGCGTGGGCTCTTGAACCAACTGGTGTAAATTTTGTTGAGAAAAAAATGAGAGTAATTCAGGAGCCGCGCCTTCATTTGGCTTGAGTAAATCTACGTTGAAATCAGTTAGTACAAATACAAAATCGCAATACCCAAATGTACTTACCGATTCGCTTAGCGCATCGATAGCTGTACCAGGAGATACACCGGACCCGGGACGGTATGCAGTACCGATGGCTATTCGTCCCACACCGGCCAGAGTTAGCTCTAACCACATCTGTTCGAGCGAAGAGGGGGGATGCGGCTTGTGCCGGACGCGTAGTCCGCGTCGCACATAAAAACCCACACCACCGCCTCTTTGGTCTTTGGGTCTGGGAGTGTTTTTTAATATATAACCCGGAATATTAGGAGCGTATTTATCTTGACCATCTTTTGTCCAGGTTTCGTTTAAAGCTAAAAGATCTGGCTTTAGGTTCTCTATTATGACCTGCAGTTCATCTCGTCCTGTATTAAGAGACCGTATATTTAGAAATGCTAGTTTTAGATTCCGAACCTTATTTGTATTACACATTGGAATCATTAAAATAACTTTTTAGAATTTCGTTAGAATAGAAAAGTTGGTATAGTGGTGAATATATCATGTTTGATTTGTATATAATAGAATATTGAAAGTTTTGTAGGAATAAAGATTGCATAAGTAGTACATAATTAAATGAAATATGTTCTATGATAAGGTAGTGTGTGAAATATGTCCAGGGACCTTGCAAAAAAAATATAAACAATAAGTACAAATACAGCTTTTTTGAAAAAACATTGCCCATCGCTTCTTTATAATGACCAGAATATAAAAATTGGAAAAGAAAAATTACGTCGTACAGACGCCATGATAAATAGCAGTGGCTTAAACAGCTACTGATGCGTATACTTAATAGTCAGATAACTTTTTCAAAATCATTTTCAGCACGGATTTTGATTATCTTACTGGTGTCAGTTTTACGCATCAGTACAGTCGAGTTTTTTATCCACGTATGTTTATATTCTTTGCTTTTCATTAAAGCGCGAGCTTTGGCATAAAGAATTTTATTTTTAAGTGTTAGGTGCTCGTTTATATAGAACCGGCGAGTCGGAGGCGGGAGAGACAGCTGCTCGGTGGTTAACTCGCGTCGCACCCTCGCAGCAGCGAGAATATCGTCACGCAGGCGTCGCGTGGACAGTTGCACGATCACATTCCTGGGTCGTTCGCGCTGCATCCCGGGGGCTGAGCGATGCACGCTCCGGATATTATCCACTGGCACGTTTACCCCGATTAGGCCGCCAATGTTGCGTACCAGACCGACGAGGTCCTCCCCATTCGTCTCGGGAATGTTTTGTATCTCGACGTTACACATCCTAGAATTTTGATCCATAGAGTCGAAGCTTTTTTGTATTTTATTTAATTCTCTTTTTAAGTCCTCATTCTCATTTTGCAGATCATCAAACCCGTTCACTTTCATCTCCAGATTCTCAAGCCTATTTTCCCAGCCATCCAGGCGATCAGTCAGTTTTTGGATGTCGCTTTGGATGGGTTGAAGAATTTCATTGATATCCTCCTTCCACTCTTTCCTGAGCAAGCAAAATTTTTTTTCTAAATATTCAATAAAGGCTTGTGTGTCAAGGTTCACCATAGAAGCTGGTATATCCGACAGCACGGAGTCGGGTTGATTTTTTGTGCTAATTGGTGGTGTATTAACGACACTGGCGGCATTATGTTGGTGCTTGTCGATGGGACTCTTACTCCTTGGCTTACACGAGTGGCACTTCCATTTTAGTTTGTTCATTGGAAGTATTTTGTTAAACTCTGCTTCCGTTAAACCACAACAGGAGAAATGAAGTACGTGGCGACATCGATTGCATTTCAAAAAATTTATTGCTGTCGTTGGCAAGGAACAGTTGAAGCAGTTATTGCCGCTCATTATTTTGTAGTGTTATTTTATGTGTATTGTAAACACTAGGACTAGCAGCGTCCTGTTTCTCAAGAAAGATGAAGTAACTCTTCTGTAGCTATAAAGGCTCTCTCTAGTAGACAGTGTTCGAACTATATCCTACGCCTTGACACTGTTAGCGCAGTTCCGGTGCGCTTGCGTTCTCGCAGTGAGAGTGGATATGCCTACGATGCGACGTTTGGCTGGTTCGGAGTATACTTTATAGATGGTGCTGTGTTCCGTGAAAAATATTCAGTTTTCAGTTTGTTTCATGCAGAGTGCGGCACTAGATGTACAAAACCTTCCAGTAAAAATCACTCTTACAGTATCTCACTAAAAACATGGAATCATTGGTAAATTTGTAACACTTTGTCTTTTTATTAAAAGAGGGTATTGTCTAAAACTATTCAGTTAACATTGATTTGTTCCAATTCACCAAAATAACCAATAATATATAATAATACCACTCGCACAGAGACTATACTTCGCACTGCAAATGATGAAAACAAAATCACTGTGTATTACTTCTATTATTCACTGGTTTTGAATTATTCTTTGAGGAGCAATGTAAACTAGATGTTAACGTCTCGGGCGCCCTCTGAGTTGACATTCTAGGGCTCATCCATCACGCTGACACGTCATCATAGTCAATGAAACGTGGGTATGTGAGTGTGATCTGTGACATGCATTTCAAGGTTCATACTCGACACTTCTCTGGTACCCTTTTAGAGATAGATAGGGCTCATCCATCACGCTGAGACGTCATCATAGTCAATGAAACGTGGGTATGTGAGTGTGATCTGTGACATGCATTTCAAGGTTCATACTCGACACTTCTCTGGTACCCTTTTAGAGATAGATAGGGCTCATCCATCACGCTGAGACGTCATCATAGTCAATGAAACGTGGGTATGTAAGTGTGATCTGTGACATGCATTTCAAGGTTCATACTCGACACTTCTCTGGTACCCTTTAAGAGATAGATAGGGCTCATCCATCACGCTGAGACGTCATCATAGTCAATGAAACGTGGGTATGTGAGTGTGATCTGTGACATGCATTTCAAGGTTCATACTCGACACTTCTCTGGTACCCTTTTAGAGATAGATAGGGCTCATCCATCACGCTGTGACGTCATCATAGTCAATGAAACGTGGGTATGTGAGTGTGATCTGTGACATGCATTTCAAGGTTCATACTCGACACTTCTCTGGTACCCTTTTAGAGATAGATAGGGCTCATCCATCACGCTGAGACGTCATCATAGTCAATGAAACGTGGGTATGTGAGTGTGATCTGTGACATGCATTTCAAGGTTCATACTCGACACTTCTCTGGTACCCTTTTAGAGATAGATAGGGCTCATCCATCACGCTGAGACGTCATCATAGTCAATGAAACGTGGGTATGTGAGTGTGATCTGTGACATGCATTTCAAGGTTCATACTCGACACTTCTCTGGTACCCTTTTAGAGATAGATAGGGCTCATCCATCACGCTGAGACGTCATCATAGTCAATGAAACGTGGGTATGTAAGTGTGATCTGTGACATGCATTTCAAGGTTCATACTCGACACTTCTCTGGTACCCTTTTAGAGATAGATAGGGCTCATCCATCACGCTGAGACGTCATCATAGTCAATGAAACGTGGGTATGTAAGTGTGATCTGTGACATGCATTTCAAGGTTCATACTCGACACTTCTCTGGTACCCTTTTAGAGATAGATAGGGCTCATCCATCACGCTGAGACGTCATCATAGTCAATGAAACGTGGGTATGTAAGTGTGATCTGTGACATGCATTTCAAGGTTCATACTCGACACTTCTCTGGTACCCTTTTAGAGATAGATAGGGCTCATCCATCACGCTGAGACGTCATCATAGTCAATGAAACGTGGGTATGTAAGTGTGATCTGTGACATGCATTTCAAGGTTCATACTCGACACTTCTCTGGTACCCTTTTAGAGATAGATAGGGCTCATCCATCACGCTGAGACGTCATCATAGTCAATGAAACGTGGGTATGTAAGTGTGATCTGTGACATGCATTTCAAGGTTCATACTCGACACTTCTCTGGTACCCTTTTAGAGATAGATAGGGCTCATCCATCACGCTGAGACGTCATCATAGTCAATGAAACGTGGGTATGTAAGTGTGATCTGTGACATGCATTTCAAGGTTCATACTCGACACTTCTCTGGTACCCTTTTAGAGATAGATAGGGCTCATCCATCACGCTGAGACGTCATCATAGTCAATGAAACGTGGGTATGTGAGTGTGATCTGTGACATGCATTTCAAGGTTCATACTCGACACTTCTCTGGTACCCTTTTAGAGATAGATAGGGCTCATCCATCACGCTGAGACGTCATCATAGTCAATGAAACGTGGGTATGTAAGTGTGATCTGTGACATGCATTTCAAGGTTCATACTCGACACTTCTCTGGTACCCTTTTAGAGATAGATAGGGCTCATCCATCACGCTGAGACGTCATCATAGTCAATGAAACGTGGGTATGTGAGTGTGATCTGTGACATGCATTTCAAGGTTCATACTCGACACTTCTCTGGTACCCTTTTAGAGATAGATAGGGCTCATCCATCACGCTGAGACGTCATCATAGTCAATGAAACGTGGGTATGTAAGTGTGATCTGTGACATGCATTTCAAGGTTCATACTCGACACTTCTCTGGTACCCTTTTAGAGATAGATAGGGCTCATCCATCACGCTGAGACGTCATCATAGTCAATGAAACGTGGGTATGTGAGTGTGATCTGTGACATGCATTTCAAGGTTCATACTCGACACTTCTCTGGTACCCTTTTAGAGATAGATAGGGCTCATCCATCACGCTGAGACGTCATCATAGTCAATGAAACGTGGGTATGTAAGTGTGATCTGTGACATGCATTTCAAGGTTCATACTCGACACTTCTCTGGTACCCTTTTAGAGATAGATAGGGCTCATCCATCACGCTGAGACGTCATCATAGTCAATGAAACGTGGGTATGTGAGTGTGATCTGTGACATGCATTTCAAGGTTCATACTCGACACTTCTCTGGTACCCTTTTAGAGATAGATAGGGCTCATCCATCACGCTGAGACGTCATCATAGTCAATGAAACGTGGGTATGTGAGTGTGATCTGTGACATGCATTTCAAGGTTCATACTCGACACTTCTCTGGTACCCTTTTAGAGATAGATAGGGCTCATCCATCACGCTGAGACGTCATCATAGTCAATGAAACGTGGGTATGTAAGTGTGATCTGTGACATGCATTTCAAGGTTCATACTCGACACTTCTCTGGTACCCTTTTAGAGATAGATAGGGCTCATCCATCACGCTGAGACGTCATCATAGTCAATGAAACGTGGGTATGTGAGTGTGATCTGTGACATGCATTTCAAGGTTCATACTCGACACTTCTCTGGTACCCTTTTAGAGATAGATAGGGCTCATCCATCACGCTGAGACGTCATCATAGTCAATGAAACGTGGGTATGTGAGTGTGATCTGTGACATGCATTTCAAGGTTCATACTCGACACTTCTCTGGTACCCTTTTAGAGATAGATAGGGCTCATCCATCACGCTGAGACGTCATCATAGTCAATGAAACGTGGGTATGTGAGTGTGATCTGTGACATGCATTTCAAGGTTCATACTCGACACTTCTCTGGTACCCTTTTAGAGATAGATAGGGCTCATCCATCACGCTGAGACGTCATCATAGTCAATGAAACGTGGGTATGTGAGTGTGATCTGTGACATGCATTTCAAGGTTCATACTCGACACTTCTCTGGTACCCTTTTAGAGATAGATAGGGCTCATCCATCACGCTGAGACGTCATCATAGTCAATGAAACGTGGGTATGTAAGTGTGATCTGTGACATGCATTTCAAGGTTCATACTCGACACTTCTCTGGTACCCTTTTAGAGATAGATAGGGCTCATCCATCACGCTGAGACGTCATCATAGTCAATGAAACGTGGGTATGTAAGTGTGATCTGTGACATGCATTTCAAGGTTCATACTCGACACTTCTCTGGTACCCTTTTAGAGATAGATAGGGCTCATCCATCACGCTGAGACGTCATCATAGTCAATGAAACGTGGGTATGTAAGTGTGATCTGTGACATGCATTTCAAGGTTCATACTCGACACTTCTCTGGTACCCTTTTAGAGATAGATAGGGCTCATCCATCACGCTGAGACGTCATCATAGTCAATGAAACGTGGGTATGTGAGTGTGATCTGTGACATGCATTTCAAGGTTCATACTCGACACTTCTCTGGTACCCTTTTAGAGATAGATAGGGCTCATCCATCACGCTGAGACGTCATCATAGTCAATGAAACGTGGGTATGTGAGTGTGATCTGTGACATGCATTTCAAGGTTCATACTCGACACTTCTCTGGTACCCTTTTAGAGATAGATAGGGCTCATCCATCACGCTGAGACGTCATCATAGTCAATGAAACGTGGGTATGTAAGTGTGATCTGTGACATGCATTTCAAGGTTCATACTCGACACTTCTCTGGTACCCTTTTAGAGATAGATAGGGCTCATCCATCACGCTGAGACGTCATCATAGTCAATGAAACGTGGGTATGTAAGTGTGATCTGTGACATGCATTTCAAGGTTCATACTCGACACTTCTCTGGTACCCTTTTAGAGATAGATAGGGCTCATCCATCACGCTGAGACGTCATCATAGTCAATGAAACGTGGGTATGTAAGTGTGATCTGTGACATGCATTTCAAGGTTCATACTCGACACTTCTCTGGTACCCTTTTAGAGATAGATAGGGCTCATCCATCACGCTGAGACGTCATCATAGTCAATGAAACGTGGGTATGTAAGTGTGATCTGTGACATGCATTTCAAGGTTCATACTCGACACTTCTCTGGTACCCTTTTAGAGATAGATAGGGCTCATCCATCACGCTGAGACGTCATCATAGTCAATGAAACGTGGGTATGTAAGTGTGATCTGTGACATGCATTTCAAGGTTCATACTCGACACTTCTCTGGTACCCTTTTAGAGATAGATAGGGCTCATCCATCACGCTGAGACGTCATCATAGTCAATGAAACGTGGGTATGTGAGTGTGATCTGTGACATGCATTTCAAGGTTCATACTCGACACTTCTCTGGTACCCTTTTAGAGATAGATAGGGCTCATCCATCACGCTGAGACGTCATCATAGTCAATGAAACGTGGGTATGTGAGTGTGATCTGTGACATGCATTTCAAGGTTCATACTCGACACTTCTCTGGTACCCTTTTAGAGATAGATAGGGCTCATCCATCACGCTGAGACGTCATCATAGTCAATGAAACGTGGGTATGTAAGTGTGATCTGTGACATGCATTTCAAGGTTCATACTCGACACTTCTCTGGTACCCTTTTAGAGATAGATAGGGCTCATCCATCACGCTGAGACGACATCATAGTCAATGAAACGTGGGTATGTGAGTGTGATCTGTGACATGCATTTCAAGGTTCATACTCGACACTTCTCTGGTACCCTTTTAGAGATAGATAGGGCTCATCCATCACGCTGAGACGTCATCATAGTCAATGAAACGTGGGTATGTAAGTGTGATCTGTGACATGCATTTCAAGGTTAATACTCGACACTTCTCTGGTACCCTTTTAGAGATAGATAGGGCTCATCCATCACGCTGAGACGTCATCATAGTCAATGAAACGTGGGTATGTAAGTGTGATCTGTGACATGCATTTCATGGTTCATACTCGACACTTCTCTGGTATCCTTTTAGAGGCTCATGTGGTGGCGATGACGGAACTTTTTGCCGTGTGTTGGACAGAATTTAATATAAAACGGCAGAATTTTAATGTTCCTATGAAGTTGATAATACTATGTGGAAGAACAGGTCTTTCCTATCAGTGTTCCCTCATCACAATATCGTCCGTGTTCAATGTGTGCTCAATACAGGCACGCTTCGTCACACACAGCGCCACCATTTGCATACACTAATTGACTATCAAAACTCCAATATGGCGCGCGCCACTTTACGTTCGACAGAGAGATGACAAACTCTCAGATGAGGTTATTGCTTTATTTATTCATCCCACCAATATGCTCTTGGTTCCTTCATCCGACGTCACTTTTTTGGGTTGAAGATGAACATAACACTACATAACATAACTTATTATCGTCACGACATGAATTCTCAAGGGGGTGTCAGAGGTGTTCCCAAGTGTGAACTGTAAAATGCAAGTCACAGTCCACACTTGGTACACCCACTTTTCGCCGAAGATTGTTACGTCCCAAACATGATGAGTGGTAAGGTGAGCCTTATTGCCGTAGTTCGAACACAAATGGACCAACAGCTTTACGAGCCTGCCGAAGAACGCAGACCGAATTAGCGCGCACCAGAGGGTTGAACCCACGACCAGTTAGCAGGCGAGCGCTCTACCACTCAGCTACTTATGTAGTAAAAAATGAAACTAAAAAAATATACTTCAAGTAAGATTATATGTTTATGCAATATTTCCTATTCATATACAGGAAGTTAGGAAAAGTACTTCGTTCCTTTAAACCACATGTACTATAGGTACTACAAAGTATGTTAAGCGTATTTTAACAATTTTTCATTAAATTTGTCAACCTTAGTTCAGAACGCAACATAGCGCGCCGCGCGCCGTGTGTCATTTGTGGTACGGTCAAGCTCAGCTCCACAACACGCTCATACTTTGTTATATCTATAGCACACGTGGTTTAAATGAACGATGTACTTTTCCTAACGCTCTGTATTAAAAATTGATCATGCTTTATACTACAGGAAAGCGAGTAAAATAAATAAGCCAGTTTTTACTAACTTATTATTCACAAATTCAAGCTTGGTAGAGTAGGTGAGTAACAGGGATAAAACGTACTGATAATTATGTCAACAGTTACGGAATAGTAAGTACTACTCGTATATAAAGAGTTAAATTGTGTGAAGCTCTGGTGCTCTCTGAACTCAGCCGCTGTATTGTATTGTATGAGCCATGTCTCCGCTAGCACTCACTTCTGTTTTCACATTCCAGCGCGAACTCATGTGACTCCATTTTAAATAAAATAGCAAAAGCTACATTATGTGTCTGGTTTTTGAGATAATAAAAACTGGTACTCCCAGGTACCTTAATGATAAGTTACATTGGTCTTCTTCATGTAACAACTATAGCCGTAGGCAATGGAATTCGTCTTTCCAAACACAAGACTGCATCATTTAGGGGTAGCTAAATTATAATGTTAATTTCGGGGTAGCTTCAGATACTTAACTTCCAAGTTCTGGAATAATCATACCCCTCCTTAAGTGAACTTAGTTCTAGAACAGGTTTTAAGTCCATGTTTAAAGCATACCTCCTCTCGTTACAAAAGTATTTTAACGGCTATATGAGGCCGCAATAAGAACTGCTGAGAACTTTCCTGTTATGTCGGCTTCCTTACACGTCATGTGATCGCAAGCCCTTTTTTATTTATCCAGAAATAACTGAAGTTCATCAGTAAGTTAAACTAATTCTGAAATTATCATACGATTGTGGTGAAAGTGACGTATTAGTAAGGTTGTATAATACATCTCTGCGCGGCCGCACTTCATAGCTTCGTACCGGAATGGGAGGTTATTATTTTATCGCACATTACCGACAGCCATTTATGAAATATTCTCAGTTTACATTGCGTATACTTAATGATTTTTACTTTGATTCTGAAACAAACTTACATCAACTTGCATGCGGTTCCCGACACAAACAGAAACATGCATAATGTTGTTGTCATCTAAACAAAACAGCGTACTTGCCGTTGCTAAATACTTTTCAAAATAAATTATACACAAATTCTTGTACTTTTATTCCACATATATTTATTTTTATTCTTCTAACTTAGGCTACCAGTTTCGTATTACACATCATCACACTTTTCAAAATAGTTTTCTCAGTTGTAATTTATTTTTAGTGATGGGTCTATCTAATTTTTTACCCGCACTACTTTTCATCAACGACAAAATTCACAATTTCGCTTTTTTCTTTCCGAAAATGGTTGTGTTCACTTAAGATAGGTAACTTAGCAACATTTCGAAATAGGAATATATTTACAAGTCCTTGTAATTTTTGAAAAAATTATGGTTACTCATTGGACGAGTTCGTCCCAGTGTTACTATGAGAAAAAACGTTGTTGCGTTAGAGTTACTCCCTAGTTTTAATGAAAATTACAATAATTATAAAACATTATTTCTTTCGAATGACAGTCAATGATCTCTATATGTAATATTCTTGTTTTTAACAAAAAAGCTACGCGCTTAAGTTATTTATTTATAGGAAATAACAGTGTGGGTAAAAAAGGTAACTAACCCATTTGTAACGCATCTGTTTGCAACGCACTCTAAACAATTATTTAGAGAATCAAAAGCAATCGATTTCGCTATAAATCATTTAAAAATAAAAATTATCTAGGTATATTGAAATATATAAAGCCTGAAAGGAACAGATTTTTATTTAAGCACCAATCTTTCTAAAGCATAATTTACTAGCATTGTATTGCCTTCATCAAAGATATTTACCAAGTAATTTCCTACTTTTGAGTAGAAATTTTATATAAAGTGGGCAACTCAATAACGGACTAACGCGATGCCCCATTCTTCGCTACCTCACACATCAGCATACGAAAAACTACAAAAAAATAAATAAAAAAACCACTGTTGAACTATTTCATTATTTCTATTTCAAATCATGAGTGTATTTAAGAAAAGTGGTATAATGCCAGGAAATGCAATATAAGGATTTTCTTTATGATTTTTAAGTACCTATCCCTAAAAAACATGTTTAGATTTTTAAACAATTTACCTCTGAAAATCTGAACAATACGAGGTCACGGTAAAACTTTTTAGCATTTTGTTAGGAAACTGCGAAGTCATGACATTTCAATTAAACCGGCGACGACGGCAACAACGCCTCCACGACACTGCCATGTTCCCAACAGATTACTGTTTACACTGATATCTATTATATGGTAGTAATTAATCATTGGAAATAATCATATACCTTCTTTTTATAGTATTTTTATTTTCCAAGATCTTAACCTAGGTACATTATGTTGACGGTTGTGACTGTCAGCACTTGGTGGAACTTATTACAAGTACAAGTGTCTTATTTAACAAGATGTGGGTACATAAAACAAAATTTCGTAGGGTTTATCAGTGATTGCGGAGGTCGGTACTTATATTTAATTATTAGCGAATTGATAGCCACTTTAGTTTGCGCCTGTACTCTGCAACATGATCATACTTGCGTAGTCAAAGACAAAACGTATGGCAAGATTCTGGAGACGCTCAAGCTTGTTGACAAGTTCCTCAGTGGCATCCATGAAGCGCACGTCAGCGTTATCTAATATTGGAAGTAACAAAGTTTGTGCAAGCATGACTTTCGTTTTAACAGGCAAGTAATTTTGGAGCTATTTAAGCGAATAAAACAAGAAGTGCATGCGTCTACTAATTTCATTGATGTTCAAGAAAGCTTGTATTAAGGCGAGGCATTGATAAACTTTCAATTTCAAATCGGCGCTTTAAGGGAGTGAAGTGAGGGGAACTTACTCCATACAAATATGCGCTCACGAACTAGCTTATGCCGTAAGGTCATATGCGGCAAAACAGTTTTTTTCATTTAAAATGACAACTATAAGTAATTTAATAAATCCAATCGGCCATATTAAATTGTATTTGTACACTTATTTAAATAAAAAACTAAGAAGCTTCATTCGCTCCCGTTTGTCAGTAAAAGTAAAAGTAAAGTTTTTTTCTCTGCTATTAAAATTAATCAATCAACTAAATCTTCGGGCAAAATGTTGTGAATGAAATGCTTAATCTAGTATATAAATTATATATACATATGTTTTTTATTGCTGAGAAAAATGGAGATCCATGTCGTCAAAATTTCGTGGCGTGGCCTTAACCATAGAGCCATCTGAGATGAATACCGAGGTTAATTGTTTAGATGATAGATGGCGCTAACCATAATGGTACATTGTCATCCTTTTTGCGCAGAGGTTCATTGGTAAGCTGATAGATGACGCTATAGTAGCTTGTCAACCTTTTGTGCCATATTGTTTTTAGGGTTTCGCAACCCGTAACGTGTGGTGGTACAGAACCCTTTGTAGGCGAGTCCGACTCGCACATGGCCAAATTATTAACAGATTAATAAACATGCCAGTTTTGTGTGTTCTCTTCCATGTTTCAATACAATGTCAATAGTCTGATGTTATCAAAATATGAGAGTATCTTATATCAGTACCCGACAGGAGTCAGGAGCGAGAGGTAGGGAGGCGGGGGGTCGTGTATCGCCCTCCTCAATAGATCGTGACTTGTGATAATATGACGAAGTATTAATATTTAAATATTTCACAGAAACAAAAGCCTTTTGTCTTGAAATGCAATTAATTAACAACATTTTCAGACATTTACCTCGACTTCACGCGCGTGATCTCTTTTAAAATAATGAGTTTGAGACAAAATCAAACACGTGACCTGTGAAAATTTATGTGCGTTTGTTTCCCTTTTTAAGATACCGTACTTTAAGAAAGGAAAAATGAAACCTTCAAATACAGGTTGTAAATAGACAGTTGTGTATGAATGAAACCACAATGTCTACTGACCAACTTTCCCAATGAAACATAACATTGGCGAATCAAGAAAAATTTGACGTGCTCATACAAGTACAAGCTTCTTATGCTTATTATACTGCCCCCATTAGCCAAAAAGCGGCAACTCAAATGAAGTGAGTTTCGAGAAAATTGACATTTTGTAAAAATTGATTTCGCGTCCATCAAATGATAAGTTTTTTTAATTATTTTAAATTATAGAAATATTGTTGTATCCATATTTATTGTTGGTATGTTTAAAATTACAATATGTTTATTATTTCGGCTAATAATTGAGATACCGCCATTCTGTTTACGATTGTTAGCTTAAAACATTAGTTATTGCTCTTTGTTCTCATTTACTCATACATGTTGCCATACAAAAGGAAAACAAATTACTTTTTATTAAAAATCAATATAAATATGCATATAAAACACACGGCAATTTATATTTTCAAAACTTTATTATATAAAAAATCAAATACTCAAAAGTTTTTTTTTTTAAATACTTATTTCTATGAATTAATCTCATTTGAATGTGGGTAGTTCTCTCCAAAATAAGATCCTGTTTACAGGTATCAGGTTTTGAAGCGATTTAAAAATATTGTCTTTTTTCTCAATAGAAATGCCTATTGGTTGAATTTTCTTTTTTGGAGGCGGAAGCACCTTAGTTTTTAAAATATTGTTGCTTTTAATACTAACAGTTACAGGGTCGTTTTCAAATCGCGTTTTGTATGTTAAATCATGGCTACCCCTATTGACAACCACCTGCATTATGTCATTTATGTATGGACGTGGTGTTATTCTTGACAATTTATATTGTGTTGTGTAGTCCTGCCATTCATAAAAATTTTCTTGTATTTGACCATAATTTTGGAAGTTGCTATGGCGTATAAGGATGTGCCGTCATTTAGCTTAGTAATAACGGCATATCCCTAAGTCTGTTAGTAAATACAAATAAAGTTGAGATACGTAATTTTTTCTTAGATGTTTTTAAACATGTTCTTTGTGAGATACGGCTACTTCTCTTAGTTCATTTGATGCGGAATTTCTTAAGCTATCCGATGTAATAAAAAACAAAAAATAAGTTTTTTTTTCGAGATACCGCTTTTTGGCTTATGGGGTAATAATTGTATACACATAATGTCAGGCAAAAATTTTTTTTTTTTAAGTAACCGCTAGCCCTGAATTCGAAGGTATACAAAACATTTGATAAAATTTTATTTATTTGCGGAAAATGTACCTGCTGAAAAACAGCAAAAAATTCAACATTTTTTGATATTGAAATGTTTCCAAGAAATTTGTTTTTCGTTTCCATTAGTCTGACAACAAGGATCCTTTAGTGACATTTTCGTCACAATTAGTCAATTTCTTCAGCATATTTTGACGTCAGAAGAATTTGAAAATACTAGAATTCTTTCAAGTTTTGATGTCAGTTTTTTTTACTTTGTATAAGATTGAGAATGAATACATTATTTTTGAAATAAAAGTGCAGTACAAAGTGTGAGCTGTGATTTTCATTTCACAGTTCACACTCGGGATAATCTCTGACGCTCTCCTTCGTGAGTTCATGACGTGAAGATATTTGAGTTTATTCTCTACCACAAGGATGTTAAGTTGTGAGAATGCAAGTATATATACCTATATACTTCTAGCTTTTGCTCACGGCGTCCCGCGTGATATTCGGTTTTATGTTTCGATTTGGAATGTGCTAGAAAAGGGAGTAAATAATTTCACGTCTATTTGCGACATGCTTAACACAGAAAAGATAATAATTGTCCCGAAATCTACTGCAATACATCTCTGCAAACAACGTTCCGATACTTGTTGTTCTCTGCGTATATCTAGAGATTTCTGGTTTTAGTCAAGATCATGGCCCGGAAAGACACAACAGGCATTCATTTGATAGTTGCATAATTTTACCATCCCACGGGAACAGTGATTTTTCGGGATGGAAGGTAGCCTTTGTGTTAATTGAGGGTATGAGCTATCTCCATTCCATATTTCATCGAAATCAATCCACATACATATAAACTTTCACTTTTATAATATTGCAACTGATACCGAGTCCAAAAGGACTCGAAATAAACAGTCTTAGTTTTAGATTAAATAGTTTTTAGTGTTTTCTATTACTGAATTAAGTATTATTATAGATAAGTTTTCTTGCTTGTTATTTAAGATTGCTTTGCTTGTATCGCTTGCTTGTTGCATGTTTTTATGCGGGCGGGCGGGCGGTGCACGAGTCTGCATTTTGAATAGCACGACAAGAATTGTTTAGCGGAATATTGCAAATTATATTCATATATCCTTTACTAAGTATTATTTATGTAATTTAAGTACCTTCCTTAATATAATAAAAAACTAGTGTTAAAATTAAATGTTAGAGAGTTCTTTTTTGGTGAATACAAGTGTATCCACCGCCACATTAATACAACAGAAACAAACACACAAATAGAAAATAAAGATTCAGAACAAAGCAAACAAGTGATTCAAAAAAATGTTTCATCACCAAAAACAAGTCTATTTTTTTTCTCTTTCATAGAACCGAGGTGTTGAACCGGAAAATCGTATTTAATAAACAAACCCGTGTGCCTGGATGTACGATATTGTGAAAACTGCCCGTAAACAATGGGCCAGATTGGCAAGGGACCGGAAAAATGCCGTGAAAAAGGAAAACGCTATAATAGATGATCTACCCGAGCTTGCGCGCGGTGAAAATTATGATGATACCGTTATTGGTGAACCTTGATTTGTTGTTTTATGTTCAAGTTACTTTTATTAGTAAATCCTTTTGACTGCGTCTGTGTTCCAGTGGGTCGAGTATTCAATTACAGTCGCGGGTCGAATACCGCGTTCGGTCAGCGTGCTGGGGAAGCACGTTTAGCTGTGAGTCTGTATTCCTGCGGTGATAGGGCCCACCACTCATCACGCTGGGACGTAATAATCGTCGGTGAACAGTGTGTGTATAAGAGTCGACTGTGACTTGCACTTCACTGTTCACACTCGGGAACGCCTCTGGCACCCCCTCGGGGATATTCAATTACAGTCCCGGGTTGAATACCGCGTTCGGTCAGCGTGCTGGGAAAGCACGTTTAGCTGTGAGTCTGTATTCCTGCGGTGATAGGGCTCACCACTCATCACGCTGGGACGTAATACTCGTCGGTGAACAGTGTGTATATAAGCGTCGACTGTGACTTGCACTTCACTGTTCACACTCTGGAACGCCTCTGGCACCCCCTCGGGGATATTCAATTACAGTCCCGGGTTGAATACCGCGTTCGGTCAGCGTGCTGGGGAAGCACGTTTAGCTGTGAGTCTGTATTCCTGCGGTGATAGGGCCCACCATTCATCACGCTGGGACGTAATACTCGTCGGTGAACAGTGTGTGTATAAGCGTCGACTGTGACTTGCACTTCACTGTTCACACTCGGGAACGCCTCTGGCACCCCCTCGGGGATATTCAATTACAGTCGCGGGTTGAATACCGCGTTCGGTCAGCGTGCTGGGGAAGCACGTTTAGCTGTGAGTCTGTATTCCTGCGGTGATAGGGCCCACCACTCATCACGCTGGGACGTAATACTCGTCGGTGAACAGTGTGTGTATAAGCGTCGACTGTGACTTGCACTTCACTGTTCACACTCGAGAACGCCTCTGGCACCCCCTCGGGGATATTCAATTACAGTCGCGGGTTGAATACCGCGTTCGGTCAGCGTGCTGGGGAAGCACGTTTAGCTGTGAGTCTGTATTCCTGCGGTGATAGGGCCCACCACTCATCACGCTGGGACGTAATACTCGTCGGTGAACAGTGTTTGTATAAGCGTCGACTGTGACTTGCACTTCACTGTTCACACTCGGGAACGCCTCTGGCACCCCCTCGGGGATATTCAATTACAGTCCCGGGTTGAATACCGCGTTCGGTCAGCGTGCTGGGGAAGCACGTTTAGCTGTGAGTCTGTATTCCTGCGGTGATAGGGCCCACCACTCATCACGCTGGGACGTAATACTCGTCGGTGAACAGTGTGTGTATAAGCGTCGACTGTGACTTGCACTTCACTGTTCACACTCGGGAACGCCTCTGGCACCCCCTCGGCGATATTCAATTACAGTCGCGGGTTGAATACCGCGTTCGGTCAGCGTGCTGGGGAAGCACGTTTAGCTGTGAGTCTGTATTCCTGCGGTGATAGGGCCCACCACTCATCACGCTGGGACGTAATACTCGTCGGTGAACAGTGTTTGTATAAGCGTCGACTGTGACTTGCACTTCACTGTTCACACTCGGGAACGCCTCTGGCACCCCCTCGGGGATATTCAATTACAGTCCCGGGTTGAATACCGCGTTCGGTCAGCGTGCTGGGGAAGCACGTTTAGCTGTGAGTCTGTATTCCTGCGGTGATAGGGCCCACCACTCATCACGCTGGGACGTAATACTCGTCGGTGAACAGTGTGTGTATAAGCGTCGACTGTGACTTGCACTTCACTGTTCACACTCGGGAACGCCTCTTGCACCCCCTCGGGGATATTTAATTACAGTCCCGGGTTAAATACCGCGTTCGGTCAGCGTGCTGGGGAAGCACGTTTAGCTGTGAGTCTGTATTCCTGCGGTGATAGGGCCCACCACTCATCACGCTGGGACGTAATACTCGTCGGTGAACAGTGTGTGTATAAGCGTCGACTGTGACTTGCACTTCACTGTTCACACTCGAGAACGCCTCTGGCACCCCCTCGGGGATATTCAATTACAGTCGCGGGTTGAATACCGCGTTCGGTCAGCGTGCTGGGGAAGCACGTTTAGCTGTGAGTCTGTATTCCTGCGGTGATAGGGCCCACCACTCATCACGCTGGGACGTAATACTCGTCGGTGAACAGTGTTTGTATAAGCGTCGACTGTGACTTGCACTTCACTGTTCACACTCGGGAACGCCTCTGGCACCCCCTCGGGGATATTCAATTACAGTCCCGGGTTGAATACCGCGTTCGGTCAGCGTGCTGGGGAAGCACGTTTAGCTGTGAGTCTGTATTCCTGCGGTGATAGGGCCCACCACTCATCACGCTGGGACGTAATACTCGTCGGTGAACAGTGTGTGTATAAGCGTCGACTGTGACTTGCACTTCACTGTTCACACTCGGGAACGCCTCTGGCACCCCCTCGGCGATATTCAATTACAGTCGCGGGTTGAATACCGCGTTCGGTCAGCGTGCTGGGGAAGCACGTTTAGCTGTGAGTCTGTATTCCTGCGGTGATAGGGCCCACCACTCATCACGCTGGGACGTAATACTCGTCGGTGAACAGTGTTTGTATAAGCGTCGACTGTGACTTGCACTTCACTGTTCACACTCGGGAACGCCTCTGGCACCCCCTCGGGGATATTCAATTACAGTCCCGGGTTGAATACCGCGTTCGGTCAGCGTGCTGGGGAAGCACGTTTAGCTGTGAGTCTGTATTCCTGCGGTGATAGGGCCCACCACTCATCACGCTGGGACGTAATACTCGTCGGTGAACAGTGTGTGTATAAGCGTCGACTGTGACTTGCACTTCACTGTTCACACTCGGGAACGCCTCTTGCACCCCCTCGGGGATATTTAATTACAGTCCCGGGTTAAATACCGCGTTCGGTCAGCGTGCTGGGGAAGCACGTTTAGCTGTGAGTCTGTATTCCTGCGGTGATAGGGCCCACCACTCATCACGCTGGGACGTAATACTCGTCGGTGAACAGTGTGTGTATAAGCGTCGACTGTGACTTGCACTTCACTGTTCACACTCGGGAACGCCTCTGGCACCCCCTCGGGGATATTCAATTACAGTCCCGGGTTGAATACCGCGTTCGGTCAGCGTGCTGGGGAAGTACGTTTAGCTGTGAGTCTGTATTCCTGCGGTGATAGGGCCCACCACTCATCACGCTGGGACGTAATACTCGTCGGTGAACAGTGTGTGTATAAGCGTCGACTGTGACTTGCACTTCACTGTTCACACTCGGGAATGCCTCTGGCACCCCTCGGGGATATTCAATTACAGTCCCGGGTTGAATACCGCGATCGGTCAGCGTGCTGGGGAAGCACGTTTAGCTGTGAGTCTGTATTCCTGCGGTGATAGGGCCCACTACTCATCACGCTGGGACGTAATACTCGTCGGTGAACAGTGTGTGTATAAGCGTCGACTGTGACTTGCACTTCACTGTTCACACTCGGGAACGCCTCTGGCGCCCCCTCGGGGATATTCAATTACAGTCGCGGGTTGAATACCGCGTTCGGTCAGCGTGCTGGGGAAGCACGTTTAGCTGTGAGTCTGTATTCCTGCGGTGATAGGGCCCACCACTCATCACGCTGGGACGTAATACTCGTCGGTGAACAGTGTGTGTATAAGCGTTGACTGTGACTTGCACTTCACTGTTCACACTCGGGAACGCCTCTGGCACCCCTTCGGGGATATTCAATTACAGTCCCGGGTTGAATACCGCGTTCGGTCAGCGTGCTGGAGAAGCACGTTTAGCTGTGAGTCTGTATTCCTGCGGTGATAGGGCCCACTACTCATCACGCTGGGACGTAATACTCGTCGGTGAACAGTGTGTGTATAAGCGTTGACTGTGACTTGCACTTCACTGTTCACACTCGGGAACGCCTCTGGCACCCCCTCGGGGATATTCAATTACAGTCCCGGGTTGAATACCGCGTTCGGTCAGCGTGCTGGGGAAGCACGTTTAGCTGTGTGTCTGTTTTCCTGCGGTGATAGGGCCCACCACTCATCACGCTGGGACGTAATACTCGTCGTTGAACAGTGTGTGTATAAGCGTCGACTGTGACTTGCACTTCACTGTTCACACTCGGGAACGCCTCTGGCACCCCCTCGGGGATACGTGACGATGTAATTTAAGAACCATTTTTAGGGTTCTGTACCCAAAGGGTGCCCAAGTGGATGATGTTACCAAGCCTTCATTGTCTGTATGTCTGTCAAATTTTGCCGCGATTATATATTTCACGTTCAATTTAATTAAATTATTATTTAATAAAAAACCGGACAAGTGCGATTCGGACTCGCTCACCGAGGGTTCTGTACAAATTAGTAAAAGTTTCAAAAAACTTCTACAAAAAGATTTGGTCACACGTACAATTACGACCGCGCATACTGTTGCTTAACCTCGATGATTGTTTTGTGTTTTAATAACAAATGTATAGTTGTAAGGTTTTTTCCTACACTTGTAGTATTAGACGGTATTACTTGCCAAATTTCATAGTTGTAGGTCAACGAGAAATACCCCATACATTTTGATTCCCTTGAGAGCGTCGAAATATACGTTTTTAATTAAAAGAAAAGTACTTCATAATTTTCTGAAGCAACAACCCATCAATGCACGACATCAAGTATTTAAATAAATGAATAATACTCAATTCGAATCTCAACACTTTATTGTTCACTAAAGAAATCTTAAGGGCCCATAATACCTCAATCACGCAAAAACATCAATTATTTTGAAATCGCGGCTACACTGATGGTTTTTTCATTTTTATGGGACAGTCTGCAGCTGTTGTATGTGAAAAGCCCCCCTCTCCACAGATATGATTTAAACCTCGCGTGCTGGACCCATTTAAATATTGAACGAGGACTAAATTCTGTCTGAAAGGGGCTTTCCACACAAAGGGGGTGTTCTTATATACTAAATCCCTTTCTGAAGGGTAAGCGATTAAACACTCACGTTAGTGTTGAAGTCCACGTCCTTGACTGGTCGTCGAAACTGCATTCGGGTGGCCAGAATCAACCCTGGCTGATAGGAAGTCAGGGGTTCGCTCGTTGACCTTCGTCGCCCTCGGCACGTTGTCGAACCACTGGCACTTCCAGCAGTTTTCGGGAGTTTACCTAAACACCAATATCTAACCCAGGCATGCCAATCCCCTAAGAAATAACACTTGTTTTATAAACGTGGTAATGAAAATCCATTCGCATCACTTTCCACCGGCGACCGATTTCCGAAACTGTTCGGACACACAATTTAGCTCGCAATTAATGCTCATTAACTGGATTATTTTACCACCTTTTCACTGTTTATTTCCTTGAAATACATAATCCTTTCAACACTGGTTGATCTTAATTTTAACACGTATCTCCTTGAGAGCAAAATTCTGACAATAAACCGGAAAAAACAACTTTGACATTTCACTTTTTACCACTTGTGTTGCCATATCAATAAAATAGAATCTGACACATATTTGTGCGTTCCGAACGCTTTTAAACCAAACAGCTGTTTTATACTAATATCAGTTATATTATGCAAAGTTTCAGATCTAATTTCAAGTATTCATTGAATGCTATCGGTTTATTGTACCGTTTGGAGGTAACTTCGTAATTTTTTTCCATCGAGGAAATTTTATGGAATCAAGTTTTCACAACAGTATGGGCATAGCATTAGTCCTCAACTTTTTTTATGTATCAATTTCAGAAAATTGTTGCAGTATTTGTTGGTATAAAACAGGATCACGCGAAGCAAAGTGAGGT
The DNA here is from genome assembly GCA_910592155.1 of Ypsolopha scabrella. NCBI lineage: Eukaryota > Metazoa > Arthropoda > Insecta > Lepidoptera > Ypsolophidae > Ypsolopha > Ypsolopha scabrella. Next base: position 1,072,840 of record OU342980.1, on the reverse strand, counting down.
ATGATTTTCGAATACTTAATTCTCTTCATAGGAGGAATTTCATTTTCATTTTTTCATTTTTCTGTATTCAGAAAAACAAACAACCTAAATAATACATAAAAATAAAAATACAAATAGGCATCACATTTGCCAGTGAAGTTTCCACGAATGATGTACACAAAATGCAAATGTATCTTACTAACATAAAAATAAAAGTACAAGCAGTCAACAAAATATCGAGTTAACCCATTCTTAACTATACGTAAAAAAACAATAAAAACATGTTAAGATAAGATAGAGGGTAGCTCTTATGGTAGATAGCTAACCAACAAAATAACCAGACACCTATTTTTATATCTAAAAGTAAGGAAATATGGACTAAAATGGTATATCAGAATAAATAAGTCTCGAGCAGGACAAACGTTAGTCAATCCAATGAGATGTTGGTCGTGCGGTTTATTCCTATCACATTGACAAACCAAACCCGCAAAAAAATTTTTTATATGAATGATATGAAATACATTTATAAAGTGTTTTTTTTTCTCGCAGATCATTAAATAACTGATAAAATAAGTATTGTAGTCATTTGAAATATGTTTACACTGCCGCAAGTTTATTCTTAATGTACGTAAGAAAACTATCAATTAAAATTAAAACGGTACGAATGAATGAATGAATGAATAAACACTTTATTGCACACAGAACAAGATATTTACAAATATACAAAGAACAGACAGAAGGCAAGGGCGGACTTATTCCTAAAAGGAATTTCTTCCAGTCAACCTTGGGAAAATATAAAACATTTTTATTGAAGAAATTCACATCAGTGCATAGGTACATTCTAAGTTAGTTCTAAATCTATAATCTAATTATAAATATACTAAATACAAATACATACTTAAATACACAAATACATACATACAAATAACCAAGTAGCTTAGTCAGTAAGTCATTCAGAGAGAGGAGAGGTAAAATTTTTTCAAGTGATATTTAAAAGAGGACACAGAAGGAAGATCTTTGAGATTTTGCGGAAGTTCATTCCAAAGCCGAACAGCATTGACCGTAAAAGATTTGGAGAAACGATCAGTGGTATGCGGAGGCATCGCCAGATCGTGGTGGTGACAGGAGCGAAGTCAATGCGAAGGACAACTCTTTCTTTTAAATAATTGGGGTAGAGGGGATTGTGAAGAACATTATATAAAAGGGAAAGGATATGCAATTTCCTGCGAAGTCGGATAGGGAGCCACTTTAATCTGCATCGAAACTCGGAGACGTGATCATACTGCGCAGTCCGAATATGAATCGAATGCACAAATTCTGAAGACGCTCCAGCTTATCAAGCAGCTCTTCAGTGGGGTCTAGATAAGCAACATCGGCATAATCCAGAAGGGGAAGAAGAAGAGATTGAGCTAACGTTATTTTCGTATCCAGTGGCAGGAATTTCTGTAGGCGCTTAAGCGAGTGATATGAGCCGAAAACTTTACGACTTACTTCATTGATATGTGGACACCAAGACAGAGTTTGGTCCATCCACAAACCCAAATTCCTCACTATCGTACAGTAAGGCACTACTTCCCCATCAAAAATCACATCTGAAACGTTGAACATGTCCAAGCGGGAGACATAATAGTTACTACCAATGAGGATAGCCTGTGACTTCTTCGGGTTGACCTGCAAACCAAAACGTTGCGTCCAATCTCTAATGGCAATAAGATCAGAGTTAATGGTGTCTACAGCCCTGTTTATGTCGTCTAGCGGTGCTGCTGCGTACAGCTGCAAGTCGTCAGCATATAGATGAAAGGAGGAAGACAGAGAGGTAGTAATAGAATTGATAAAGATCGAGAAAAGGAGAGGAGAAAGAACGCCACCCTGTGGGACGCCGGCAGTAAGGTTACACCATTCGGATTTGAAGGTATCGATTTTAACCATCTGCTGTCTACCGCGGAGATAGGAATTGAACCATGAAATTACCACTGGAGATACATTGAGAGACCTCAGCACGCCAACAACTATGTCGAAGTCGACAGTATTGAAGGCGTTGCTGAAGTCTAGGAGCGTTAGGACGGTAAGATTGTTCTGTTCAATGTTTAACCTTAAATCGTCTGTTACATTGACGAGAGCTGTAACAGTGCTGTGTCCTGGACGAAAACCAGATTGGTAAGGATTAAGGAGATGGTTATGGGACAGGAATTCAGCAAATTGCTCATGAACAATATGCTCAAGAATTTTGGACAGAATAGGGAGAATGGATATAGGACGAAGATCAGAAAAAGAAGCAGGGTTAGACTTTTTTGGGAGAGGGATAATGTGGGCTTTCTTCCAAGAACTGGGGAAGGAACCAGAGGACAGGGAACATATTCATATTCATATTCATATTCGTTTATTGCAATTAATTACATGTATGATAATAGGTAATAGTATTATAATTATGTATCAATGTAATTATACCCACAAGGTGTAACAAGATCATGCACACAAATAAATTATATAAAATAAATTTGGATGGGCAAATTATTTACAATTATAATCAAACAACAATGGACTCCGGATACGAATCATTACACTATTATTCTAATGCGAAAGTGCCAAACACTGAGCAAGTATGATAGAAGTTAAAGATCGCTGTAATTATAATATTCATTGAGGTCATATGGTGAGATTTTTAACAAGTAGCCTTTTAATGCATCAAGGAATTTAGATCCAGTGAGGCACTTAATTACACTTGGAAGCGCATTATACACCTTCACAGCAACCATTTTAGTGGATCTTGCACAAGCAGCTGTACGACAAGGGGATTGCTCAATGTCATATCTATAGCGCTCCCTTAACCTGTCACTGTGGCTAAGTGATCTAATAGGGAATTTGTCTGGATACCGCTTGATTAGTTTACATAGTTCAATTATGTATAATGCCGTAATCGTGTGAATTTTTAATTGCCTAAAATAATTTCTACAAGACACCGTGCTTGATGTCAACCCTACAATTATTCTTATGCAACGCTTCTGTAATATGAACAGTTTTTTTATGTTCACACTAGCACCCCATATTGACAAACCATAGAGTACCCTCGACTGGAAAAAGGCAAAATATGCCTGAAGTGCAGCACGTTTTGTTGCTACATGAGTTAGCATTCTAAGGGCGTAACAGAAGCTACTAAGTTTGCATTGTAAGGCTTGGATGTGGCACTTCCAATTCATAAATTTATCAGCGTGTACTCCAAGAAACTTGGCCTCGGATACAAATTCCAAAGTTTTGAGTTCCAGAGTGACACTAACATCCATAATTTGCGTATTGTAGTTTCTAAAGTGAATCATTTTAGTCTTATTTACGTTAGTGCTTAATTTAATATCTCTGAACCAATTTATAATAGCAAAAATGGAATGTTAAACAATTAATAATATCTGCTATTATTGGACAAATAACATCAGAGATAGGCATGAACATATCTTTACTGAGTCCATCGTCACCTACTGTCTTAGTAGTTATAGAGCGAAGAATCTTCCGAACATCTATAGCGGTAATCTCATGGAACTGGAAAGGTGGACAGTCAGTCGACGGGATTGTATTGTTAAGGGTATTCAGGGTATTAGATTTGGGAAAGGTAGATAAGAAGGAAGGTGGACTACTAAAATGACTATTGATGGCGTTTAAATCAAAGTTGGATAGAGGACCGGACTTTGGCTTGCCAACACCAAGGGTTTTTAGGAATTTCCAAAGAATGTTTGGAGGACATTTTTCGATGGATTGGAATATATGCCGACGTCTAGCATGCCTGCAGGCACTATTGCAGCGGTTACGCAACAGCTTGAACCGTTCAACATTCTGAGGAGAAGGATCCAGTCTAAATTTAACCTGAGCCCTATCCCTTTGTGCCATGAGCATCTTAATCTCCGTTGTGAGCCACGGTGCTGGGAGATGTTTTACCCTGGTCTGCTTTAAGGGAGCATGCTTATCATACAGTTCTAGAATAATTTTGTTTAAATGCTCAACCTTATCATTAACTGGAGAGATTTTAGCTATAGAGGACCAGTCCATCCGACTTACATCAGCTCTTAACGCTTCCAGATCCATACCACTGAAATTACGAAGAAAGAGGACCTTGTGTTTGAATTTAGGGGGACGAAGATTATATGATAGAAAAACGAGATCATGATGGGAAAAACCAGGAGCATTGAATTGACCATGGAAAACAACATGAGCTGGAGACGAGGTAATAATCAAGTCAAGGAGTGAGGGGGCAGAACCAGGTTGAAAATGAGTTGGACCAGAAGGTAAAATATTCAAATTAATGGATTTCATCATTGACTTTAGTGATTTTGCCCTGTGGTCATTTTTGATAAGACAGGTATTGAAATCTCCCATGAGGATAATTTGCTCATAATGAGACCTAAACGATTCAAGAGTTGTTTCAAGTGAAGAAAAATAATTAACATGACAAGATGGGCTATAAAATACACATAAAAGAAGTTTTGTGTGGCGAAGAGATAATTCTAAAAATAAATGTTCAGTAGGACTACCGGGATCAGACTCAGAGGCAATCTTGCACTCCAGATCAGCACGTAAATAAACAGCAACACCACCACCAGTAGTACGAGTCCTGTCCCGTCTAAGAAGACGATAACCAGAGATGGGATACAGCGTCGAGGGGAGCGTCGGCTGAAGATGAGATTCTGATATACAGATTGCATGGATATGTCTGGTTGTGAATGATGCCAATAAATCCGGGTAATGTGCATTAATACTTTGCGCATTTATATGGACGACATTAAAATTTTTCGGGACCGGATTAAAGGTGGTATGTAGCTTTTTGCTGAGATCAAGCATATCAGACGAATCACTATCCGCACTCAAAAGATCTTCGGAAGAAGAAGATAAAGAGAAATAAATACTGTCAGTGCTACTATTTGAAATATCAGACATATTTAAATAAAATAAAAATAAATATATAAGTATAAAATATTTAACAATATTACAATTAACTACAACTTATTTAATGCTTAAAAAGCGATGCTATAACTTGACCCCTTTTTCCCGAGGACTGCAGTAAGAAAGTACTGTGAACATCATATTTTAAAAATGACATCAAAAACCTGCATGATTTCTCTGAAATCTATAATTTTATATGCTTCTGCATAATTTTTGAACAAATATAGTCAGATACCTTAATATATATTTTTAAACACAAGCAAAAGAGACGGCAGCTCGACTTTGTAAAAAGTTATGCTAGATGACATTAAAATCTTACTCGCTACACTATACACAGTTTATGAACGTAGCTCCGATATGTCACAGATTGCGACAGAACACTGACTGACATAAATTTTGTTTGACAGAAATAAAACAAAATAAACGAACGACACGAAAAATTAAAATTATTTGTGAAAACTAGGTACCTACCTACCTCACGAAATGAAATACCCATGGATGGTTATTATTGGTATATTATGGTTATCCGTACGATTCAAAAACACATGTGTGAGTCGGAACCGAAAAAAAAAATATATATACTTAATAGAAAGAAAAGAATTGTCTTTAAGTTTTCTTGTTCGTGTTGGAACCAGCTGCTATTCGCTTTGACCTCCCAATGGGTTTCAGTGGTTCACGTTGAGGCTTAGGATTCTTGGATTTATGCTCTTCCTGGGAGCCTTCCGACAAAGGAAACTTCTTCACAATACGAACGAACATACTCGTATCGTTAAATATATATAATTAAGACCACTTTCTTAAGTACATAACTGAAATAAGAAAAAATATATTAAAAGAGGTTTACAATTTTGATTTAAATTTACCAAATGATAAAGGAATGGAAGAAATTTCGATTTCTTCCAGTCAACCTTCGGTTAATTATCTAAAATCATTCTTCCTATATGTATATCATCCAAAAAGTTTGTAAATAAAAATAAATATATAATGTAAATACTTGTACTCGTAGTTAACATATTACTTACCTACTTAGATAAACTTACACTATAATAAATGCAAATGAAAGCTTAGATTTGATTTACATATTTGTATTGGACAAGGATCAACCAATTCTAAATAGTTTTCAACAATCAAACAAATTTATGCAAAAGGTAGTAAATATGTGTACATATACAGAAAAATACCTCGTCACAACTTGAATATACCTCGCCAGAACTTGAATATACCTCACCACAACTTGAATATACCTCGCCACAACTTGAATATACCTCGCCACAACTTGAATATACCTCGCCACAACTTGAATCCATGACGAGTTATTACTGTGTTTAGACTGTGAAATGCAAGTCACAATCCACACTTGTACACTCATGGTTAACCGACGATTATTTCGTCCCAGAATGATGGGTACTTGACCCTATCGCCTCACTCCGAGCACAAAATATATTATGGACACCGAAACCCGTGGACTGAAATGAAAATGCGATGTGCCCTGACATGATTTCAACCCGCGACTTCTGGATTATTGATCACTCGAACCACTACACAAAAGCCATCTGAAATAAATATACTTAAATAAAAGTACTCAGCAGGAAAGTGGAACGTAATACCGTAGTTAGTGGAAACAATAATGACTTATCGCTGGCAAGTTTTTGTTAGAAGGCAGGTTGGTTCGGCCTTGTTATTAAAGCCGAGGGATCCGAACGATGCCTTCATTAAAACTGGCCCTCCGGGCTCCAGTCAGCCCGCCTGCCGCCTGACCCACCGGGAGACTATTCTGAATTACGAACTTTTTGTTTCATTTAATTATAAGAGACAGATACAACATTTATTAACCCTCGAATACTGACGTGCATTTACTTTCTTTATCACTGACGTCCGTCTAACAGACGTGTGCTTTTTTTGAAGACATCCTAGTAAGTCGTTATTTAGAAAATCATAGCTTATAACTTATAATATATACGTATATCGTTTAATTTACAATTATTATTTATTATGCAGCCATATAGGTTATGAAAAATCGTGGCGTTAAAAACAATCGAATAATAAACTAACTTTAAAGTATATACATCTATCTATATACTTTAGCCCCTGAGGTAACTATTAAATAATAAAACCTGGCATCATTACGTAAAATATTGACTTATAGGCGAAAATAAAAAAACTTATCAAATTCAACTGAAACAAAAAAAGCGTTTCATTTTATGTCTAAGAATCAGCCAAGACGCGCAGTGTGGGGTTCCGTAGTTACCCTACACAATATGCGGACTGGTCTACTAATACAGATCGCGCCACACTTCTACTGCGCTCGGAAGTCACTCTTCCGAAGGACGGCCGATACATTTTGTTCCTGTCGATACGATCGCCCCGTGTTAAGGGGATTAAAAGCTTGGCGCGACTTGTACTCGTAAACCTGTAAAGCTTACTTAGTTAACTGTGATAGTTTTCCTTTTAAATTCATTTTGTATACTACATCTGTGAATTTTTTCTCATATCCATAAAAAACCGTTTAGCCGGCAGGGAGGGAGATACTAGATACTAGACTCTAACAAAAATTAGCACTTTAATTACGCCAACGGATCTCTAAACCGAAAAACGCTTTTCACACACCCGCAATGTTTTTAAACGACCTATCTAGCGATACCCCACATTGTGGGATAAATGAGGAAAAAAAAATCATCCCCAATTTACGTTTATGGGTGTGATTTAGTGGTATCTTTAAAAAATTTTTTTTTTCATGATTTTATTATACCGTTTTGTCAGCGTGATTAATTTGTTTATTCATGCTAAATTACAGTTGTACTTAAAAAACCAAAAAATCTTTGATAATGCTATAACAGCGAAACCGGTAAGGGAAATAATATAAATAAGTGTGATGTATCAAAAGTTCCACCAAGTGCCAACAATCACGAGCATCAACTCCAAATTACAGCTTTCTAGTACTAATAGTCTTTGAGCTAAGACTATTGTCTTTGAGCTAAGCCGCGGACGGACGGACGGACAGACGGACATGGCGAAACTATAAGGGTTTCTTGTTGGAATACGGAATCCTAGAAACTTATGTTGTCAGCCTAAAATTGTCACAGAACTGATAGTACTTAAGAATCAAGAAAATTTTCTTCAATTTTATAAAAACCAAATGGCTCTTTAGTAGGTACTTGTTTTTTTTTTTTGCGGAAATACGTACAATGTTTTGTGAGCAAATGGGCAATGTGTACCTATTCGAGGCGCACCACAGATCCGCTCAGCCCTGAAGCGCTGGTCACGTGACAGTGAATCTCTAGGAAGATATAGGGAGGGACAAGTTCTTGTGCGTAAGATACAAAAATATGTATATAATTGTTTTAAATGCGCGCCTACGTCCCTCAGAAGTACGTCAGTGATTAAGGGCTAAGCACCATAACACATACATACACAAAACTAAAGCATACAAATTCAGCGTATAGCTGAAATATTCAGTCAAGAGGTAAAAAAAACATGCATGACATTTTTAGGGTTCCGTACGCAAAGGGTAAGCAACGGGACCCTATTACCAAGACTCCGCTGTCCGTCCGTCTGTCACCAGGCTGTATCTCATGAACCGTGTTAGTTAGACAGTTGAAATTTTCACAGATGATGTATTTAGAACAACAAATACTAAAGCCGGCCAAGTTCGAGTCAGACCCGTGCACCTCCATACAACAAACATGATTTTTTTGCCGTTTATAGATAATGGTAGGGAACCCTTCGTGCGCGAGTTCGACTCGCACTTGGCCGGTTTTTTACATAAACCAGTTACGTAACCTAACATGGACATCGTTGTGAATGTGTTGATGCGTATGTCACACGGAGGCAAAAAAAAGGGCTGCGCCTCGACATTACGTATATGTTATGGTCGTGTATACCTAGGTAAACATAATACCACAGCGCCGGTTTTTAGTTGTCGCCTAAAAATATGATTACATGTAAACCTTTATTTCGAGCTTGTGGAGTTCATATTATATCAAATTAATATTACGAAAATAGTTACAAATTTAGCAATACAACTATTGACAGAATACAACATTAATTATACAAGGTCCTACAATTCAAAGTGAAAAAAATTTAAGAGATGATAGAGTACCCCTAACAGACCACTTCCAACAGGAAAAAAAATTTGCGCGGCTTTTTTGCCTTTCCATAGAAATTTAGTCAGCTGATTGAACCACTTTGTATTGGAAAGTGAAAAAATAATTTGATCAAAAAAATACTTTCTTAACAAATCTTTATTGTGATCAGTTAACGATACATGACTACTCTATAATTATTTTCACTTGTTATTATAAGACCTTATTATTAATATAATTAAAATTGCAAATACGAAGTCATTCGAAGGAGAGTATGATGACAGCTCTCTAACAGGCACAATCAGGTCCACCATGCTTGACATCGATTGATGGAAGTATACGCATCCCCAATTGTTGGGACTTATATAAAATGGACTGGTGACGTGCAGCTGCATCACTGGTGAGAGGGTTTTGGCACCGCCTGCTCAGCGGCGTCAGTGACGACATGCACCTGGGCGACATCAGGTATAGTTAGGAGATCACATTTTCGACTGACTACCGCTACCACCTTGCCGACACACCGCTACTCGGGTTTATTTAGTAGCACTAGTTTAAAATTAATAATTACTAAATATACCCGTTTTCGATACAATAACTTGTTTGAGGAAAATCGGGTATAATTAGTAGCTGTTCAAAAAAATATACCTGAGCAGGATTCGTCATCCTCAACCATTACTCTATTGTATCTCTTTTGTACATAGATTCGCGGGCTTTTGCTTCCTTATTTCTATTTTTTATTTACGGCCGAGGTTATTGATACGGTTATTATATCTGCGCAATTTTATTGTGTTTTTGGCAATTTAAAAACAGCATAAATTAAACAAATTGTGTTCCATTAATGACAATTTCATAAAAAAGTATTCGAAAACATTCTAAGAAAATTCCTGTTCAGCCTACGTCGCGTCGGTTAGTCGTCATTCATCAAGGGGTTTGGTCAAAACTAAAAAACGCATCCAACTTGGCTGTTCCACCAAAGCGTAAATGGCTAATAAATATAGATATAACCGGAAAAGACAACACAGCCTAGTCGCTTATATTACTTTATATATGCCCAATGCAAAATAATTATTCAGATATAAGTAGGTAAAGTTATCTTATTTCGTGATCTCATTAAAAACTTATTGACGCACGTAGCTGGATTTTACTTTACAATATTGCAATTCCTTATTATTACAGACGCTGGCCGGGTATATTTAGTAATACGTAATCACGGAAAGCTAGCTCCTAAACATACCCGATTATAGTGCTCCAACTCGGGTATATTTAGTAGTTACGAAAGAGTGACGAAATTTAAAAAAACTTGTGTTTATAAAGTTTTACTTGAAAATTAAAAACAGTTGCGTTTTCCACAACGTAAACCACTCTGTTATATTTTACACAACAAATGGTAACATCCGCAGACCATTTAATTCGGCGGTAATGCTAAACGCCATTTTGTGGTCAAAGTTAACCAAATTAACATCATGTTACGTACGTACCCATGTCATTATGTTTAATTACTTATTAAGCCCGGTATTTTACCGGATCGGAATTACGCACAGTTTTTATGAGACCGCACGAAAGCTCGGCGATTAAAACCAGAATAGCGTCCGAAATGATCTGTCTGTCGAATTGTAATGGGATACAGCAAAGGATTTATTTATAATTGTCCGTTTAAATCTGCGTTAATTGAACATTTATCGAGCTTTCTCTCCGCTCATCGGTACTTGAGGCTCAGAGAGAGATTATTTCTTAACCACATTAATGGGACAGTAACCTTTTGCAAGTAATTTCAGATATAACAGAAGTTTACAAATAATAAAATAACATTACGTTATATAAGAGTATGTACAAAGGCCAAATACCATCACACATTCATAACGAAATTTTGTAGCACGTCACTGATACGCCTTGAAATCTCTAAAACAAAAGTCTAAAAAACATGTTTTATATTTTTCAATACATTACAGCATTTTATTTTATTTTAACAAGTCAAATTTAAAACCATATAAGAAAGAAACAGTTTCCTAAATGTTTAACACTTATTAGCAAGTAGTTTTGTATATGTAATTAAAACAGGAAAAATTGAAAGAATTTACGAAAGCGACTAAAATGACTAAAACTGTATTTTAATTTCCCAATTTAAAGTGTTTTATTTCATAACTACATCCACCCATCAGCCTGGTTCGTTCACTACTGGCCTTTCCAAGATTTCATGACTGAAAAAAATTGTAAAGCCTGAACGATCGAATACGAAAATGCTGGCGCTTTGAATATGGAACCCTTATTTATGTTGTTGTTTGTTTTGTTTTATTTGTTGTGTTTACCTTGAAACATGTATATGTATTACTCCTTTTATAACAAAGCTGGAACAAAAATGTAAACAAATGCTATTTTTTAGCGTTTTTAGGGTTCCGTAGTCCGACAAGGAACCCTTATAGTTTCGCCATGTCCGTCCGTCTGTCCGCCTGTCTGCGGCTTAGCTCAGAGATCAATATTACTAGAAAGCTGTAACTGGCATGACTATAAATATTAATCACGCCGACAAAATGGTTAATAAAATTCGTTTTTTTTTTGTCTTTGGTACATATCATACAGTTAAACTGGGGATGATTTTTTTTCTCGTCTATCCCATAGTGTATCTATCGTTGAATGGGTCGTTAAAAACATTGTAGGTGTGTGAAAAGCATTTTTTGAATTAGGGATCCATTGGTGAAATATTAAGCTTTAAAGTGCTAATTTTTAATCCTAATCCCCCCCCCCCCCCCGCCCCGGCCGCTAAATGGTTGTTTATAGATAATGTGAAAAAATTCAAAGAACTAGCATATATAATGAATTTAAAAGGAAAACTATAACAGCTAAGTAGGATTTACAGGTTTACGAGTACAGGTCGCGCCAAACTTATAGCCCCCCTAAATGTATGGGACTAGAAGTTTGGCGCGGTCTGTATTAGTAGACCAACTTGGAAAATGTACCGGGTAACTACGGAACCCTACAATGCGCGACTGCGCGTGGCCCAACACGCACTAGGCCGATTTCTTGTAATTCTTGAATCAGATTGAATTAACGCCATACTTACACGTATTCTATGAAACTTTCAACTAGATGCCAACGTTCTTCACTTGTTTTAAAAGAAAGTTTGTTAGGGTCTATGCTATTGAATATTTTTAGTTTTACAACTTTAGCTATGGAAACTTGCCAAGTTCAGTAGCAAGGACCCTAACAAACTTTCGTTAAGGCAAGTGAAAACTTGTACATTATTGCAGTTATGACTGAAGGAACCTTCAATTTGATCTCAATTCTTTTCTTGGCGAAGCCGACTTTGTTCTGAACTCGGCCCCATGGTTATCCAGAGAAATCTGTCCCGCTTTCATTTTTCACGGGCCGCTCAGAAAACTCATGGTTTTGAGGTGTTTTTATTTATTATTTTGTAATTAGAGAGATGGGTTTTTAATTATGACGTCCGTTTTATATCACATTTTTCACGACGTTTATTTTAGTATAAGTTTTATTGTCCAAAACTTTTTATAGCTCAAATAAAATTATATTTAGATCGTAGTTTAGAGCTATCTTTAAGATTTAATCGGATCGAGGAAAGTGTAAGCAATCGTGTATCCAACAGCCAAAATATTAAGATCAAAGAGTGAAATATGACATAATATGTTTTTGTTAAATTAAATATAGTTTTTATTTGTAAAGAGACAAAGTCGGGATAACCCCACTTAATGTTTTGGGTTGGATAGATTATACTGACCACCGAACGCAGAACGCGGCTCGGTGTTGTCATAGACTAAATAATAATATTATTTATAGCACACCGTGCGTAAAATGACCACTTTACGCACGCTGCGCTTGCGTAAAGTCGGCATTTTCCGCACTTTTGCTATAAAATATTATACGATACTCGTGCGAGAAACTTTTTCTCGACTCGTGTGATTGCTCTCGTATCTAGTATGGTCAGTCCTTATATCGTATTACAGTTGTAAGGGCCTAAGATCACTTTGTCTTTTCATTGGTTCAAATTGGTATTTTTGAATCATTTGTTTGTAAATTTTTAAAACAAATACCTATTTCTTTATGCCCATACTTCATTTAATTTATTACGGTATATCATCATTGGGAAGAGATGCCCATACTCACACACGCTGGGCAGGCGGGTTGGTGAGCGCGGTGCCAGAACCTCTCTCCTGAGCCACACCTACAAGCTGTTCTCAAGAGTTATCACGAATCGTCTCGCCCAACGATTCGACGACTTCCAACCACCAGAGCAGGCTGGGTTTCGAAAAGGCTACAGCACCGTGGACCACATTCACACGCTAAGGCAGGTTATACAGAAAACCCAAGAGTATAATCAGCCCTTATGTCTAGCGTTTGTGGACTACGAGAAAGCCTTCGACTCCATCGAAACTTGGTCTGTTCTACAGTCCTTGCAGCGTTGCCAAGTTGACTGGCGTTACGTGGAGTTGTTGAAATGTCTGTATGACTCCGCTACGATGTCCGTCCAAGTACAGGGTGTACAAACAAGACCGATACATCTTCAGCGCGGCGTGAGACAGGGAGATGTTATTTCTCCAAAACTGTTTACCGCCGCGCTGGAGGACGTCTTTAAAACACTAGACTGGAGTGGACGAGGCATAAACGTAAACGGAGAGTACATTTCACATCTTCGCTTTGCCGATGACATCGTCATAATGGCGGAATCGCTGCAGGAACTAGAGGAAATGATGCGCGGCCTTGGCGATTCTTCGAGACGAGTGGGCCTGCGGATGAATTTGGATAAGACTAAGGTCATGTCCAACTGTCACGTCATCCAAGGGCCAATAACCGTCGACAATGTCAGCATCGAAGTTGTTCAAAAATATGTTTATCTGGGTCAAGTCATACAGCTGGATAAAAACAACTTCGACGCCGAGGCTGACAGAAGAATATGCTTGGGTTGGGCAGCATTCGGAAAGTTGCGTCACATATTTACGTCGCCAATACCGCAGTGCTTAAAGGCTAAGATGTTCAACCAGTGCGTCCTTCCTGTGATGACGTATGGCGCTGAGACGTGGTCTCTTACAAAGGGTCTGATCCACCGGTTTAAGGTCGCTCAGCGAGCTATGGAGCGGGCTATGCTTGGGGTATCTCTGATGGATAGAATCCGAAATGAGGAGATCCGTCGGAGATCTAAAGTAACCGACATAGCCTGCAGAATCAGTAAGTTGAAGTGGCAGTGGGCAGGCCATATTTGTCGCCGACATGATGGCCGTTGGGGCCGAAAGGCTTTAGAATGGAGACCACGTACAGCAAAGCGTAGTGTAGGACGACCTCGTGCCCGCTGGACCGACGACCTGAAAGACGTTGCGGGGGGCGGCTGGATGAGGAGGACGGAGGACCGACATGAGTGGCGAAATTTGGGAAAGGCCTATGTCCAGCAGTGGACGAACACGGGCTGATGGATGGATGGATGGATTACGGTATAAGAAAAAAAAATGTATTGATAAGGTTTAAAAATATTTAAAGCATAAATAAACCAATTAGAATCCATCGAAATCGTGGGTGCAGCATAAATAATGCATTTACTCCAGAAATGGTATGTGGATCAGTTCTCCAGAACGTAAATAAATGTGGAACATGTCGCCCGGCCAGAGAGCACTCGTTTGATTTATTAACACCGTCACGTTTTCAGTCAGAACTAAAATAACAGAATTATTTACTATCCTGGTGCTCGGGAAACAGTACTCTGATGTAGATCTATCGATATATACTCGTATGATAAAACATTACTTGACTATTTCGTAAAATAAACAATTTTACTTTTCATTTATGTGCCCAACAAGAGTTGGAGAGACAGGTAATAAGGGGCAAACTCCGACTTTTCGAATCACACCTAAAGAGCTTTATTTATTTTACCCGAGTAAGGTTTAACCGTTCTTTTAGCATTACCTGTCACATAAATCGTCACTGATTTGGACTTGGTAATTATTTATTTATTTTCGGATTACATCGATACTTAGCTTAACCCTCATATTAATCAATATTGCTTAAACAAGAGTAAAACAGCAGATCACACTTAGAAAATTTGCATGCTAAACTAAAATTAGCTAATAAGGAGATCTTGTATATGTACATACTTTGTACGGTTCACCCTTATTTTAGCAAATAAATATTAATTACTCTTATTCTATACTTTGATCGTGTCTCGGATCCATTTTACAGAGGAACTTGACAACAGAAAAAGTTGAGACCCAGTACCATTTCAGAAAGGTGAAACTGATCATGATTTATGAATAAATATAAACCATTTATAGGTACATATAAATGATTTTTCCAGAAAAGGTCAGGTAAATGTTATCACATACAAAATTGATAAAAATTCTGGATCCAATACTTTTACTCGGATCTCGGCCTCGTCTGTGGTAGCCGTGAGTCGTGGCTTGTCACCGCCCGTCATGACGACTCCACACCGCCAAGCGACTTATCACGTACGGCATGACGTCACGATACAAGCAGTTGTGCATCATTCAACTTACATAAAACGGCTCGCCTCTGTTACTTTCCCAGTTTCGTGGCAAGGCATTCTAGCTCTTGTGGACGCTTTCCTTCATG
Source organism: Ypsolopha scabrella (assembly GCA_910592155.1). Classification (NCBI taxonomy): domain Eukaryota; kingdom Metazoa; phylum Arthropoda; class Insecta; order Lepidoptera; family Ypsolophidae; genus Ypsolopha; species Ypsolopha scabrella. The sequence goes on along the minus strand of OU342980.1, from coordinate 1,057,283 downwards.
ATTCAATAAAACCTCCGCGATAAGATAATATAGAATACCGTGAGAAATTGAGTTTTGAGTATTCACAACACTTGTTTTGTTGAAACCCTACCTAAAATATTATTTAAACAGTACCGCGAGCAGAAGTTGATCAGTTTCTACTGAGTTACACGCGGATATGCTCGAGTGTTCTCTATGGTCCCCCTGCAGCAGAGCAGTACTTTGTGGTTGCTGCACTTTGATCCACTTTTGTGACAAAGAAGATTGCAGGACGCCGGAGGAAGTCCCTTGTGTCCTCAGGCGGTCTGTGGCAACAAATTCGTGTCTGCAGAGTTGTGAGCCGAGATATTGTGACGTCAGGAAAAACGAAAGTTATATGTATATATTTTTTTAAACTCTCAACAAGGTTATTATAATAGAAAAATATGAAAAATAGTGCACATAGGTATCTCTAAATTATGCCACATAATCTGTTGATCTTAAACGAAACAATTTTTCAAAAGAAATATACATTTTAGGTTTCCTTATTCAGTTTGAAAACCTACTCTGGTGAATTCTGCATTGGCAAGCCCATTTTTAGACTTAAAAGAGTATGATTGTCACAGTTATATTAAGTTGTACTTAACCAGTAATATTTTATAGAACGAAAATAATTAAGAATGCAATTTTAAAAAAAGTACAATTGTTTAAAATTATAATAATAATAAAATTATAATAAGAGTATGCTAATGTTTTAAAAAAGCAGTGATATGAACCTAGCTTACTTGAAACAAACGTGCCAGTGCGCACACCAACCTGATGCATGAGGCACCGAGCACGCGCGCCCTTCGCGCTCTCAACCGGCTCTCAGAGACAATTGATATTTTTTATTGTTCTCCGACCGAGTTCACAAGGGCTACTCTCTGTATTTTGTGTTATAATTAAGTTTTTTGGAGTTGATGCTCGTGATTGTTGGCACTTGGTGGAACTTTTGAAATATTTTTTGTTTGATAAACACTTGTACTTGTCCACTTATTTATATAAATATATAAGATATAAATAAGTGGACAAGTACAAGTGTTTATCAAACAAAAAATTAAGTTTTTTGTATATTGTGTAGATTTATTATATATTGTCTAGTAGATTAATTATTATGTAAATATTTCGTGTGTATTTTTTTTCATTGTTTCTTTTTCGTTTGATATTTTTTTAATAATATAATATTACTCGTAGTGTATTTAAGTTGCATTATCGTATTAGACTAGCCTGTAAGGATGATGTACCTGTTTATATAATAATAAATAAAAAAAAAATAAAAAAAATACTTCTTAAAGATAAATGTGACCAGTTTATTATTTCAAAGGTACTGAAACTATTTGAAAGCCCTCCGAATACAATAATTAAGGTGCAAAGAAAAACAGCAAGAAAAAAAACACATAAATTAAGACGCCAACTAAAAGGCGGGTATTCAAATATTATGTTGGACAAAGTTCAGAACCGTGAAACGAATTATTATGGCCGAAGAATAAGCAGAAGTGTGCAGCCCCGGATTAGGACAGGCCTAGGGGCCCAGCCGTCAAGGGGGCCCCGGCCAGGGCAGAGAAGGAAAGTGTAGAAAGTGAAAAAATTACAACCACGCCCAATTGGCGTGCTGTCGCCCAATTTAACAACACTGCACCAGTGGCGATACCAATTGAATCATCCTGTATCTATATGTCCGGGCCTAGAGGTGTGGTGTTAATTGAAATTACTTTTTATAGATAATTAAGCATAAATATAAAATAAATTTTTCTGTCCAGCGAACTGGTGTTTTTATAGTTAATTTTAAACGTATTTACGTACTTTAGGGTTCTGCACCTGTATTGTGTGGTGGTACGGAACCTTTTGTGTGCGGGTTCAACTCGCACTTGGCCAAATTATTTATTTGTAGCTTAATGCTAAGACAAAAATTTTAGTTGATAACCATAATTGTCGGTAATTTAATGGCTAACCTCTATTGGAGTGTTCTGCGGGAGAATTCGAGGCTCTCTGGCAGAGATACTCTTTGCCTATCTGAAAGCAATAGAAAAAAAAATTGTCACTATTTAGCTGATTGGTTATCTCAGCAGTTTTATAATAAATTTGGCCAATCACAACGTTATATTTATTACTATATTATAACATTGGTATTTGCAATACTGACTAAAACCGTATCTGTTGTTGTAAATACTTTATTGTAGAGGGAATAGATGAAACAGTAAATTAAACTCGTAGTCCATTATTGCACGGCGTGAGTTACCGCTCCACGTACTGTAATGTACCATGACCATACTCTATGCATCCGCAGTGCATTAATGTGCATATCTGTGAGCGGTGGACAGGTTGTATAGTACTCGAACCTACGATTTGATTTGCATCTGTATTAACTATTGTTGCAATATTACTGCTTTCACAACGCTTCTGTGGCGTGCTGGTTCGAGTACACGAGTACTCTAATCTGAAAGCCACGAGTTCAAATCCCGAAGGGGTAAAGTACTCGGTCTACGTGCTTTGAGAGGCACTCCCAACGCCAAAGACTTCGAACTGACCAACTTTACCTGTATATTAGTTAGTGCACTAATTTTATTTTTTTTCTCACTTATTTTTTTATATCTTAAAGACTTTCTGCACTCTTCATTTCTATGCACGTTCATTTCTTGTACTTTCTGTCGGGTTGACTGGGAGAAAATACTTTAAGCATTAAGTGCGCCTGTTGTACATGTAACTTTTGTTTTGTGCAATATAGTATTTACAAAGAAAGAACTTTGTAACCAGTTTGTATGATAACTATAGCATAAATATTTAAAAACGGATAGGACTCACTTTTTTAACTATGCGAGGAGGCACAGGTCGAGATTTCGAAAACTATAGCATTTTTTATAGAAGAAAAATACACAGAAAGAAAGAAGTGAAGAAAAATATATCTAAATTAACTCTTTGTTCTCACGTTTTTATCTACTCGTAACAATATAACTGCTACAGTTTTTATCGAAACAGGATCAAAATTTATAAACTTCTGGACAAAATAATTGATATGGTTTTATCATCTTTTGGTATTTTATTTAATATAAATAAAAAGCACTATTTTTGCACATATCAGCCGGAGCGCCTGACGTACTCGTAACAGCCAGGTCTGAATAAGATCTGATAGGAACTTTATTCTAAAAGGATTTTGTTTGAAATTTCAACCACCACGAATAGAGTTGCACATTTTTCCTTAAGCTCACCGCCCACCACGTTTGACGTAATAATCGTCAGTAAAACGTGAGTGCACGAGTGTGGACCATCCTCTGACACCCCCTCGAGTATTCATATCGTGACGATGTGTAAATATTCGGAAATCGTGTATCCACTGTGCACCAGGAACACGAGGCTCCAGCCGCAGAGAAGGCCATTAAGCTAACATTAGGGACTTTAAAGTACTCTCACAGATTTACTCGACATCTCCGTTAATCCCACTCAAAAATAAATGACCCTTAACGACCTTCCTTCATTTCCTGACAATTATGATGTTGCGATAGAAATAAGTGTATGGTTGTCTTAATAGTAAATCAAATAAATAAAGGCTTAAGACTTATTCGTTTTTAGGGTTCCGGAGTCCGACAAGGAACCCTTATAGTTTCGCCATGTCCGTCTGTCCGTCTGTCCGCGGCTTAGCGCAGAGACTATTAGTACTAGAAAGCTGTAATTTGGCGTGGATATAAAATATTACTCACGCCGAAAAATTATGAAAAAAAATTTTTTTAAGGTACCTTTCATATACATAAACTGGGGATGATTTTTTTTCTCATCTATCCCGTAGTGTGAGGTATCGTTGAATAGGCCGTTCAAAAACATTGTGGGTGTGTAAGAACCATTATTCGATAGGAATATTAAGCTTTAAAGTGAAAATTTTAGTGAGTGTGGAGCGTCCCTCCCCCCCTGTCGGCTAAACTGTTGTTTATAGAAATGTGATAATAATTCAGAGAAGTAGTATCTTCTTCTCTTCTTCTCTATACATATAAAATGCAACGTCTGTCTGTCTGTTTGTTCGCTTATAACTTGGGAACCACTCAAGGGATTTTGTTGCAGTTTTCACTGAACGATAAAGCATTTCTTTGGGAAGATTTAAGGCATTATTATCATCACGCAATGACAAAAAGGAGCAGTGCAATGAGAGTTTTAGTGAAACATGTGAAAGGTTTACCACCGTAGCGTATTCGATCGTCGTGGGTTCAATCCCCCACACAGGTAAAAACATTATTCGCTTTTTATTTTTTATTTTTTTATTTTCAGCTCAGAATAAATAATTTCTTTTGAAAAAAACAATTAAGCTGACATTATATTTATCCTTTAACACAAGACAAGTACCCTGGCGCTTAAAAACAGTGGCTCAGCGCTGTATGAACAGTTCACACTGATTGTAGGTACATTATGATCTTAGTAGGTTTACCATTGTAATAATATCAAATAAATATAAATATTTTGCTTTTGTAAGCTTTTTACTGAGTTAAATACACAATAAGAAGTTTTAAATATTTTCAAGACATATTTCGGCCAACTTTGGGGCTGGCATCAGTGGAATAAATGATTTTAATTTAATTAATTAAAATATATATAACCTTATGTTACGACTAATTAGTAAAACCTACGTTTGACAAAAGTCATAAAAAATATTGCATGTTAGAAGAGCCATCTGGTGCGCAGTGCACCAAACTCCCTGACATTTATAACGAACGCAGAGTACATTGAATAGAATAAGGGATAAGCAGGAAATGCACGTGAAAGCCGCTAGATGGCATTGAGTAACCAAGTTACTAAATATGACATGACTGTATTTTCTTTGTTTATAGCAACTATAACAGCGATGGAATTTAATGCAATTGTAGCGATCAACTTTCTATGTCCTCGGCGCAGCCTAGAAAACTGGACATTAGCTCTCGAACCAATATCAAACCAACGGGACTTGCGCATACGCAGCGAGCGAGCCGCCAGCCAAGGCCCGAGCTAGAACCCGTTCCTCAGTCGTCCACTAGCCACGGACGGCGAAGCTACGCTCCTTTCTGCTCTTCCAGCCGCCATTAAATTCACGCAAATATTCACTTTTAATTATTAATGTATCATTTGTTATTTCATCTCATCCTTGCTTTTCTTTTATTCTTATTTGTACTTAACTATCATTCTGTTGTTTGTGCTATTTATTAACTGTAACTTTTGACCCTTTCTAATACAATCTTTTAACCGTTAGTTTTTGTTCTATTTATTTCATTGATCCCGCTTAACAGACTTAACTGACGCGACGGCTAAATAAAAATCTACATTGGTGACCACCGACGCTCGGAGTTTTTTTTTGAAGAAGATGCCTAACAACACACCTGAAGCAACGGTTAAAGCGCAAGGGCAAAGCGGTCAAAGCATGGCCGCAGCAACAAAGGAATCGGCGGACGTGTGGCGTGTTGGGGTGCGAGCACCGCCATTTTGGGTTGAAAAACCTGCATTGTGGTTTGCGCAAATAGAAGGTCAGTTTGTTCTTTCTAATATTACTGTGGATGCGACAAAGTTTTATTACGTACTGCAACAGCTAGACCATCCGATTATGGCTGTAGTGGAGGACATCCTTAAGGATCCACCAGAAAATGGCAAATACCTCAAACTTAAGACGGAACTTATAAAAAGACTCACCGTCTCGCAGGAAAAGAAAATTCTTCAGATCGTCACGCACGAGGAGCTAGGCGACAAAAAGCCGTCGCAATTTCTACGGCATTTGAAAAGTTTGGCACCATCCATGCCAAACGATTTTCTGAGAACCATTTGGTCGAGTAGATTGCCACCAAACTTACAAACAATTGTTGCTTCACAGCCACCTGCCTGCTTGTTAGAGGACGTAGCTGAACTCGCCGACAAGGTTTACGACCTCACCTCAACCAGCGCCATGTACGCACTACCTCAACTACAAGTAGCGAGTACGAGCGCAGCGCAACCACCTGCAGGTACTGCTTTAGATTTTTTATGCCAAAGAGTGGCAAAATTGAGCAGACAAATGGAAGTTATGTCATTGCGGCTTGAACAAAGAGATTCACGCCATCCACGCTCTAGACAACGTGGCCATTTTAACCATCGGTCCTCTTCACGCCACCGATCCACGTCACGCCAAAGACCAGAAGACCATCCACATTGTTGGTATCACTTCAAATTCGGCTCTAGAGCAAGAAAATGTAATCAGCCGTGCACGTTCCAGACCTCGGGAAACTTCCAGGGCAGCCATTAGTGGCCGAAAGCGACTGCCCCTCTTCATCAGGCCGCCTGTTCATTACTGACCGAAAAACCAAATTACAATTTCTTGTGGATACAGGTTCAGACCTGTGCGTTTTTCCCAGGTCAGCTGTTCGGGAGCGCCGTGTCAAAACTAAATACGAACTATTCGCTGCTAACGGTACTGTAATACCTACCTATGGCTTTCTACAGCTTGAACTAGATTTAGGACTGCGCCGTGCTTTTGTCTGGCGTTTCATCGTAGCTGATGTCTCCAAACCAATAATTGGAGTCGATTTATTAGGACATTATAACCTGCTTGTCGACTGCCGCAACCAACGTCTCGTAGATGGCATCACGTCACTCACAGTCTCCGTTCCACGTCAGAGCTCAGCTGAAGGTATTTCTTCTGTACGTACCACCCACAATGACACACTTCTGCATAATATCCTTCGCGAGTTTCCAGAAGTGACCCGTCCAGCTGGTCAAACTGCTACTCCCAAACACAACACTGTGCACCATATAAGAACCACTCCGGGACAACCGATCTCCAGCCGTCCACGTCGTCTAGATCCAGAAAGACTTACCATCGCAAAGAAAGAGTTTGACGATATGTTACAGAATGGTACAGCACGCACATCTGAGAGTCCATGGTCTTCTCCGCTACATCTGGCCCGCAAGAAGACTGACGGCTGGCGACCATGTGGAGATTACAGAGCACTCAATGCACGTACAATTCCAGACAGGTACCCAATTCGCCATATTCAAGACTTTGCTTATCAGCTGGCTGGTAAAAAAGTGTTCAGCAAAATTGATCTGGTCAAGGCTTATAACCAGATTCCTGTCCATCATGAGGATATCGCAAAGACAGCTATTACCACACCATTTGGCTTGTTCGAGTTTCCGTTCATGACGTTCGGACTCCGAAACGCAGCTCAGACCTTTCAGCGCTTTATGGATGAGGTTCTACGAGGCTTAGATTTCTGCTATGGGTATTTAGACGACATATTGTGCTATTCTGAATCACAGCAGCAACACGAGGAGCACCTTCGTCAGCTTTTTAAGCGTCTCGTTGAGTACGGTGTTCTAATCAACAGCTCTAAATGTATCTTTAGCCAACCTGAAGTAACTTTTCTGGGTTACAGTGTATCTGCAGCTGGCATCCAACCACTGGACTGCAAAGTTGAAGCCATCCTGGAGTTTCCTCCGCCCAAGACGATCAAGGAGCTGAGAAAATTTCTGGGGATGATGAATTTTTACCGTAGGTTCATTCCAGGAGCAGCGGAAACTCAAGCGCCGCTCAACGCTTTACTGTCAGGACCTAAAACCAAGGGTTCTCAGCCTGTAGTTATGAGTCCTCAACTTCAGGAAGCATTCCAGAAATGTAAGACTGGTCTTTCAGAAGCCACTCTCCTCACGCATCCTGACTACCAAGCAGACCTAGCCATACAGACCGATGCTTCAGAGATTTCTATAGGAGCAGTTCTCCAACAGCGTAAGGAAGACGCATGGCAACCTCTCGCGTTCTTTTCGAGAAAGCTGAGTCCTTCACAAAAGAAGTACAGTCCGTACGACCGTGAATTGCTAGCCATTTATGAAGCAATACGGTACTTTCGCTACATGGTAGAAGCACGAACATTCACAATCTACACGGATCATAAGCCTCTAACGTTTGCTTTCACCACTCCTCGTGACGAATGCTCTCCTCGTCAGTTCAGGTATCTTGATTTTATAGGTCAATTCAGCACCGACATTAAGTACATAGCTGGAAAGGATAATACGGTTGCTGATGCTTTGTCACGAGTCGAAGAACTTTCACAGCCACTCGATTACCAGTCTCTAGCCCGAGCTCAGGAAACAGATGCTGAACTACAAGACTTGCTACATAATGGTTCTTCTCTCCAACTAGAAAAGGTCAGATTACCTAATTGTAAGTCTCACATCTTATGTGACAATTCCACATCCAATACACGACCATTCGTCACTCCTGAATTTCGTCGACAGGTATTTGACACACTTCACAACCTTAATCACCCCGGCGCAAAGGCTACAGTAAAACTAGTAACACAGAGATTTGTTTGGCCGGGCATCAGAAAAGACTGTAGACAATGGGCTAAGGAATGTCAACATTGTCAACTTAGCAAAGTTTCAAGACATACAACAGCTCCATTTGCAAAATTCGAGCCACCGTCAGCTCGATTTCAACATATCCATATGGATATCATAGGTCCCTTACCTCTTTCTTTTGGCTTCAGGTACTGTCTCACAGTCATCGACCGCTTCACTCGTTGGCCTGAGGCGTATCCACTTCAAGACATTACCGCAGAGACCTGTGCTTCAGCCTTCATATCTGGCTGGATCTCCCGTTTCGGCTGCTGTGAACGCATCACAACCGACAGAGGACGCCAGTTCCAGTCACACCTCTTCAAATCCATCGCCGCTCTGGTGGGTGCGACTCACTGCACCACAACTTCGTATCATCCGGCAGCCAATGGCCTTGTGGAACGACTACACCGGCAACTAAAAGCCGCCATCACCTGCCATGAAAACTCACAGTGGACCGAAGTTCTTCCACTCGTCCTGCTGGGTATACGCACGGCATGGAAAGCTGACATCCAATCTTCAGCAGCAGAACTAGTCTACGGCGAGCCACTCCGTTTACCTGGACAGTTCTTATCAGCTACAGCAGACGAAGAGGTAGATTATGCCGATTTTGCTAGCAGACTCCGAGCTCACATGAGCAAGATCGCGCCGAAACCTGCATCCTGGCATACTAATCGCTCTTTCTATGTACCCCGAGACCTGCACAACACATCTCACGTTTTTCTGCGCCAGGGTCCACTGAAAAGACCTCTTCAAGCCCCATACTCCGGTCCATACAAGGTACTGAAACGAGGTACAAAAACGTTCGACATAGAAGTCAAAGGGAAAAGGCTCACGGTTACAATTGACCGTCTTAAACCAGCCTACGTCACAAGGGAGAATGTCACATCATCTTCACAATATGACATCACACCAGCAACCCCAAAGGTCACTTCAACCAACCAAGATGATCGCACTAGTACAGGCGAAGGCCTAGTCAGAAAGACGCTAAGTGGGCGTACTGTCAGATTCCCAAATTACTATCGACCGTGAAACGGTCTCGGCAGGGGAGTATTGTAGCGATCAACTTTCTATGTCCTCGGCGCAGCCTAGAAAACTGGACATTAGCTCTCGAACCAATATCAAACCAACGGGACTTGCGCATACGCAGCGAGCGAGCCGCCAGCCAAGGCCCGAGCGGGAACCCGTTCCTCAGTCGTCCACTAGCCACGGACGGCGAAGCTACGCTCCTTTGTGCTCTTCCAGCCGCCATTAAATTCACGCAAATATTCACTTTTAATTATTAATGTATCATTTGTTATTTCATCTCATCCTTGCTTTTCTTTTATTCTTATTTGTACTTAACTATCATTCTGTTGTTTGTGCTATTTATTAACTGTAACTTTTGACCCTTTCTAATACAATCTTTTAACCGTTAGTTTTTGTTCTATTTATTTCATTGATCCCGCTTAACAGACTTAACTGACGCGACGGCTAAATAAAAATCTACACAATCAATGATTAATTTAAATATAAAAATAATAAGTAATGTCTTATTTGAGTTTGAGTTCAATACGAAAACTGAATTATAGCCTTATATATTATGCCTTAGCCGTTAAGCCATATCAGTGTTAGGGACTAAAATTAAATAGGTGTTTCGGTGTTGTGGCTGTTATTATAATCACAAAATGTTTGTGTTATTAATTACTATGTAACGTTTTAAGGGTTCCGGGACGCCGCCGTCTGTCTGTCTGTATGTCACGGGTCTCCTTGCAGATGGAATGAGTTACCTACAGATCTGAAAATGTGGATTTGTGGTGTAAAATGTAACCAAAACCGAATATTGAATAAAAAAATGAATTAAATAAACATTCAGGAGGGGTCCCATACATGAAAATAACTTGAAAACCACTCAATCGATTTTGATGCAGTTTCCACTGAAGTTTCTTCGGAAAGGTTTTAGGCTAGGTACATAAATGACAAAAGACAAAACAAAATGATAAAAGCGCAATGAGAATTTTAGTGAAAACATATTTATTGAAGGTTCACCACCGTATTCAAACCCCGACTGGTAAATTTTGTTTTCACTTTTTTCTTTTTATTCTTTCAGAATAAATATTTTCGTATGTAAAAAAAACAGCTGACATTATATTTATCCTTTTGCTCTGCGCAGTAGGAAAGTTTCCACTGATTGTAGGTACATTACGATTTAAGTAGGTTTCGTACTGTAACAGTATGAAATAATTATTAGCACTTTGGTAAAACATTGTGACCAGGCACTACTGATGGGACTGGAAGGTGGGTACGAGATCTCCTTAACGAATAACAGCAGACCCTTCGAGTTTGGGCTTATTTGATTGGTATTTATTAGCACTTTGGTAAAACATGGTGACCAAGGTCTTCTGATCGTACTGGAAGGTGGGTACGGGATCTCCTCCATGGACAACAGCAGACCCTTCGAGTTTGGGCTTATTTAATTGGTATTTATTAGCACTTTGGTCAAACATGGTGACCATTGCAGTGTCACTCAAAAAATCATAGGTATTCTTTTGTTTTCCTTATTTCCACGAAAATCTTTCCGACGTGGGCAGAGCCGCGGGCAAGAGCTTGTGTTTGTATGTGGCGTAATCTCTGTTTCTACCGAACCGATAAAAAAAATCTTTCACTGTTGCACCTATATGACTCTGCACTCGGATACAGACTGAGAGAAAAAGGTTAATATTTATTTAAGCATACTAAGCATGCAAAGAACCCCATTGAAATAATTGTCCCAAACATATTTTGAATATTCAGTAAGAAATGAAGATATATAGATTTGTTACATTACAATAAAACGATGAATTGATATAGATAATTGATATTTTAAATAATGTTAATAAATATATTTTTTTATTTTACCAGTATTGTTTTGCCTTAAATTATTGTAGTTTTATTATTTATAATACAGAAACTAAATAAGGGAAAAACAGAAAAGATATATTTCGCCCCCTTCAGTGGAGTCGTCATCAGTTCATTCATCTATTCATTCAATATTTTAAATAAGTTTGAATAGTATTTACTTGTAATTAATCTGAAGCATACATGATTAATTTTTAGCATATTTAAATATTTAATAGGTGGTAGAGCTGATGCTGGGCTCGACTGTGGAGGTGCCACCATCTTACTCGCAAATCCTCCGGAAGTTATTCGGGGGAGAGTAAGAGAACAGCTCTCAGGCAAAACCAGGCGGCCCACCATTGCCTGGGACCGATGGATGGCGGTATATCCATCCCACATCGCCGGGCCTTATATAAAACAGACTGGTGACGGGCAGCGGCGTTACTGGTGCAAGAGGTTCGGCACCGCGCTCACCAACCCGCCTGCCCAGCGTGAGTATGGGCATTTCTTCCAGGAGGACCGCCAAGCATGGCGAAATCCTGGAAAGGCCTATGTCCAGCAGTGGACGAAAGAAGCTGATGAATGGAATGAATATTTAAATGATTATACAGATAAAAATTATTTTATCTGTACGATGGATCCGAAACACGATCTAGACCGTAATTTATTTTTTACCTATTGTTTTAGATACATTTCTTTTACACGTACATATGTATATCATCACGACACAAATCGCCGAGTTGTATGTAACATGTCAGATTAAGAATAATGCCAAAGAATAGTAACAGACCAAAAATGACAAAAAATAACAATATACCTAATGCAATGCTATAAATATTATAAACATTATTTCTAAAAGTGGTTCTCTCCACCTGCTTAATCCTGACACCGTCTACAAACGCGTTTAGGGTCCTTGGAGCATGCCAATATCGGAAGATCGAATGGAAGAATTTAGTCTTTGAGAGATTAAGGACAAGGCCATCTATAAGATAGAACCACTGTGCTAGCTACGTTGCCATTTGATGCTTGCTTTTGCTCGATTACTGTACAAAATGTCAGCAACTTAAGTACATGTAAAACCTATGCTTTGCAATTAGAACAATCTGACAGACGGACAGGCAGACAGTGATCCCATTTATGTTTCAGACAGTACTCGATGTATCTTTGATCTCAATTTGATAGTGTTGAACAAACTATATGTGTGAATATATTCAGAATCGCATGAATCAACCGCTCCGCCACATTTAGGTCGGAATAAATTAATTTGAGTCAACGCTTGCGGCTTTATGTATGTGCGAACAACGTTAAGCTGAAATTGTATTGCGTCAACTACGAGTAAATCATATATATTTTTTGACTTTACTATCAATAAAATAAAACATCAAACATATCGTCACTACATGAAACCCCTAGAGGGTGTCAGTGGTGGTCCACTTGTGGACAGTGAAAAGCAAACCACAGTCCCCGCGGGTATTTCCCCTGTATCATATGTTGTCATGCACTTGCTTTTTACTGACGATTGTTATGTGACGAGGACTTGAAAATGGATCAACAGATTAACGTGTTTTCCGAAGCAGTCAGAACTAACACAAATAATGTGCATAGTGCTTTTTCATATTTTCTGGTTTATCCAACTGATTTGTGTTTTTCAAATCGTTTGTTTTTATGTAGACTAATATTTTTATGTAGTTTTTTTAATTATTATTTTGACATTTCTTTTTACATATTGACAGTAACATTTTATAACTTAGCATTTGTTAGTTGATAATTTAACTGCAAAAATATTTTTTTTCCTCCTGACACAATTTCCTTCTGTCTTTTATATTTTTTTCCTTTACTTATAAGTTAAACACTTTGTTTAGTATAATATAATATAAGTTAAAAATACTGCAATAGTATTAAGCCAATGATGAGAAAAAAATATGGATAAAAAAAGGCATGATATTGCTAAGTTTCTTGCCCTTCTTATAAATCGAATGGGCGGATTTAGGTATTATATCTGTTTATAGTTTATTTATCTTTTAACTTATTTATTCATTGCATTATGTAGTATCTACAATATTTGAATTTTTTACTTATGTTAGTACTAGCTTTTGCCCGCGGCTCCACCCGCGTGTTATTCGGTATAAGTGTGTGTTAAGTTAAGGTATAAGGTAGTCACGTTTCAGCGTGAAAGAGTAACAAACGTACACACACACATACATACACAAAGTTTCGCATTTATGATATTAGTGTGATATATTTGGTTAGGCATTATATTTATTTATGGTCTATTTAGTTTATTTATCAACTTATTTATTAATTGCATTATGTAATAATATTATTGTTCCAATAAGTCTTTATTTTATGCATGTATAACTTTATTAGCCCAACTTTAATATGAATACCTATACTATATTTAGATATATATTTTATGTGTTTCCCAAAATATATTTGTTTCATCATATAATATTGCTTTTATAAAGATTATTATATGAACTGTAAAACGTATACTTTGTGTATCTATTTTACTAATAAACATTATGAATCTTTGAATCTTATCAGGCAAGCGCTTTACCAGTTAGCCCCACAGAGGCCATCAAAATTCAAAATAAAAATACTTCTGGGAATAATTTTCCTTATTTTCACTTCAGATTTTTGTTGTGAAGCTGATATTTTAGGCAAAGGTTTTTTATTCAAGTGAGCTTAGAAACCCGGCTATCATTCATCTCTTTGATAGCGTACGTCGACAAAGTATTCACCTTTGTAATGTAATGCTCCTTAAGAACATACCTAACGTAAACTTTTTACTACATTTGATACATCCTGATATATTATGAACATTAGTTAGTAACTCCAAAGGAGGGCGTACAATGAAGAGGTGGTTGTTTCTTTCCCGAATCATTGTCATTCATTCGCAGCTCATTGGATAGTTTTCTGCTTTAGGTTTTGGATTAATTGGAAGTTCATTTATTAATATAATATTTAAACAGCATCACAGATAAACTATTGCACTGCATGAATAAGGTTGATGTAAGCTTATCAAGTTTCGTATAAAATAATCTTCATCTTTCACCAAACAACACTTTGTCTGCTGTGAGTCCGGTACCAACTAGTTCCATCACCACAATCGTATGAAGTGAAAATCAAAACACCACAACATTAAATCCTCGGTACTTATGAAGCTTTGCCGAAATCAATACATTATCTCCACAACTTGCGATTCAGGAAGCATTTCATTCGCTTATTGCTCGTTCCGGAAACGCCAAATGAAAACATCACTTAGCACCTAAGCGGTTAGACTCAAAATGCTTCAAAAGTGGCCTTTTCACTGAATTGACCAGGTTTGAGAGCGCAGTGAAAGGAAAAATGCATTCAGGAAATAAAATGTGGCAGTTCGTAGCGCTCTATGCGGAATTAGGTGGGAGGTGGAAATGTGCAGGATCCTTATAGAAAACATTTCAGAGCAGAACGTGCCTTTTTGTATGAATGCCGTTGCCATTATTGTAAAATTGGCAACATATTATGTTTTTACATTTTAAGGTCCTCGTAATAATAACAATAAAAGTATTTAATTTTCGAAATGTATTTCGGCTCATTTTGGGGCCGGCATCGGTCGAATAAATGACAGAATGTAAAAATTACATAAAAATATGTACAAGCTTATGTAATAATTAACCTACGAATCTACTAACCTACTCTTAACATTAATTATTTTATACAATATTAAAAAACTAAAATTAAAATTGTTTCGGTTGAAGAGCCATCTTGCGGTTTCCGGCCGTAACATCCCGACATTTATTTAGAATATCAGCGATACGTACTGAAAACCGCAAGATGGCACCGCTGTTTATGGCACCCTGGTCTTCATATACTTATACATATTATGTAACAGTTGTCAGGTATCAATAAATAGTAATCATCTGATTTAAGTGTTGTTTAATACGTACCGAAAACCGCAAGATGGCACTGCTGTTTATGGCACCCTGAGATGATATATGTCATGTTTGTGCAATAGTTCAAATCTCTTAATTAAAAAAAAACCGAGGACTTATGGGGTCTATCTGTTAAAGTTGTAAGTTCCGTCATTGATTTAATAGCTCCTTATTTGGCTTTAATTTTTAATAAATGTATAAATGATGGTGTCTTTCCTGATTTAATGAAGTTGAGTAAATTGATCCCCCTTTTTAAATCAGGTGACAATGAAGACCCTTCTGATTATAGACCAGTGTCAGTTTTACCAGTTCTGAGTAAAGTTTTGGAAAAAATAATTTTAAATCAATTATTGTCTCATTTTAACTTCAATAAGTTGCTCCATTGTGAACAATATGGATTTACTAGAGGGAGGTCAACTACAGATGCAGAAGTTGCTTTAGTCAAGCACATATTTGATGCTTGGGAAGAAAAACAGGATGCATTCGGTGTTTTTTGTGACCTCTCTAAAGCTTTTGATTGCGTTAATCATGAAACCCTTTTATGCAAATTGGCTCACTGGTGAAACGGAACGTTTCCAACAATAAAAATAAAGCTGTCACTTTTTGACACAGAACCCTCGGGAGAAACAAAATGTGTGATTACGTGGTCACTTCACTATTTTAAGCTATTGTAAAATTCTATAATTACTCAAATAAAGGTCTATATTCATATCAGCGCATCTACAGTTTTATTAAACCTTCAGCTCACCAGCTTAGAGTCAATACATGGTCCTTCGAGCCGGATCATGTATTGACTCTAAGCTGGTGAGCTGAAGGTTTAATAAAACTGTAGATGCGCTGATATGAATATAGACCTTTATTTGAGTAATTATAGAATTTTACAATAGCTTAAAATAGTGAAGTGACCACGTAATCACACATTTTGTTTCTCCCGAGGGTTCTGTGTCAAAAAGTGACAGCTTTATTTTTATTGTTGGAAACGTTCCGTTTCACCACTCACTATGGAGTTAGGGGCAAATATTTGGCGTTATTAAAGTCATACCTTAGTGATCGAATTCAGAAGGTAGATATTAACAGAGTCAAGTCAGCTGGAGCATTAATTACAATGGGCATCCCACAGGGCTCCATATTGGGACCTTTATTGTTCTTAATATAGATAAATGACCTTCCTTATTTAGTTAAAGACTTATCTGAGATAGTGCTATTCGCTGACGACACGTCACTTATTTTTAAAGTTAATAGACTTAAAGATATCCCTGATGGTGCAAATGTAACTCTATCTATGATTGTTGATTGTCTTACCGCGAATAATTTAGTTTTAAATGGGAAAAAGACAAGATGTATAAAATTCACATTACCAAATGTAATTCAAGTAGATGCTGATCTACTTTTGCAGGGGTCCGAGCTAGAGTTAGTCAACAAAACGAATTTTTTAGGCATTACTATAGACTCTCGTCTTCAGTGGGGTCCCCACATAGAAGGACTTTGTGGTAGACTAAGTTCAGCCGTATACGCTGTTAGACGGATGAGGCAAATTACTGATGAGGATACTGCTAGATTGGTGTACTTTAGTTATTTTCACTGCATTATGTTATGTTGCTGTGGGGTAGAGCTGCGGATATAAACGCAGTCTTTGTTTTGCAGAAGAGAGCAATTCGAGCTATTTACAATATGAAGCACCGGGATTCATTAAGAGAAAAATTCAAGGAAACTAATATTTTAACAGTTCCTTGTGAATTTATTTACCAAGTTATTAAGTATATCAGAAAAAATATCGATGCTTTTCCAAGGCTCGGTGAGCATCACTCTATAGACACTAGGAAGAAACATAAACTGGCTTTTCCAAAAATACGACTTGCAAAACATATTTGTAGGACATGGTATAAGATTTTACAATAAACTTCCAAAAGAGGTCCTTTGTTTTTCAGAAAATAAGTTTAAATTATATATTAAGCAGGGACTCTTGAGAAAAGCATATTATAAAATCAATGACTATTTGGACGATAATGATGCTTGGTGTCATGAGAATATTGATTCTAGCCATAATACTACTGTTCATTAATTTTCTAACTGATTTGTGTTTTTCAAATCGTTTGTTTTTATGTGGACTAATATTTTTATTTTGTTTTTTATTATTATTTTGACATTTCTTTTTACATATTGACATGAACATTTTATAACTTAAACTTAGCATTTATTAGTTGATAATCTGACTATATAAAAAAGATAAACTATATCAGACAGGTAGGTGATGTTTTGCTTAGTATTTTAACTTACTACCTCATTAGACAGGTTGACTAAGATGTATTTTTTTCCCTCATGATACAAATTCCTTCTGTCTTTTATATTTTTATCCTTTAGTTATTAAAGTTTAATACATTGTTTTGTATAATTTTATGTGAGTTAAAAAGACTGTAATAGTATTAAGACATATTGAAAAAAAATACTGATAAAAAAAGACATGATCTTGCTAAGTTTCTTGCCCTTCTTCTTAGCAAGATTAATCGAATGGGCGGATTTAGGCATTAAATCTATTTATAGTTTATTTATTTATTAACTTATTTATTCATTGCATTATGTAGGTATATACAATATTTTAATTTTTACTTAAGTCAGTATATAGGTATATTTGGTTAGGCATTATATTTATTTATGGTCTATTCAGTTTATTTATCAACTTATTTATTAATTGCATTGTGTATAATAATATTATTATTCCAATAAGTCTTTATTTTATGCATGTGTATAACTTTAGTGGCCCAACTTAAATATAGTTGTTTTTTATATATATTTCCCGTAAGTATCATATTTGTTTCATTGTAAAATATTATTTTTATACAGATTAGATTTGACATGTAAAACGTATACTTTATGTATCTATTTTACAAATAAACATTTTGAATCTTTGGATCTTTTGAATCTTTATACATATATGTAAAAGAATTAAGAAAATTAAGAATCTGTCTGATGAATCTGAGCCACGATCTGGGCTACGGTCTATTGTTTCAGCGATAATGGGAATAAAGACGGTTAAGTAATGTTAACAATTCTGATAACTTCATAAACAATAATGCGACTTTGTTAATTGCTCTCCAGTAGATCTTGAAAATAATTTCAATGAAAGTTCTCTTGGAAGTTTATCACAATCAGGTAGAATATACCTTCCAGAAATCGTGTTGATATTGTTACGGACTGACTGGGTTCGGAGTAAACAAATCTATACCAGACGATACCAGTTCACAGAAAACACTGATACTTTATAGAACAGATGATTCCAAATCAACACACAAAAGTCAATGCACTGTGTTTTGCTTTTACTTCACTTGTACTTTACTTCACTATATCGCTAACTTAACTATACGTATGAACGTGGAACGTGGAATATTTTAGAATGTCTATCAAGAAAAACGTGTAGCGTTCATATACATACATATATGTTTCTGTTGAGAAGATGATCCCCTGTATAATACAAACATGACATTCATTTTGGCAGACATACTAGTACATTCCACATTCTTCTCGACAGATATACTACAACATTACCCTTTCTTCTATTGGATCTGTCAAGATGAACGTGTAAAACAAAAGTATATCTGTCAATCCATCCATCCATCAATCGGCCTGAGTTCGTCCACTGCTGGACATAGGCCTTTCCCAAATTTCGCCACTCATGTCGGTCCTCCGTCCTCTTCATCCAGCCGCCACCCACTACGTCCTTGAGGTCGTCGGTCCAGCGGGCATGACGTCAGCCTACACTACGTTTTGCTGTACGTGTATCTGTCAAAAAAAACGTGTACCTAACTTCCATAGAAACATTTTTGAAAAATCGCGAAATAATAATTCACTTCCCCATCACGGATGTAAAGTGTTCCCCATACAAATGTTTAATACCTCCTTGTCATTTTCTATGGAAGTGGTTCAAGATGATCAGTTGAGCATGTGTTCAATTTAATGAGCACGTCATGATTACAACCTGTATAGTTCAGCATGTTTCACTGGTAAAAGTTACACAAATGTTAAACAAGTGGCATTCACAATTAATTACAATCAATTTAATTAAAACTTTTAACGCATAATTTAAAAAATTACATTAGCAATAATTAAAACATTGTATTCGTTAAAACTGTTGACTAAGGTAATGCAACATTTATTGTTGACACGGTGGAATGTGAAAGCATTGTCGACGAGTTGGTAACATTTAAAAAAGTCAACTATTGTAATACCCCTATGTCAAAAGCCTAATTATCGTATTTCTATGACGCGTTTGTTGAGTCAACGTGCAGGAAACACCATTCATTCATTCTGCGTCCCGCGCAGGCAAAACTATATATCAAAAGTTACGTAAGAATTATGTACCTAATTACAATGTTAAAACTGCTGGAGTGGCAATGGAATCTTCTTTAGCCCACCTTATTTTTTATCCGCCAACACAAATTAAACGATAACTGCTTTCGCCGAAACATAAAACGCCGAGTATTTACAAGATTCCCCACCATTGTGAAAAGAGTTATACTGAAAAACCAAACGGAATGTCCATGCAAGATACGGGAGTCAACTGAGATGTAGTGGCACATAAGTTTCAACAGAGGTGGCTCTTGACCCCTGGGAACCATAGCTGATTCAGATTCAGATTTGTTTATTTGCAGTAAATTATGGTACATAAAGAGTGTTTATATAAAATCAAAAGAAGAGATTCATATTTCACCAAAACATTAGCATGCAAAGATAAAACCATTAAAAACTAAAATGAAATTATATCTATGTCCGTAATAATTTTGTAATTAAAACGAAATGAAATACTCGTGATTGAATAAATTAGTCACAATTCTTGGCCATGCTGGTGTAATAGACAATTTATAAATAAAATTTTGTATCTAAGAATTTTTAACTGAAAAGCAAGGCACTTTCTTAAACCACAAAGCAAACTTCCTTGGAAAAAGAGGCAATGTTTAATTATATTTAGAATGTGGTTGTACACTTTTATTGCTATCGTGTATGAGTTTTTCATACGTTGCTGATTTGATTACGGGTAAAACGAGTCTTTCCTTATTTCAAATATTAAAATTACAAACATTTTCTGTCTTATTGAAGAGATCAGGATGACTTTTTACAAATATTCCGGCTTCCAGAATGTACTTTGAATATAATGTCAAAGTTCCCAATTTACGAAATAGAGGTTCGCAGGAATCGGTAGGTTTTGCTCCACAAATGGCACAAATACATTTTTTTTTGTACGATAAAGGCTCTGTTAGGGTCTGTATAAATTCCTTAAAAGAACAGACCATATCTTAGAACAGAAGCAACATAACCGTGGTAAGCAGTTAATACAAGTTTTTGTCCTGATATCTTGTTTAATCTACCTATATATAAAGCATACACAAATCTATTTAATTTCTAGCATACTTCATCAACTTAACACTTCCACAAAGCACATGGGTAAATTTGCAGGTTGTGTTGAGAACTGGATAGCTCAGTGGTAAAGCAACTGCCCGGTAAGCGAGCGGTCCCGGGTTTGAGACCCCGTTCAGAGCTCCTAACGTCCAGATTTAGTTTTCTGATTTTCTATTCTATACCTCAATGATATAAAATTAAATTTGTTATCTCCTTGCGATGCCGATGGATAGATTGTCAAGTGTTTAAAATATAGAAATTTGTTTCTATCATAGCAACACTTCCAGTTAAGATTCTTATCCAAGGTTATACACCCAATGACACAAGTCCGTACGGCCTATAACTCCAAAGTTAAGGGTCGGGGGGAGCGGGGAGTGGTATTTTTGAACTCAGGAGACACAGTTCTATCATGCAATGGTGCTAACTCCCAAGCCGTTATGCTCGACCTATTAGAGTGCAGTATCTGTTGCACAAGTTGCAGCGTGACGTCTATATCTGCACATCGGTCCGATGCACATTACATGTGCATGTAGCCTAGCAGACCGATGGTAACCTAAGCTCACAGCCAGGTATATACGACAGTTGGGATACCTACGTCAGCTTATCTACATCAATGATACCAAGAAATACTTTATAAAAAATTTTATTTAAAAAAAAAACCCCCTGACCCAGACTCAACCAATACTGGTGCTATGACGCCTCATACCACCAGTATTGGTTCTCGTCTGGGCCGTTTGGGAAACCCATCCGGGTCCCAATGGCCTCCCACTTCTTGACGTGGTGAGGGCCCGCAGCTTCGCCGCTGCAGCGGGACCTGGTCGGATCAGTAATCTGTAAATAGAAAAATTAACATTAATTTCGTTGAAGCTTACAAGACGTTCTGAGGGTTGGGGCATACGACAAACTCTTTGCTTAAAACTTCCAACGGTAATAAGAAACTTGGATGGGTCGTTGATAGCAGTTTGTAGAAATGATATACTCACAGCAGCAACCTGCGGAGGCACCTCAGGCCTGGCGGCAGGCCTCGCCTCCGACATCAGGACGATGATCATAGCCACGCAGATGGCCGCCTTCATTTTATAGTTTAGTGGCTGCGAATGAAAAGAAATAAAATATTAAATTCAGTCATAAAACAGGCGCTTTATCCCTGGAAAGAATGCACAAGAGAAGTATAAAAATGCACAAAATAATTAATTTAAATATTCAATACTTACATATAGCACGGAGAGTCACGGGTCACTTGGCACGTTGGCTGTCGATGAGCTTATGAATATCAAGGATAATTTGGGCCCATTATATAGGGGCCTGCTGATATCATCGCCTGTGACGTGAACGATCCAATGAAGCAATGTAACGAAAATTGATTAGGCATTTATGAAATAATCCTGAATTAAAATTAATAAATAATTGTGGTTAAATCGCGAGCGGTTTATACTTTTGCGTCACCCATCAGAAATAATGCCGATACCATTGTAATAATAGGCAACTATTTCTGTGGTTTGGCTGAAACCCTGACGTCAACGGAAATTTCACCATATTTTTATGCCATAACTAAATAAATGTTATCATACCGTTTGTTTTTAAACTAAAGTTGGGTTTGTACCTAATGCAGCTAATACAAAGTGCATACGTTTTGACATGCTAACTTTTTCAAACTCCGTACAAGATTAACTTGCACGCCGACCAGGTGTAACTCCGTCTTGGCCGTACGTACCATCGAGCTACCGATAAAACCGCGGTGCACGTGACTCTCCAACGCTGCATGGAGCTCGCGGTCACACAATGGAATGAGGTGCAGCGACTGTGCTATCTTTGAAGAAAAAACCATGTATTTTACTCAGGCTTATCGACAGCGGCTTGGCGCCCATCAGCGAACACGTCGCAACATACAAAAGTCCTGCCGTGATTTTGTTTTCAAAGGTGCGCATATAGCAACGGGGCGCGGCGAGAATGTTTAATTAACTACACGATAGACGCAACCTTGGCTGAAATTCAGGTGAATTCCCAATGACATCATTCGGCCTTGCCACACATGGTCCTGCCTAGCGACATACCTTTTAGTGATCGTTATCCTCATTACAACGGGTCGATAAGTCAAATAATTATTTGACCTATACCTATGGGTTTAATCGTTTGGCTAACAAGGAAAAATACTTCGGGAATCACGAAATGACGTAGCAACGAACCCGTGCTAGTTTTTATAAAACCGAAGATAAGGTATTTGGGATTATTTGGTTGCTACACAAAAGTAAAGTTTGACAACGCTTTTCGCTAACATAGCGAAACATCTCGCCGTCCGAGGGTCCGAGCAGAACGGTGACGGATAACACACAGCTTTCATAATGTAAATAATGTTTATGCAACATTACACCATCGATGTGTCTCGAGCGTTGCGGCGCATTGATACAGAGTGCATATATCAGACGTTCGTACTTGCGCTTGCTGCTCCGGCACCCTAACGTTATACTATCATTGCTGACATGCTGACTGCTACATGACGACGGTCGTAGTAAACGTAGTAAAGACATGTTCACGTCATACTATCTTACCTATGCAACATACGTGTACGTGTACGATAACTATATACATACACACACATATACACATACAAACGTGGTATGATCTCTACATTCGTCACGAACGTTTCAAGATTAAGGAATGTCTGTAGCAAAGGTCTACGAGCAGGTGAGCTTACGAACGACGTTACGTTACATATAATCTTAAAAGACTTCGTGTCGGAGTCGTCGCACCATCGAGCTACCGATAAAACCGCGGTGCAGGTGACTCTCCAACGCTGCATGGAGCTCCCGGTCACACAATGGAATCAGGTGCGGCGACTGTGCTATCTTTGAAGAAAAAATCATGTATTTTACTCAGGCTTATCGACAGCGGCTTGGAGCCCATCAGCGAATACGTCGCAACATACGAAAGTGCAGTCGAACGTTACACAGCGGGTGCTCGCCTGCGAGGCGCCCGTAAACTCGCCTACGGGCGCCGCAGTGTCGCAGTCATAATTTCTAATTATATCATTACACGCCCACATTCCGCTGAAATTTACTGGGGTTTCCTATTAAGACACTTAGCGTAGCGACACTTCGGGCGCGCCGCACATAATTTTTGTTTATGTGATTCCACGCCCAAGGTACTTGCCGCAACCTTGGCTGAAATTCACTGGAATTCCCCGTTACGACATTGCATGTATTTGCCACATATATTCAGGCGACTTTTATCGATCGTTTCATTTTACGACGGGTCGTTTATAACGAGGAAAAGCACTTTGTGAATCGATAAATGAGGTGCTAACACACCCGTGGAGTTATTATGAAAAACCCAAGATAAAGTATTTGGGTTAATTTCGTTGCTACGGCCACAAAACAAAACTAAAGTATGAAAACGCTTTTCGCTAACATATTTGCTGCTGCTTTCGCCGTCTGAGAGTCCGGCGGGCAAGACGGTGACGGATGACACACAGCTTTATAATGTAAATAAATAAAATGTTCATAAAATGTTCGTACACTAACTAGACACACACACACACACACACACACACACACACACACACACACACACACACACATATACACATACAAAAAAAAACGTGACATGATCTCTACATTCGTCACGAACGTTTCTAGATTAAGAAAGCCTAGCTAGCCTAGGATCGACGTTACGTTACTAGAAGTCTAAGTTTTGCGCCGTGGGCTTCATGGGCTATGCAGCTGTGATTTTCTTACTTTTGTGCAACACCTGCAAGTCTTTTGCAGAGATTTATGTCTAGAACTTATCCAGGAGCAAGCCCGGAGGCTCGCAACCACCGTTTGTAGTGAAAAAATTCAAGTGTATTTTGAGTGAAATGCATCCTAGTGCATCGGGTTAAGATTGCAATGGCAAGATTCTTAGTCACACCTGAAACTGCATTCAGGCATTATAGACCGGACGGATCTGTGTTCCTGGCTGTACTCAGTAATTTAGTAGCATTACTTTCTATTATAACATCGTTATTATGATGTATACCTACACATGTGCAACATAAGAGGCTCATTATTATAATTCTGAAATTGTACGAATGTAGTTTTGGACAAGTTAACTTGATTGTTTAAATGTAGCCGTTCATCTACATAACCAATGGTGTCATTTATATCATCTAGTGTTCTTTCTTATTTGTCACAACTATGGAAATATCATCGGTAAATAAAAATGATGCGTGGCTACTAATTTTAGGCAAATCATCATTATTATAAAGAAGAAATAAAAGGGGCCCCAATCTACTTCCTTGAGGTATGTACACCAAATTTATTTACTCTAACAGACAATTTGTGCGAATCTACTTCTTCGTTTTTATTTAACTTATTTATCTGGACATATTGCTTTTTATTTGAAAGGTAGCTTTTAATCCTATTGTCTGCTTCTTCTACTCGGTCTATGCTTTCCCCATTAATTGAGATATCAGGAGCCAAATCTACGATTTTCTCAATTTGTTTTACGGAGCCTAAAACCATAAATTTAGATTTAATGGGATTGAGTGCGAGCGATTTTTTATGCGACCAAGTAGCTACGCGGTTAAGATCATCGACAATTTTTATAACAGATTCTTGGGTCGCTCGTGGATGAAACGACAAGTATAGTTGTAAGTCATCTGCGTACATGTGGTAACTGCAATGTTGAATCTCTTTGATCATGTCAGCGCTGTATAAAATAAAAAGAATGGGGCCCAAAATACAGCCTTGAGGCACTCCTCTTGTCACCGGTCGTGGTGATGAACATTTACTTGCACCTGAGATATTATTTCTGAGTTCTACAATTTGAGAGCGGCCATCTAGATAGCTATCAAACCATTTAACTGAATCAGTGTCAAAGCCGTAAAAAGTCAGTTTTGACAAAAGAAGTGCGGGATTAATAGAGTCGAAGGCACGGGAGAAATCAAGCAGAGTCAGTATAGTACCCTCGCCTGAGTCCTGGGCTTTCAAGATATTATCTACAACGTCTAAAAGTGCAGTGGCGGTACTATTTTTTTTGCGGAAGCCTGACTGCAAGGAGGGAAGTATCTGGTTTGATTCAAGGTAAAATATAGCCTGTTGACAGACCACCTTTTCAAGGATTTTTGAGACACAAGGAAGAAGACTGATAGGGCGTAAATCCTTCACATTAGTAGGATTCGGTTTTTTTGGTAGGGGACGAACTAGTGCCACCTTCCAGACATCGGGGAAAGTAGAAGTTTTAATAGATTGATTAATGATGTAAGTCAAGATGTCTAGCGTACGTGGAAATGTTAGAAGAATCATCTTAAGAGCGATGCGATCGACTCCTAAGGCATTTGTGATTTTTCCTACTAAATCAGTCGTAACAGTTTGGATACTAAAGCTCGAGGTACCAAATCTGTGAAGTTCAAAATATGTAAGTAAAGATATATCAACTCGTACCTCTCCGGGGATGTCAAGAAAATGACGATTTAAGTCATCCGGATTATTAAAATGTGACGGGAGGTCTTTGCTTTCATGATTACGTAATACTGAGGATTTTAGATTTTTCCAAAGCTTTGCCCCGTCATTACAGTGAGTATTAATATTATTTTTAAAAAAAGCCTTTTTCTCATTATGTACTGCAACGTTTACCAAGTTTTTTAATTCCTTATAATATTTTTTATGGATTTCTGATTTGCTTATGTGAAACCGCTTATATGCTTTATCTCGTAACTGCATCATGAATTTGACATTGTCAGTAATCCATGGATAACTGCGCTCTTTGATTAAAATAGTCTTCTCGGGGGCATGTAGGTCAAAAAGATTAATCATGTAAGCATTAAAAACCTCAATCATGTCATTGACATTATTTAGGGTTCTAATGTAATCCCAGTCCATTGAGTTAAGGTCTTTTTCAAATAAATCAGGGATTATGTCATTCAGAGGCCTGTACGTTATCCACTGGGGAGTAGGTTTAGGTTTCTTGAAGTTGAACTCACTTATAACTTATTGGAAAATATTTCAGCACAAAGTTTTAAAAATATTGTCGAATGTGACGTTATTGTGTGTATGTGGTGATGAAATTGTTGGTGAAAAGAGGGTGTATGAGTGTTGACTGTTCCAGTGACAATTCATACTCGCCATACCCTGAAACCCCCTCGAGGATAAATGTCGCGACGATGTCTCGCTGCCTCCACCGAATAAAGCCGTAAGGTGCTATTACTTGCATTTTTATGTTTTTCACAATTCGACATCTCCAAGGTTTAATAAAAATTGTAATTATTTTTTCAGAATATTTTTGCAGTTTTAGAAAAGTTATTTTTTTTTCCGTAGTAAGAGCTGTTATTTTTGATACAAATTTACACGAGAATAAAAAAATTACTGGTGATTATTCGTTTAAGTTTGAAATGTTTTATGAGGTACCTAATTAACGCTTACAACACTGTTCTGCGGCGTGACTAGGGTTGCCAACTCTCAAAGGAACCAATCCGGGAGATTTGAATAAATCGGTGGGGCGTTGAAGGAAAGTCGGTACATTAGTTGATAATTTTTATTTTTTTTATTTATATTTCGATTGCTTACTAAATCATTTTTTAATGGTCTTGTAGTCTTTGAATTCCTTCCCATCTAATCAGTTCTTTCAGTGATAAAATTGTCACTGTTTGGTATTCGGGGTCTTCAAAATTATGCCACTTTTGTAAATAATTCAAACAGCATGTGAAAAACTTATTGATTTAGTTATACATATCATTTTTCGAGGTTCATCAAAATGCTTTAATAAATCCATTGGGGCGACTATTGCGCGCGCGATTTATTTAGTTTGATTTTTAGAAAGTCGGGAGAAATTAGTACATTCCAGGAGCTCGGGAGGCAGAACAATATTCCGGGAGTCTCCCGGGCATTCCGGGAGGGTTGGGAACCCTAGGTGTGACCTCTGCGCACGTCTTGGCAACTATCTTTACGGCTATATTCGCGTGCAGATATTGACTCTCGTTTCTGTAACATGCTTTTACCAAACTAAATGCACCAAAGGCTGAAATATTTAAGCACCTTAAAAACACGTATAAATTTAAGCGGCAGCAGAAAATATATAAAATGTTCCAGAATAAAGATGTAGAATACTAATACAGAGCGTTTATCACCGAGCAATTGTTAGCGAATATCTTTGTACTGACTTGTTGCAACTCAGGCCGCGCTGCAGAATGACGACGAACAAAGCCGTAAAGTAATGTTGCGAAAACCAAAACTTATGTTTGATGCGGTAATGTATACTTTTCTTTATATTTTCAATAGATACTATAATCACCAAAATATTGATCTTTTGATATAAGTTTGGAATAAAAGTTAGCTACCTATTGAGACATATTCTGAAGCAACATGTCCTAATCAGACGTTTATAAAAAGTGCTCTAAAATGAGTTAGCGCGACTTAAATTTTTTTAGTATTCTGAAGCTGGCTTTTACGAACGTCAAATTAAGATTGTTACTGAATTTGCGACACATTTACGATGACAGCTCTAAGGCATTCAACTTAGGTTTTTTGGTATTCTGGAGCAACAATTTAGAGCTCTATATTGGTTTGACAGCTCTAATTTTAGAGAATTTTATGTTGCACCTATTTAGGTGCGCTCTAAAATATTACTAAGTATAAATGCGAGTTTTTTCCACCTTTTTCCCAGTAGTGGTAACTTTTATTTGGTTTCTAGGTGGAACTGAATAATCAAAGGTGTGTTCTAGTACCTTACCTCACTTCATAATCCAGCAGTTAAGCTGAAATATGTGTGAATTTTTCAAATGAATTTTGTTTGTAGCACCGCTATTTATCATATTATACAAAATGGTGACTTTTATTTGTTACTTGTTCTTAAAAGGTTAGGTACCTATACCAAGCATTCAAGGGCGGATGCAGGATTTATTTTGGGGGGGCACAAATGCCAAATAGGGTAGCGTTCCAAATCACTTTTCAAGATTAAAATATTGCTCGCTGTCAGAGAAAAGTAGCTCAATGCTGGTTCCAAAACATCTAATTTTAGGTTTTGGAACCAGCATCGAGCTACTTTTATCTGACAGCGAGCAATATATTAATCTTGAAAAAGTTCTGGGAACTTTTGACGGTCATTCCCGTGCTTTATATATTTTGTTCTGTTGGGTAAGAGACCCCACTGGTGAATGTTCAGTCGAAATTATGTAATACTTAAACAGATTTGGAATAAAAATTTATCCAAGGTCCCAAAATCCAAAAACTTGTGACTTTTGTTTTTTTTATTTTACTAGCCTAACCTCCGTTCATCAATTAACACTTTCGTCAGATTCCGACACTGACAGCAGGATAGCGTATACAATTTTCAAAGCGTGCGACAGGGATGGCATTAGAACCAGTGTCGATACCCCCAATTTATGAACGCGGCCCCGGGACTACAATCATTATGATAAATTATAAAATTTTAAAAGAACAACTCCAAATTGGATTTTTTATTAATAATTAGCCACATATAAGTTAAATGTTATTGTTTTCATAGTAAAAAATCGTTTAAACTAAACATTTCCAAGCCAAAAGGATTTTTTTTTTTTATAAACAGGTAATTATCGATGATGGTTCAGCTCTAGTCGACCACAGATACAAATTAATTTTAAATCAATTATCTGTTCTGTGAATTCAACTTAGAGCATCTTAGGAACCTCTAAAAAGTGACTTATAGTGCCACCAATTTAACTGTTCAGTAAAATCATTCGCTGTCTCTTTCTAATTATACTCTTTTCTACCGCACTAGAAAGAGATGGGTGGATAATCCAACTGAACAGATAAGTTGGTCGCACTGTAAATTTAGGGCTGGTTGCTACTCAGAATAGGTGTCAATGATCCCCATACTATGATTTTACCTCATGTACAGAATAAGTTATAAGCAATTTTGGTTTTTTATTTTTTCTGAACATTTGCGATTTTGATATTACCGTTTTATTCGGTGGGGGCAGCGGTAATTTTAGGGTTTCGTACCTGAAGAAGAAAAAAATGGAGCCCTTACAAGATCAGTTTCTTGTCCGTCTATCTGTCCGTCTGTCGATCAAGACCTTTTATCCCGGGAACGCGTAAAGGTATCAAGTTAAAATTAAAACGATATACTCAAGTTTACTGTCCCTTGATGCTGTAAAAAATCAAACTTCTAAGTTAACAGTTAATACCTACATGATGATTATTCCAATAAAATGCATACAAAAACAAAATACTTCTATCAGCTTCGTTCGTCATACAACAGTAAATATTGTAAATAATATGTCTTTCTTTTCTCTGCAAACCCATCGGAACACAAATACATTTTTGCGCGTGACTATACCTTGAGATCGACCGAACGTGCTATGCAATATTATAGTATGCAGTTCTATGCACTATAGTATGCACTTCTATGCATCATATTATATTACGTAAATGCATGAAGCATGAAACCTGCTCTGAAATTAAAGTCGACGGTGAGGATGTTTAAAGAGAGTCTTGGGGTAAGTCATCTCTTTCTTACTTGCTCTCATTTTAATTTTGTAAAAGTTCTTATCTTAGAGAACTGCGTTTAATATTTGCGTTCGATAAATGGTCAACTGATTAATTAAGTTTGCAAAAAAACTCTTGGTTATGAAAATACTCTTGAACGCTAGAAAAAAAAAATCATAATGTTTTTGGGACATTGTTTAAATATCTGTTATTCTTTGGAAGGACTATTTGTTTTAACAACAATTCTTCTTTAATTGTTTTGCAAAACTCTAAGGAAACAGTTTCATTGCTGTTGTTTGCGTTACTTTCAAAAACAATATACAAAAATCCATCTATCCATCCATAAGCCTGTTTCGTCCACTGCTGGACATAGGCCTTTCCAGGATTTCGCCACTCTTGGCGGTCTTCCTGGAAGAAATGCCCATACTCACACACGCTGGGCAGGCGGGTTGGTGGCCGCGGTGCCGAAACCCTTGCACCAGTGACGCCGCTGCCCGTCACCAGTCTGTTTTATATAAGGCCCGGCAATTGAGGATGGATATACCGCCACCCATCGGGCCCAGGCAATGGTGGGCCGCCTGGTTTTGCCTGAGAGCTGTTCTCTCACTCTCCCCCGAATAACTTCGGGGAGGTTTGCGAGTAAGGTATACAAAAATATATACAAAAATACAAACACAAAAATAGCATACTAACTAAATAAAAAGATAACATACCAATATTGTTGAGGTCTCTTTTCAGTACAAAATAAATTGGTAACGAACACATAAAAGGGTGTAATGGAAGGCTAGTTCAGCGCCCGAGATCTTGGAACTAGATTTATTTTATCCACCAGGAAGTATAGGTTAGAGAGAGTATGACGAAGGTATTTGAGGTTATGTATGTGGAGGATTGTGAAGTGATGAGACACACTTCACCGTTTTTAAGAGAACGATCGCCTTAAGAAGCGCCTGTACATAAATACACTGGATTTCGACATTTTAACGACGATGAATTCAGCACATTCAACTTTCATTTAGTTTAATCCTGCAATTCGAAGCTGAAGTCTAAATTAGAGGAAATGAGCACAGAATTTGTACCTTTGTGCCATTTTGTGCGGGAAAATGTTGGCTGCACCAGTGTGGTTGCTTTTGTTATATAGTTTTAAGTATTATCATTATAGGTAGCTGCAACATTTATAACAGTATATGCTTTAAGTGCGGTAAGGAGGCAAAAGCCTACGAGGACGATTAGAAACACGAGCGATAAGCGAGTGTTTTAAACTTAACAAGAAAGTTATTGCCCTTACCTACGTGTATTATACTACGTTTCTCAATGCTTCAAATGAACTTCAGGCGGGCATTACTTTTTTTCTCCGCACGCAAGTTGCCAACTTGACGGAAATAAGCTGCTTTCAGTTTGATGCGTTCGTAGACTCTCACATGCCTTGATACTGTCGTGCTGTTAGTGGTAGGTGGGTGTCGTCCGACGATCTAACTGAACGTATCCTACGAACGCATCAAACTGAAAGCAGTTAATTTCCGTCAAGTCTCATATGGTACAAACAAAATGAAAAAAAGCAATTTAAGACAAAATTACTTTGCCAACAATTTTGATGCATAACATGAAATGGGTCTTGCGAGCATTTGCATCGAAAAAATATATGACTCGCCACCGTAAAATTAAAAAATAAGTTTAATGGTAAGTTTTTGTTAAAGGTTATTTTATAAACTAACCAAACCTAGTAAAATTATGAAATACTAGCTTTTGCCCGCAGCTCTGCCCGCGTCAAAGAGATTTTTGTGGAAATAAGGAAAACAAAAGAATATGATTTTTTTGAACGACTATATGCAACGGATACCATGTTTAACCAAAGTGCTAATAAAGACAAATCAAATAAGCCTAAACTTGAAGGGTTTGCTGTTTTCCGTTGAGGAGATCCCGTATCCAACTTCCAGTTCCATCATCAGACCCTGATCACCATGTTTTACCAAATTGCTAACAAAGACCAATCAAATAAGCCCAAACTCGAAGGGTCTGCTGTTGTCCGTTGAGGAGATCCCGTACCCATCTTCTAGTCCCATCATTATACCCTGGTTACCATGTTTTACCAAAGTGCTGATAAAGATCAATGAAATAAGCCTAAACTCGAAGGGTCTGCTGTTGTCCGTTGAGGAAATCCTGTACCCATCTTCCAGTTCCAACATCAGATCATGGTCACCATGTTTTACCAAAGTGCTGATAAAGACCAAGAAGCCTAAACTCGAAGAGTCTGCTGTTGTCCGTTGAGGAGATCCCGTACCCATTTTCCAGTTCCAACATCAGATCATGGTCACCATGTTTTACCAAAGTGCCAATAAAGACCAATCAAATAAGCCCAAACTCGAAGGGTCTGCTGTTGTCCGTTGAGGAGATCCCGTACCCATCTTCCAACCCCATAATCAGGCCCTGGTCACCATGTTTTACCAAAGTGCCAAGAAGTGTGTCAGGATCGTTTTAGATGGAAATCTGTAGTCAGATTAATCTCATACAGTTTTCTCGTATGGGAAAAAATCAATACATAAACCTGGCTGTAATCACAATTTCAAGCTAAATATTAGCAAGCGGTGTGTCCGGATCGTTGTAGATGTAAATCTGTAGTCAAATTAAACTGATATAGTTTTCCCGTACCGGAACAAATCATTACTTAATTCATAGTATTTAGTGTATTTATGCTTAAACCTGGCTGTAGTTACTTTTTTAAGCTTAATATTAGCAAGAGGTGTGTCAGGATCGTTGTAGATGGGAATCTTTAGTCAGATTAAACTGATACAGTTTCCTCGTATGGAAAAACAACCGGTTTTATCACGTGTATCTAACCATTTGGTCAAGGAACGCCGATAAAGCAGATAAGAAGCGTTTTTTCTCTCGACATGGTTCACAAATATCAAATTTTCAAACTGAAAACTTATTTTTATTAAAATAAAATAGGTATAGCCTTTGTTACTCACCAATAGTATAGCTTTTTATAAAAGGAAGAACTTTTAGAATCGGTTCAGTAGTTCCAAAGTTTACCTCAAACATACATACAAACAAACAAACAAACAAATCTTTCCTCAATATAGTTGGGGAAAAACTCTTTTCGCAAATAGTATGTATGAACTCATAATTCACTCTTTGGCTATACCATTTATATCTGGCTGGTTTTGGTATTATTCAAAGGTTTAAATTTTAAAAAAGAATTCCAAATTCAAATTAGGTAAAATGTGTGATTTTCATTTGTTTTTCGTAGTGTTAAGATAAGTGAATCTAATGAAGAAATTCGATACATTTTAAAATTTTACTACAAAAAAGTTAAAAATGCAACGCAAACCGCGAAAAAAATTTGTGATGTTAATGGGCCTAGTGCAATGTCTGTGAGAGTACCACAAATTTGGTTTAAGCGTTTTCAATCCGGAAATTTTGATGTCAAAGATGCACCTCGCTCTGGACGCCCTGTTACGGATAAAATGGATGCCATTTTTAAAAAAGTGGAGCAAGGTCGGCATATCAGTAGTTACGATGTAGCTGAAGAACTGGGGATTGACCACAAAACAGTTTTGGCACTTTTGAAAAAAGCTGGGTACACAAAAAAGCTCGATATTTGGGTGCCTCATGAGCTTACTGAAAGAAACTTAATGAATTTGTGATTCTTTAATATGACGTAATTTCATTTTTGAAAAACCTGATAACTGGTGATGAAAAGTGGATCACGTACGACAAGAACGTGTGAAAAAGGTCATGGTCAAAGGCTGGTCAGGCTTCACAGACTCTGGCAAAACCCGGGTTATCTCGCAACAAGGTAATGCTGTGTGTATGGTGGGATTAGAAGGGCATTATTCATTATGAGCTGTTACCGCCAGGCAGGACCATCGATTCTGAACTCTACTGCGAACAACTGATGAGATTAAAGCAAGAAGTTGAGAGAAAGTGGCCGGAATTAGTCAACAGAAGGGGTGTGGTTTTTCATCATGATAACGCTAGACCTCACACATCTTTAGCCAGTCAGCAAAAATTATGAGAGTTTAGCTGGGACGTATTAATGCATCCGCCGTATAGTCCTGACCTTGCACCTTCAGATTTCCACTTGTTTCGGTCTCTTCAGAATTCTTTAGGCAGTGTCAGGTTAACATCACGAGAGGACTCCCAAAACCACTTGTTGCGGTTTTTTGATCAGAAGCCCCAGAATTTCTATATATATAATTGTGTAGATGGGATTTTGTAATTTCAATCTCTTAATATAAGTCTCATTATTTTGTGACAAACTGTGTTTATAAAGGAACTTAATATTATTCCAAAATTGAATCCTGTGTTGATGTTAAAGATAAAGGCTCAGACAAATATTTGAATGTTTACATTTCTACCAAACTTCCATTTGTTTACCTTCCACGCGTATTGGAAACAATATTCTTCGGTTACCTTGTGAGAGCCAAAGGTTTATGGTTCGTATTCCAAATTAATAATTATAATGTCTACAACAATGTATTAGGGTTGGCTCGCTACAACAAGTTCGTTGTTGGCTTTTTAAGGTGCATAGGCACGCCACCGTTTTAGGTTTTGAGTATAAGACCTGGTATTTCAAAAGGCACCATTTTGGAAATTTATGAACATTGTTTTTTTTTAAAGATATCAAGCTGGAGGTAATAGGAGACATAGAAAGTTGTTTTCTTGCGTTATAGGTACAAAATAGGTTTTGGTATAGGTACAAAATTTTACATTTCTTCCAAATAGCGACTTTGTAAATGCCCGTATTAAACTATGGAGGTCTTAAACTTAATTCTTTAACGAAAAACGACACAAAAACGAGTTATCAAATTTTACACTAAGACGGTGGCATGCATATGCGCCTTAAGAGGCCTGTAGTCGGCGGCTTGAAGTCAGTTGCACACGGGGTCGCTATGCTTGCTATTTCATTCTACATTCAAGTTCGGGTTATAGAGCACTGACTGACTGTTATTGGTTGGCGAACGTTCATTTCCCGAGCTCGTACGGAACTAACCAAGCACGGTGTCAAAGCCAAGATTTCATAAATTTTTTGAAAAAACTCGAGAATGGTTTTGGTTCTTTCTATGATTTCAGGAGAAATATCCAAAAAATCGAAATGAAACAAAAATATGTTAAATAGTATAAAATATACTAAGTATGCTGTAAACCAAAAAAAAAATTATTTTTTTTAAAATTTTTTTTTATTTATTGTTTCGATTCTAGGACATTGCGGTACATAAAAATTCATTAAAATATGTGTAAAATCCAGGACTTTTTTACGCTTGTAACTTTTGTATGTATTTGATTTTGATAAATGTTTTAGGTTCAAGTCATGGATATTATATGGGATATGTAGAAAAAGAAAAAAATAATAAGCAAGTACCTATAAATGAGGATATTATCAGCGAACTGCGCTAGTATGGGAGTTAGGGCGAATAGAGTGCCCTTAACTGCTTAATTTACTACCAGCATAGGTTGAATATTTCAGCCATTTTGTTTATAAAAAGATTAACCTAGTCAAAGCTTCAGACGATTGATTTAAAATACATCGTCACGACATCTCCGAGGGGGTGTCAGGTGCGTCATGTACACACTCGTACACCCAACTCACGATTATTACGTCCCAACGTGGTGGGTAGTGAGCCCTATCACCGTACTTCGGGTACGACTACTTGCTTTTAAAAGCAAATTCAAATATTTATTCTGAAAAAAAGATACAACAAAGTATACTTTCCACAAGTCAATATTAATATTTAAAAAAACAATAGAATATGTAAAAAAATAAATCAATACATATAATAAAGCAGTAGAAACCCCTGTGTCTGTACATTGAAGAAAAGTAATAGAAATAGGAAGGGGGTGACTTAAGAAGAGTAATAGAACACAAATAAACCATTTTTAGAATTATTTTCTGTCAGTCTGTCTGTTTGTTCACGCACATCTCCAAAACTACTGAACGGATTTTCATGTAGTTTCCACAGCTGTAAAAAACTTAATTTGGAATAGAATAAAGGCTTTGTTTCAGTAAAATCTCGGAAAAAAAGTTATTGTCATATTATTATAAAGGTTTTTGGAATTTAGTTTTCTACTGGTAGTAAGTAATTAGAAGTCATGGTACGGGATCTCCTCAACGGATACAGCAGACAATTCGAGTTTGGGATTATTCAATTGGTCTTTATTAGCACTTTGGTGAAAACATGGTGACCGTTGCATATTGTCGTTCAAAAAATCAGATTTTTTGTTTTCCTAATTTCTGAGAAAATTCATTCGACGCAAGCGGAGCCGCGGGCAAAAGCTAGTAATCAATAAATAAGCATAACATCATGATGAATAACAACACTAAACTACTCGTTTCACAATAATTGTATAATATTAATCCCAACCGGTTTCGGTAATTACACCATTATCAAGGGTTTCTAATAACTAACACATTTTGCAGGATATATAAGATGACATTAATTTATACAGCCAAACTTATACTGGAGGCTTGGTAAGTGATTAGTAACACGGGTCGATAACACTTTTCGCTAATTGCGCAAAATAAAATGTTGACTCTTCTTAGTAATTGACTCGGGGCTGGGCTTGCGTTTGTAACGCGAAAAGAACAATTTACGAATTTCACAAAAAGTGTCATCGAACCTTGTTACTGAGCACTTACTGAGTCTTCAGTAAGAGGTTGGCTGCATAAATTAAATTCACCTTATATAGGTAAATTTGGTACATTGGTTCGACGTGCAAACAATGAAGCTACTTGTTTATTTGTATGTATGTATTTGTGTATTTAAGTATGTATTTGTATGTAGTATATTTATAATTAGATTATAGATTTAGAATTAACTCAGAATGTACCTATGCACTGATATGAATTTCTACAATAAAAATGTTTCATATTTTCCCAAGGTTGACTGGAAGAAATTCCTTTTAGGAATAAGTCAGCCCTTGCCTTCTGTCTGTTCTTTGTATATTTGTAAATATCTTGTTCTGTGTGCAATAAAGTGTTTATTCATTCATTCATTCAATAAAATGCGTCGTTAATCAAATAAATAAATAAACATAAGGTGACTCGTCTTCACAGCCAAAACCGTACCGTAAACCTAGCAATTGGCATTACCAAGGTTCAATGACCCCATCCGCGACATACGCAAAGTAATATTCAGACACACACTAATTGAGTCGAGGTTGTTTTCAAATAAGTATGTAGGCACAACAAATATTTCTCGCACTTCGCAAACAGGGTCACTGAACCCCGGCCCCACTACCCACCGAGGCCCCAGCACGAACCCGGCCACACGAATGAAAGTCGTCCTATAATAATACGGGAATTACATGAAAAAATAATATTTATACATATATGCATGCCGGTTTACCTCACATGCTGTCCTCCACCATCAGCAAATGGCATGTAGAGTCAACAAAAGAGATAGATAACCACGTCCAGAGCAAACAGTTTGATCCGTAGACTTGATGAGAAATACTTGTTAATTCAAACAGACCCGCACTATTGATCAGGTATTCCTCATTTCACCTAAGCATCACTCGTTAGTGGGTCTAAGAATTAAATATTTGGACTGACCTCTAGGTACCTATATCTTTCATTGACCGTACATATTATTACACGAATATTTTAAAAGATCGATGCAACGATATACCTAATGGGTGCTCACGAGACTGCTATCGAATATTGGACATGCGTGTTAGGGTGCAATGCACAGAACATTAATGTTCTGAGGCGCAATATGTCCATCGCACAACGAAAGAGATAAACATATCTCAAAAAGTGCGCGGCCGAGTAATGCAAGTGAAATTCACAAGGGCGTTTACAACAGTCATTATTGTAATTTTAACTTTATTAATTTGGACGGACTGTTTTCAACTAAAAATCACCATAAAGGTTCCTTTTACCTTTTAGGTACTACGGAACCCTCACACGCCTTCACTTTTAATTTTTTTTTTCAATGCAGCGAATTTTTTTCTATAGGTGCAAGCCACACAGAAATGGCGCGGCGCGCATAGAGCGCGCGGGCGTCTTTCAAATTTCGTGCAAAACGCATAGAAATAAAGTCGCAATTTGAGGTATGGTACGGACGCCCGTTCCACGCCCGACACCGCCTGAAACATACTATTCGGTGTGTTCAAATTGTGACTTTATTTCCATGCGTTTTGTACGAAATTTGAATGACGCCCGCGCGCTCGATGCGCGCCACGTCGCTTCTGATAGCTGTTCATAAATTAACAATTTCGTCACGTTCCGACACTGACAGCAGGATAGCGTTTATAATTAGCAAAGCGTGCGACAAAGACGGCATTAGAACCCGTGTCGCGAACCCTAGTTTATGAACGCGGCCCTGTGTGGCTTGAACCTTTCGTTTTGGGCTCTGTTATCGTTGTGGAAAAAAGCTCATTTATGATACAACGTGTTTTTTTTCCAGAAAAGACAGGGGTCTACTATAGTCTGTGAGTACTACTGTTTTCGAATCTCATTTTTTATTACTAATGTCGTCTTAATGTTCTTTGTAGTTCTTACAAATATCCTTGCGAAGCTGCGTCTATTTTATTACAATCACTACTTACGAGTATTTATTAGAAAAACGTGCAAAGAACAAAAGTACGCCTATGAATTTCACAAAATTAACTGTGATTTACGCAAGAATTCTTCTATTTCTTTCGAATGCTCAAAGAGATTTATATGATTCTTTCACCATATTTTTTACAATTCAAAATTGAATTTTTTTCCCGTCCATGGCGTCCATGTGAAAAACATTATTTTCTCGCTATCCGAAGACGCAACATATCAATCATTCTGTGATATCAATGTTATTTCAATATCGGTTTCATCGACTTTTGTACTGACACATATCGAGTTGCTAATTTAGCGTGGGCATGCGCCTTAGTTCCGAAAAACTGATTGCTCGATTGGACAGGATTCGAATCCGGGTCTCCAGGTTGATGAGAATCCTGAGTCCTGACGACTGAACTCATATATTTTATACTAGGTATAAATAAAGGAGTTAAGAAGTTGTGTTCGTACTCTGTACGTGTGTACACATAATATTTTTCAAGATTTTAAATCAAATGTGTAATAAAACAAAAAGAAATGTCTGTCTGTATCTAACTCAATAACATAACGCCCAAAACAAAACAAAACGGGGCAAAAACTGAATAAACGCGAGCTAGTAGAATTTTAAAATAAGTCAGCTCCGGAAAACGACAGTAAAATGAGCTAATCAGTGCATTGAAATAGTACATTACTGCTACGACCAGGAAATAAGCAATAAAAGTCTGAGCCCGTAGGGCGAGGAGTTTCGTATATGAGGCCAGGATTGCTAATTCATGGTCGAAGCAAGTTTAGTGCTTTTCTCAAAAAATAAATGAGACATTTTAATGTTTTTCATGATAATTAATGAGTTATATCAAATATAATAAACTGACTAGGAAATATTAAAAGTTACTTACTTGCTCATATTTGGGCGATTAGTCATGTTTATTGTTATTGATTTCTTTATTAGTGGAGTACAATCTATAGTATTCAGTATTCCTTTATTGCACTCATGTTGTAAATTGTACAATACAGTACAGGTCTTAAATAACATTTTTTGTAATAAACATGAACCCTGACAGGGCATAGCAATTTCTTAAATATAAATTATTACAATAACAGAGTATGCCTTAGCATAGGAGATACATTATTAAATCTTCATGTAGGTAACAGATAGCAATTTCCTTAATTTAAATAGTCTAGGAAATAGATTTGATTCAATATTTATATTTATTTCTTAACGATTCAAAATTGTTCATCTTTTTAACAGAATAATTGAATTTTGGTATTTCAATTCTAAAGTAATTA
The DNA here is from genome assembly GCA_910592155.1 of Ypsolopha scabrella. Taxonomy (NCBI): domain Eukaryota; kingdom Metazoa; phylum Arthropoda; class Insecta; order Lepidoptera; family Ypsolophidae; genus Ypsolopha; species Ypsolopha scabrella. Next base: position 1,017,549 of record OU342980.1, on the reverse strand, counting down.
TTATTAATATGAATAAATTCAGTCTTGCAAAAATTCATAGATGGAGTAATAACATTTTTTCAGGAGGTAGAGTTTTAGCTGTTGTATTTTTGATTCATCTTTGGTTGCTGTTACAATTTGTTTTTTAATAATTTTTTTATGGATTTTTACACACATTGCAAAGGGACTTGAATGTATCATTTGTAGAGTAGATATGGGGTTAGCAAGCCTGTTTTTTGGTCGTAAATTTTGTGGGCGTGTGTAAATTGGGAATAGTTCTTTGTGTGTTGTGGTGAATTTAAAAACTTCTAAAATATTCTTCTATATCAGAGCCTGCTTTTGAACTCATTTTGTAATTTATTTGCACAAAAAATACTTTCAACTAAAATTTATAGCAACATAAATTCCCGCTTTTACGCAACTTTTTTTTATTATTGCCAGCTGGGCAAAGGTATTTACCGCCATGCAGCCTCTAGCCTTCATGGACAACGCCATCTAGAGGAACGCTAAGTACTAAGAAAAAAAAAACAACGAGTAAACCTCCTTAGTGTCTTAAAAACATAAGTAGACTGATAGTTTTAAAAAGGAAACATATGAAATATACTCTGTGAACATATGGTATGTAATGGAATCTCATACGAATTTCCTGGACAGTTATTCAGATTTCCTGGACACTTTTAATAGCTCGCCAGGATGAAGTATTTTCTGGTAGTTCTTTACAGTATGTAATGGTAATATTACAATATATTTTTGACAAAATATTTATATCATGAATTTTATTTCATTTTATTGAGATACTGACGTAAGTATTATTAATGCGCATAACATGGCGAAATCGATTTCGTAGATAATATGCTAGGGAAGAAGAAAAAATACTTCGTTAAAGACAGGCTTCCCTTACACGAGCGCCCTTCACTTATTTGACACTTCACTTGATGATTAAATAAATATCGAAGCCCTTTTATCGGCTTGTCTGGGATATATCGGGTGACAGGCGCCGGCGGGGAGTGGGGAGGGGCAGCAACTCACGGGGGCTGGGGCGGAATAAAAGCCAATAAGTTATAGCAAATGGAGCGCCTCGGCTCGCGTTCGTACGCTTTGTGATATTTATTAGACCAAGTGTTGTGGCCTTCCATGTCCCCTCTACTGGTTTAAATATACACAGAGCGAGGAGAAATTGAATGAATTTCAGAGCCTTGTGTAATTTGGTCGAGTTATGTAAACGGTTTCATACACAAAAGCTGAGAAATTGAAGTTGGGTTAGTTGGATGCGATTTATTTTTGTTTCATTTTATTTATTCGATCTCCTCTTAGCCCTTCTGTACATTGAAAAACGGATAAGATCTAGGCTTCCTTTTATATACAACTTAGAACGTCTTTCTTGATAATGGGTCATTTATCATATCGGGTTATACCATAATACTGTATATACCATGTCAGGATGACATTGTAAACTTCGATATTTTATCATTTCTTTTTTTTTTAAATTCAAAAAGTTCATTTGTAAAATAGATACATAAAGTATACTTTTTACATGTCAGAAAGTAATCTTTATAAAACAATAGAATATAATAAAACAAAAAATAATTATTATAAAGGAAATATATAAAAATATATATATATTTAGGTTGGATACTAAAATGTTATAAAATTATACACCTGCATAAAATATAGCATTAAAGGAATAACAATATTATATTATAATGTATACGTGCCTATTGCAATACACAAATCACTTGATAAATAAACTAAATTAACCATAAATAAAACGAATGCCTAACCATCCGCCCATTCGATTAGTCTCGCTAAGAAGAAGGGCAAGAAACTTAGCAAGCATGTCTTTTTTTTTCAATTGTGCATTATTTTACCAATCAGTTTTGTTACATAATCCTATTCTATACTATTTTCTTATACCTACTTGGGTAAAGGCATAAAAAATATAAGACCGCAAGAATAATGTCACGAGAAAAAAATTATCATAGTCAACCCGTCTCATATTGTCTATTACCTTTAACAACAGAGTCAGCTTACATATTGATTAACTTTAAGCTTTTAGAGGAATAATACAGTATTAAAATTTGCTAATTAACAATTACAATTTTGATAAAAATTATTTTTGTTTAGTTCACCATGCTTCATTATCGTCCAAATAATCATTGATTTTATAATAAGCTTTTTTTAGTAGTCCCTGCTTTATATACAGTTTAAATTTATTTTCAGGCAAACTAAGGACCTCCTCTGGAAGTTTATCCTAAAATATTATCCCATGTTCTACCAAAGAGGTACCTACGTTGGCAAGTCTAAATTTTGGAAAAGCTAGTTTATGTTTCTTTTTGGTTTCAATAGAGTGGTGCACACCAAGCCTCGGGAGATTATCAATATTTTTCTGACATGTCTAATAACTTAATAAATAAATTCACATGGGCACATAAATATTGTATTTATTTCTTTAAACTTTTCTCGTAATGAATCTCGGCACTTCATGTTATAAATAGACCGAATTGCTCTCCTTTGCAAGACAAAGACTGCTTCTATATCTGCGGCTCTAGCCCACAACATTATACCGTATGACATAATGCTGTGAAAATAACTGAAATATACTAATCTAGAAGTATCTTCATCTTCGTCTACCACAGAGAGCTTCTATGTTGGGACCCCACTGAAGACGATTTAGTTTCGTTTACTAACTCCAGCTTGGACCCCTGCAAAAATAAACTGACATTATTTGCTAATGTAAATTGTATATATTTCGTCTTTTTTGCATTTGGAACTAAATTATTTGCAGTGAACCAATCAAGAATCAGGGAGAGAGTTGAATTAAGAACCCATTATTAACTATCGCATTTTACAATCTTATCCCACTATCCCACTAATATTATAAATGCGAAGCTTGGATGTATGGATGGATGGATGTTTGTTAATCTTTCACACCGTAACTACTGAACTGATTGGGCTGAAATTTTACATGAATGTAGTTCTAGACCTGGAATAGGACATAGGCTACTTTTTATCCCACAAATCAATTCCCATGGGATGAAAATGAGCTTTCAAATTTCTATAGAAAAGTGATGTGTCACCCTTTCACGCCATGCTTACGAAACCGATTAGACTGAAATACCGATGAAATGTTGCATAAATGTAGTTCTAGGCTTTGAATAGGACAAAAACTACTTTTTGCCTTTGTTCCCAAGGAAAAACTATAAAAGAGATACACAACATGGGAAACAGAGGCGCATTACCAATGATGTTATAAAAAAAGGGATGTTATAAAAAAATATATTTTCTAACCTCGTTGCGCATTACACACACATTTCACCAGCTGTGTTTACTGTAGGTAACTGTCCGAATAATATTGACTGATTTTATAGGAGAACACAAAAACTAATTCAACGCAGGTGAAACCGCGGGCAATAGCTAGTATACAATATACTTAAACCAATTCAAAATTGAATTATAATTAGTTACCAATTAATTTTTTTGGGTGGCCTTGTTATATAAAGTCGGCGTTCCAGTAATTTAGACGATTTTAGTTTTAGTACATTTTTTTAAATACAAAATAGTTCTTTAGTATTAACAGAAGTTGTATTACTTAGGAAAAATTAAAGTTTTAACACCACAAAAATTAAAGCCTTCAAAATCAACTTAATTATGGTGGTTATGATCTTCTTGGCCTCTGCAGTGTGCGTGACGTCATCAAAGCTCCTATCATACATCCCTAAAAGTTTACGTAAAGGTTTAAGACGATGTAGGTAGTAAAAACAGAGTTTTTGAACAAGTAGTACTCCCAGACCACAAAATATATGGCTCTTAAATAAATACATGTTACAAACAAAGCCTTTCCAAGGCGATGTAACAGCCCACAACGCGATAGAGAAAAATTGGCTCGATCGAAAAAAAATGCAAAGTGAAGGCTATTTTTATTTCAAACAAGCAGTCTATCGAAACTAATAAATTAAAAATAACAATGATTACTGTTTTAAACATGTAAACCTATTATCTAAACGATAGCACAGCGATTTTTTTGATTATTGAATTTTATTCCTTGACAAACAGCATTATCCACTCTCCTCTTGATTTACCGCTCTGCTCAGACGCGCGCTTTTTCAGATATGCTCATCTCTTTCGTTGTGTGATCGACCACTACGCCTTAAATAAAAAACGGAGCCAGTGATCGTACCCGCCGACGCGCTCGTCCGTTGCGCGTCGATTCAGCCGCGGCGCCGATGTGTGCATTCAGCTGCAGATACCGAAGCTCAGCTTATGTTGACTGAACCATGCTGCACTGAACGCTGCGTCACTCACTCGTACTGGGAATCATCTCGTATTACATTTACTAATACTCGCACCAGTTGGTTTGGATACTCAACGACTAATCCGAACAATAAGCTGGGGCTCTACATTTGTCCCCGAAGTACTTCGATAATGCTCATCACAGATCACGAACAGACTGAGCAATCGTCGTTGAAACGTGGGTTGCTGATAATATAATTTTGGTGATTGTCTTATCCTCTAGCCTAGAGAGTTTCTAGAGAGTTCCAAGCCAACCCGCGTTTCAGATCACACTTATTTTAATGTAGACATTTGCGCGTGATCCCAAGAGGAAAAAATAGTCTATGGGCGGCTTGCACCAAAATCTTAAATCTCGATTTTATCGTTAAACCAGGTTTACGATCTGTCAGTCAATACATTTCTGTCAAATTAAACTCAGCTTAAGTCCTAAATCTAGATTTAAATATTGGTGCAAGCCGCCCTATGTCCAAGTGGAAAGTCAACTGTCAGTTCAGGTAACTTTTGGTTATGAGTCAGAAGCGGAAAACATTTGAATATGTATTTCTTTGTTAAGTAATTAATATACCAAGTGAAAAAGTAGTTTTGAAAACGTAATCTGTTGGTTGTACTCGCCTGTACAAATAATTTACACTATGAGACAAAATCTCAAAAACGAAAAAAAAAAATTGCTGTTCAGTATATTTTGGGCGAGTAATTTTGTAAGGATCAGCTGATTTACTTTTGAGATTTCAGGGCCGGCTTCAAAGTAAAAGTTGTTCGCATAAATGAGCACTAGTAGTAACTCAAAACTGACCCCAAAACCTTGGTGTCGTAGGGCTATGATATCACATTCACACAAACACATACACACACCCTCACACCCTCTCTCTCTTCCTAACCATACATACACATAAATACTCTAAATCAAGGTTGCTGCTTTCATTCCTTATTGCTATAGCAGCGAAACCGGTAAGGGAAATAATATAAATAAGTGGACGAGTACAAGTGTTTTTAAATCAAAAATGTATCAAAAGTGCCAACAATCACGAGCATCAACTTTATTGTAATAGTTCACTAGTACTTATTGCGCTGACACCACATGTACTTCTTCTCTATACATATTAAATACAACGTCTGTCTGTCTGTCTGTTCGTTCGCTTATAACTTGAGAACCAATCAATGGATTTTGATGCAGTTTTCACTGAAAGGTAAAGCATTTCTTTGGAAAGGTTTAAAGCTGTGTATTATCACGCTATGACTAAAGGGAGCAGCGTAATGAGAATTTTAGTGAGACATATGGAAGGTTCGCCGCCGTAGCGTAGTGAGCGTAGTCGATCGTTGCGGGTTCAAACACCGACTGGTAAAATTTGTTTTCACTTATAATTTTTTATTCTTTTATTTTATTTTCCGAAAAAATATTTCCTTTTGTAAAAAAAATATTAAAGCTGAAATTATATTTCTTGACTGAGCAAACACCAATAACTAAAATATTTTTATCTTCAAGTCCGTAGAAAACGCCATCTCTGGGAAGCTATCTTGGATAAAGGCTCAGTAAGGTGGCGTTGAAATTGTTTTTATTTTAATACACTATTTAGATGGCGCTGCTTGTTTCAAAATATCGAATTTGACGCAATCTGGTTCAAATCAACTCAAGTTAAAGTTTGTCTACACTATTATATAAAGAAGAAAGATTTGTTTGTTTGTTTGCATATAATGGGTAATATCTAGAACTACTGAACTGACTATAAAAATTCTTTAAGCACTCAATAAGATTTTTGTTAATCATGTAGTATGTACGCCTTGCGTATTTAGTCGTATGTCGTCGGGGTTTCAATCATCCACTGGTAAATATTTTTTTAGGAGACGTCTCAAGTTTAAGTTTATTTGATTGGTATTGATGAGTATTTTTGTAGAACATGGTGATCAGGATCTAATGACGGGACTGGAAGGTGGGTACGGGATCTCCTCAACAGACAACAGCAGACCCTTCGAGTTTGGACTTATTCAATTGGTATTTATTAGCACTTTGGTAAAATATGGTGACCAGTGGTGACCAGGGTCTGATGATGGGACTGGATGGTGGGTACGGGATCTCCTCAACGGACAATAACAGACCCTTCGAGTAACGGCTTATTTAGTTGGTATTTATTAGCACTTTGGTAAAAAATGGTGACCAGGGTCTGTTGATGGGACTGGAAGGTGGTTATGGGATCTCCTCAACGGATAACAGCAGACCCTTCGAGTTTGGGCTTATTCGATTGGTCTTTATTAGCACTTTGGTAAAACATAGTAATCATGGTCTGATGATGGGACTGGAAGGTGGGTACGGGATCTCCTCAACGGACAACAGCAGACCCTTCAAGTTTGGGCTTATTTGATTGGTATTTATTAGCACTTTGGTAAAGCATGGTGACCAGGGTCTGCTGAGGGGACTGGAAGGTGGGTACGCGATCTCCTCAACGAACAACAGCGGACCCTTCGAGTTTGGGCTTATTTGATTGGTATTTATTAGCACTTTGGTAAAACATGGTGACCGTTGCATATTTTCGTTCAAAAATTCATATTCTTTTGTTTTCCTTATTTTTACGAAAATCTCATCGGCGCGGGCGGTGCCGTGGGCAAAAGCTAGTTGTATTCTAAGGGAGAAACTGGCTTCCAGTTGCTCAAACTTTGGTATAAATGTTTTTGCTCAATAAATCAATTTTTTATATATTTTTTTTACCCGTTTTTAGGTTTCTGTAGTCCGACAAGAAGTTTCGCCATGTCCGTCTGTCCGTCCGTCTTCTGTCTGTCCGTCTGTCTGCGGCTTAGCTCAGAGACTATTTCAGAGTATTAATACTACAGCGATTCTTCGAGACGAGTGGGCCTGCGGATGAATTTGGAGAAGACTACGGTCATGTCCAACTGTCACGTCATCCAAGGGCTACTAACCGTCGACAATGTCGGCATCGAAGTTGTTCAGAAATATGTTTATCTGGGTCAAGTCATACAGCTGGATAAAAACAACTTCGACGCCGAGACTGACAGAAGAAAATGCTTGGGTTGGGCAGCATTCGGAAAGTTGCGTCACATATTTACGTCGTCAATACCGCAGTGCTTAAAGCCTAAGATGTTCAACCAGTGCGTCCTTCCTGTGATGACGTATGGCGCTGAGACGTGGTCTCTTACAAAGGGCCTGATCCACCGATTTAAGGTCGCTCAGCGAGCTATGGAGCGGGCTATGCTTGGGGTATCTCTGATGGATAGAATCCGAAACGAGGAGATCCGTCGGAGATCGAAAGTAAACGACATAGCCTGTAGAATAAGTACCCAAGTAACAATTTAACGTCGTATAAAGGTTAAGTAAACGTTATCTGAATACCATACATCGCTATAATAAAGTCATACTAACGTTATAATAACGTTTACTAAACGCGAAAATGGCCCCAGTTATACGACCTAAATGGTCGTATAATGGTCATACAGAAAGCTCGAGCCAACTTCGTTGACGTCATTCAACAGTCGTACAAATGTTATGTGATAACCACTTTCGTCGCGCAGTAGTCGCATCCTAACTTTACAACGACTCGTTTGTTGTATTGTGGCCGTACAGGTGTTATTGAATGACTAAAACGTTTAGTTTGAGTCAAGTGACAACACCTGTACGACTTATTCATATTAATTTTCGTCGCAACGTGTTTGTGGTTCGAAGATTTAATTTAGTGTAAAATAAAAACATACTACAAGGAAATAAAAAGGTGGGTGTTATTTAATTTTCATATCTTGCTTACTTTATCTGTCTCTCATGCTATTTAGTTTGACTGGGAACTGAAGTTTTATGATAATATACCTATGTGAATACTATTCAGATTTTCATGCCCCCTCGTAATTTTGTGTTATAATCATATTTTTATTAATAAAAATAGTTTTATTTTTTTCTAAAAATGTCTGACTGTTGCTTTTGTCGCACACTTACCTCTGTACGACCTGATGATGATGATGATGGTCGCCATGACAGCTAGCTATTATAGTTCCTCAAAAACATTAAAAACCCTTTTCGTATTGTCAATATTCACCAAAATTTATTATTTGTAAATCTATTTCAGGAAAGAACACTTCATAGTGCAGTGCGGTTTTTAAAACATTTAAACATCTCTGAAAATATGGTTCAGTACTTAGATGTAGATAAATTTCTAACGAGAGCAGATTTGATTTTAGACTTCTTAATAGATTGATTTGGCCATGGGAAGAAACTCATTTTATATTATCGGACGAGTGCTATGGTTGCCACAGTATCGATGACTTACACACACTGCGGCCATTTCATTTTATTGTATCAAATAAAAATATAATTAGAGACTTATTGCGTTTTAAGCATTTTTGGTGCCAGAACTGTTTAAATTTTACCGTGTACAATCATTTTTTGCTAGACGAATGTGATTATTGTTTCTACTGACTTCCTGATAACGTTGAAAGTATCATTAGTATCATACTTACAATTTCAAAAGTTATTACTTATCTTTGTTTTCTTATGTCTTCCCATTGTGAGTTGATTCGCGTGTATTAGAATATAAATTTCATTAAGTAACCTATTATATAGAATATATTGGTCAGCGGACTTACAATAATATTTATAGTTTTTTTTTAGGTTTTGTGATTATAAAGAACCAAAGTAATGATTCATGACTGAATAGGTAGTACAAAATTATTCTATAACTAGTTATAGAATAATTGTCCCAATGCATGCATTGCATGCATTGCATTCCCATGTGCCCTACCTAGGTAGGGCATATGGGAATGGGCAGGGGAATGAAATCGCAATAAAAACATAATTATTTAAAACCATGGTTTTTGATAATTCTATTTTTATTGCAATTTCATAGCCAAGTTACTGTTTCAATATTAGGGAATGCAAACGGTTATTTTTAATATGAAGAATAACCGGTTAACCGGTTAAATCTCGGTTATTTGTATGAAAACGATTAACCGATTGCATTCCCTAGTCAATATGCATATAATGTTATATTGATGATTTTGCATGTTAATAAAAAAAACTACTTAAGTACATACATTTGTTTTATTTACAAAATATCCTTCACAAAGTATGGATAAGAGGTACAAAATATACACGCTTATTATAATGAATGCCAACAATTTTACATTTATTATTCTCTATAAGATATGTAGACTCTGATTTAATGGTGTTATTCACATCACACATATAAATATCAAGAAATGAAGATTTCATTGGAGTTTCAAATGCATCGGTACAATTCTCCAAGCTTTGCCCATGGATCTGTATATTTCCACCATCATTATTGATAGATATAATTTCAATGACTTTATTGTTTGTACTTAAGAACCATTTATTATGACTTTCAGTTGACAAAATAAACGTTTTTAAATAACGACACAACGCCGTTCTTATTTCTTTTAGTACTATAAAAAGGATATTCTGTATTTATGTGGTCACAGTTTTGTAATTCTAAATGTCTTAGTTCTGTAAGCCTTTTTGCAATTTGGCTTAAAGGTTTGTTTCCTTGTCTTACCATTTTTTTAATGCGGAAAAGTTTATTTTCAAACGGGTATGCGTTAAAGTTATGCAAAATGCCAAATCTTTTTACTTCGTCTATCAAATGACAAAGATTATGTACATTACTAGTCAAACATCCATTTCCACAAATCTTCGCGTATACTATAATGAAGTACTTTAACATTTCTTCCGCAAGTCTAAGGTATTTAAAATGTTTTTCATTAGAACATATGGTAACTGCGCAAAAATAAGTTAAAAAGTGGTAGTATACTTCAGAACACAACACATCCTTGAGAATAATGATGCTAAGGTACATTAGAAATGTGTGGTATTCAGAAGCTTTCCAATATGCCAGGACTCCCAAAGATCTAATCGACCTATGAATTTCTCTCGGCAATTTGCACGAAAGCAAGAATTCAGATATTTTACATATATCTCTTGAGCACAATTTTGTAAAATTTTTATTCCCAAAATTACCATCTCGCCAACCAATCAGCAGTCGTTTTGTTATACCTAAGTCTATTAAATGTAGAGAATCACCGACAGGTATATCTTCAACCATATCCATTGATTCCAGCTGAAGTATAGGAGAATCATACTTATGATGATTGCCATATTTTTTTAATCTTAAATCAGCATCATTTCGTTTTGGACAATCAATTTTAGAAAAAACAACAGTGTGGGATGTTTGCGAGTACTCTCCAACTACTGTGCATTTTAAGCACCCGTGCTTCCCATTAAAGTTGCACACTCCTGAAACAAAAAAATATTGTAAAAAAAACAATTTAAAAGAATGTCGCATTAAACTTACTTCACATGAGCTGCTTACCTTTGATTAAAGCTTTAGATGGAGAATCGCATATGAAACCTTTATTTGAAAAGTGCAGTTTTTCCGTCACAAGATGCGATAAGTAAGCTTCTAGGTCGGTGGGTTTTTCTGTTCCTTCATATACACCAACAACAATTGGCGAAAGACATTTGACAAAAAATAGGCCATACTTGATGTCGTGAGCTGTTATAAAGAGGGAGGCCATCTATGTTAAAAACCAATGAAATTGTATTTGGAACGTCGTCAATATGTTCTAATATTTCTTTTAGTTGCAACGTTAAGCCATTATGCCAATATTTACCAGTTCCTACTGAGAAAAATGATAAATTCATGTCATTTTTTCTAAGAAGAGTTCTAGGATCATTAGGAACAATGTTAGGAAGTCTTTTATTCACAATTCCGCTTAAACTTTTAAGGGCATGATGGAAAATATTAAAGTCAAGAGCCCATTTTTTCAAATCCTCTCGAAACGTATCGTCTTTGTCTTCATCTGTATCAGAAGATTCAGTTGTTGATTCTTTTGTACTTGTAAGCTCTGAATGATTACTACTATAGTCATCTGAAAATCATACACTCTATATTAAAATTTTAAAGTTAATTTTGACAAATTAACTTTATAAATATTAAGAAACTATTATGAATATAGATATGAACATGGACTCGTATTACTTGTTCATCTATTGCTTACTTTCCAGGCTCTACAACAATGTACTATAGTTTTATACATGCACGATCTGTCGACTCACTCGAGTAACAATAACAATGTACGGAATCAAAACACACATTTTTTTCAAGAACCATGGGACAAAATATAAAAAAATTGGCCTTGCCATACCAATCTGTGATCGCATTTATGTATGAATTTCAATATTTATTTTACATGCCCATATTTCTAAGGAAATAATGATTATTTTAATAAGTACCTATAGTATTTATGTATAGTATGATCTTCACGGGAATAAAAATACACCTTATATATTTGAAACTTAATTTGGGAAGGTAGGTTATAGTTATGAAAAAAAAACATACCATGCGTTTCCACAGCTGACCCACTAGAACCCGATGGAACAACATCAACTGTGGACAAATTTATATACATATTCATAGTTTTAAACATAACTTTTTCAAAATTTTGTTTTAGAACAAAATTTGATTACTTATAAACAAATTATAACCAACACTACATTTACGGATAAACAAAAATTATTTTATTGTAATAAAATAATATTGATACGGAACATTTTTGTTGTTCATGTGTTGTACACTTTTCCTTTTCAACATTTGTGACCAATGCCACGCTGGTTGGTGTTGTGTGTTTTAATAAAAGAAATTCACGATTTACTTTCCTTTTGAAAGTTCCACTACGTTTTAATCGTCTCCACGATTGTTTTGATTCCATTTTCGTAGGAAAAATTCATCAAACTTCCGTAAATATGGCCGTCTAATCATTATAAAGTCAAAACCTGACTTAAATGTGACTGCAAGTTTGATTAAAGTCAGGACAGGACTTTAAACGGACATCATGTAATATAAAGGTTATATTTGAGTCGTCAATAAACAACCCAGTCATTTAAGAGTATTTAATTGACCGCTGTAAAACAAGGTACTGATTGTTATATAAACGGCACTATGAAAACGTCTATATAACATCCACGTTGTATAAATGTCGTATAAAGGTTTTCCAAAAACATAATTTGGTGTGTTCAAAACGTTTATTGGACTATAACGTTAGTATGATTATTGCGTTGTCGTACAAACGTTTTAGCTAAGACTGTAATATAACGTTGTATCGTTTAGTCTCCCCAACGTTGCTAATACCAGTTTACTATGGCATATTCGTCGCACGACTAATTAGTTGCATTAAAGACATCTATAGGACCTGGTAGTCATCTCATTACCATTGTAAGACTGCTATTCAACTTTAGGTCGTACAAGTCAAAACTTATACGACGTATTTGTTTGTTGGGTAAGTTGAAGTGGCAGTGGGCAGGCCATATTTGTCGCCGACATGATGGCCGTTGGGGCTGAAAGGAATTATTATTATTATATTAGAATGGAGACCACGTACAGCAAAGCGTAGTGTAGGCCGACCTCGTGCCCGCTGGACCGACGACCTGAAGGACGTTGTGGGGGCGGCTGGATGAGGAGGACGGAGGACCGATATGAGTGGCGAAATTTGGGAAAGAATGTCCAGCAGTGGACGAACACGGGCTGATGTATGGATGGATGGATACTACAAAGCTGTAATTTGGTATGGGTATAAATATTAATTACGCCGACAAACGGCAGAAAAAATCTAGATTTTTTGAAAAGGGTACCTATCTCTCCTACACGTAAATTGGCCGTGAATTTTTTTTCTTGTTTTTCCCATAGTGTGGGGTAACGTTAGATACGTTGTTTGAAAACATTATGGGTGTGTGATAACTATTTTTCAATTTAGGGTTCCGTTGGCGAAATATTAAGCTTTAAAGTACTAATTTTTGTAAGAGTCAAGTGTCCCCACCCTGCCAGCTAAACGGTCGTCTATGGGTATGTGAAAAAATTCACAGAAGTAGTATATATAATGAATTTAAAACGAAAACTATCACAGCTTAGTATGCTTTACAGGTTTACGAGTACAGGTCGCGCCAAACTTTTAGTCCCCTCGAAACATGACAATGTATGGGCCGTTCTTCTAGATGTATGGGACCAGAAGTTTGGCGCGATCTGTATTAGTAGACAAACTTATCAAATGCACTGGGCAAATACTGAACCCTACACTGCGTGAGGCCCGACACGCACTTGGCCGGTTTTACGTTTCCAAAAGAATAATTAGCAACATTGTAATCTCCGTACAAAATGTTTTACGCTCCTGGAATTTTGGGTGTTTTTATGTGTCTGCATCCAAAAAGAAAAATTAATGTTATTAAATTAAGGCCGACTTGCACCAATATTTAAATCTAGATTTAGGACTTAAGCTGAGTTTAATTTGACAGAAATGTATTGACTGACAGATCGTAAACCTGGTTTAGCGATAAAATCGAGATTTAAGATTTTGGTGCAAGAAGCCCTTAGCGTCTTAATATTATCAAATACTTAGAATAATGTATTTCAAAACAATACATTTTAACAAACTTCCAAATAAATGTTCATTTTTGGTTACGAAATGAATTTGCATTCATGAAATGAAATTAATGCCTTATTTCTGTAATGTAGGTACGTAAATACTCCTATTACATGTTAAAATAAAATTACGTTGTTATTGCGGACATGAAAATTTTGACTTTAGAAGTCTTGACTGGAGATTGCGCTATAAATAACCTAATTGATGCTTAGATCGTCAACTTTACGCGAATGTATGAAATGACAGTTATCAAACGTAGGATGTGCAAAAATAAGTTATAACTTTTTCAGTACTGCGAAATTATAATGTGAACAAAATGTAATATTTACCTAAAATAATGTTTCGTGGAATTAAAATAAAATGATATTCTTTAAAAAAAATTGTCAGCTCGTCATTTGTTTTGATGTTCAATCACTCATGGGCTCATCAACTTCATCATCAATGCCAAATGGTGACGAGTTTAAAATAAAATTTCAAGATTTCATTTATGAAACAGTTGAAAATAGATTTAGCTAACAGCTCAGACAACTAAGTCAGCGATCATTTTATATTTTGAAGAAGCAATATTATTGATAAATAAACTTTTATAAATATAAGTAAGTACGTAAAACGCAAAAAATATTATTATTTTACTTGATGGGCTTAAGTACCCAAGTAATCAATTGATTTGTACTATTATGCAAACGGTACTTTTGAACCCCAATCCAATCGTAGAACAATAATACCTAGATACGAGTATGTTTATTAATTGAAATAGGCGTTACCTTGCGGAAGTCCATCACTAAGTAAAGGATATATGAATATAATTTGCAATATTCCGCTAAACAATTCTTGTCGTGCTATTCAAAATGCAGACTCGTGCACCGCCCGCCCGCCCGCATAAAAACATGCAACAAGCAAGCGATACAAGCAAAGCAATCTTAAATAACAAGCAAGAAAACTTATCGACACGTGTTTCGCCATCTGAACATCCCGAGGATGCCTCGTTCAGAGGCGAAACACGTGTCGATAAGTTTTCTTGCTTGTTATTTAAGATTGCTTTGCTTGTATTGCTTGCTTGTTGCATGTTTTTATGCGGGCGGGCGGGCGGTGCACGAGTCTGCATTTTGAATAGCACGACAAGAATTGTTTAGCGGAATATTGCAAATTATATTCATATATCCTTTACGACTATGTTTATTAATAAATTATGATTTACTTTTACTACGGTCAAGAATCTGAAAATAAATAAATTAAATAGGACTCAGAGATAATATAAACTTCTAAGTAGTAAAAGAATTTTCCGAAACGGATTGGTAGTTCCCAAGATTTCCTACTTCAAACTCACAAACACTTTTTACAATATTAGAGTCAGCGACCTTATATATCTGCCAAACGCCGCTCCCAGTACTGGCGCGGTTCCCACGGCCATCGTTAGTTCCCGATGACCAGACACAAGTTGTCAATTACCATCACTACGAGTTGAAGACGAGGAACTTGGCAAGTTCGGGGCGTGCTCTGTGCAGCGGTCGGATTAACCGGATTAGACGTTCGGAACTTGGGCTAAATGGCCAAGTTAGTTCAAGTTCGTAGTTAGCTGCTACTTACGGAATCATTTGTCGTAGTACCTATCATAATTAAACTAATAATAATTGGCCAAATGCAAGTCACGCCCAAAGGGTTCCGTACCACCATACAATACGGGTAAGGAGGGTTCCTTAGGGATAAAAACATCATAAATAACTATAGATGCCTTAGCAACATTAAGGCGTCAAGAAAAGCCGCCAAAATGATAGCGCCTGTCAAATTATTTAGCGTTTTTTTTAGGAAGGTACCCTAGTTATTATTTCTTTCTTTTACTTTAGAGGATGTACCTACATAACCAAATTTTAAACTTGTGCGTATCACTGTCTTTAATATAGAGCTGAAACAAACTACCTTGAAAAAATGTATGAAAATTAACCTTGCATTTTCGTGGTTTCTTGGGCCCACTTTTGATTCCCATATTTTTTGAATTTTTACTATTTGTCGTGATAGACACCATAGTTATATATATCAATTGGCTATCTATTACGGTTAGAGCTGTAGACCCCCGTTACAGACGGATGGACAAACAGCGGAGTCTTAGTAATAGGGTCCCGTTTGGGAGCCTTCGGGTACGGAACCCTAAAAAAGACCAATATATACATTGACCTCTCATTAACAACAAGACTCACAATCTCGCTCAAAAAGTTTCTGCGATGCATCTTGTCACTGCTATGACGTGACAAGATCGAACGACGATTGCGTACAACTGACATTGCATCTTATGTTATCGACATAACGTCTTAATTTGGTTGAATCATTTTTGCTACTATGCTCGTCACCGTTCGGACGCTTTCCGACGAACTTTTCTTAGAGACTGTGTGTCTAGTTCTACATATTATGTATAATATTAAAACGTCACGATATGAATCCGGGTAATGAGAGTGTTTCTGAGTCTGGACTCTGAAATACATGTAACTGTTACACTGGTACACACACTATTAACGATGATTATTACGTCCCAGCGTGATGGGTGTTTAGCATTATCGCCGTATATGGGATCAAATATGGAGCCGCAGTTTATTGTGCCTTCTGAAGCACGAGGACTAAACGAAATGTGCCCCTAAGGGCTGTGAACCCTGACTTTCAGGTTAATGGCCTAGTAATTAAACTACTACACCATAGAGGCGGTCAGAAGTAACAAGTCTCTTTATGAGAATTAATAACTAACTGCGCTCCTAATTGTGTACTCGCGCGGGCTTCCTGCGAAGTATTCATCAGTCAGTAAACACCTAGTATCATGACGTTCTGAGAGATAACGCTAGTCATTCCCTCCCTGCGTCCCGCAACACCCGCACTCCCTTATTAGTACAAACACGTTGAAAAGTTTTACAAATTTACATTATATACTATGCTTTTATCAAAAATTTACGTTGCAAACTAAACATTAAACAACATTATATTGCTAGAAAGACATTCATGCATCGATACGTCACAAGGGTGTTTCCCAGTACAGACTGTAAAATATAAGTCATAATTCACACTCGTACACCCACCATTCACCAACGATTATTACGTCCCAGCCTGATGATGGTGAGATGAGCCCTATCGCCGTACTTCGAGCACAAATATTGAAAGGTTGCATTTTGCAATTCAGCAGGATGCTTTTTTGTGTTTTATAGGAAATTATTAAGGTGACATATTAACTAGATAATTTGGCCAAGTGCGAGTCGGACTCACGCACAAAGGGTTCCGTACCACCACATATTATGGGTACGCAACCCCAAAATTACATCTTACGAAAGAACCTCGGTGCAATACGGTTGACAAGCTACACTTAGCGCCATCTTTTACATCGGTATAAGGTGTCAAACAAGTCATCTCAGATGGCGCTATGGTTACAACGGGGTTTATTGTATGGGGACCTTGGGTTAACCTTTTTAAAATTTAATTTTAATTATTTGTGTGATAGAGGCCATAGTAACACGGGTTTTGTGAAAATTTTAATTTCATATCTATTGCAGTTGAAGCTGTAGACCCCTGTGACAGACGGACAGACAGCGGAGGCTTTGTAATAGGGTCCCATTTGGCACCTTTCGGGTATGGAAACCTAAAAATGGGCCCCTACGTGACTATAACCAGCGATTTCCAGATTGATGGTCAAGTACTCGAACCACTAGAGACTATAGCGACTAGACCACAGCAGAGGCGGCCATTATTACTTACGTTCTTTCTTAAATTTTTAATTTTTACCTATTTTAGTCTACGGCTGGTTTTAAATTCAAATGTTTAAGCCCTTTTTAGTGAACAACATTAAAATCGTCAACTTTGATGGCCCTCATTTTTCTAAATGAGTTCTAGAGAAATGTCGATGGATCTAGACAATGACATCCCACAATAGAACCGTAAACAATATTCACATCGCGAAGGTACGCTCTTTTGAGCTTCATGTAAACTAAACTTAGCGGACTAAAGCTAAGTTACTCCCGGGTTAATGGACTGACATTTGATGAAACCACACAATTTACTGATCATACTGAGTACATTTTCCGGAAACTTACCTACGGGAGTGAAAGAAATAATTTCCCGTTTTCTAACTTATTTCGAAAACCTACTGTGAATTTTGTATGGCCGGCAGGGACGATTTTTTTGTTATAAATACAACATACATACATTTTTTTCATTTTTCATTTAAGTTTCTTTGGGAAAAATATTTTGTATAAACAGCGGATAAAGTAGTTTTACTTAGAGATACCGTTCCACTTGTATTTTTTAGAAACCTTTTGTAACACGTAATACACAAGTTTTATTCGTCGTGTACACTGACTATTCGTAAAAATATAGTGCATTCTAGTAACATATAAGCTTTTCCACTCGGCTGTACATTTCGAAGGTAAGCTTGCTGAAGCAAAGTGTTGACGGCTGTACCCGGATGTACCACGCTGCTGCGGATAAACCCCGCTTTATCCGGTATTCGCCAAAACGGGAGCTTATCATACCCGCTTTGATGATAGCGATCTGGCAAGCTGTGATATCCGGCTATATTCAGGCACTAAGGTGCTCTTACTTGCTTTGCTTATAGATACCAAACGGTTACAGCCTGGACACTTCCGAACTGCGATTTTTCCATTGACACAGTTGTATCCTAATTATGAGTATGTTTTACTCGTTTAGTTATCGATTATAACAATTTATCACGATAGCGCCTTGTGATAGTTGATTCTTGTAAATAAAATCTTATTGTGTTAACACAAAAGTTGACTCCGAAGGCTGTAATTTTAGTTTTAGTGCTTTCAAAACATAAGTGTTTTCGAAGTAATATAGCTTCTGTTATTAAAACTAAATAACTATGCTGGAATGAAGAAAATTTAGTTTTGACAGCACTAAAACTAAAATTAAAGCCTTTAGAATCAGCTTTAATGTCTACGTAAAGGTAAAATAATGGCAAGTTATCTTAAACATAATTTTTAGATGTACATCAGTTGTTGTAACTTTAAAGACTTACACCTGTTGTATTCTCTTTTGTTTTCGGTTTGTACTTTGTAATTTAATGAAGGTAATTATTTATATTTGTTTCTGACGTTTTCCTTGTAATATTGTTTATTTTTAAATCAAGTCGGTGTGTGCGTAGATACGTCTCCAGTTTTCTGCTTAGTAGTTGATTAGGTGTTGATTAAAACTTGCTTCATTATTTAAGAACTAATTACATGCCAAAATAATACAAAAAAGGCGAGCTTTCGATGACATTATATTGACTCATCATCATCATGAATTGCCGGAAGAGCAGCGCGCGTGACCACCGGACGCATATAAGCAAAGTCTATATACTATTAGTATATTTAATACTTACCACTTGCTGAACGGTGAAGGACAACGTCGTGAGGAAAACTAAAAAGCGTGTATGTATTTGAGCCCAAAGAACGGCGAACGGCGAACGGTGAACCGCTAATCACGTTGGGACGTAATAATCGTCGGTGTGCCGCGGGTGTGCCGAGTGTGGACTGTGACTTGCATTTCACAGTACACACCCGGAACACCTCCGACACCCCCTCGCGGATTCATGTCGTGTCGATGTATAGACGTGCTATAACACACGATCTCTAATTCACTGAAACGACTGGAGTCTTTCATTATGTTCGTTTAATTCATCACTTCAAATATGAAGTCGTTGGTGCGGTGGAGTTCTAGTTTTAATAACCAATGTTCAAGGTGCGGCGAAAAGCAAAGCGAGGAAAAGCGTAGTTGTTATGTAAATAGTATCTGGACTAATCGGTAGCCAAGCGACGCGGGGCCGAGCAACGTGACCCCTGTAGCTTTAACGGTATTCGTGATTTACCTACGCAACAATCATTCTTTTTGTTTTTCGACTCCCGTAGTGGATTTTGGCTGCAAGCTCCGGCTAAGTCTACTACGGAAGTTTGTATACCAATCACAGATTGCCACGATAAGGAGGAGTTCGGTAGACTTGGCTTATAATATGCCAACCGGACGAGAAATTACTGCCGCCGCGCCGCTGCCGCCGAACAGGCGAAAATAGTAGAACAAAGGCTTATTAAAAATGGTTTTACCACCTGTCGGTACTGACATGCTATTTTTATTTCATTAAATACTGAGCCAAAATTTACTTTAATGCGGGAATTTTAATTAATTCTACAAAAAATATATTACAACAATGTTTATTATTTTTAGGAATGTTTTCAAGTCTGCTCACTTCATCACTTTGAAAATTAACTTCGTAATAAACTCTGTAATAATTAATACAGAGTATTGTAAGTTTTTAAGACCGGCCAAGGGCGAGTCGGACTCGCGCACGAAGGGTTCCGTACCATTATCTATAAAAACGGCAAAAAAATCACGTTTCTTGTATGGGAGCCACCTTGAATAAGTATTTATTTTATTCTGTTTTTAATAGGTATTTATGCATAACAACATTGGCAACACAAATACATCACCTGTGAAAATTTAAACTGTCTTACTATCACGTTTTACGAGATACAACCTGGTGACAGACGGATAGCGGAGTCTTAGTAATAGGGTCCCGTTGGTTAGCCTTTGGGTACGGAACCCTAATAAAAAGCACATCTTATAAAGATTTTAAATTAAAAGTAAGTCCGGGATAGTTGATTCATTATGTATTAGATAGTTTCTATGGTTCTTTGTCCATGTTTAATAATAATAATTAATAATAAATTCGTAAATGATCTTAGGAATAATACATTCAAATTCAAAGCAAGTTTAGCCTAAACTAAATTACGAAAAGTAGCCTGTATTTTAGGCATAAAATGAACAGAACGTAAAGAGAACTAAAATAACAGTTTAAAAAGTAAGATTCAAATAAGTAGAGTACAAAACCTTAATATTAATTAAATATTACACTTAAAATAATTAATTACATTTAATTTACTAATGAGAGTAGGTTTTCCGTCTCATCGTAGGGCAGACATTGTAACCATTCAGAGACTCGGTTTTTGTATTTAAAGCTAGTGAGGTCAAATAAGTTGATTATTTTATAATTTTATTGTAAAGGTACGGGTCTGAAAATGAAATGAATTTATGCGCGAAAGCGTGTACGGTGCGTGTTTGAGCACAGACTATATGTCCTTGCGTCTTTTGTTAGTGATTTCCGGATTGTAAGCTGTGGATTTGTGCTGCATTAGGACTATTTTTAGAATGAAAGGGTTAGTAGAGTGGTCTTTTCATTTGGCACTAGCGTTTGCCAGCGGCTTCGCCCGCGTTGAATTAGTTTTTGTGTACTCCTATAGCATCTGTAAATAGTTCTCGGACCGTTGATTTTATAGTAACTATGACCGGACGATTGTTTAAAATAATTGTTTGATCCCTTAGTAAAGTATCTTCAGCGAAGCCATAGGCCGAGCCACGTTTGCGTACAAAACTCTTTTTTGTTCTCTGAATTTATCCTCTGCTAAAGTGTCTTTGGCGAGGCCAAAGGTCGAGCGTTTCCGAACGCTCTTTTATGACAGTTTTGAAGCATAACAGCTGTCTATAGTATAAATGGCTATGTCCCTAAGTAAAGCACCATGGCGAGGCTGTAGGCCGAGCCGCGTTTCTGAAAGAAACAATTTCTTGTTCTCCGAATTGATTGCCACGCTTCCGACCAAATTAATTTTTAATCTCTTATTTGATCTACAGGCAGTGTCTTTGGCGAGGCCGAAGGCCAAGCTGCGTTTCCGAATATTTTTTTATAACTTTTTTGATCCTCTCGTTGTACTTTATAAAAAATTGATCCTCTAGTTACGTTTCCACCCAAATTTGTCTTTGGTGAGGCCGAAGGCCGAGTTGCGTTTACTGAGACGCGTGAGAACCTCCTAATTTCCATTTCTAACCAAAAGGCTTAAAACAAATTTAAATGGTTCTTACTACAAAACTTACTAATCTACCATACAAACTTTTACCCCTTAAGGGGTTGAATTTTGTAAAATCCTTTCTGAGTGTGCGTCCGCATTATAAAAATAACATACTGTCGAAATTTAATGTTCCTTGGCTTAGCTGTTTGGGCTGTGCGATATTGAGTCTGTCAGGACTTGTAATTTTATATATGGGATTTGGTTTATTTGGTATTCCTTATAAGAAAACATTATGAATTATACTTTAATTGAATTTTTTTAAACCTTATTTCTTTGGGATAGACGCCTCAGGTGTGATAAAGAGACCCCATTGATGAAATAAATATAATGCTTTTAAAGAATACGAAATTTTCAAGATTTAACTTTTATTTAACATCCTTAGATCATCCGGGTACCGAAAGTCCGTAATATTTTCAATTCTTCCATAGCTACAGCTAATAGATCTACGATTCTTCAGGTAACCGTTTGCTGTTGAGCGCCAGATTCACGATCTTGCAAATAACTAAAATCAATATATTAGAAATAAAACTACGTGGGATAAAAACATAACAAAATGCAGATGCTTAAAACGCATCTTAAAAACTTTTTACACGACATAACTTATTATAGCGTAAATGAATATTTAATTTTGTCCGATGCACAGTGAGTCCAAAGTTATATGCATGTTAATTTTATTATAAGTGACTAATTATTTTATATAAAATGTGACATAATTGTGTATATTTTATTTTCTGTGTGAATATTTGTACGCCATGTGGCAGAGCACGGAGAGACGAAACCTATGTACTTGCTATCTAACCACTAACCTGTGACTCACAAATAAATGATATGATTTGATTTGTAAATATTTACTTTTTTGAAAATCATTTTTCAATAAAAAAATCAAAGATACAAATACACTCAAAATCATCAAAACTGTACTAAAGACTGGAAAAATAGTTACATAAAAACAAAATACTTACTATTTATATTAAAAGATACAGAAAATACTGTGTACACTACTGAATTATTTGGGTGGAACAGAAATTGGCACGAAACGTTTTATTTTTTACGGGAGCCACTTGCATGATTCTGGCTCTGGCACGTCGCCGATGCACTGAGTTGGGAAAGGGGTGCGCTTTCAAATTATTGTATCACGGGTTCGTCCACTTTTCGGGAAGTGCGATATTTTGACATTGGGGCAACTATCGAAAAAAAAAATATCCCCAATTTAGGTGTATGAGAGAAACCCTTTAAAAAATACTGTTTTTTCGGCGTGAATAATATTTATACCCGTACCAAATTACAGCTTTTTAGTACTAATAGTCTTTGAGTCTTCGCGGACAGAAAGACATGGCGAAACAACCTATACAAAGGAACCCCAAAACAGAGCTCTGTTTTCATAAAAAGTTCATTTGGAAGTGCAAGATTGATGAGATTATTGGAAAAAGTTATATCGCTCAAATTGCTACCTCCCGAGTTGATGCATAGATAATTGCGCCCGTTTTACGGAATTTTGAACTGTTGCTCGCAAAACATCTGGCTCGAGAGAAGAGAAGAGAAGAGAAGAGAATCCACATGAAATGCATGAAGAGCCATTGCATCCCCTCGAAGTGACTGTTTGGTGCGACATTTGCAGTGATAACGTGATTGGCCCTTATTGTTTGAAGACGCCGATGGCGCCACAGGCAGATGCTAACTCGGGACTACTCGGGAGGTGGCCATTTGAGCGATATAATTTTTCCAATTAATGTCATCAAATTTTACACTTCTAAATAAACTTTTTATGAAAACAGAGCTCCTTTTCTCCATTTATAACAAAAAGGCAGCCAACTCAAATCATGACTTTACTTTTGCGCCATCCAATATAAGGTGACAAATAAGGCACTGGAAATTACAGATTACTAGCATGACAATGTCAGATGGCCTTTATAAACAATTAAGTAATGTAAATAAATTAAAATAATAGTTTTCGAAATCTGAATGGTCTTAGTATTTATATTTTGTCTGGTTTTATCGTTGTATCACTATCTCGGCAGCCACATTAAAGTCGCATCTCCCGCGACGCGACTAAGCCATCAATACATCTCAGTCGCGCGACACTGTCGCAGCGACACGCGACACGGCGCGACTGTGAGCAAGATTGATGAGGCTTGAGCACCATTGTTGTAAGTAATACTTCTTGTACGAGAGGAGAGGCAAGAAACGGATTAGCTTACAATTTGCTGTTATCAATTTGGCTGAGTAATGTGAATGTCATGCTTTCAATAATAATAACGTGATGTTAAACATAACACATTCTGAGATAAAACGGGAACACTTTGAACTTCGGTAGATTTTTGTTGCAATGCTACAATCGGTAACACGACGTACTTAGCTTGACATTGGTTCTTCAAACACAAAATATTCCAAAATTGTTAATAACGTTGTTTGATTCTTCGTACGGCAAAAAAGTGCAAAAAGTGTCAGTAGATATTGCAAGTGCTGTTTGTGAAGCTGGAGCAAGTAATACAAGAAGATGTAGTATCAGAAACTGTATCTTAGAAGTTGTCGTCCCATTGCCGACGGTCTCCAAAACAAAACGTGCAATGAAACGAGCTGTCTGCGAGGCGCAGGCGGCGGCGCACAATGGAAAGTTTAGGTCTAATTCTGATCGAATATCGATAACCTTTTTATTTCTGATCAAATTTGTCACATTATTAACCCTTGAGTGGTATCGTGGGGCCCAAGCGGCCCACACAAGTCATGTATTGACGTATTTTTTAAAATCTAAGCATGCATACCTGCCATTTTTAAATTAGAAAGCAAGCCACTCGCAAAATAGAAAGAAAAATGATTGTTAATTAATTCGATAAAACAATATAGCGGATATGAATTGCATTTTGCATCCAGGATCTCCGTTCCCCTCACCCCTCCCTCTCCCCTTGAAAACAATACCAAGCCAAATTGAGTTTGTGAAGCTAACAGCTAGATTGACGCGGGTCGTCTATGTCGGATTCTATGTAACGCAGAACACAGCTCTTATTTTATAAATGCGTTTGAAGAATGAGGGTTTCACAATAAAGATATGAATAAAACGAAATTTTGTACACCCTTCACCGGATATAAGAAAAGTTTCAAGTAACAATCGTCCCGATACAAAAATTAAAAGTAAAATGTTTATAGTCCATTAAAATGCTTTACCACAAAATTTTATTTGAAGCTTTTTGGAAAATGTATACCCCTTTTTTTTCGTTTTTACGATGATTAAAACAAAAACTTATTCCCCGTGTTTTTATGGGCGACCAACTTAACTTGACAGTTACGATCCATGAAAATCTATGTATCAAAGGGGTCAAATTAAGTCATAGCTCTTTAAAAATTTAAAAATTATAATTAGAGTGCATTACAAACTAGAACATATAAATTAGAAACAAATGTAAAGAAAAGAATTTGACAAAATTCTTCGGGCCAGGATTCAAACCTGCGACCTCTTGTTATCAAGACAAGCGCGCTACCAATTGCGCTACCGAGGTACTTACCTAGACCGTTGAATTTTTCCACCATATTTGTCCGGCAAATATTTTGTAACTATTTGATCTTACTAGCTTGTAATGCACATACTGAAAGCTCACGAGGGCGTTATGTGATTTCACGCCTTTTTCTTAAGAAACAGATATTATTAATAATAATATTTAGAGTATTCCAAAGCGATGGATTTCGCAATAAAACATAATTTCAATTTAAATGTAGGTAGTTTTTCGTTTTATTCTTGTATTTGTGCTATAAAACCCACTTGTGAATGAAATTTCAAGTTTCTAAGTCAACTGGAAGTGCCCTATAGGTTTCATTGTGAGAAAATTTGTATGACATTGTTTTCGTAAAGTACATTAACTTTTTTCGCGTTGAGGCTTCCACTTTATTTTTGACAGCACCATAGGGCCTTCCCAGACTTCTGTAGAAGGTATTAGTTTCAACTTGTAATCTCTCACGGGGCCCGAGAAAAAAGGACAGACGGATAGACGAAAAAAAAAGTGATGGTATAAGGGTTCTTTTTTTACTTCAAGGTACGGAACCCTAAGAACTAACAGCGGGTAAAACCACGGGCAAGAAGCTAGATGGTATTATATAATTTGACTGCCAAATATTAATTTACGTCACAAAAAGGTAAATACGCGGGTAGTCATAAATTTGAGAGCGTCTTGACTGATTGTTCCTTTTAACCGGAGAATGTTCGCGATATTTCAGTTGCAGAGTAGACATTACGTTAGGGTTCCGTAAAGCTAGCGAAAACCAATGACTTTTGAACCTTTTAAGATTTATAATACGGCGTACTTTACTAACATTTTATAGGTATTCCGTGAAGAAAAATAATGTGCTACCTACCGCCGGCTCGCCAAGGACATATTTGCTGCTACTCTCGTCAGTTAGCTTGTGACCACGACAGCCTACAGAGGCGTCGAAACGTCAAGCACATATCTATTAAGGTATGTTATTAGTTATCGCGAGTAAGACCCCAATACAAAGTTAATAATGTGTGAAAATCGCGAAAGTTTAAAGTTTACTAAATGTGTTACTGTTTCATCCCCGGTTAAAATAATGAGTAAAAAATGTGGTTTAACTAAAACAAAAATACGTAAAAAAGTAGTAGCCGCAGCGTGTATTGACGTTCCGTCGGTCTGTCTGTAACTCACAAACAACGTCCACAATCCGGAGCTATGCCAACATCACAACTGCGAACAACTTTGAACAACTTTTTCGTTTTGCTGACCGCCGCGCGACCAACAACTTTACTTTGGGGTCTTTCTTTATTTATTTTTAAGGGACATCTAAATAAAAACTCGGAATTTGCGATGAGGGTTCCGTGCCATATGGAATGGTCGTATAACTTTCTTCTCTGCGCTACGAAAATATTATCCCGGACATGTATGTATGTAAAAAACAAGGTTAAAAATGAATATTGTTGTTCATTGTCGGAGGACTTATCACTAGAAGCGATTTCTTCCAGCCAATCCTTGACATGGACAGCATCTGGATGGAAATGCGGTCAAAGAGAAAATCCTGAAGGCGGTGCGTTGCGTGTACTATCGCGTTCAGGGATAGTGGAGACACCCTGACACCCGGCTGGATATGTCGTAAATATTTATAAATAAATTGACATTGACACATAAAAAACCTTTATCTAACCTCATATCGTAAAATCCTCATTACGAACTCAAAAGTATCAGAATGATTTAAAAAAAATCACGAACGTCTTTAACACAGAACAACACAATATACTAATAGGTCTCCTAACAACATAATGCTATGTTAATGCTATAAACATAATGCTTATACATTTGTTTACACGGAAACAAACCCAATCCAAAATGACGGAGTTACGGTTTTCATTAGACAGGACATAACATTTAACTGTACCGAGTTGGCAGTGATGGGTGCAAACTGCCTACAAATAACTCTCTCTAATGATTTGGTACTGCTGGCTATGTATAGGTCTCCGTCATGCCATAATATAGATATATTTTTAGATTCGCTAGACTGTGCACTAAAAAACATTAGCCGAAGTAAAAATTTAATATTAGTGGGCGACATTAATATTGACATTCTCGAAAATGGTCATCCCCAAGCGGATGAATACCTTACTTTACTGACATATTATAACCTAAAAGTGGGGGTAAACCAAATAACACACATTAAGTCCTGTATTGACCACTGTATGTTTCGATCTAGCAATAGAGAAACTAAACATGTCGTACTAACAACTGACATAACTGACCACTACATGACGATAAGTAGTATGGAGATCAGTGCCTCGCAACCAACACGATGTGAGATGAACCGCTTAATACCGTGCATTGACTTTGAACAAGTAGAAAAAGACATAAGTAAAGAGTCTTGGACCGAAATATACAATGAAACAGACGTTAATTTAGCACTGGACGCTTTTCATAGCATAATAAATAAACACACAAATAATAATACAACACTAAAAAAAATTCCACATAAAAAAATTAAAGTAAAACCATGGATAAACGACAAACTACTGGCATTTATTCAAAAACGAAATAAATTATTTAAATTATACAAAAAATATCCTGATAATACTAAAATAAAAGGCAATTATATTAGCTATCGAAGGTTTTGCAATTCAAATATTAAAACAGCGAAAGAAAAATACTATAAAGTAAAAATAGATGAATGTGCAGGCAACCCTAAAAAAATTTGGAATGTTGTAAATGAAGTAACTAGCCGTAAAAATAACAAAAGTAGCAATATAGAAGAAATTTTGTGTAATGGGGAAACCCTCAAAGCATCAGAGGAACCAAAAAAAGTGACAAATGCTTTCAATCGATATTTTTTATCTGTGGGTTCTAATCTGGCCAAATGCCACTTGAGCAACCTAAACATCACTGAGGAATATTTAAGCAATCATGTAAACCTTGAAGGAGCAAATAGATCTTTCTATTTACGGTCGACGACAGCACGGGAAGTGGATTCTCTAATCACTAAATTAAAAAATACCAATTCATGTGGAATGGACGGAATCTCCTCAAAAGTCTATAAAATTATTAAACGTCAAATAACCTGCCCTCTTGTCTTTATTATTAATTTGAGCTTTAAATACGGTATTTTCCCGACTAAACTAAAAACTGCTGTAGTCGTACCTATTTTCAAAAACGGAAAGAAGAATTTATTGTCTAATTACCGCCCAATATCCCTTTTATCCACAACATCTAAAATATTTGAAAAAGTAGTAAAAATACGCCTAAGTGCCTTTGCCGACGACTTTCTGTCTAAACAACAATATGGGTTTAGGACTCAGCTCTGTACCAGTGATGCAATTGTAGAATTAAGTAAAAAAGTAACTGAAAATCACGAGGATAAAAAGAAAACCATCGCCGTATATATAGATTTAGCAAAGGCGTTTGATACTATATCACATAAAATCTTGCTAAAAAAACTATCGCTGCTTGGTGTCACTAACAATGCATTTAACTGGTTCAGGTCCTACCTAGAGGGGCGCAGCCACGAAACGCGTATCGGAAACACAATTAGTGATGACAAAGCAAATACTGTAGAATTCGGTGTTCCGCAGGGTAGTGTCCTCGGACCTTTATTATTCAGCATTTACCTCAACGACTTTTGTCACCTAATACCCGATTGTCACACTATTTGTTTTGCGGACGACACAGTCTTGTTATTCTCAGAATCTACTTGGGAAAAGGTGACCCAAAAGGCTGTTGAGGGGGTGGCTCGGGCTAAAAAGTGGTATGATTCTAACCTTCTGACGTTGAATGAACACAAGACGCTATTTATGTGCTTCGCCCCTACAAAAGCTGGTCTGCCAAAAACAGAACCCATCATCAGAATCCATAACTGCACTACTACATGCTTTTGTGAAAAACTTCAACGTGTTAGCAGCACTACATATCTCGGTGCTGTAATAGACGAGCACCTGCAATGGGAGAAGCACATAAATAAGCTAGCTTCCAAAATCAGAAGCATTGGTTATTTATATTGCGACTTAAGAAATATATTGTCAAAGCGTCTTCTGTTCAGTTTATACTATGCACTATCGCAGTCGCTGTTTCTTTACGGTATTCTGGCCTGGGGTTTATGTAGCTCTAATATAATCAAGAAACTTGAAATTGCACAAAAATTTAATTTAAAAATAATTTTAAGGAAGCCACGAAGATTTCCCACAGTACATTTGTTCCAACTTTGCAAAGTTTTGACTCCTCGCAAGATGTTTGTTTGGCAAACAATGATTTACATGTCGAGACATCTGAATAACTTTCCTCTGAGCACTAATACCCGATGTAAAAGAGACACTACATTAAAAAAATATGTCATTCCTCTTAGGTCGTCAGGATTCAGTAGTAAACACTGCAGTGTAATGGCACCTCGACTATATCGCTATCTCCCGGAAGAAATAAGTGTCCTGGTGGACGCTCCTAAAGATAGACCCAAACTAAAAAGGGCTTTAAAAGTTCATCTGCTGAAAATGGACTGCAACACTTTTGATGCGTTATGGAAAAAAATAGATATTTCTAGGTCACACAATTAAACCTATAATATATATGTATATATAATAATTTTAAATATTATATAATATATAAATTATAATATATAAATATGTTTGTATTTGATAAATGGTAGTATTCTATATGCATAAGTATTATGATTTGCATGTTCCCCCAAAATATCAAATAAATGCAAAAAGTAGCTTCATGTGTTCGTGACGGATTGACTGCTAATTCAACTGATCAAATTGATGTAGCCAGCCCTAGCACGGACCTCGGTCTATTTTGGGCTGCTACTGCCACAATTTATACATAAGTAAAGCAATGCATCAGTCAAACCCAGTTTCCATACCTATTGATCAGCGCTCTGCATGTACTTTTGCCATTAAATTTTGCGATAAATAAATAAATAAATAATAAATAAATAATAAATAAATAAAATATACAGCTTGTTTTTTAAACTCATACTCGTGCTAACCTAACCTAACCTACACAGAAATAAACAAAATTATTAACAATTTAAAAAATAAAATCAGTTGTGGAGCCGATGACCTTCCACCGACCTTAATTAAAGCGTGCTCAAATGAACTTGTATTACCTTTAACTATACTTATTAACCAATCCTTTGCAGAAGGTAAATTCCCAGATGCCCTTAAAAATACAATAATCAAACCCATACATAAAAAAGATAAAAAAACAGACGTTAACAAATATCGCCCTATCGCTTTGTTACCTACCTTTTCAAAAGTTTTCGAAAAGGCTATGTGCAATAGAGTATATTCATTTTGTGAAAAGTATAATATCTTTGATAAGTGCCAAAATGGTTTTAGAAAGAAACATTCCACCATAACAGCAGTTTATAAATATGTCCAACAAATCCTCAATACTAGCAACAACCGAGAATACCCTGTAGGAATATTGCTAGATATGTCAAAAGCCTACGATAAGGTACAACACAACATATTATTAAATAAATTATATGACATAGGAATACGTGGATTAACCCATAAATGGTTTCAGACCTATTTAAAAGATAGACAGCAACTGGTTGAAATAGAGTATTATGACACAAAAACAAATGAAATTCAAAAAATTAGATCTCAATATAAAACAATAAACGCTTCCATTCCTCAAGGCAGTGTAGTTGGATGCCTACTCTTTTTAATATATATAAACGATCTCCCTAAAATAATAAATGACACCTGTGTACTGTTTGCCGATGATATATCTATACTTACAAAATGCCAGAATGATTTAAACCTAACGGAAAAATTAACTTATCTATTTGACTCAATTACAGATTGGATGAATGACCATAACTTACAAATAAACTTTTTAAAAACAAAATTAATGATTTACCGCCCGCGACAAAAACCTCCTTTGAACATAATATTTAAATATAATAATATTGAAATAAACATCGTCAACGAATTTACTCTACTTGGAATGGAATTAGATACGCATATAAACTGGAAAAGCCATGTCACTAAACTAACAAAAAAATTATCAAAATTTACGTACGCATTAAAAGAAATCAAGAAATCTACAGATTTCAAAACCGCTCTAATTACGTACTACGCATATGCTTATGCATGGCTCAGCTATGGCATAATTTTGTGGGGAAATAGTACAGAATCACCATCACTACTTATATTACAAAAAAAACTTATCCGAATATTAGTAAATATAAAACAAATAGACAGCTGCAAACCATACTTCCAGAAACATCAAATCCTTACCCTTCCGTGCATTTATATATTAGAAATTTGTAAATTTGTCAGATACAATTCCGAATTATTTGTGACCTGAAAAGAAAAACCTTCAACTTCAACCTACTCTTGGCGTCATAAAAATTTACTTATGTTGCCAAAATCTAATCTTTCTTTGCATTCATCTAGTCCTTATGTAATGTCAATAAAAATATACAATAAACTACCAAAGACCTTAAAAGAAGAGTCGAATAATAAAACTTTTATTCATTTACTGAAAAAAATATTATTAAATAAATGTTATTATAGTGTTAGGGAATACTTAAATGATAAATTTAAAATAGAATCTATAACAATAAATTATTACATAATAATGTCATTGGTTGAGATATATAAATATAGATATTTTATCGACAATTTTGTCTTCCTCTCTCCTAATTTGCTGTGCCCAACAGGGTCCACAACTTGTATGATGTGAATGTGTTGCATTAAGAAACATTTTGTGGAACGCAAATAAAATTATTGAGTATTGAAAATTATTGAGTATTAATAACCTCTTTATGTGTAGGTACCAGTTTCATAAACTACTATTTTGGAATACCTCATAATATCATATTAATAATATAAAAAAATACTTATTAATTATATTAAAAATAACCAATAAATAATAATTATTATTTTAATTTTATTTGTGTTAAGATGAAAAATCGAAGCAGGTATACATCCCTAACTAAATAAAAATAGTATATATTATTATTATTATGTGTTTAATTATTCAACGAAATCTCCAAAGGAGTGTCTGAACGCATTTTTATTATTTTATTTTTATTTTCATTACGTCATTTTTTAAAATATATCAAGTAATTTAACAATTTTTATATTACATTAATTTAAATACAACGAATTGTTAAATAAACCAATTTGTATATAAGGTCCTACAATTCAAAGTGAAAAAGCAGGTCGTGCGTGGCGCGGAGCAGAAGTAGTGCGGTTTATGGCAGATTGAACGCGGGTCGGCGGCGGCGGCGCGGCGCGGTTTGAACGCGTTCAGTGAAGTGCGCTAGCGCGGTTTGAGTGCGGCTGTTGACACCAAGATATATACCTATATTTATTTATTGAATTTACTTGCTGATTTGTAAAATATGTATGTATGTCATATCTTTTGCAGTGCGCGTACACTAGGTGAAATTCAATCAACCGACCAAATTCATACTGGAGACTCGGTTAGTGATCAGAAACAAGGTTGAATTACCCTTTTGATGAAATTCATTAACCAATTTTTTTGCTTCCTTACCGACTGGGCTAGGAATTGTACTTAAACTAGTGCAATCAGTACGGGAGCAAAAAAATATATTTTTCGAATTTGGCCTAAAGGATTGCTGACCCTAGTTCCTGATCACTAACCGTATTTGTTGTTGTAGCGGCATCAGAAATACATCATCTGTGAACAACTTTCTAACTATCACGGTTCGTAAAATACAGCCTGGTGACAGACGGACAGACAGACATAAAGACGGACAGCGGAGCCTCAGTACTAGGGTCCGGTTGGTTACCCTTTGGGTACGGAACCCTAAAAATTCCGTAGAAATAGAAAAATTACATAGGTATGTCCAGTTTATTATCTCTTGGTCAGCACTTATGTCAAAATTCAACATATTTGGGACCAAAACACGATCCAACATTATTAAATTAGCTCGAATACTTTCTGTAAACGGTGCACAATTTTTCACATTGCTCAATATAATTTAAAATCCAAGCTAACAGTTTATCAACCTTTTGCGGGTTTTGGGGCTGGGATATGAGTTTTGTTTAATAATGACTGGCAAATGAAGTTGTGGACTCCAGGGTACCAGGGCCGCAACGGTTAATGAGAACGAAATACAAACACAACTGCCTTCCCCTCCCCTCCCCCGGCAGGTTGCTCCCAGGACAAGGGTCGTGAATTCCACATTGGTCAGGTGACCTGGACACCAAGAAAGATAAAACAACGAAAAAATGCAGTAGTTTATTGGTAAATATTTGAAGAACTTTAACAGTTAACTCGCAAATATTTGTATTATTATAAAGAGAGATAGATCTATACAGTAAAAACGCTGCAATATTTGAATTTGCATTACAAAATTTCTTTAATTGTTGCTAAATCAGATTGCTACGACACAAGTACAGTAAAATGCGAGTCGAACTCGTGCACAAAGGGTTCTGTACCACCACACAATACGGGTGTGGAACCCTAAAAAGACTGTGGTAAATAACAACAACATAGGTGTAGCAACATCAAGGCGACAAGAAATTAAAATGGTAGTGCCTAACAAACACGAAAAATGGATCCTTATGTAAAAACTTCTAAAATAGAAATTTTTTTCAAATTAGGTTTCTATTCTCAGAGGATGCATATACGTTTATTACTTATTCTGTAAAAAAATCAACTGGCTACTCATTACGCCTGAAGCTGTAAGTCCCTGTGACAGACGGACGGGCAGACAGCGGAGGCTTAGTAACAGGGTCCCTTTTGGCACCTTTTGAAATAGAAATAGAAATAGAAATAGAAATATTTATTTGTTCCAAACATGGTTTACAAAAGATGTTAAATATAATAACAGTTCAGCATGTTTCACCTGCAGGAGGTATACAAATACTTTAATACAATTAAATTACAATGTCTTTACAATTAGCAACGGAACCCTAAAAACAAATAAGCGGTGAATCTTGTAGGCTGTACTCCTATTAAAGCTTGGCCCATGGTGCACAATAATCTTACTGAGTGATTTTGAACTTCAGTATGTTGTCAAAAAGTCTACATTAGAACGCTCGCTTCACGCGCTGCTGGCACGCATATAATCAGTGAATTTTCGAGTTTTTTTCGGATTTTACGAAAAAAATATTTGATGTAGGAGTTTTTTCATTTGACATCAAAACATAAAATATTTTCTTATTATAGCAGTAATTTCAGACATAAAACTCAAGCCGTTTGGACGTGAAACGAATTAATAACTTAAAAAGGCATAATTTCCAAAAATAAAATCTATCCAGTGAAATGTGTCTAATTAGGTAACCGACAACGGAAAGATAAAAGTCTGAAAAAACACGTGTCCAAGTTTTACATTAATCAGATACGTAGTTGACTCAGCATATTAAAGCAAAAACCGTTGAAAGACCAAAGGCAAGCTCTGAATTTGTAGTTAGGCCCGAGCAGATTAGTGTTTTGGTGTTTTGGGAACAACCCTAAAGTTTGGAACTGGGATTTTCCGTGAAATATAACGCGTAGCTATTAGCTTTGTTTCGGACACTACGAGTTTGAAGGTTTCTCAACTCTCAGACTTTTCATTCATACGAATTTAGTTCCGTTCTGAATGTAACGATGAGAAAGTTTGCTGTGATGATACAGGTTAAATTAATAATTTGATATCCTGTGAAGTGGTAGAGTTGATGCCGGACTCGACTGTGGAAGTACCACTAACTTACTCGCAAGCCCCCTGAAGTTATTAGAGCTCAGCTTACAAAAACAGGCTCAACCAGGTGGCCCCGGATGCCTTGAAACGATTGACAGTTGTGTATCCATGTCTAATTGTCTGCTCTTATATAAAACAGACTGGTGACGGATTGTGGCGTCACTGGTGCGAGGGTTTCGGCACCACGCTTATCAACCAACCAACCCAGCGTGTGTGATTATGGGCATTTCTTCCAGAAGGACTGCCAAGAGTGCCGAAAACTGCATTGGACAAATAAAGCTGATGGATGGATCGATGGAAGCTGAGACTTCTCGATAGGACTTCATTCTAATAAACAAACAATTTCATATCATCCGACCATCTCATAACGGAGATGTAGTTTTGCGAATATGATTCAATATATATGGTGGATATCTTTCAATAAATATGGTGGAGCTTAGTGCAAGGATATCTTACTGTGAGGTTTATCTACTAATTATTAAAGCGGAGTTAATTAAAAAGATGACCTTTGTGTTACGTTTTGGTTCTGAATTCTAAGCAAAAGAAATATTGTGTTTGAAGTTCCTAAATGCTAAACTGATAATATTAACTATCGTTTTATTTTTGTAACTAAACTGACCATCCTTTTTCATGCAAACGTAATCCAGAACGAATCGGCTGAAAGGGTTGGTGCTTTGAAATACTCTTTCGTAAGGATTTAAAATTTTTCCTTCGCTGTTCGGACTCAGATCCGATTACAAAGAGCAGAGTGCAAGAGTCCCGTCTCGCTTAGCTTCACTCGGCTCGCTTCACTCCGCTCCGTTCACAGAATTAATCCCATTCAATTCACTAGTAGTTCGGCCAAGTTGTTCAGGTTTTCACTACAGCTTTGTACTGGGAACATCGTGGCTTTGTAAAACAGCTTCGTGTTAAAGCTTAAATTGCAGCTTTTACCTGCCTTTTTAGACGCAAGTGGAAAGCAAATTGAGAATTAACTATTCAGTGAAACGATCCTCCCCCGGACTGCTTTTAAAGTGAAACAATTATAACAGCAAAAGATTTAAGAGACCCTTTTTTATTAATAATTTTTTGAATTTTACAAGAGTGGCATTAATTTTTAAGAGAAATTCGTTGAATTCTGTTTCTTTTTGAGAGATGGTAAAAGTTGTCTGATCTGACCTGACATTTCACGTAATGGGCCCGCAGAGACCTTTTGGAGTTACCGCCTGCGGTAGAGGACTTCTCCGTGAGCGAGCCCCCTACAAACGAGTGGGATCATATCCTATATCTATATATCTTTTATATCTATACTAATAATAAGGTAGTAAAAAATTCGTGTCTGTACATTGAATATTTCCACGAAATTTCAAATGAAATGGGTTATTTCTATTGTACTGAAGCCAAAACTACCATTTTTAGATTTTTTTGTCTGTCTGTATGTTCCATTTTAACTCGAAAACTACACAACGGATTTTAATGCGATTTTTTTATTATCATCGTAGGTACCCTGGTCAACATATAGGATAAAGAGGTGTTCAGAAAATAACTCCCATACCGAAAACGGGACAAAGATGGCTCAAACGCAGGCGGAACCACGGGTAAAGCCTAGTTTTAAATATAATTCATCTTAAAAAATACACTTGTACTGTTTCACTTGATTCACTTTATTGAACTACCGGTTTCGCCTTACGGCATCATCAGGTTATACATGAACATTAACTTAAAAACGCAGGATACGATTCGAACTTTATATCTGAACTCTTTGAGTGCGCACGGACTGGAGTGCGCAATTACACAGTATACACGTATCGAGTTAAGGGGCGATGTGTTATCTAGATCTTGCATTGATCATATTTTCGCTCGGACTTTAAACTGTAAAGAAGTGCACTCGGCCGTGATTAACTACTCACTCGCCGATCATTATATAACTGGCATTGTGTTGGTCGATAACAACCGACAGAAACCGGTTAGCCCTAGATTTAAGACTAGTATAGATAACGAGAGGCTAAACACGGAACTTTACAAAATAGATTGGAAAATTGCGCTTGAACTACAACACCCAAATGAAATTTTAAGTTTTATCACGACTAATTTCACAGAGGTGTACGATAAATGCAAAATAAAATGTAAAATGAAAACCAGTAAGAGGCATGAATGTAAATGGATAAATAATAGAATCAAATATATGTCAAACAAGAAGCAGGAATTATTCGATATCTGGAAAGCAGATAAGACATAAGACATAATTTATTTTACACCAAAAGTTTTGTACACACAAATTAAGAAAATATACATTTTCAGACAAACCAAAACCGTAAAATTATTATTATTAATGCATAAGAGAAAGGGAACGCAACGATTCATCCTCATCATTATGTGTGGGTACCCATAAGGTTGTAACCCTGTCTGCCAAACTAAGTTGCCTTGTCTGCATGACAGCCAGTGCTTCTACCGATCGATCTACTTAGGCGTAAAATAAAGTAACCAATAAGAACAACTAGAGTAATTTTTTAGAAAGCTTATCCATTATTACCTAAAACTAACACGTCCTAGGGTAAAATAACTATTAAGCAATCTAATATATAATGAATCTAATATAGCTAACAGACTCATATATAATAGTTATAGAAATAAAACCAACTCTTACATAAATATGATTAGAAATAAATCGATAAGAAATGAGATAAGTACCCACTTTAGAAATCCCAGAAAAGTTTGGCAAATTATTAATAATATTTGCGGCAAAGTTTGTAGCTCCATTGATGATGTAGTTAGGAAACACTTTCAAAATTTAGACTTAAAAGCACTATGTAATAAATTTGCATATGGCTTCGATAATAATGTCAAAAGCATATGTAATAGTAATTGTGATGTTCCACTTTTACCGCATAAAAACTATCAAAGAGTACCCTCTGTGTCCATGAGAATGAATAAGGCTACTAATGATGTTATATTTACTATAATTAAGCACCTAAATAAGAACAAAAGCCCCGGTATAGACGGTATAAGGACTAGGGATTTGATTTGTATTAATAATAAAATTACTCCGGTAATTACACACCTAATAAATTCGTGTATCTCCACTTCCTCATACCCTGATAAGTTAAAAACTGGCATTATCAGACCCATACATAAAAAAGGATCATATAAGGATATTAGCGACTATAGACCTATTACCATATTACCTAGCATTGATAAAATTATTGAACGATTTTTTTGTAACGAAATAAATAAGTTCTTATCTAAAAATAGTATAATTAACAGTAAACAATATGGATTCCAAAAGGGCCGTAACACATCCCAGCTTTTATCAAGCTTTACAGATGAGGTCAACGGGTACCTCGACGCCCGCGAACAGGTGCTCGTTACCCTCATCGACTTTAGCAAAGCGTTTGACGTGCTCCAGTATGATACCTTATTCTCAAAACTGGAGCAAAATGGTGTACAGGGTCCTCTGTTAAAATGGTTTCAAAATTACCACCACAACAGACGTATTACAGTCCGTTTGGGCGACTGCTTCAGTGATGGGATACCTACCTCGAAAGGTACGGCTCAAGGTTCAATTATTGGACCGACAGAGTATCTTTTGTACGTAAACGACATGTGTAATATTTTTTCGGAGGGCTCTGTATACCAGTTTGCCGATGATACATGTTTAGTAACCCATAGTAACGATTTATCGAAAGCACAGGAATTAATGCAGGTAAATTTCGACAACCTATGTAAGTGGGCGCACGATGCAGGCTTGGTCATTAATGCTAACAAAACCAAAATAATTCATATATACTCACCGTACATGAAAACAACTCAGAAACCTACTATTATTGCACACAATCACCAGTGCAT
The DNA here is from genome assembly GCA_910592155.1 of Ypsolopha scabrella. Taxonomy (NCBI): domain Eukaryota; kingdom Metazoa; phylum Arthropoda; class Insecta; order Lepidoptera; family Ypsolophidae; genus Ypsolopha; species Ypsolopha scabrella. Next base: position 979,024 of record OU342980.1, on the reverse strand, counting down.
GCATCGCCAGCCCACAACCACCGCCTGTTCGTGCGAATGCTTACAGATAGTAGATCAACATACCTACTTAGGATTGATAATTGACAAACACCTACATTGGAGACCTCATATCGAAAAACTGTGTAACAAATTGAGATCGATTAACGCCAAATTAGCTATCCTTAAATACAAACTGCCGTTTACTATTCTACGAACTTTATACCTATCACTAGCTGATTCTATCATAAGCTACGGGCTGAGTAGCTATGGGCGCACATATAAGACATACTTGCATAGTATATACAAACTACAATTAACTATCCTTAAGAACATGGTGTCGAAAAGTATTAAACAAAAATACAAAGAGGATGAAGCTGGTTTGTTCAATCATTGTAAGGTAATGTCAGTTTATAACAAAGTAAACTTATCTCTCTTACTAGATAAACTAGATAAAATTAGTTTACTGACTAAATATAGCAGACAAAATCGACTGCGTAGCTTACCCTACCTCCCTGTATATCGGCTGCCAAGATATACTAACGTCTACGGCATGAGGAAGTGGGAATACCTTCTACCGGAGATTCTAAACGGCTTGCCGGCCGAGTTGTGCGCAGAATTATTGTCTGGACTATCCAGAAGAAAAACCTTATCTCTAGTGAAAGAATACTACCGTGGGTGTTAGCATGTAACTAATCAATTGTATTACCTACTTCGTAGCGAGCTGGTAGCGTGTCACTCGCATAAACCCGTACGGGTTTCAGAGAGACGGCTTAATCATTTAAGACTATTTCTTACTGTTTTTTGGTTAAATAAATAAAAAATAAAAAAAACATATAATATCTTAATAGCTAAAAACTATGCTGATGGTATTTAAGTAACAGTTTTCATATTATATGTATAACCTGATGATGCTGAAAGGCGAAACCGGTAGTTCAATAAAGTGAATCCAGTGAAACAGTACAAGTGTATTTTTAAGTTGTTGATGATGTTTCACCAAGTGCCGACAATCGCAAGTATCAATCACATAAATAAAACTACTCAAACTCGATGACATTTTGTAGACAGGATATAGAATAGTTATATCTGGGATTGTCGTTTGTCAGTTTCCCGTTAAGTAATTTAATTACAAAATGACACGTAACTAATACATTCGTACTTCCCATAAAAAGGACCCAAAAGCAAATTTATCAATTTCTCAATTCAAAATTCTCAAACAAATTTTTATAAAACCACGAGCATTGGAATAATTAGTAATGAATATTCTATGTAAAACATAATCTCATAACAGAATACCTAGATGAATAAACACTGAACTAGTAGATATTTAACATCCTCGCGCGGCCGCGATACAGTTCTCTTTTATAAAACCACGAGCATTGGAATAATTATTAATGAATATTCTATGTAAAACATAATCTCATAACAGAATACCTAGATGAATAAACACTGAACTAGTAGATATTTAACATCCTCGCGCGGCCGCGATACAGTTCTCTTTTATAAAACCACGAGCATTGGAATAATTAGTAATGAATATTCTATGTAAAACATAATCTCATAACAGAATACCTAGATGAATAAACACTGAACTAGTAGATATTTAACATCCTCGCGCGGCCGCGATACAGTTCTCTTTTATAAAACCACGAGCATTGGAATAATTAGTAATGAATATTCTATGTAAAACATAATCTCACAACAGAATACCTAGATGAATAAACACTGAACTAGTAGATATTTAACATCCTCGCGCGGCCGCGATACAGTTCTCTTTTATAAAACCACGAGCATTGGAATAATTAGTAATGAATATTCTATGTAAAACATAATCTCATAACAGAATACCTAGATGAATAAACACTGAACTAGTAGATATTTAACATCCTCGCGCGGCCGCGATACAGTTCTCTTTTATAAAACCACGAGCATTGGAATAATTAGTAATGAATATTCTATGTAAAACATAATCTCATAACAGAATACCTTGATGAATAAACACTGAACTAGTAGATATTTAACATCCTCGCGCGGCCGCGATACAGTTCTCTTTTATAAAACCACGAGCATTGGAATAATTAGTAATGAATATTCTATGTAAAACATAATCTCATAACAGAATACCTAGATGAATAAACACTGAACTAGTAGATATTTAACATCCTCGCGCGGCCGCGATACAGTTCTCTTTTATAAAACCACGAGCATTGGAATAATTAGTAATGAATATTCTATGTAAAACATAATCTCATAACAGAATACCTAGATGAATAAACACTGAACTAGTAGATATTTAACATCCTCGCGCGGCCGCGATACAGTTCTCTTTTATAAAACCACGAGCATTGGAATAATTAGTAATGAATATTCTATGTAAAACATAATCTCATAACAGAATACCTAGATGAATAAACACTGAACTAGTAGATATTTAACATCCTCGCGCGGCCGCGATACAGTTCTCTTTTATAAAACCACGAGCATTGGAATAATTAGTAATGAATATTCTATGTAAAACATAATCTCATAACAGAATACCTAGATGAATAAACACTGAACTAGTAGATATTTAACATCCTCGCGCGGCCGCGATACAGTTCTCTTTTATAAAACCACGAGCATTGGAATAATTAGTAATGAATATTCTATGTAAAACATAATCTCATAACAGAATACCTAGATGAATAAACACTGAACTAGTAGATATTTAACATCCTCGCGCGGCCGCGATACAGTTCTCTTTTATAAAACCACGAGCATTGGAATAATTAGTAATGAATATTCTATGTAAAACATAATCTCATAACAGAATACCTAGGTGAATAAACACTGAACTAGTAGATATTTAACATCCTCGCCCGGCCGCGATACAGTTCTCTTTTATAAAACCACAAGCATTGGAATAATTAGTAATGAATATTCTATGTAAAACATAATCTCATAACAGAATACCTAGATGAATAAACACTGAACTAGTAGATATTTAACATCCTCGCGCGGCCGCGATACAGTTCTCTTTTATAAAACCACGAGCATTGGAATAATTAGTAATGAATATTCTATGTAAAACATAATCTCATAACAGAATACCTAGATGAATAAACACTGAACTAGTAGATATTTAACATCCTCGCGCGGCCGCGATACAGTTCTCTTTTATAAAACCACGAGCATTGGAATAATTAGTAATGAATATTCTATGTAAAACATAATCTCATAACAGAATACCTAGATAAATAAACACTGAACTAGTAGATATTTAACATCCTCGCGCGGCCGCGATACAGTTCTCTTTTATAAAACCACGAGCATTGGAATAATTAGTAATGAATATTCTATGTAAAACATAATCTCATAACAGAATACCTAGATGAATAAACACTGAACTAGTAGATATTTAACATCCTCGCGCGGCCGCGATACAGTTCTCTTTTATAAAACCACGAGCATTGGAATAATTAGTAATGAATATTCTATGTAAAACATAATCTCATAACAGAATACCTAGATAAATAAACACTGAACTAGTAGATATTTAACATCCTCGCGCGGCCGCGATACAGTTCTCTTTTATAAAACCACGAGCATTGGAATAATTAGTAATGAATATTCTATGTAAAACATAATCTCATAACAGAATACCTAGATGAATAAACACTGAACTAGTAGATATTTAACATCCTCGCGCGGCCGCGATACAGTTCTCTTTTATAAAACCACGAGCATTGGAATAATTAGTAATGAATATTCTATGTAAAACATAATCTCATAACAGAATACCTAGATGAATAAACACTGAACTAGTAGATATTTAACATCCTCGCGCGGCCGCGATACAGTTCTCTTTTATAAAACCACGAGCATTGGAATAATTAGTAATGAATATTCTATGTAAAACATAATCTCATAACAGAATACCTAGATGAATAAACACTGAACTAGTAGATATTTAACATCCTCGCGCAGCCGCGATACAGTTCTCTTTTATAAAACCACGAGCATTGGAATAATAAGTAATGAATATTCTACGTAAAACATAATCTCATAACAGAATACCTAGATGAATAAACACTGAACTAGTAGATATTTAACATCCTCGCGTGGCCGCGATACAGTTCTCTTTTATAAAACCACGAGCATTGGAATAATTAGTAATGAATATTCTATGTAAAACATAATCTCATAACATAATACCTAGATGAATAAACACTGAACTAGTAGATATTTAACATCCTCGCGCGGCCGCGATACAGTTCTCTTTTATAAAACCACGAGCATTGGAATAATAAGTAATGAATATTCTATGTAAAACATAATCTCATAACAGAATACCTAGATGAATAAACACTGAACTAGTAGATATTTAACATCCTCGCGCGGCCGCGATACAGTTCTCTTTTATAAAACCACGAGCATTGGAATAATTAGTAATGAATATTCTATGTTAAACATAATCTCATAACAGAATACCTAGATGAATAAACACTGAACTAGTAGATATTTAACATCCTCGCGCGGCCGCGATACAGTTCTCTTTTATAAAACCACGAGCATTGGAATAATTAGTAATGAATATTCTATGTAAAACATAATCTCATAACAGAATACCTAGATGAATAAACACTGAACTAGTAGATATTTAACATCCTCGCGCGGCCGCGATACAGTTCTCTTTTATAAAACCACGAGCATTGGAATAATTAGTAATGAATATTCTATGTAAAACATAATCTCATAACAGAATACCTAGATGAATAAACACTGAACTAGTAGATATTTAACATCCTCGCGCGGCCGCGATACAGTTCTCTTTTATAAAACCACGAGCATTGGAATAATTAGTAATGAATATTCTATGTAAAACATAATCTCATAACAGAATACCTAGATGAATAAACACTGAACTAGTAGATATTTAACATCCTCGCGCGGCCGGGATACAGTTCTCTTTTATAAAACCACGAGCATTGGAATAATTAGTAATGAATATTCTATGTAAAACATAATCTCATAACAGAATACCTAGATGAATAAACACTGAACTAGTAGATATTTAACATCCTCGCGCGGCCGCGATACAGTTCTCTTTTATAAAACCACGAGCATTGGAATAATTAGTAATGAATATTCTATGTAAAACATAATCTCATAACAGAATACCTAGATGAATAAACACTGAACTAGTAGATATTTAACATCCTCGCGCGGCCGCGATACAGTTCTCTTTTATAAAACCACGAGCATTGGAATAATTAGTAATGAATATTCTATGTAAAACATAATCTCATAACAGAATACCTAGATGAATAAACACTGAACTAGTAGATATTTAACATCCTCGCGCGGCCGCGATACAGTTCTCTTTTATAAAACCACGAGCATTGGAATAATTAGTAATGAATATTCTATGTAAAACATAATCTGATAACAGAATACCTAGATGAATAAACACTGAACTAGTAGATATTTAACATCCTCGCGCGGCCGCGATACAGTTCTCTTTTATAAAACCACGAGCATTGGAATAATTAGTAATGAATATTCTATGTAAAACATAATCTCACAACAGAATACCTAGATGAATAAACACTGAACTAGTAGATATTTAACATCCTCGCGCGGCCGCGATACAGTTCTCTTTTATAAAACCACGAGCATTGGAATAATTAGTAATGAATATTCTATGTAAAACATAATCTCATAACAGAATACCTAGATGAATAAACACTGAACTAGTAGATATTTAACATCCTCGCGCGGCCGCGATACAGTTCTCTTTTATAAAACCACGAGCATTGGAATAATTAGTAATGAATATTCTATGTAAAACATAATCTCATAACAGAATACCTAGATGAATAAACAATGAACTAGTAGATATTTAACATCCTCGCGCGGCCGCGATACAGTTCTTTTTTATAAAACCACGAGCATTGGAATAATTAGTAATGAATATTCTATGTAAAACATAATCTCATAACAGAATACCTAGATGAATAAACACTGAACTAGTAGATATTTAACATCCTCGCACGGCCGCGATACAGTTCTCTTTTATAAAACCACGAGCATTGGAATAATTAGTAATGAATATTCTATGTAAAACATAATCTCATAACAGAATACCTAGATGAATAAACACTGAACTAGTAGATATTTAACATCCTTGCGCGGCCGCGATACAGTTCTCTTTTATAAAACCACGAGCATTGGAATAATTAGTAATGAATATTCTATGTAAAACATAATCTCATAACAGAATACCTAGATGAATAAACACTGAACTAGTAGATATTTAACATCCTCGCGCGGCCGCGATACAGTTCTCTTTTATAAAACCACGAGCATTGGAATAATTAGTAATGAATATTCTATGTAAAACATAATCTCATAACAGAATACCTAGATGAATAAACACTGAACTAGTAGATATTTAACATCCTCGCGCGGCCGCGATACAGTTCTCTTTTATAAAACCACGAGCATTGGAATAATCAGTAATGAATATTCTATGTAAAACATAATCTCATAACAGAATACCTAGATGAATGAACACTGAACTAGTAGATATTTAACATCCTCGCGCGGCCGCGATACAGTTCTCTTTTATAAAACCACGAGCATTGGAATAATTAGTAATGAATATTCTATGTAAAACATAATCTCATAACAGAATACCTAGATGAATAAACACTGAACTAGTAGATATTTAACATCCTCGCGCGGCCGCGATACAGTTCTCTTTTATAAAACCACGAGCATTGGAATAATTAGTAATGATTATTCTATGTAAAACATAATCTCATAACAGAATACCTAGATGAATAAACACTGAACTAGTAGATATTTAACATCCTCGCGCGGCCGCGATACAGATCTCTTTTATAAAACCACGAGCATTGGAATAATTAGTAATGAATATTCCATGTAAAACATAATCTCATAACAGAATACCTAGATGAATAAACACTGAACTAGTAGATATTTAACATCCTCGCGCGGCCGCGATACAGTTCTTTTTTATAAAACCACGAGCATTGGAATAATTAGTAATGAATATTCTATGTAAAACATAATCTCATAACAGAATACCTAGATGAATAAACACTGAACTAGTAGATATTTAACATCCTCGCGCGGCCGCGATACAGTTCTCTTTTATAAAACCACGAGCATTGGAATAATTAGTAATGAATATTCTATGTAAAACATAATCTCATAACAGAATACCTAGATGAATAAACACTGAACTAGTAGATATTTAACATCCTCGCGCGGCCGCGATACAGTTCTCTTTTATAAAACCACGAGCATTGGAATAATTAGTAATGAATATTCTATGTAAAACATAATCTCATAACAGAATACCTAGATGAATAAACACTGAACTAGTAGATATTTAACATCCTCGCGCGGCCGCGATACAGTTCTCTTTTATAAAACCACGAGCATTGGAATAATTAGTAATGAATATTCTATGTAAAACATAATCTCATAACAGAATACCTAGATGAATTAACACTGAACTAGTAGATATTTAACATCCTCGCGCGGCCGCGATACAGTTCTCTTTTATAAAACCACGAGCATTGGAATAATTAGTAATGAATATTCTATGTAAAACATAATCTCATAACAGAATACCTAGATGAATAAACACTGAACTAGTAGAAATTTAACATCCTCGCGCGGCCGCGATACAGTTCTCTTTTATAAAACCACGAGCATTGGAATAATTAGTAATGAATATTCTATGTAAAACATAATCTCATAACAGAATACCTAGATGAATAAACACTGAACTAGTAGATATTTAACATCCTCGCGCGGCCGCGATACAGTTCTCTTTTATAAAACCACGAGCATTGGAATAATTAGTAATGAATATTCTATGTAAAACATAATCTCATAACAGAATACTTAGATGAATAAACACTGAACTAGTAGATATTTAACATCCTCGCGCGGCCGCGATACAGTTCTCTTTTATAAAACCACGAGCATTGGAATAATTAGTAATGAATATTCTATGTAAAACATAATCTCATAACAGAATACCTAGATGAATAAACACTGAACTAGTAGATATTTAACATCCTCGCGCGGCCGCGATACAGTTCTCTTTTATAAAACCACGAGCATTGGAATAATTAGTAATGAATATTCTATGTAAAACATAATCTCATAACAGAATACCTAGATGAATAAACACTGAACTAGTAAATATTTAACATCCTCGCGCGGCCGCGATACAGTTCTCTTTTATAAAACCACGAGCATTGGAATAATTAGTAATGAATATTCTATGTAAAACATAATCTCATAACAGAATACCTAGATGAATAAACACTGAACTAGTAGATATTTAACATCCTCGCGCGGCCGCGATACAGTTCTCTTTTATAAAACCACGAGCATTGGAATAATTAGTAATGAATATTCTATGTAAAACATAATCTCATAACAGAATACCTAGATGAATAAACACTGAACTAGTAGATATTTAACATCCTCGCGCGGCCGCGATACAGTTCTCTTTTATAAAACCACGAGCATTGGAATAATTAGTAATGAATATTCTATGTAAAACATAATCTCATAACAGAATACCTAGATGAATAAACACTGAACTAGTAGATATTTAACATCCTCGCGCGGCCGCGATACAGTTCTCTTTTATAAAACCACGAGCATTGGAATAATTAGTAATGAATATTCCATGTAAAACATAATCTCATAACAGAATACCTAGATGAATAAACACTGAACTAGTAGATATTTAACATCCTCGCGCGGCCGCGATACAGTTCTCTTTTATAAAACCACGAGCATTGGAATAATTAGTAATGAATATTCTATGTAAAACATAATCTCATAACAGAATACCTAGATGAATAAACACTGAACTAGTAGATATTTAACATCCTCGCGCGGCCGCGATACAGTTCCCTTTTATAAAACCACGAGCATTGGAATAATTAGTAATGAATATTCTATGTAAAACATAATCTCATAACAGAATACCTAGATGAATAAACACTGAACTAGTAGATATTTAACATCCTCGCGCGGCCGCGATACAGTTCTCTTTTATAAAACCACGAGCATTGGAATAATTAGTAATGAATATTCTATGTAAAACATAATCTCATAACAGAATACCTAGATGAATAAACACTGAACTAGTAGATATTTAACATCCTCGCGCGGCCGCGATACAGTTCTCTTTTATAAAACCACGAGCATTGGAATAATTAGTAATGAATATTCTATGTAAAACATAATCTCATAACAGAATACCTACATGAATAAACACTGAACTAGTAGATATTTAACATCCTCGCGCGGCCGCGATACAGTTCTCTTTTATAAAACCACGAGCATTGGAATAATTAGTAATGAATATTCCATGTAAAACATAATCTCATAACAGAATACCTAGATGAATAAACACTGAACTAGTAGATATTTAACATCCTCGCGCGGCCGCGATACAGTTCTCTTTTATAAAACCACGAGCATTGGAATAATTAGTAATGAATATTCTATGTAAAACATAATCTCATAACAGAATACCTAGATGAATAAACACTGAACTAGTAGATATTTAACATCCTCGCGCGGCCGCGATACAGTTCTCTTTTATAAAACCACGAGCATTGGAATAATTAGTAATGAATATTCTATGTTAAACATAATCTCATAACAGAATACCTAGATGAATAAACACTGAACTAGTAGATATTTAACATCCTCGCGCGGCCGCGATACAGTTCTCTTTTATAAAACCACGAGCATTGGAATAATTAGTAATGAATATTCTATGTAAAACATAATCTCATCACAGAATACCTAGATGAATAAACACTGAACTAGTAGATATTTAACATCCTCGCGCGGCCGCGATACAGTTCTCTTTTATAAAACCACGAGCATTGGAATAATTAGTAATGAATATTCTATGTAAAACATAATCTCATAACAGAATACCTAGATGAATAAACACTGAACTAGTAGATATTTAACATCCTCGCGCGGCCGCGATACAGTTCTCTTTTATAAAACCACGAGCATTGGAATAATTAGTAATGAATATTCTATGTAAAACATTATCTCATCACAGAATACCTAGATGAATAAACACTGAACTAGTAGATATTTAACATCCTCGCGCGGCCGCGATACAGTTCTCTTTTATAAAACCACGAGCATTGGAATAATTAGTAATGAATATTCTATGTAAAACATAATCTCATAACAGAATACCTAGATGAATAAACACTGAACTAGTAGATATTTAACATCCTCGCGCGGCCGCGATACAGTTCTCTTTTATAAAACCACGAGCATTGGAATAATTAGTAATGAATATTTTATGTAAAACATAATCTCATAACAGAATACCTAGATGAATAAACACTGAACTAGTAGATATTTAACATCCTCGCGCGGCCGCGATACAGTTCTCTTTTATAAAACCACGAGCATTGGAATAATTAGTAATGAATATTCTATGTAAAACATAATCTCATAACAGAATACCTAGATGAATAAACACTGAACTAGTAGATATTTAACATCCTGGCGCAGCCGCGATACAGTTCTCTTTTATAAAACCACGAGCATTGGAATAATTAGTAATGAATATTCTATGTAAAACATAATCTCATAACAGAATACCTAGATGAATAAACACTGAACTAGTAGATATTTAACATCCTCGCGCGGCCGCGATACAGTTCTCTTTTATAAAACCACGAGCATTGGAATAATTAGTAATGAATATTCTATGTAAAACATAATCTCATAACAGAATACCTAGATGAATAAACACTGAACTAGTAGATATTTAACATCCTCGCGCGGCCGCGATACAGTTCTCTTTTATAAAACCACGAGCATTGGAATAATTCGTAATGAATATTCTATGTAAAACATAATCTCATAACAGAATACCTAGATGAATAAACACTGAACTAGTAGATATTTAACATCCTCGCGCGGCCGCGATACAGTTCTCTTTTATAAAACCACGAGCATTGGAATAATTAGTAATGAATATTCTATGTAAAACATAATCTCATAACAGAATACCTAGATGAATAAACACTGAACTAGTAGATATTTAACATCCTCGCGCGGCCGCGATACAGTTCTCTTTTATAAAACCACGAGCATTGGAATAATTAGTAATGAATATTCTATGTAAAACATAATCTCATAACAGAATACCTAGATGAATAAACACTGAACTAGTAGATATTTAACATCCTCGCGCGGCCGCGATACAGTTCTCTTTTATAAAACCACGAGCATTGGAATAATTAGTAATGAATATTCTATGTAAAACATAATCTCATAACAGAATACCTAGATGAATAAACACTGAACTAGTAGATATTTAACATCCTCGCGCGGCCGCGATACAGTTCTATTTTATAAAACCACGAGCATTGGAATAATTAGTAATGAATATTCCATGTAAAACATAATCTCATAACAGAATACCTAGATGAATAAACACTGAACTAGTAGATATTTAACATCCTCGCGCGGCCGCGATACAGTTCTCTTTTATAAAACCACGAGCATTGGAATAATTAGTAATGAATATTCTATGTAAAACATAATCTCATAACAGAATACCTAGATGAATAAACACTGAACTAGTAGATATTTAACATCCTCGCGCGGCCGCGATACAGTTCTCTTTTATAAAACCACGAGCATTGGAATAATTAGTAATGAATATTCTATGTAAAACATAATCTCATAACAGAATACCTAGATGAATAAACACTGAACTAGTAGATATTTAACATCCTCGCGCGGCCGCGATACAGTTCTCTTTTATAAAACGACGAGCATTGGAATAATTAGTAATGAATATTCTATGTAAAACATAATCTCATAACAGAATACCTAGATGAATAAACACTGAACTAGTAGATATTTAACATCCTCGCGCGGCCGCGATACAGTTCTCTTTTATAAAACCACGAGCATTGGAATAATTAGTAATGAATATTCTATGTAAAACATAATCTCATAACAGAATACCTAGATGAATAAACACTGAACTAGTAGATATTTAACATCCTCGCGCGGCCGCGATACAGTTCTCTTTTATAAAACCACGAGCATTGGAATAATTAGTAATGAATATTCTATGTAAAACATAATCTCATAACAGAATACCTAGATGAATAAACACTGAACTAGTAGATATTTAACATCCTCGCGCGGCCGCGATACAGTTCTCTTTTATAAAACCACGAGCATTGGAATAATTAGTAATGAATATTCTATGTAAAACATAATCTCATAACAGAATACCTAGATGAATAAACACTGAACTAGTAGATATTTAACATCCTCGCGCGGCCGCGATACAGTTCTCTTTTATAAAACCACGAGCATTGGAATAAGTAGTAATGAATATTCTATGTAAAACATAATCTCATAACAGTATACCTAGATGAATAAACACTGAACTAGTTGATATTTAACATCCTCGCGCGGCCGCGATACAGTTCTCTTTTATAAAACCACGAGCATTGGAATAATTAGTAATGAATATTCCATGTAAAACATAATCTCAAAACAGAATACCTAGATGAATAAACACTGAACTAGTAGATATTTAACATCCTCGCGCGGCCGCGATACAGTTCTCTTTTATAAAACCACGAGCATTGGAATAATTAGTAATGAATATTCTATGTAAAACATAATCTCATAACAGAATACCTAGATGAATAAACACTGAACTAGTAGATATTTAACATCCTCGCGCGGCCGCGATACAGTTCTCTTTTATAAAACCACGAGCATTGGAATAATTAGTAATGAATATTCTATGTAAAACATAATCTCATAACAGAATACCTAGATGAATAAACACTGAACTAGTAGATATTTAACATCCTCGCGCGGCCGCGATACAGTTCTCTTTTATAAAACCACGAGCATTGGAATAATTAGTAATGAATATTCTATGTAAAACATAATCTCATAACAGAATACCTAGATGAATAAACTCTGAACTAGTAGATATTTAACATCCTCGCGCGGCCGCGATACAGTTCTCTTTTATAATACCACGAGCATTGGAATAATTAGTAATGAATATTCTATGTAAAACATAATCTCATAACAGAATACCTAGATGAATAAACACTGAACTAGTAGATATTTAACATCCTCGCGCGGCCGCGATACAGTTCTCTTTTATAAAACCACGAGCATTGGAATAATTAGTAATGAATATTCTATGTAAAACATAATCTCATAACAGAATACCTAGATGAATAAACACTGAACTAGTAGATATTTAACATCCTCGCGCGGCCGCGATACAGTTCTCTTTTATAAAACCACGAGCATTGGAATAATTAGTAATGAATATTCTATGTAAAACATAATCTCATAACATAATACCTAGATGAATAAACACTGAACTAGTAGATATTTAACATCCTCGCGCGGCCGCGATACAGTTCTCTTTTATAAAACCACGAGCATTGGAATAATTAGTAATGAATATTCTATGTAAAACATAATCTCATAACAGAATACCTAGATGAATAAACACTGAACTAGTAGATATTTAACATCCTCGCGCGGCCGCGATACAGTTCTCTTTTATAAAACCACGAGCATTGGAATAATTAGTAATGAATATTCTATGTAAAACATAATCTCATAACAGAATACCTAGATGAATAAACACTGAACTAGTAGATATTTAACATCCTCGCGCGGCCGCGATACAGTTCTCTTTTATAAAACCACGAGCATTGGAATAATTAGTAATGAATATTCTATGTAAATCATAATCTCATAACAGAATACCTAGATGAATAAACACTGAACTAGTAGATATTTAACATCCTCGCGCGGCCGCGATACAGTTCTCTTTTATAAAACCACGAGCATTGGAATAATTAGTAATGAATATTCTATGTAAAACATAATCTCATAACAGAATACCTAGATGAATAAACACTGAACTAGTAGATATTTAGCATCCTCGCGCGGCCGCGATACAGTTCTCTTTTATAAAACCACGAGCATTGGAATAATTAGTAATGAATATTCCATGTAAAACATAATCTCATAACAGAATACCTAGATGAATAAACACTGAACTAGTAGATATTTAACATCCTCGCGCGGCCGCGATACAGTTCTCTTTTATAAAACCACGAGCATTGGAATAATTAGTAATGAATATTCTATGTAAAACATAATCTCATAACAGAATACCTAGATGAATAAACACTGAACTAGTAGATATTTAACATCCTCGCGCGGCCGCGATACAGTTTTCTTTTATAAAACCACGAGCATTGGAATAATAAGTAATGAATATTCTATGTAAAACATAATCTCATAACAGAATACCTAGATGAATAAACACTGAACTAGTAGATATTTAACATCCTCGCGCGGCCGCGATACAGTTCTCTTTTATAAAACCACGAGCATTGGAATAATTAGTAATGAATATTCTATGTAAAACATAATCGCATAACAGAATACCTAGATGAATAAACACTGAACTAGTAGATATTTAACATCCTCGCGCGGCCGCGATACAGTTTTTCTTTTATAAAACCACGAGCATTGGAATAATTAGTAATGAATATTCTATGTAAAACATAATCTCATAACAGAATACCTAGATGAATAAACACTGAACTAGTAGATATTTAACATCCTCGCGCGGCCGGGATACAGTTCTCTTTTATAAAACCACGAGCATTGGAATAATTAGTAATGAATATTCTATGTAAAACATAATCTCATAACAGAATACCTAGATGAATAAACACTGAACTAGTAGATATTTAACATCCTCGCGCGGCCGCGATACAGTTCTCTTTTATAAAACCACGAGCATTGGAATAATTAGTAATGAATATTCTATGTAAAACATAATCTCATAACAGAATACCTAGATGAATAAACACTGAACTAGTAGATATTTAACATCCTCGCGCGGCCGCGATACAGTTCTCTTTTATAAAACCACGAGCATTGGAATAATTAGTAATGAATATTCTATGTAAAACATAATCTCATAACAGAATACCTAGATGAATAAACACTGAACTAGTAGATATTTAACATCCTCGCGCGGCCGCGATACAGTTCTCTTTTATAAAACCACGAGCATTGGAATAATTAGTAATGAATATTCTATGTAAAACATAATCTCATAACAGAATACCTAGATGAATAAACACTGAACTAGTAGATATTTAACATCCTCGCGCGGCCGCGATACAGTTCTCTTTTATAAAACCACGAGCATTGGAATAATTAGTAATGAATATTCTATGTAAAACATAATCTCACAACAGAATACCTAGATGAATAAACACTGAACTAGTAGATATTTAACATCCTCGCGCGGCCGCGATACAGTTCTCTTTTATAAAACCACGAGCATTGGAATAAGTAGTAATGAATATTCTATGTAAAACATAATCTCATAACAGAATACCTAGATGAATAAACACTGAACTAGTAGATATTTAACATCCTCGCGCGGCCGCGATACAGTTCTCTTTTATAAAACCACGAGCATTGGAATAATTAGTAATGAATATTCTATGTAAAACATAATCTCATAACAGAATACCTAGATGAATAAACACTGAACTAGTAGATATTTAACATCCTCGCGCGGCCGCGATACAGTTCTCTTTTATAAAACCACGAGCATTGGAATAATTAGTAATGAATATTCTATGTAAAACATAATCTCATAACAGAATACCTAGATGAATAAACACTGAACTAGTAGATATTTAACATCCTCGCGCGGCCGCGATACAGTTCTCTTTTATAAAACCACGAGCATTGGAATAATTAGTAATGAATATTCTATGTAAAACATAATCTCATAACAGAATACCTAGATGAATAAACACTGAACTAGTAGATATTTAACATCCTCGCGCGGCCGGGATACAGTTCTCTTTTATAAAACCACGAGCATTGGAATAATTAGTAATGAATATTCTATGTAAAACATAATCTCATAACAGAATACCTAGATGAATAAACACTGAACTAGTAGATATTTAACATCCTCGCGCGGCCGCGATACAGTTCTCTTTTATAAAACCACGAGCATTGGAATAATTAGTAATGAATATTCTATGTAAAACATAATCTCATAACAGAATACCTAGATGAATAAACACTGAACTAGTAGATATTTAACATCCTCGCGCGGCCGCGATACAGTTCTCTTTTATAAAACCACGAGCATTGGAATAATTAGTAATGAATATTCTATGTAAAACATAATCTCATAACAGAATACCTAGATGAATAAACACTGAACTAGTAGATATTTAACATCCTCGCGCGGCCGCGATACAGTTCTCTTTTATAAAACCACGAGCATTGGAATAATTAGTAATGAATATTCTATGTAAAACATAATCTCATAACAGAATACCTAGATGAATAAACACTGAACTAGTAGATATTTAACATCCTCGCGCGGCCGCGATACAGTTCTCTTTTATAAAACCACGAGCATTGGAATAATTAGTAATGAATATTCTATGTAAAACATAATCTCACAACAGAATACCTAGATGAATAAACACTGAACTAGTAGATATTTAACATCCTTGCGCGGCCGCGATACAGTTCTCTTTTATAAAACCACGAGCATTGGAATAAGTAGTAATGAATATTCTATGTAAAACATAATCTCATAACAGAATACCTAGATGAATAAACACTGAACTAGTAGATATTTAACATCCTCGCGCGGCCGCGATACAGTTCTCTTTTATAAAACCACGAGCATTGGAATAATTAGTAATGAATATTCTATGTAAAACATAATCTCATAACAGAATACCTAGATGAATAAACACTGAACTAGTAGATATTTAACATCCTCGCGCGGCCGCGATACAGTTCTCTTTTATAAAACCACGAGCATTGGAATAATTAGTAATGAATATTCTATGTAAAACATAATCTCACAACAGAATACCTAGATGAATAAACACTGAACTAGTAGATATTTAACATCCTCGCGCGGCCGCGATACAGTTCTCTTTTATAAAACCACGAGCATTGGAATAATTAGTAATGAATATTCTATGTAAAACATAATCTCATAACAGAATACCTAGATGAATAAACACTGAACTAGTAGATATTTAACATCCTCGCGCGGCCGCGAAACAGTTCTCTTTTATAAAACCACGAGCATTGGAATAATTAGTAATGAATATTCTATGTAAAACATAATCTCATAACAGAATACCTAGATGAATAAACACTGAACTAGTAGATATTTAACATCCTCGCGCGGCCGCGATACAGTTCTCTTTTATAAAACCACGAGCATTGGAATAATTAGTAATGAATATTCTATGTAAAACATAATCTCATAACAGAATACCTAGATGAATAAACACTGAACTAGTAGATATTTAACATCCTCGCGCGGCCGCGATACAGTTCTCTTTTATAAAACCACGAGCATTGGAATAATTAGTAATGAATATTCTATGTAAAACATAATCTCATAACAGAATACCTAGATGAATAAACTCTGAACTAGTAGATATTTAACATCCTCGCGCGGCCGCGATACAGTTCTCTTTTATAAAACCACGAGCATTGGAATAATTAGTAATGAATATTCTATGTAAAACATAATCTCATAACAGAATACCTAGATGAATAAACACTGAACTAGTAGATATTTAACATTCTCGCGCGGCCGTGATACAGTTCTCTTTTATAAAACCACGAGCATTGGAATAATTAGTAATGAATATTCTATGTAAAACATAATCTCATAACAGAATACCTAGATGAATAAACACTGAACTAGTAGATATTTAACATCCTCGTGCGGCCGCAATACAGTTCTCTTTTATAAAACCACGAGCATTAGAATAATTAGTAATGAATATTCTATGTAAAACATAATGTCATAACAGAATACCTAGATGAATAAACACTGAACTAGTAGATATTTAACATCCTCGCGCGGCCGCGATACAGTTCTCTTTTATAAAACCACGAGCATTGGAATAATAAGTAATGAATATTCTATGTAAAACATAATCTCATAACAGAATACCTAGATGAATAAACACTGAACTAGTAGATATTTAACATCCTCGCGCGGCCGCGATACAGTTCTCTTTTATAAAACCACGAGCATTGGAATAATTAGTAATGAATATTCTATGTAAAACATAATCTCATAACAGAATACCTAGATGAATAAACACTGAACTAGTAGATATTTAACATCCTTGCGCGGCCGCGATACAGTTCTCTTTTATAAAACCACGAGCATTGGAATAATTAGTAATGAATATTCTATGTAAAACATAATCTCATAACAGAATACCTAGATGAATAAACACTGAACTAGTAGATATTTAACATCCTCGCGCGGCCGGGATACAGTTCTCTTTTATAAAACCACGAGCATTGGAATAATTAGTAATGAATAATCTATGTAAAACATAATCTCATAACAGAATACCTAGATGAATAAACACTGAACTAGTAGATATTTAACATCCTCGCGCGGCCGCGATACAGTTCTCTTTTATAAAACCACGAGCATTGGAATAATTAGTAATGAATATTCTATGTAAAACATAATCTCATAACAGAATACCTAGATGAATAAACACTGAACTAGTAGATATTTAACATCCTCGCGCGGCCGCGATACAGTTCTCTTTTATAAAACGACGAGCATTGGAATAATTAGTAATGAATATTCTATGTAAAACATAATCTCATAACAGAATACCTAGATGAATAAACACTGAACTAGTAGATATTTAACATCCTCGCGCGGCCGCGATACAGTTCTCTTTTATAAAACCACGAGCATTGGAATAATTAGTAATGAATATTCTATGTAAAACATAATCTCATAACAGAATACCTAGATGAATAAACACTGAACTAGTAGATATTTAACATCCTCGCGCGGCCGCGATACAGTTCTCTTTTATAAAACCACGAGCATTGGAATAATTAGTAATGAATATTCTATGTAAAACATAATCTCATAACAGAATACCTAGATGAATAAACACTGAACTAGTAGATATTTAACATCCTCGCGCAGCCGCGATACAGTTCTCTTTTATAAAACCACGAGCATTGGAATAATTAGTAATGAATATTCTATGTAAAACATAATCTCATAACAGAATACCTAGATGAATAAACACTGAACTAGTAGATATTTAACATCCTCGCGCGGCCGCGATACAGTTCTCTTTTATAAAACCACGAGCATTGGAATAATTAGTAATGAATATTCTATGTAAAACATAATCTCATAACAGAATACCTAGATGAATAAACACTGAACTAGTAGATATTTAACATCCTCGCGCGGCCGGGATACAGTTCTCTTTTATAAAACCACGAGCATTGGAATAATTAGTAATGAATATTCTATGTAAAACATAATCTCATAACAGAATACCTAGATGAATAAACACTGAACTAGTAGATATTTAACATCCTCGCGCGGCCGCGATACAGTTCTCTTTTATAAAACCACGAGCATTGGAATAATTAGTAATGAATATTCTATGTAAAACATAATCTCATAACAGAATACCTAGATGAATAAACACTGAACTAGTAGATATTTAACATCTTCGCGCGGCCGAGATACAGTTCTCTTTTATAAAACCACGAGCATTGGAATAATTAGTAATGAATATTCTATGTAAAACATAATCTCATAACAGAATACCTAGATGAATAAACACTGAACTAGTAGATATTTAACATCCTCGCGCGGCCGCGATACAGTTCTCTTTTATTTGTTGTTTGGTACATAATTTGTCCCCTTTAATTTGTATTGAAAATGTAACTCGTATTTTTTAATTATTATATTATTAGTCATATTTTTAACATAGGTACCTATATTCTAATCGACTCTATTGAAGGAGGCAAAACAAATTTTATAATAAAAGCCATTTATGTATAAGAATCAAAATAGTTATAAATTTACATGTTCATTGATTTTATTAATATCCTGAATGTCTAGCTATAAAAAAGTTAGTTTATTAGATGCATTCGAATGAAGGTTCGTCGTAACCTTCAAACACTAATACACAAATTTCTGCATTTAAGTTCCGCAAATATTTACTTGTTTCATTTGTTGAAGTTGATATAGGTTAAAATAGTTTGGTAAGAAACAAATACAATACGACAATGAAAGTGGGACAACGGAGAGCAGAATCAGCTAAAGTGTTTCCATATTTAAATATACTTCGTACATCGGAAAAGGGAAACAGCCATGAGTAGGAGGCCATTACAACAATTTTTGCTTCGTCCATCCAATAGTCATAATAAAATACAAATAGCACTGCCCAGCCCACATTATTTGAATAAAACACGAAATAGCACTGCTAAAGTTATTTTAACAGTAAAAATATTTTTGGGAAGAGAAAAGATTATATTTTTACACACACACCGTCACGACATGGCTGTGTTCCCAAGTTTGGACTGTGAAATGCAAGTCATAGTCCACACTCGGTACAACCGCTCTTCACCGACGATAATTACGTCCCAAACATGATGGGTGGTGAGCCCCAGTGCAGGTACTTCGGGTCTAATGGACCAACAACTTAACGAAGCATGCAGTATGGTCACAAATCAAACTCAAACTCAAATCATTTATTGCAATGTCAAAAGTTTTAGAGGGTCTTACATATTTAGAAAAGTACAGGTGACGCCCTGTAGGGGCATAGCAATCATGAGAGGGCAACTGGATGTCTTAAGTACATAATATTAAAGATCATTCCTAGGTCAAGTAAGTTAGTATAATAATGTAGTTAAATCTACGTTAAATTTATTCCATTTTAATTAATTATTCACAATAATATAACAATAATTTATTACAATTTATTCAGTAATTAAGAGGAGTTATTGAAGTGTTGATTTTGTATCGTCATTAAAATATTCAGTTAAATTGCAATAGCATTTCTTTATGAGGATTTCTGTTGGGTTACTACTAAACAAAGTGTTTACTTATCAATGAGAAACTGCGGGCATTGAAGCCACAATCTCTTATTTAGCAGGTGAGGGCTCTACACTCGGTTACAGAGGCGGATTAGCAAGCTAATTTAGTTTTAGCCAGCGATATAGCCACAAGTAACAAAAGGCGTGTGTTAAATAAAACATTATTTTTTGTATTCCCGAAAAGTCACAAAGAATCCGTTTTTTCGCAAACTTTTTAATCACCCTTGAAGTGATTAAAATAAATAAACTCTTAAAGACAACTTTTAAAAGATTATTTAGACACACGGTAGCGTGTCAAGCCAAGTTCTAGGTAACAGAATGGCGAGTGGTACCATGTGTAATATTACACGTACCATTTGGAGCCACTTTTGACCCCCTCATAACTCAAATACAATTTCACATAAACATGTCAAATTTGGCTTATATATTGAGACTCGCAAGATACATATGTTAATTTTCATAAACACACCTTAAACAGGCATTTAGATATTAACGTCCAAAAATCGTCAAACTGACTCACCTATAGATAAAAACTCTAACGCAGTTTTAGATGACCTAGAAAGTTAAAATTTAAACAGTTGGATAAATACAAAGAAATAAATAAGAAACTGTAAATTTTTATCATTTTATATAATGTTCAATTAATTGATTCTGTTAGCAACACATATTTATAGTGCCTATAGTAGAGTATGTTTGTCGTAATTTCTGAACAAAAAGTAATGATATCCCATCAAAAACATTAATGTGAAATGAGAGCCAAGTTCGTGCCTTGTTTGTTGACTTCAACGACAAAAGAGTTGAGATTTAAATGGGTGCCAAGTTCAATGGTCAGTCCTGAAATTTATTTTTAACAACATAAAATAGTTTTTAACAACTTCATATAATTTCTTCTTATAACTAAGGATAATATATTGAAGCCTAAGGTCTGACTTGGCTAGTTCGAATATACGAAATATTATGAAGTACCTACTAAAGCAGTCATGAAAGAACCCTATATGTTCGATGGCTAGTTTCCACCAGCAAGCCAAATTTTTGGAAGAATAAAATAAGAACTTACAGATTTAGAACTTGCGAGGGCTATAATATACGTATAATTCGTATGTGAAAAATAAAATAATAAACTAACTTTACTTGAAAAACTTATTCGTTATTCGTATATTCGAACTAGCCAGGTCAGACCTTAGGCTTCAATATATTACCCTAAATTGTAAGAAGAAATGATATTTTAAGCTGTTTTAAAATATACCTATATTATGTTGTTATAAATAAATTTCAGGACTGACCATTGAACTTGGCACCCATTTAGATCTCAACTCTTCTGTCGTTGAAGTCAACAAACAAGGCAAGAACTTGGGTCTCATTTGACATTTATGTTTTTGATGGCATTTACTTTACAGCAGTGCCCTTTTATAAAATTCACTGGTACTTGTCGTTACTTCATTATTTCAGTTGAGTCTCAGTAGAACAAGTGCTTACATTAACAAACAAACAAACTTTTGTAATTTTAAGCTATAGTTATCCAACTTTTAAAAGTCCTCAAAAATTTTATCATGCGATCGTTGGCACTTGGTGTGCGCATTGCAGATGATAGATTTTAGAACTTGTGATTTTTATTGGTTTTAATCTCTCGGGCATGATTATTAACAATTGATAATATTCACATTATTCATCAATTATAATTGTATTCTTCTTGCTGCTTAGTGAAACTGGTTAGAGTTATCAAAGTGTTATTATTATTAGTGAAGTAGGACAGGTGTTTGTTCCAAGATTTAATATTAATATTATACAAAATAAACGAATTACAATGTGTGCCAATATATCCTTTTTGCTATAATTTTTTAAAACTAAAACACAAAATCGCGCTATTAATCCAGGCGCTATTCGTACATAACGTAACGTGATGTTGTGTTCCATGCAACACTCACACACAACACTCTCGTAGCGCTCTGATCCAATTAGCGAGGCTGCAACACGACACGCAACGCGACGTGTGACGCGGCTCTCTGTTCACATATAGAGAGGAAAAACCTTTTGTACATATACGATAGTTTGTTTTGTGTGAAAATCCCAGCAAAACGCAAACTAACAAACATGTCATCACGAAAGAACCCCGAGCGGGTGGCAGAGGTGCTGCCGAGTGTGAACTGTCACAGAACAGTCACTAGTATAGTACACCCTCTTTTCACCGATATTTTCTACATAACAACGAGTGAGCTTTATTTTGCCTGAAATTAAGTTAAAGCTGTATTGTGTAAGCACAGACTACTAAAAAAGCTATGTCACAGTCCACACTCGGCTCACCCGCGTTTCACAGACGATTATTACGTCCCAACGTGATGGATGGTGAGCCCTATCGCCGTACTTCGGGCACAAATACACGCTTTTAAGGGCGTGCAGGTTTCTTCACGATGTTTTCGTTCACCGTTCAGCAAGTGGTAAGTATTAGGTAAGAACACAAAACTGTGCACATAAATTTCGAAAAAACCGGATCTCAAAGACTGAGAGGCCAGCATTCTTCCCCTGAGCTACCGCCGCTTTTTTAATAGTAATTACTAATGTGTGGTTCCTTTAAAGGCTTAAAGTTAATTAATATGTAAACTGACTTTGTTGTTAAAGTTAACTGACATTATGAGACGGTTTGACTAAATATACATTTTTCTCGTGACTAATTCCTGCTGTCTTATTATATTATATTGGATGCCTTTTCTTAATAAGTAGGTATAAGTATGTATTTTGTGTAAGTTTATGTAACGAAAATATTTGAAAAATAAAATGGAACAATAAAAAAGGCATGATCTTGCTATGTTTCATGCCCTTCTTCTTAGCAAGACTGATCAAATGGGCGGATGGTTAGGAATTTTTATTATTTACCTAAGGTTCATTTAGTTTATTGTCAACTTATTTGTTCATTGCATTATGTGTATGTAATATTTTTATTCCTATAGTTCTTTATTTTGTGCATATGTATAATTTTATTATAGGTACATTGTAGATGTCGTAGCCCAACCTAAATATTGTTAATATTATTGTTAATGTATTTCCCGTATTTTTTTTATAATACTCTTTTGTTTTTATAATCGTAATAATCGTCGGTGAAACGTGGGTGTGCCGAGTGTGGAGTGTGACTTGCATTTCACAGTTCACACCCGGAACACCTCCGACACCCCCTCGCGGATTCATGTCGTGACGTTGTATATTTTATTTATTATATATTTTATATATGTATATATATTTTTATAAAGATTAATTTTGACTTGTAAAACGTACACTTTATGTATCTATTTAAAAAAACAAACTATTTGAATTGATTGCCTTATTTCGATCAGAAATACGTGCCTGTAGAGTATAGAGTAAGTAAGTTTACCTCACAGTAGGTTTTAGAGCTTGCTAGTTTACCTCAGTGTTTACTTTCACCGTCAGCAAGTGGTAAGTATAAAAATTGGGGTTAAAATTAGTCTATTAATTATACTCTTCATCAAAAATCACTTGTCGTATACAATTTGCAGGACCTCTTCATTGCTCTTCTTTTCCATGCAACTAATTCTTTCCATTTTTCGCCAACACCACATTTCAAAGGCTTCTAATCTTTCTCTGTCCCGTTTCGTCATGGTCCATGTTTCATGTTTTAATATAGGTTTTGATGGTTAGCCAATTTGTCTGTTATTGATTACGTAAAGGGCAATAGCTTTTTTTCACATTGAGTTAGAAATATGTTTTTTTAACATCACTTGAAGCCGTAAACTTCCTTATGAGGTTTGGATCAATCGGGGCTTGAGAAGACGGTTCTTCAGGCGGACAGGCAAAGCAGACAGACAGATAATGTAAGTTAGACAGACGGACAACAAAGTGATACTATTAAGGGTTCATGTAAGACAGACGGACAATGAAAGTCAGACAGACGGACAACAAAGTGATACTATTAAGGGTTTATTTTGAGGACGGAATCTAAAAATGTATCTCTATCATGCAAAGTAATAGTAACAAATATACAAACATGTAGATAGAGAGGCAGCTCGCCACGCGACGTGTGGGGTGTACAAACACGGGCTATCGGATGAGCGCTGTTTGCGACGACAATTTGATTTCGGCGCGTGCTAACTCTGACCGCAGGGAATTCAGTCAAACAGTGCAACGACCGACATGGATAATGATTGAACTTTAACATGGAGATAATCATCTAATTATAAAACAGTTCCAGTGCGATTAGGACTCTTGCCCCGAGTGTTGTGTACCACGTGAGTTAGCAGCATTCAATGTCGTGGCCAGATTGTACATAGTGTATGAAAACTAAAAGCTTTCATCAAAAGTTAAAAAAGGTGCGATGACGAGAGAAACAATGCGAAGCGATTAGGAGCATTTTTACGTACTCACGCCTGTTTTTCCAGAGAGGTAGGTAGAAACTTCAGATTTCCATCTGCTACGATCCTGACACACCTCTTACGCCTCTAAAATCCATCAATCTTGTCATAGTCTAGTCTTAAATTCTGGGTACTTTTGACTTTGCTCTTTATAGTTAGTACACAAAACGGGTGTAAACGAACAAGTTAATTTAAATGAAACCACATAATCTACTGATCGTACTAAAAAACTTACTCAAACAAACATAACCGCGCAAATTATAAAATATTGGACTTGCCCATACAAAATTCGCAGTAGGTTTTCATAACTATTAATTATTACGGTGAATACTAAGTTTTCAATAACACATGTAGTCGTATGTTGGTTTAGGTTTTATTTTTAGTATGGCTTATTTACAGATACCTGTGCACTTACATCCCTATAATTACGACCACCTCTGTAGCCTTTAGGCTTCTATGTCTCGACCACTAATTTGATCAAGGATTCCAATCCCGTAAGGACACATTTGTGTTTGGTCGTCGCGCTTCGGAAGGTATGTAAGTTTGTCCATATCTATGCACAAAGCATGCCAATAGGCTATACCACCCATAACGCTGGACCTAATAATCGTCAGTGAAACGTGGGTGTACAAGGGTGGACTAAGTATTAGATTTCATAGCCTATACTCGTAAACAGCTCTGACAGCTACTCAGGAATGAATGTCGTGGTGATGTATAATTAAACCGTACAGCGAGACTACTGTCCCACTCGGCGGCTCGGCACGTAGTGATGCGCCGCGCCGGTAGTGATGTGCATGCGACGCCCCGAGGGCAGTATTAGACCACTATTTGACCGGCGGCCACCAGACAGCGGCTGCTACCTAATTGGCGCAGCTCCTGTGATCATTTGTGAAATGATGTGAGTACTGCACTCGCTCGCAGCGGTCGCAGCTGCTGAATCTCATTTCAGTGAACAAGATAATAGAACGCTAGATATTGGCTGGTGCATGTGGAACAGAGAGGAGTAGTTTGTTGTAATAACTAATACAACAATATCAACGTTTCTCCCCCTTTGAGACAGTCTTCTTCTATTAACTGCCTTAAATTAAAATATAAACGATATTTACCGTGTAATGAAGTACAACCAAGAGATATGATATTTTTAAAATTATTAATTAATGAATTTAAATCAATTTATATAGGACCGTTTTTTTACACGTTTTTAAAGTACTTTATAGTAACGAAAAATACTGTTATATTTAAAAATGACGTATAACCATTTGAAAATCTGTACTTAATAAAAATTAATCTAAATAGTCAAAATAATGTCATTGAATAGCATTCGTAAATATCATACGGTCATCATACTTGACAAAATTTAATATATCATATTACTATGGTTATCTTCAACCTACAAACTGATATTGATTTCAAATATTAGGTATTGCAGAAAATGTAGGTATACACACACAGTCACACACATTTCACATCCACATACACACCCTTCTTAGTGTCCTTTTACATCCGATCCCAAGACAAAGTCATAGGGCTAGGAAGGATACACAAATAAAGACATCCTTACACAACTTTCATGCATACCCCCTACATACACAATTCACACACACCCTCACACACCCTATTATGTAATAAATAATAAAATTTTCTTTTTTCTATTTATATTAATTTGTTAGGCACCTCTGTAAGTAAAAGTATATGTTTTGATTCTTTACTTAATTTTGTATTTTTAGCTATAGGAGAGCGGGGACTCCTGCTACAGGTATTTTCATACCTAATTGGAGAACTCGAACTTAATGTATTAATTGTTTAAGCAAGATAAAGAAATAAAGCATTTTGATATATTATCTTTTTGTTTTTTTTTTCGAAAATCACGACGCAAGTCATACAAAAAGGAAAATAGAAGAGTAACGTAAATTCCTACAAATCTGTAGATATATTTATACTCACAAGTAAACACTAAGCTTTTTGTGACTTTCATTTTCTTATCTTTTTGTTTCAAGATGTATTCAAAATAAAATGCTAACAATATTCATGTAATTCCATATTATAAATAAACTTAAGCTGTCCAATTAAATTATGCATGTTGAGTTCTCTCTCCGTTACGATATTTATTTAGATAGAGAAATTTGTTATTAAAAAAAATATATAATTATGTTTAATATATAGGTACAAAACTATGCGTCTGCTGAAAATCAGCGCCGTGGCCCTGTCATGGCATTAAGTTGAGCGGAGACCTTTTTGGTACATTCTATGGAAATGTTTAGTTAGTTTTATAAAAATTGAGGGATAGTACAAGTGATTATATAATACGTGGAAAGTAAAAGCGCTTATACGATTTACTTTGTCGGTTTTCCAATCTGTTTTGCCGGTATATTCTTATAGAATGCGTCCAATGTAGGCTGAGAAAAAATGCTACTACCCGTCCAACACAAAAAGGCCAAAGTCAAATACTTTATTAGCTTTTGATAGAGGCGAATATTGGTTAGCTAATTGAGCTATTTGTCTTGGACGCGTAATACTAATCAAAAGCAAAACTTGTAAAAAAACCAAGTCTTGCAACTTAGTTCTTCTACCGTAAAAAGTTGATAGCCATGTAATACCAAGTCCGTTAATTTGTTCAGTCCCTACCTAAGGGACCTTTTGTCTTAAGTTATTACGTAATTAGCTAACCTAACAACATCTTATAGCTACCATATTATCAATATTAAAAATCTTTTATGTTTTAAGAAAATCTAAAAGCCATCGATCGTATGAAAACACAATGTATCTCCTAAGTAATACATATAATATTAAATTAGATATTTAACGCGATTGCCAAGTCAATCTTTTTATTTAAAACATAAAAGATTTTTTATATTGCTATGGTCACTATAAGATGTTGTTAGGTTAGCTAAATACGTAATAACTTAAGATAGAAGGTTCCTTAAGTAGAGACTAAATAAATTAACCGACTTGGTATTACACGTATCTCACAACTTCTTACGGTAGAAGAACTCAGTTGCGAGACTTGGTTTTTTTACAAGTTTTGTTTTTGATGGCGTCTCATTTCTTTTTGTAGATAGTCCTACTTTTTTCCTTTCCGGTACCTTCTACTTTTTGACAGGTTAAGTACACTGATTCATTCACTGCAAATGTAACTTTGTAATCCTATTATCGGATTATAAAGTTATGTATTCAGTTGGTGTATCTAGAAAACTGAAACGAAAATGCAAAATATTTTAGTTTTTCCACGATTAATACACTGAACATCAATTGTATTCCAAATTTGAAGCTTCAATGTCTGCTATAATGAAGTAATCAGGGGTGGCGCCTCACTTTACGTCCCTCGGAGACGCTCCTTTCATTAAGAGCCCTGTAGCCGAATGCTTGAAGTCAGTCGCGCACGTGGTCGCTATGCTTGCTATTTCATTCTACATTCAAGTTCGGGTTATTAGAGCACTAATCAGTGCCCGACTGTTATTGGTTGACCCAAACGTTCGTTTCCTAAGCTCGTACCGAACTAACCGAACACGCTGCGAGAGGCAAGCTAACGCGAGACAAAATTCATGTCTTAAAAAAACTCGAGAATAGTTTTGGGTCTTCCTATGATTTCAGGAGAAATATCCCAAAAATCGAAATGAAACTAAAATATTTTTGAAAAATATAATATATTCTATACTATGAACCTAAAATTATTTGATTTGTTATATCGCTTCTGGGACATTGCGGTCCATAAACATTCATCAAAATATGTGTAAAATCCAGGACTCTTATAAGCTTGTAACTTTTTTATGTATTTGATTTTGATAAATGTTTTAGGTTATGGGATATGTTAAAAAGAAAAAATAATAAGCAAGTACCTACAAATAAGTATATTATCAGCGAACTGCTCTAGTATGGGAGTTGGGGCGAATAGAGTGCCCTTAATAACAAATATCGTTTATTTCAGAGATTTGAATCTTTATGAAAACACTAACTTTTTTTATTATAAAAAGTAGGTATCCTGCAATAAATGATACTGTGAACAATTTGTGCCGTGATAAATTATATATGTAATCAAATTATTATTTATGATTCAAGTTTGTTGATTAGTAACCTTATTTTAATAACAAGTACCGAGTGTAAATCCATGAATTTCGTAGCAAATATTTGCAGTTAGTTATATTAATTATTTTTTATTTTATTTTGTTATATTGAGAACACAAACAGTCACACATGAATTTTGATACATAATACAATAATTTTAAATAGAGCTATAGAGGTTGCTAAAAAATAAACGACAAAAATAAAACTGATAAAAATACAGTAAAAGAAAATATAATCAACATGTGCTAATAACAGATCTCTATGGCTAATAATGACAAAAAACTAAATTAGTTTTGAAATTATTAAAGTTATTTGTAATAGGCACACGATAAGGTGAAAAAATAATAGTTTACATATTGCTAAGAGCATTAATTTTAAAACATTCGTGGCTTAATGGAGAACAAGTCGAAATATTGCAGGTAAGTATTATAGAATTGTAAGCTGCGTCTGAGAAAGGAGTTTTTAGCGTAATTTGTGCCAGAAAAATGTGGGTACATAAAACAAGTTACTAGAACGTGAGTAGGATTTGAGAGGAATTTTAAACGAAGTTTTCTCAAAAAACTCAATTGACAAGTTTGAACAAAAATGATACATCAAGTAAAAATCGTCTGTGCTGTAGAGATGGCAAATTATTTCTCTGATCACCTTCATCATAAGCTTTAAAGAAATATCCAGTACGATAGTCCAGAATTTTTAGAAATTTATTTTGTATTCTTTCTATTCTCGTAATGTGCACCTTATACATAGGACTCCAAACTATAGTAGCAAATTTAAGGACACCATGGACGCACGCGAAATAAAGCATTTTATATGTCGTTATCTTTTGGAAAGGTTTCCCCAAACGAAGAATCATGCCAAGATTTTGATCAATATGGGCACGAAAATCCATTTTGGTGTCTAGAATTACCCCTAAGTCTTTAATTTGTGATACCGCATATCATAATAATCATAACAAATTGTGTTGAATTTTAAGAAAATGTTATCGTTTTCACATTAAACATTTATCCACATTTAGAAACATTATAATTATATTTATTAATTATTATATTAATATTACAATATTTAATGAATTTATTTAAATTAGCTTGGAGCCTTATACAATCATGAGGTATTTTTACTATTTGATAAAAAATTTCATTATCGGCGTATAACAAAAAAAAGACGGGCAATGAAGTTATCTAAGTGGTTAAGGTGAAGGGTATGTAAAAGGGGACCTAATTATTGAACTGATGGTACGGAAGTAAACACATTCAGTTCATAGGGTAGGTATTGTATGTGTTTCATATCGTCCGTGCACGATTCATTCTTTATTTATCAATCTAATAAATCTCGCGGCGGCCGGGGACGTGGAATATTCGTATTTACCCTCAAATACGAAGATAAACGGAAACTACACGACGAGACTTCACATGGCCTTCGGTATTTTTTCAAAGAAATTCTCCGAAAACATAATCCTGGAAAAGGGAGATGTCTTGTTCCAGGGATGGGTTCTGTCCGTGCCTCGGTATCAGCTCGATCTAACTAGTATCATTTAGTGAAATGAAATGATTTGTTTATGTACATAATGTAATTGTACATATAATGTGTCCATACAGTCAGTGTAAAATGACCGCCTCTGTGGTCCAGCGGTTTAAGTATTCGAACACTAATTCGTTCACGGGTTCAAATCCCGTAAAGATACATTTGTGCGTGCTTAGCAAATCACGGTAAGATGTAGGTCCACAATTGTGCCCAAAGTACGGCGATGGAGCTGAGACGCAATAAACTTCGTGTACTGTAAAACGTTTGTGTACTGTGACTTGCATTTCATATACCGTGTAAATTGAGGTACATAATATATAACATGGATTATCAAAACCGGGATTTTACTACCGGGAGAACCCTAGCTAAAATATAAAAGTCATTGACCTCGCATGAAACATTTGCCAAAGATAGTTTTTGCTCGGAGCGGTATAGATAAAGCCGTTTTGATAAATTTGTTTTGACACGTTCGTTTTGTTTTCCCTAATATAAAGAAAACCTTTGCGGGAGACGCTGATTCCGTAGACAACGTTCTATACAGTCTTACTCGTAGTATTACTTTGTCATTTATTTTTTCTTTCACTAGAAATTGGAAATATTTTGGTGGAAAGGTGTACATTTCTTCTGTTGGCAAAATCTGATTCTTATTTTCTTGAAATTGTGAATAAAGATTTTCTTCTAAAGATTAACAGAAAGCAATGACTTAAGCTTTCGGATTCCTCGTTGGAAGATATAAATATATACATAGTAACCACCAGCTGTGTTTTAATTTTGACACATTTTGATTTAAAATCTGGTTGCTACTGACGTAGGAAGAGTTTTTAACCTTTTTGGCAGTTTAATGGATATTCCAAAAACTTTTTTTTTGTGTTATTGGCAGGGTTTACGCACTTTGGTCACCGATGAGGCCTCGAAACGCGGAAGCGAAACTGTGATAAATTCTCTATCAGCATACAAAAACATATGGCGTATGTTGCATTTCCTTCTGTCAATTTTCGCGCTATTTTCGCATTTTATCATAAATTCGCAACATTGTCGGTGAAAATGGCTTCAGGCTTAAAATTTTATGAATTCTAAAATTTTTACGTTTGCATGTCCAACCTTAAGCTTCTTTCTAAACTCTTGGAGTTTGAAAGCTTAAAGTCGATATATCGACTTGTTTCACTGCTTCAATACTTTTGGATTTCCCCCAGGGCTTAGAGAAAAGTTAGAATGTATCCTTCTCGTAGTTTTAGTAATAACTTAAGAACTTTACGCTACGAAACTTGCGCTTGAGAAATGTGTTTGTTAAAAAAACAAAATGGAAACAATCAATTTTTCTGGGATAATAATTCTATATAGAGGTTGTAAATAAAAGGGTAAAATGAAATTCTACCAGTCATACATTCTTAAATATAACATAGTATAGTGGGACGCACTATAAGTTTCCGGAATGAATATGAAAAAATACT
The DNA here is from genome assembly GCA_910592155.1 of Ypsolopha scabrella. Classification (NCBI taxonomy): domain Eukaryota; kingdom Metazoa; phylum Arthropoda; class Insecta; order Lepidoptera; family Ypsolophidae; genus Ypsolopha; species Ypsolopha scabrella. The sequence goes on along the minus strand of OU342980.1, from coordinate 946,593 downwards.
ATTAAAGGTACAAAATTAATTTATTGTTTTTCAAAATAATCTCCCTTGGCGTCTATGCACTTTTTCATTCGATCAAACCAGTTTTGAAAACTTTTGTGCCACTCCCCTGTGGTGACCTCTGAAACGTGTTTTTCATACTCCTCGACAGCCTCTTCTGGTGATGAAAATCGTTGACCGCGTAATTGGTTCTTAATTTTTGGGAACAGAAAAAAGTCACAAGGTGCCAGGTCGGGACTGTATGCAGGATGACTCATGAGTTCTACATTTTTCGTCTTCAAAAAGTCGTTTGTCTGTCTGGCCGTGTGAGAACTAGCATTGTCGTGGTGCAGGATGATACGGCGTTTACGGTTATTTTTACGGAGTTCGTCAATAACTTCCGGCAAACAAATGGTCGTGTACCAGTCACTATTCACGGTACGACGATTCTCTAAAGCAACAGTAGCCACGTGTCCAGTTTTATTAAAAAAAGAAGCAATCATCCGCTTAGATGCACTTTTCACGCGCGCCACTTTGGTTGGTTTCGGCTCATCTTGAAAGACCCATACGCTCGATTGCTGCTTTGTTTTGGGATCGTAGCAATAAATCCATGTTTCGTCACCTGTTACTATGTCCCACACCAAATTTCACGCACCTTCGTTGAATCTGGTAAGCATGGCACTGCACCAAGTGACGCGGTCCGTTTTTTGAGCCTCGGTCAAGTTGTGTGGGATCCACCGCGAGCACAGCTTTCTCACACCCAAATGTTTGTGTAGGATTGATTGTATTTGACTCATGCCTATTTCTAAGGATGCGCGAATTTCATGGTAGGTCACATGCCTGTCTGTTTCAATCATACGGCGCACAGCATCGATGTTTTTGTTGGTCACAGCGGTGAACGGCCGACCATCGCGAGATTCGTCACTGAGATTGATACGACCACGCTTGAATTCTGCAAACCAGCTATAAGCAGTCGTCTTGCATGGTGCTTCATTGCCAAAAGCTGTTTCAAGCCGAGCGATGCTCTATTGAGCTGTCAAATTACACTTAAAATCGTAGAAAATCATACTACGAAAATTTTCCCGAGTTAAATCCATGTTGATGCAGACACACAATTTTTTAAATGGCGCCACAAGGTAAAAACAAAAGACAGTCAGATGAAACAAACTGCATTCTACAGCCAAAGAGTTCTATTTTAAAATGTTGCAATAAATTTTTAAATATTGTTTATGTAAGTGGCCAATTCCGGAAACTTTTAGTGTTACCTATGTATTACTCATACATACGCATTAAATTATTTCACTCTTATTTCAGCTTCACAGTTCTGCCAGGGCATTTTACTGAGTCAGAGACCTTTTTGTTTGCTGCATCTTTTAAACTACCCTAAGCTGTACAGATGGGAGTTTGGGAGCTAGTGTTTTTTTTTGTTATATTTTCCACTTATGTGTGCGAAGTAAATATTTTTTGTATACCATACTATATTTGTTGTAAGGAATCAGTTAGAAAAACAATCTTACAGATCTTACGATTTACGCAACTATAAGAAGGAATTGAAAATGTATCTGGGACTTTATTTGTAAAAGAGAATGGCAAAAATGAATAGGATACCTACTTTTTATCCCGGAAAACTGCATAAATCCCGAGGAACGTGGAAGTTTTGGAAATCAGTTGTAAAACTCTTACTTTTGACATCTGTCACTATTAATATTTGGCAGTTTGACGTTCTTCGTGTTATATGAGGAGTTAGCAGTCAAGACGTTGAAAGCACTACAAGAAAGAGGCGATCACCGGCAGTTCCCATAAAAGTAAAGTCAAACAAAGTTGAACTCGATGTTCGAAGAACTGACGAGCACAAGATGAGTCAAGGAGAATCACGAGCTAAGTTGGTGAGCTGTGGCGGTTTCCAACTTCATTTGATCCAAGTTTGCTGTCGGGGAGATGCAACCCGAGACTCCGCTGATTTCTTTCTGTTACATAAACTAAGTTTACGCTCTGAGAGTTTCTTTATAAGAAATGAGTTTTCCTGACTGCAATTGATGCATTTTCTCTTCAACAAAAGTTTTTTTTTTAACTTGGACTTATTGTGATTTTTTTTACATATCGAATGTACTCGTATATGTACTGAAAGCGTTTAATGAAACCACATTAGTGTTGCATGACTATCGATAGTCGATGTATCGATAGTTGACCTTGGAAAATAGTAACAATATCGATAGTGCTATCGATGGTATCGATTATATCAATACTATCGATAGTATAGATTGCGGAAATTCCATAATACTATCGATAGTATCGATTATATGTTAGCAATACTATCGATTCTATCGATAGTATTATTTACGTTCATCAATTAAACTATCGATTGTATCGATACTATTGAAAGTATCAATTGTTTTGGTACATCGATAGTCTATTAAATTTCGATAGTATTAGGGACTTAAAAAGAACATCTTAAATGGTAGATAATCGTATTATGTATTACATCGTGATTTAATAATCCACTTTTAAAATTCACAAGATAGATACGCACAACGATTAACAAATTTTTTCTAACAAACTTTCGTTCGATCTTGGCTGGCAAGAGTTGCCAGATAACAGTTCTCAAAATCTTTCTTATTTCGTTACGAAACCAATTGAACTTTAATAAGACCTAAATATTATTATGCTTACCGCCCTGGGAAATAAAGCAATAGTATTGCATTTTCATGGACTATCGATGGAACAAAACAATCGATAGTTTATTTATTAAACGTAAATAATACTATCGATAGTATCGATAGTATTGCTAAAATATAATCGATACTATCGATAGTATTGCTAAATTATAATCGATACTATCGATAGTATTGCTTATATATAATCGATACTATCGATAGTATTATGGAATTTTTGCTATCGATACTATCGATATTGTTACTTTTTTCCAAGGTCACGATAGTATCGATAGACTATCGATTGTCATGCAACACTAAACCACATAACTTGTTCTATATACAAGTCTACAAGAGGTTTTTTTCTATTATTACACAACTTACTAATCATACTGATTAATCTTGATACTGTTGATTGTTGGCACTTGGCGGAACTTTACAAAACATCATGAACAAAAATCACTTGTACTATTCCACAATTTATTAAATACCAGCTTTTGCCCGCGGTTCCGCCCGCGTGTTGTTCGGTTTAACGACATGCTTTTTTCTGGGATAAAAAGTAGCCCTTGTGTTAAGTTAGGGTATATCCATTCTAAATTTCATCCAAATCCGTTCAGCCGTTTTAGCGTGAAAGAGTAACAAGAAGGAGTGTTTCGTACGTGAAGGTGTTACTACACGCGGAGTAAATAATGTACACATGTAGGTTCTTTGGGTTCGGAGTCGCGTGTCTTGTAAAAGCAGAGGTACTTTGTCTTGTAAGAATTTGGAGATAGAAGGTCTACAACTTCAAGCCAGTTGCTAATGGTGGACATACCATGTTTTGTGTTTTTAAGTAGAACAAGAGCAACAGTATCGTCTGCATAGCACAATAGTTTTACATTGGGGATTTGGAGCTTTGATATTACAAATAGTATATTGATACGGCCAATTACCTTGCATTAAAACCTTGGGCCTGATTACTTACCGAGTCTCCAGTAAGAATTTGGCTACATTATCACAAGTTACCAATATGCGATCTCTGCTTACCCCACTGGGAGAGAGGCGTGAGCATGTGTATGCATTTATGTCTAAGCAATACCGACGCGGGTACCAGGCACTCATGACTGCCGACAGCTTCGGACTTCACGCAATCAACGAGTTAATTCAGGCGAGGTCGCTTCCGCTACACTTTGTGGTCACTAATTGCGATACACGTCGAGACTCCGCTGACGTCACAGCGTGGTCACTCGCAGTCAATAAACTCCAACCAACCAACGAGGGGTTGTGAACTTTGCGGTGTTTTTACATATATATTATTATTATATATATTATTTCTGAAATAGAATCAATGTGGCTGTAAGACAGTAATAAAATAGAAGACAGGATATAAAATACGCATGTAGTATAAGATTATGTTTTTCTAGGGAATACTCAAATTATTATTATTAGAGGGCGTTAAAAAGTAGAAAAGACCAAATAGAAACAAATTTAAACACAAGTATTTGAAAAAATCCTCGGGTCTGTATTCGAACCTGCGACCTCGACGTCACACTAATAAAGTATTTATCCTAGACCGTTGAAAGTATATTCCATTCGTCGTGTAAGGATTAAATTAAAGAACTTTCTCAAAGAAACATAAATGTCAGTATAAAAAATGAAAATGACTTGCCTTTTTAATGAAATAAAAGAATGTGAAAATATTATATTGTACTTCCGCAGATATTTTTATCTTGAAAAGTGGTTCAGTGTGATCATTATTAACGTGGTTGAATTTAAAGATCTTTAAACATTTACAGCCGATATACATCGATTATATTTGAGAAATAATCCAATAAAAATAAAGCCACTGAATTATTTCTTAATAGAGTTGCGAGTTCTCTTTTTAACAATCTTTCAATTGACATTGATTTGTTTTGTTCAAGCACGGCATCAGTTAAAAGAGCTTTAACATTTCTACACTTTTCAGGTAAATAAGTAGTTATTTATTTAAAAAAACTGATATATTTATCTCTGTTTAAACAAAATTTGTTTTAAGACTAACATTTGAAGTTATAAGTAACATGTTTTCTTCTTTCTTTTTTCTGTAACAAAATGTTAGTTAATTACTAATTATACATACATGGATTCTTAACCAGGCAAATGCAAATACGCTTACACACGCACACAGACACACACACACCTACACACCCTTTCACACACCACACACAAACATATTATGTATAACCTCTCGCCTTTTTTTCATCAAAATAAAGGTTTCTGTTAATTTATTAATTTATATAATCTGTACTTGTACTACCTACAAACAGCACAAGAATAATGTAACAACTAGGGAAGAACGGTCCCTTCTAATACAGGTTTTGTTAGCTTAAAAGGAGGGTCCAAAGTACTTATAAATTACTTGTGTATAAATAAATAAATTTTGTATTTTGTATTTGATTTATTTAAAATTTGAAGTATGCAAGTTTTATAATAAAAACCGGTCAAGTGACTTGCACTTGCACAGGACCGTCCCTTGAGGGTTCCGTACGATTTAAATAAGTTAATAAAAATAACAAACTTATAAGTACCTACAAAATGTATAAAACATACTGCAAAATTAAGTTGGTCGAGTATGTGGGTACGTAACCTTAAACTTAAATGGCGTTTTCAGTATTTGTTGCTTAAATACAGTATATGGCACGTATAATATACAGAAAATTTTAAATTCCTAACTAGTGTTTATGACATAAACCAAAATGTTCTAAAACTGACAACTTCGATGGCCCTACATTTCTTTATTTTTGGAATATAAAAATACATTTATACTCACACGAAAATGTTCGGTGACGTCATAGTGTAACGTGGTGTCTATAAGTAGTTTTCTATATCTTTCATAGGTTTCCATATTTAAAAATTTCAGAGTTCTTTCTTACTGCCAAATATAATATAGTAACATAATGTTGTTACGATTCCGTCATCATGGAATACAAAACGCAAATATTTTTCACAAAAAGAGAAAGAAAAAAACATTCACCATTTGCTACCCTACCGCCATGTTTTGCAAACTTGAACCGGCGCTAACTATCCTCGTTGTATAAAACAGTAATTACTTGTAGCTGCGGTATCGCCGTCGTCCATCACAATCATCTCGTAATTAAACATTGCGACGCAGCGATGTACATCATGCACTGTAATTATATCGCTTTGTGGTATACAGAGTAGGTATTACTTTACGAGCGCCTTGTCATTTTGTCGCTCAGAAATGATTACCGATGGAAGATTCCAGATAATAACCGTGAAATGACTTTTTCAAGTTTTTAGAATACGAAATTTTGAATAAGAAAAGTTTCTTGTTTTTAAACTTATTGTCTACATTAATTTTAATATTTTATGCTGTAACGGAAAATACTTTACCTGAAGAAATCTTTATTTTTCATTATTTTGTGTCTTGGAAGAAATGGGTTTATTAACCTTTTATACCAGTAATTTGCAATATTTCCTCTAATGATTTACACTCATATTGCTGATGCAATTCAGAATGGAGATATCAAACTTATAAAAAAAACCGGACAAGTGCGAGTCGGACTCGCTCACCGAGGGTTCCGTACAAATTAGTAAAAGTTTAAAAAATCTACAAAAAGATTTAGCCACCCGTACTTATGACCACCCAAACCGTTGCTTAACATCGATGATTTTTTAATGATTTAATTACAAATGTATAGTTTTATGATTTCTCCCCATACTTATAGTATTAGACGGTATTACTTGCCAAATTTCATTGTTCTAGGTCAACGGGAAATACCCTATAAATTTTGATTCTCTTGAGATTGTCGAAGTATGCGTTTTTTACTTAAAAGTATAATTTTTTCACAGCTGAGTATATGGTTTTAATTTCAACTCGATACCTACACGCTCGGCTCCGAGCCTACACGCGTTCCCGAGATAAAGGGTCTTGACAAACGGACAATAAAGTACCGTTTTTTTCTTTTGAGGTAAAATAAGCTTCTTGTCAATTTTGTGGAATCATTACCGGCATGTCGCGTTCCCGTTATGTCGCGTTTCTCTGTCGCGCGTCTCCTTTCTTAAGATAGCCTTCGGTTCTTGGAGACCGCGACTCGAGACCACGACCAAGCGACCCAGCGACCCAAGTCGCCGGTCACGAGGCAACTCCTAGCTTTCGAATTTATGCGACCCAGCTCGCCCGTCGCAAGGCGACCCATACTTCGCTCAGTGTTCTGGCAGTTGTGAAAATAGGCAGTTGTGTTCTAAGCATTATGTCGGACGTTTTAACAACGAATAGAAAAAGAGTTTTTCAGCAGTTATTGGAAGATGAAGAAGATGATATTCTAATTATAATGTCTATGATACCGGAAAAGAGGATGAAGATCGACTCAATGTTTACATCGCGAGAAGAAGAGGGCTGCTTTGAAATACTTATAAAACGACATTTAAATTACAGAGAAGCAAAGTTCAGAAGTAATTGTAGGTTGAATCATTTACAATTTAATTTTGTACTCATTTTAATAAATGCAGATATCAAACCAAAAAGAAATGGAACATCAATAATAACAAGTGCTCAGAAACTTTTCGTTACATTGAGGTAAGAAAAAAATTTGCAAATTCTATAGATTCTTCTAATTCTTCATCATTACTAACATCGCGTGCCACATCATTCAGTGCTGGCGTACTTAAGTCAGTTGGTTCAACGGCGGGTGAGGAAGCTACACTGATAGGAGAATATGGGTTCAGATTCGATGCTGAACTATATGTGAGTCTACAGTGACAGGAGAATATGGGTTCAGATTAGATGCTGAACTATAAGTAAAATTTTAAATTGGATAGCTTTGATTGAAATGAGAACTGGACGAGATGCTGCTTCGATCAAGATTTTTCAATTCGTACTCTGCTAGTAAGTTAAAAATTTTAGTTTTAGCCTCCACTTTGAAACGAGGTGTTAATTTTTTTAATATTGTGCCAACATGTGAGCAAAATGAATTGATTCCATCTGTACCAGCATCTGACTCCTGTGCTGTCAGGGTTTTGATTTGTTCTTGTCTTTGTTGGTTTTTCTCTTTCCAATACTGTAGTGAAGATGTATGTAAAGTATTCATTACTAGTTGCTTCTCCACTTTTTCTACTCATTCTCAGTCCACTGGTTCCATCTGTGCCCATGCCTGCTCCAATTGCCCCTTCATTGCTCGTTCCTTCTTCACTTCCTCTATTCATTCTCAGTCCACTTCCAGCTGTGCCCATTCCTTCTCCGTTTGCCCCTTCATTGCTCGCTCCTTCTCTACTCATTCTCAGTCCACTTGCTCCCGCTGTGCTTGTTTCTTCATTATTAACATCATCAATTTCTTCATCTTGAACTGTAGCAATACTTTTCCTTGCTGTAGGAATTGTATTTAGAAAACGAAGCCTCTCAAACAGCGCCCATTTTGTCGTTAAAGAAAAAGCTGGTGACTCCGTGGGCAATTTATTCTTACGTTTGCATCTACTATAGGAATCTCTTATATATTTCCATCTTTTCTTGCAGTCATCACCTGTAATAAACATATTTTGTTTCAGATTTTTAGCTACTGGAGAACCATATGCATCTCTAGAGTTCGCCTATCGTATATCAGCAAGTTATATTAGCAGAATAGTAAAAGATGTGTTGGCAAGCTTGCGAAAGAATTTAGTCTCAATTTTATTACCAGAACCAACAGAAAATCATCTGAAGCACGTGATAAGTGACTTTTGGAATCAATGGAATTTTCCCAATTGTTTTGGGGCAATTGATGGTAAACACGTGCGTATTAAAGCTCCAAATAACAGTGGTTCACTGTTTTTTAACTACAAGGAATATTATTCACTTGTCCTCATGGCGGTTGTAGATGCTAATTACAAATTTATTGCTGTTGACGTGGGTTCTTATGGTAAAGAAGGAGATAGTGGAATATTTCAAAAGTCGTGTATTGGAAAAAAAAATCCTCGTAACCAATTTAATGCTCCAAAGCCCTCAAATTTACCAGGAACCGATATTGAGCTTCCACACTTTTTGGTCGGCGATGAAGCGTTTGCCCTTAACATTTATATGATGAAGCCATATTATAGAAAGGATGCGAGAGTGGATCGAGATAAAGCTATCTTTAACTACAGACTTTGCCGTGCCAGAAGAGTGACAGAAAATTCATTTGCACTATTATCACAAGTATTTAGAATATTTTACACAGCCATTTCAATCAGACCAGAGGTTAGTGACGACTTGATTTTGACTGCTTGTTGTCTACATAATCTACTACGGGAAACTTATTTAGAAAGAAACGGCGTTCCTTACTATAAGTATGACCCAAACGTATCCCAGCCTACAGAGAACATGATACCATTTCCACGGGTTGGTGGCTTTGCAAATCTTGCGGCATTTGAAATTCGTGATTCATTAAAATCTTTTTTTTTGAATCCAACTGGTCAAGTCTCGTGGCAGGAAAATAGTATAAACAGAAAAAAATAGTATTTATTTAAGATAATATCAAACAGTGTCTAATGTAACCTCAGCAGAGTAGAAGTACGTACAAATGTAATTCCATATTTCCATTAAAAGTAATAAGTCATATGTACTTACTTGTTTTATTCAGTGCCGTTCCAATTTCTTGCCAAATATTTTCTCTTACGATATTGTCTTTATGAGAATGGAGCCTAGAATCATATATAGGTGGGTTCTTAGCCACTAATTCTATTAATATCTCGTCTTCATTCGAAGAAAAGGCCGCCATTTTGATGTCTTTCTCGGCTGCGTCGCACGACGCCACTGCTCCCGGCGCGACCGGGTCGCGGTCGCTGGGTCGCTCGCTGGCCACGCCCACCGGTCGCGCGACTCAGTCGCTTGCATCCGTCAGTGTTTTATATTATTTCATACAATGCAGTGGGTCGCCGGTCGCGGTCGCGCGTCGCGGTCGCGCGTCGCGGTCGCGCGTCGCGGTCGCTAAGAACCGAATGCCATCTTTAGATTACTCTTCAAGTCGCGTTAATATCTGTGAATTACAGTCTGAGGAAAGTTCAAGTACTATTCAACGGAAGAACTATTGGGAGTTTCTGTTCTCAGTAGTAGTACATTTGATAGGTTTCTCGCTTTGGATCGCTGTTGGAGTGGATACTACTCTCTTCACTTCAGGAACGATTTTGTCTAACAGAGGATAATTTGATTTCTGATTACATTTGAAATGAAATGAAAATATTTATTTTGTAAAATAGATGCTTAAAGTATACTTTCTACAGATCAAAGTTAATATTTACAAAAACAATACAATATGAAAAAAAAAAATAATACGGGAAATACATATCAAAAAATATTTTGGTTGGGCTATATTATAAACCTGCATAAAATAACGAGATATAGGAATAAAAATATTATATATAAATAATGTAATGAACAAATAAGTTGATAAATGAACTAAATAAACTATAAATAAAAATAATGCCTAACCATCCACTCATTCGATTAGTCTTGCTAAGAAGAACGGCAAGAAACTTAGCAAACATGTATTTTTTTCAATTTTGCATTTTTTTTGTTACGTTTGTTTATCGTTAATTACTTGTTATTATTTAATGCACACATATATAAGTATTAAAAACAAAAATAAAAATAAATTCAACATAATATGTTTCGGGCCTGGCGTCTGTTGAAAATTGATGTTTGAAATTGATATTTTTCAACGGATGCCGGGCCCAATAGGGCCCGAAATATACGAGGGGTGGTTAAAAAGTAATCTACTTGACTATGAAAGAAAATACATGGATTAATAATTTATTTTTTATTTTTCAATATAGTCCCCTGCAACTGAAATGCACTTACGACATTTGTCAATAAGTGACAGCATACCATTAAAATAATAATTATTATTTTGTTCGTCAAAATAGTCATTCACAGCATCCTTCATCTCTTCGTCTGTTGAAAATCTGCGCCCTATCAAATGTTTCTTTAAATTTTTAAATAAGAAGTAGTCAGAGGGAGCCAGGTCTGGACTATAGGGTGGGTGGTTGATCTCTGTAAAGCCGTTTTTTGTCAGGCCGTTTTGTTTTTTTTAAGGCCGTGTGCGCGGGTGCATTATCATGCAAAATCAAAACGCCTTTGCTAAGTTTGCCCCTCCTGTCTTGTTTAATTTTTTTGCGTAGATGTTCAAGTAAGTTCGCATAGTATTCAGCATTCATAGTGTTGTTTTTTGGCAGGTAATCTATCATAAGAATCCCCTCAACATCCCAAAAAATGGTTGCCATTAGTTTGCCCGCTGACAGCCGGACCTTAAACTTCCTGGGTAGTTTTTCCCCTTTAAATTTCCATTGCATCGATTCTTGTTTGCTTTCGGGATCCCACTGACGAATCCAAGTTTCATCACAGGTCACTATTCGCAAGATAGTTTCTTCCTCTTTATCCTTTACCAAGTCTAAAAATGACTGACAACATTCCACACGCCTTTGCTTATCAAACGGGGTCAACATTTTAGGCACCCAACGCTTCCTCACCTTGGACATTCCCAAATGTTCATGAATTATTTCATGAACTCGTTCCTTGCTAATCTCAACATCTCTAGCTATTTCCCACTGCTTAATTCGCCGATCGGCAAGGATCAGTTTTTTCACTTTTTCCACATTATCTGCGGTAACTGCAGAAATGGGCCTTCCACTACGGGGATCGTCTTCTAAGCTCACACGGCCTTGTTTAAACTGCTTTGACCAAAACTTTATTACAAATTCGGAAGGACATGAATCTCCGAACACCTTTAACATGCGCCCTCGGATCTGCGTCGGCGTATTCCCTTCTTTACCGAGGAATTTAATCACAGCGCGATACTCAATTTTATCCATTTTTTATTTTATTGCAACTTGAAGAAAACGAAGACGCGACAAAAAAATTTGAACTTGTAGAAACAAATATGAGTCATAATTTTAAAAAAAGGAATAAACAAAGAATACGAGAATATAGTCGCCAGTAACATTTTTTAAACTTTCTTTAACAAAGGAGATTTTATATCAGCCACCCCTCGTAGCTTGAATTTATTGTTATTTTAGTTTTATTTATTTATGTGCATTAAGAAATAAAAAATAAAAAGCTTCTAAAAGCATAATATCTATAAAAATTTATTTGTTATCGGTTATTCATTATTCTTAATAAGTATTATATTATATTATAAGTAATTATATTAAAAGTTAATGCTTGTTTGCTTGATATAATAAAACATTTAATGACTTCTTAAGCAACTGCGCTGCCATCAAATTTGAGTATATTTGTCTTACACATTGCAAAACAAAATATCTATTTTCGACTAGCCTTTCACCCGCTGCTCCGCCCGCTTTTATTCAATCTCTGGTCCATTTTCAGCTTGAGCGTTATTTTATTAACACTCCTTAAATCCTATATGTTGACCAGGATCACTTTGCTGATAATAAAAAATCGCATCCAAATCCGTTGAGTATTTCTCGGATTAATACAGAACATACAGACAGACCGACGAAAATTAAAAAAAAATACTTTTGGCTTCAGAACAATACTATATAATAAATAACAATAACCCATTCATTACATTTTTTTTTTTAATATGTTCAATGTTTCAATGTCGTACAGACAGACATAATATTTTTTACTACTTTAACTAGCCTTTGCCCACCCACGGCTCCGTCCGCGTTTCAATATTTGCCACGTTTTTAGCTTGGGCGTTATTTTATGAACCATCCCTATAGCTTATGTATTGACCAGGGTCAATGATAATGAATAAAATCGCTACCAAATCCGTCGAGTGTCGAACCCATTTGATTTAAAATTTCGTGAAAATATTCAATATACAGACACACTTTCTTACTACTTTATTATTAGTATACGTACGTATATACATATATAGATAAGTGTGGGTCGGTGCGGGTGTCTGTGTGTACGGATGGATCCGTTTTGGACTAAACTTGTAAGAACATTTGGCTTTAGTAAAATGTTAAGTTGGTTTTCTTACTACTAAAAATAAAGTTCATTATTTTATTATAATTTATGAATGAACCATTGTCGCATAGAAAGAAACTCATGCTATACTGAGCGACATGATGAAATGCCATGCTCAATAAGTAATTTCTCTTCAGTATGGTGACTCATTGCTAGAAAGACGACAAAACAAAAATATTCCTTGGAAATTTGGAGCCTCTTGGCCATATCTTTACCCGTATAATTTTGCTCTTGCATTTAAATGAGGACAAACTCTACCTCTCCATATTTGTCTATGCAGCATAGGCAAAATATTTGGCCTAGTGGGAGTCGGACTCGCGTACAAAGGGTTCCTCCACCACATATTACGGGTACGGAACCCTAAGAACAATATTGTACATAATTGCTTTTGAGATCTTAGCGCCATCTATCATCATAATGAACCTCGGTGCAAAATGGATGACAAGCTTAGCGCCATCTACTACATCGGTAAAAGCTGTCAAACAAGTCGAGCTATATATTGTAGTTCAACCTTGGGTTTAACTTTGTAATTTTATTTTGATTTTTTGTTGTTTGTTATTATAGAGGCTATAGTAACACGTATTCTGTTGAAGCTGTAGACCCCTGTGACAGACCGACGACGGACAGAGGCTTACTAATAGGGTCCCGTTTGGCACCCTTCGGGTACGGAATCCTAAAAAACGCAAAGTTAATTCGGTCGCTGTCCTGATATCCTGCGACAATGCAATTCACAAAGAACAATATAACTGGCAAACCCCGAGTCATCCAATTACCGAATTCTCTCTGCATTCATTCGGATTTTACAATAGAGCGTGTCGACGGCAGTGTGATAGCAGCGGGGCTGGAAATGTGCGCTGCCCCACACTCGTACTGCTTCATTAACGATGTTGTGTTCAACTGTACACTGTACCGGCTTCATTTTATTTTATATTCAACGTCATAAACTAATTATCATTAAGGCTAAAATTATTTAAGTTGTTATTACTGTTTGTAAATGGAAAGGAAGTCATTTACGACGCAACAAATTTTCCGAAGAAACACAACAAATTGTACCTGCCTGTACAAAGTTAAAGTAGGTGTTTAAAATTAGTACTTAAACGTAAAAATAGTTTATCATTTCTGTGGGGATGCATTTTGGTAATTTTTTTCAGTATTCTCAGTAAATAAAGAGGTTTCATTTAATGACACCTGCTCAGTAACAACCAGTATTTTTTCTTTTAAAACGATTCTAACAATATTGTCTCTTGGTTATATCTGTAAGTATCTATTAGTAATGCCCAGTTTACACAGGCAGAGTAACTGGTCGAGTACTGAGAACAAACATATTACTTGCTTACACAAAAATAAGCTGCGAGAGTGTTAAGTAATGGTACGGTACTAACTCTACTTGTAACTAGCTGAAGCCCTGCCTTGATTCGTTGTTGATATTTTAAAAGCGCGTCTATACATGCCGGCATCGTCCACTGTAACCGCAGCAGCAGTGTAAGTTAATACACGAACATAAACTATTATATACTTACTATATGATAATGATAGCTAACCATTAAATACACTAGTCGTTGCAGATCGTCCGTGTGTAGACGCGTGCCTATAGAACTTTTTAACAATACTATACATCAATGCCACAGATCTTAATAACCCGCAAAGCAGAAAAATCCATATTTTTACTGAACTTGCTGCCATTTTCCATTTGTGTTTTTGGTGAAATATATTTTTCTCAAAAAATAACCGCAACAAAAAGGTTCTGGCACCGCGCTCACCCACCCGCCTACCCAGCGAGTGTGAGTATGGGCATTTCTTCCAGGAGGACCGCCAAGAGTGGCGAAATCTTGGAAAGGCCTATGTCCAGCAATGGACAAAACAGGCTGATGGGTGGATGGATGAAATAATAATATACAGGTTGGTCCAAATAATGACGTCAAAGAAATTTTAATAGATTCCTCACACCTAGGTGTATCCTAAAATATAAGGAGCACTTTTTTTATTTCTTGGTAAGCTGATAAACCGTTAAAGTTTTTGAAATAAGTTTGAACCTATGAAACATCCGTTTTGTAATTTTAAAAGAATTTTGAAAATTTTACTATCGATCGATCCAAATAATTTCACTTTGAACTTTTTTTGGTAACTCGTATGGATTTTTTGTAGCTGATTATTTTACGTGAGGAAGAGTGACTCAAGAAAGTTATATTTTAAAAAAATATTTACAAAATTCTTACCACAAAAACGTTATGATTTTTTTAAGCCGCTGCGGTAGAAAATTCGCAAATACATATTAAAAAATCATAACTTCTGAACTACCAAAAATCGCGGAACATACATGGCATAGTTTCGGATACGCCTAGGTGTGAGGAATCAATAAACAATTCTTTGATGTCACTATTTGGACCATCCTGTATGCATCATCAGGAAATCAATCCCCAAAGAGGTGTCAGAAGTGTTTCCGAGTAGTTATGAACTTTGAAGTGCAAGACCAACCTCGTACAACAACGTTTCACCGACCATTATGACGGCCCAGCATTGTGGGGGGTGAGCCTCATCGCCATGTCGGGCACAAATATGGGCTCAAATCATAACGTGCCTCTCGAAGCACGCAGATCGCACACAAATGTGTCCGTAACCTCTCGACGAGTGGTCTAGAACTAGAACCGCTAGACTAGAGAGGCAGTCTTAGGTAATTCTCCTACATAGAAACTTCTGCACGTGTTCAAAGTTGTATCAGACTACTTACATATTGTTGGGTTTTCCCTTTAGATATTTTAATGGATACACACACGTTGAACAAATCTGCCGTTGGTTTTATGATGTCAATAAATCAAATGTTTTATATTACTCGTCAACAAACTTCCTATATGCTATCCCGGGAATCAAATTTCACAACTCGATGCATCCTCATTTATATTGAACCTCGCAAAATATAGTTTTTGATCAAATATTGAGAGTTATGGATGCGAGAAGAACTAATAATTTGTTTAGGCTATGAATATTTCATTATATTCATTATTCTAATTGGAATTATTTGGTATATTACATTACGTTTGTTTTCATTGTGTTTTGGAATAAGAAAAGATTGAAAAAATATCCCATCAATATTCTGACTACTCATTTTGAGAAAAGGGTACCTATTTTAAAATGTTAGCTTTGTGCCTCAAAAGCATTTTAAAGATATTTTTATAAGTGGAAGTAGCTCAGGTCAGGCGGTAGAACGCTGGCCTCTCTATGTTAAGTCCCAGTTTCGATCCCTGGTCGGGCACCAATGAGTTTTTCGGAATTTATGTGTATACTATTAGTGTTCTTACTTAATACTTACCACTTGCTGAACGGTGAAGGAAAACATCGTGAGGAAACCTGCATGCCCTAAGAAGCATGTATTTGTGCCCGAAGTATGGCGATAGGGCTCACCACCCATCACGTGGGAACGTGATAATCGTCGGAGAAAAGCGGGTTTACCGGGTGTAGCCTGTAATTTGCATGGCAACACCTCTGATACCCTCTTGGTATTTCGTGACTATAATAATATGCATGTTTTATAAGTAATTGTAGACCGTTAAAGATTTAATATACTGAAAACCGGGTGTACCAGTGTGGATTGTGACTTGCTATTGTCAGTTAAAACTCGGAAACAACTCTGACATCTCCTCGGGGATTTATGTCGTAATGATATGCATGTATGTATAGTTAAAAATGTGAGGTGTAACTCCTTGATGGAACTACATTCTAATACAAAAAAGTCTTCTTGTGCAAGTTCCACTATATTTCATAGAACTATTTTTTTTTCACGTCACGATATCGTATCTAGACGAAACTCGAAACCAGTCGTAATGAACTTAATAAATATAATGGAACTTGTACGTTAAGTCTTTTATTAGCATAATGCTATTGAAGTGGCTACTCACGAGTTGTATATAGTTAGATTTCGCTTGACTAGTTTCACTAGTTTCTTCGGTAAACATGGTTACGCGTTAATCGTGAGTAGCCGTTTCAATGGCATTATGAATCTAAACCACAAATCTTTTAGTAGTAAAACTTTTATTAGCGTTAAGGATTTCACAACAGAAACATTTGTTTTAATAATTTATTCTACGTACATACATATACTCACGCCTGTCTCAAAAATCGTCCGTGTCTGTGGACTGGTTTGGGGACAGGCCTCACTTAACACGACAACTGACACCCCCTTGGATATAGTATAGCATGACGAAATGTTTACCTCACATTTAGAAGTTATATCAAAATTCTTAATAACAGTGTTGCTATTTCATGCTTCCAAATGTACAAAAAATATTTGAGAGTGAAATAAAACCGACCCTCACTAAACTAATTATGTATAATTTTCCTCTTCAAAGAGTGTTATTTCTTCCAAAAAAGAAAAAAGAACGTCGTAAGTAAATCTTTATCGAGTTTAGATCAATTAACAAATTTACCGAAATGAAGTTACACGAAATTCTCGGTTCAAGAGAGCTTGGGGCTCCACTTTGATATCGGTCCAACTCTCTTTCTGTATCCGTCGAACTTTGGGTCCCTTATATTCGTGTAACGAACTTAAATTCCCTTTTTAGGGTGCTCTGCAAAAGGAAAACCCTTATAGCTACGTTGTTTACCCGTCCGTCGATCTCTTTAAGTGTGTGTAATAATTATTCGGGTTTCAATGTTGTTTGTATTTAATTAATAACTATTTAATATTTATACAATATTATTTAATAATATTTAACGTATTATGTCTTGCCACACAGAGAGGTAACGCGGCCAGTATTTTTGGCACTCTCCCGCAGGGCAGTGATCTGGAGGCAATCTTTTTTTGTGATTGTTGTGTGTGTACAGGTTTGTGTTTTTTTTTAGGATTATTTAGTTTCTATTATTAAATCTTCTGTTTTATTTATAGTTATTTTATTTAAGTTTTTGTTATAAGCTGTGTACATAAACTTAAGTTAAGCTAATTATATAGGTATAATAAATATTTCTTTATCATACGAGAAAATACAATCCATTAATATTTTTTATTAGGTAATTTTAATTTTGAGACTATTAAGATAAATTATATGTAAGTTGTAGATTATTATATAAACTAGCTTTTGCCTGCGGCTCCGCCCGCGTGCTATTCGGTTTAACGACATGCTTTGGAATGTGCAAAAAGTGCCAAAAAAGAGAGGAAATTATTTGCGATACGCTTAATACGGAAAAGATAATGTCGAGAGTCAGAAATGTACTTACTTTCTAAGTTAATAATTATTCCCTTTTCTAGCACGTTCCGCAAGACGTAAAACCGAATATCATGGAAATAATAAAATAGACGACGAAGTGAAGTTATGGGCAACCGATATGAATACTTAAGTTGTGCCATTCAACTGTGCATTTTTTCATCTACCGAGGATTTATATTTTGGTTTACTATTGATAAATTATAAAATAACATAGCCTTGTCTTATTTCACCACAAACGATATTGCACCGCGCTAATTGGAAACCAGATTTACCATACGGGAACCATGCATTATTTATTCTGTGATTAAAAGTAGCCTGTGTGTTAAGTTAAGGTATAAGCTACATCCATTCTAAATTTAATCCAAATCCGTTCAGCCGTTTCAGCGTGAAAGAGTAACAAACATACACACACACACACACACAAACTTTCGAATTTATAATAGTAGTGGGATAGTGGGATAAATAAATCTACTAGACATTAAGCGGGGAACCGCCGTGTAACCATGTTTGCCTCCGAAGAAACTGTACGACTACAGGGAAACTAGTCCGGCGAAATCAGAATATTACGGTGGTAGATCCGAAACTCGGGGCAAAATGCGCATCATAATATTGTTTTCCTTACTTTTTAATAAAAAGTATGTAAAAATTGCAGTTTAAAGCAATTAGCAGAAATTGATTACTAATATTAAGGTTCTCGCATTAAAATTATGTTATTTTATGGCTTAACTTTTGATAACAACGATAAATACACTTTAAAGTTTGTTAATCGAATGCATTCAAAATGCAAATACTAAAATGATAGAATTTGAATGTGAAAAACTAATGATTACGAATTTTTCGCTAATTGCGTTAAAACGCAATTTTGTATACTTTTTATTAAAAAGTAAGGAAAACAGTACAGGTATTGTGATGTGCATTTGTGCAGATTCAGCTTTACACCCTTAAATCGTAACTAGCCGTTTCAATATTATAGATCTACTAGACAGTAGATTCTTTATTAATATATTTAATATTTTAATATTCAGGAGGTAGAGCTGATGCCGGGTTCGACTGTGGAGGTACCAGACCACCATCCAATACTCGCAAACCGCCCCGAAGTCATCCCAGGGAGAGAAGAATACAGCTCTCAAACAGACTTAACTAGCTTGCCCACCAAGCCTGGGGACCAATTGATTGCGGTATTCCTTATATAAACAGACTGGTCACGAGCAGGTTTGCGAGGTTTTCGGCACCGTACTATCTAACCCACCTGCCCAGCATATGTGAATGTGGGCATTTCACCAGGAGGACCGACAAAAGTGGCAGAAACCTGGAAGTGGACGAATCGGGATGACGGATGGATTTTTGTATGTAAATATGCTTTTCTTCTCCCTTTGTTTTAAGTGACAAAATATTTACATGTGTACAAACGAATGATTAAATAAATCTCATTTTATTTCAACAAATGGTGTAAACTGTGTTTATATATTTATTTAACGTATTTAGAGCAAATTTAAAGTGCCGATCTTAATTACAACTATATGATCTTGCTAAGTTTCTTGCCCTTCTTCTTAGCAAAACTAATCGAATGGGCGGAGTTAGGCATGTATTTATATATGTAACCTATTAGTATTTAGTATATGGGTAGCTATTATTATTATCAAGTAGTATTTAAGTAGGCGATATACTGAAAAAGGGCAAAGTGAAAAGTACCCGGAATAGAAGAGCCTGTATGACTAGGTTGATGGATGTAGAAGAAGCAAAAGAGGTGTGTCAGGATCGTAGCAGATGAAAATCTGTAGTCTATGCCTACCCCTCTGGGAGGCAGGCGTGAATATATGTATGTATGTATATTGCAGAAATAAAGTATTCATTTCATTTGACTAAACTTATGTGTACAAAGTAAATCGATAAGCGATTCCTCTCTGAAACAAACTCGACGAAAATGACATTCGATTCCGAAATAAGTTAATGGACGTGTCATTAACAATGTACGGATTCAGAAGAATCTCCGTCACTCACTTTAAGTATCGTTTATTACTTATTTAGCAGACATTCCTTTCAGTTTACTTTCGTTTATCTCTTATTTTCTAAGCGGCGTTTTCTTAGCCAGTATAACGCATTATATAACAATGTAAAAATGCAAACAATATACATTACATTCTATACGACACATTATAAAACTAAATTAAGGGACATACATCAAATCAAATCAAATCAAAATATTTATTTTGTAAAATAGATACATAAAGTACACTTTCTGCAAGTCAAAGTTAATCTTTACAATAAATATCTTTAGAATAAAAAAAAGTCTCACGACCTGAATCCTAAAAGGGTGTGTCAGTGGTGTTTCCGAGTATGTTCAGTAAATTGTGAAGCATTTGGTAAGTACCAATATACCAGCAACCTACGTTTCGTCGAAGTTTATTACTTCCCAGGGTCATGGGTTAGTTTCTCACACTTATATGTATACCTAAATAGTTTAAATGTATACACGTCCCTGACTGAATGCTTTAGTCCTTTGTTTTTTTTTAATGACTGATATCTATAACGATAGATGGGACAAAATACATACCTAGCCTTTTTAGGGTTCCGTACCCAAAGGGTAACCAACGGGATCCTATTACTAAGGCTTCGCTCTCCGTCTGTCTGTCCGTCTGTCACCAGGCTGTATCACATGAACCGTGATAGTTAGACAGTTGAAATTCTCACAGATTATGTATTTCTGTTGCCGCTATAACAACAAATACAAAAAAACAGAATAAAATAAATATTAAATGGGGTTCCCATACAACAAACGTGATTTTTTTGCTCGATTTTGATAACGGCAACAGGTAGACGCTTGAAATATTCACAGAATATAAAGTTGTATTCACTTAAAAAAAAAAAACAAAATAAAATTAATATTTAAGGGGGCTGTACAACGGACATAATTTTTTTGCCATTTTTATAGATAACTAGCTTTTGCCCACGGCTCCACCCGCATCGAAGATATTTTCGTGGAAATAAGGAAAGCAAAAGAATATGATTTTTTTAACGACAATATGCAACGGTCACCCTGTTTTACCAAAGTTTTTATTTAAACCAATCAAATAAGCCCAAACTCGAAGGATCTGCTGCTGTTGTCCGTTGAAGAGATCCCGTACCCATGTTCCAGTCCCATGAGCAGACCCTGGTCACCATGTTTAACCAAAGTGCTAATAAAGACCAATCAAATAATTCTAAACTCGAAGGGTCAGCTGTTATCCATCTTCCAGTCCCATCATCAGACCCTGGTCACCTATTTTTTTTTTACAAAAGAAAATATTTATTCCGATAGTAATAAAAAATTAAAAGTGAAAAAGAAATACCAGTTGGGGTTTGAACCCGCGACGATCGGCTACGCTACGGCGGCGAACCTTCCATGTTTCACTGAAATTCCCATCGAGCTGCTCCCTTTTCTTATAGCGTGATGATACATAGCCTAAAACCTTCCCGAAAAAATGCTTTATCTTTCAGTGAACACTGCATCAAAATCCATTGAGTGGTTCTAAAGTTATAAGCGAACGAACAGACAGACATACAGACAGACGTTGTATTTTATATGTATAGAGATGGTACGGAACCCTTTGTGCGCGAGTCCGACTCGCAGATGGCCAGTATATTCTGTGTGAAATGATAATAAAGTTTAAATAATATTGTCTCCTATAAAAGACAGGTACTATGGATATCATTTAGCCAAGTGCGGGTAGGACCCGTGCACAAAAGTTTCCGTACCATTACACAATACAGGTACGGAATCTCAAAAACACAGTGGAATATCAAAAAAAAAACAATATGCTGACAAAAAAACAGCTAAAATGGTAGCGCTAGACAAACGATTTGGCACTCTCGGAGGCCAGACTCATAATTTTGAGCTGAAAAAAATCAAATTTTCTTATGGGGAGATTTGAGTTAATTTAATTTTTACGATTAGTTTTGCCATCTGCCGTAATAGAGGTCATAATAAAACGTAGCCTGTGAAAATATACCTATTACGACTGAAACTGTAGACCCCTGAGACAAACGGATAAAAAGCGTCTCAACCCCAGACGGCACAAATATGTAATTAATTTAGTCATTAGAACAGTTCTAGCTCCATCTGAAACGTTCAGCGGCAGCCGACGAGACAGTCGTAATTTATTCCAACTTATAATTCAGATATGATTGCTTAACCCTTGAAGCCTGTTTTTGTTTCATCAAATACCGTTCTTCTGATTTCGGTTAAAGATACATTAGCTTTATTTTCTTAGCGTATTGGTAGCTCGATGTAACGCCATTGCGAGCGAAAACACAGCCCCATTCGTCGTTAATTTATTTAGTCAATATTATTAGCAGTGAGAACATGAAAATGACTTTTGAATATCTTAATTTTTGTGCGTTGTATTGAGAGTTAGAGAAAAGAAGAAAATTTGTGAGTAATCTTCCTCTACCCTCGGAAACTGGGCGAGAGTATAATATTTATAAGAGTTAGGTAGTTCATCCGATGTTTGTGGCGTGTGGCACCGTCATCTTAGTCTATGATTAGGAGGCACTAAACAAAAACAAAAACAGCACGTCATTTTGTTATGGAAATGTTGTGAGTCTCCGTTATCTAAACCTATATATATTTTTTGGCACGAAGGAGGAATCTGACAGTTCATGCTAGTAGAAAATGCGCTTTTAACTCCTATGATGCATGAGCTATTTCACATTGCAACATTCAAAAGTTCACGAAAATGTGAAATAGCTCATACACCAAGCGCATTTCCTACTACCAAGAACAGTCCCTTAATTTCCTCCTTTGTGAAAAAAAAAACGAAATATTACTTAAGTCAACGTCTGGCTAGATGCAGCTGTTGCGTTTACCTAGGGCGGGTAAAGTCTTGAGTTTCGTGTCGTCTGGCGGCATGATAGCAACGTGTTAACGGTATGCCATTTCGAATACAGTATATTTGATGAGTGTACAGTAACATAAAATAATCAGCTTAGCCATTTTAGCGTGAATGAGCCCTTTTTTGCAAATTCACATAGCTCTGACATAGTGTTGGATATAGCAACATTAAAAATAAATATGATTTGGTGCTGAAGCTGGCAACTCCAGCTCAGGCTGTCATCCAGGGTCTTGGCTCTCAAACCCGGCACGGGTAAAATGTACTCCGTATATTGTCTCCAAATAAAATATAATCCGTTACCTACGCCATCAACGAGTTTCTTTTACTAAAATCGTTCCTAAGAAGAAAATAAATACAGTCCACGCCAACACATAGTTTAAGCAAATAAATACTGATATGGCTACATTATTTCAAGTTTCCTATATAAAAATAACGGTCGAGTGAGAGTAAGATTCGTCCCTAGTTCCGTACATACCGTTTAAAACACAAATTTATTCCCCGTGCAGCTGAAGATGACCAACTCAACACTTAGTATCTATTAAACTTTATGTAACCAATGTATTTAATTATAATCATTAATATCTTGAAGAATTAAATATATTTCACTAATATTATAAATGCGAAAGTTTGTGTGTGTGTGTGTATGTGTATTACTCTTTCACGCTGAAACGGCTGAACGGATTTGGATGAAATTTAGAATAGATATAGCTTATACCCTAACTTAACACATAGGCTACTTTTTTCCCGGAAAAATGCATGTCGTTAAACCGAATAACACGCGGGCGGAGCCGCCGGCAAAAGCTAGTATTAAATAAGGCTTGACTGCTTCATTCTCCCAGTTTCTGGGAGCGTGGTTCATCCTAGGTCACCCGTATGTTCAATGTACTCTATATCAGCATAAGTCTATTGTACATATAAACAAGCAACAGTTTGTGTCCAAGTGGATACTTCTTATGCCGATAAGATACATAACTTCTTTATTATATTACACGGCATTACTCAAATGAAAAATAAAATTAATTAAAAACTACTACCACCTTATAAACTTTGTACGTGCTATGGGTTCGTAAAAGGGTTTGTAAAGGGTTCTCAGCCCAGCATAATACAGAGGTAAGCCACTACGCTGATATTTCTGTTGAGGCCCATTTCAACAAACGACCTAATACATGTACAAAATAAAACAATTGGTAGGAAGCAAAGGCGATAAATAAAAAAAGAAAAGTTAAAACAAAATATTTAGTATCTAATATTCGGAAGTTATGAAAGGTAGCAGATTTAAAAATAAATAAATACAAAATATCCAACCAATTTTGATAAACAGCTTTACTGTTAGAATGTCCGTACCTTGACTCAATTGTTTCGATCCCAGACAAGCGGTTAAATACTGATGATAGGCAATTAAGATGTAATAAACTCAACAAAGTTTATTAAATAAATAAGTAAAGTACATTTAATTTAATCAACGTTTCGTGATAAGAATTGAATTTTAAACAAACAATGTAACATTATGAAAATGTTTGTCGTTTTATTAAATTGCTTAAGACAAAATTTAATCAAAATTCTAAATTATAATATAGGGGTTTCATGAAGGGCACAATAAGGTCATTTAAGGACACGGTCTTAAAATTCTAACTAGTTAGCAAAGAACTGAAATCAATACCTTTCAAAATATGTAAAGAAACCTCAAAAGTTTACTAATTATAAGTGTGTACAGCGCACGATGCGAGCTTTCCACTGTAGACTTTCTGACAATATTGTGTTTTTAAAATACCTAAGGACTGTTGTGTTCCCTAGGCAGGGCCTTATACACTTCATAGTTAAAATGTAAAATCACAAAAACATAATCGATATTAATTGTTTCTTAGGACCAATGCTTTTAGAGATTTTTAATAGCTTGTTATGTGACTTTATTTAGGTGATGTTATTCTTTAGTTATTCTTTATATGATAAACTGACGATAACTGTACCAATCAAAAGTACTGACAACCCTATTTTTTTAGAAGAGTACGGAATAATTAATACTTGTATGACAAAGTGAATAAATAATATAAAACCGAAGGGTTTGGACGAGTTTTTGTTCGTCCCGCGGGTGCCATCCATCATAATCAGCGAAAAGCGAGGAGAATTCAATTTGTTCTGTATTCCCATGTGGCGGCTGCGGATAAAAAACACTTTTACAGATTTTTTTAATTTCCAACAGACTCGGGATTCCGCCAGTTGAGCATGAATTGAGTTTTTACGAATTTATGTGCATACTCTTTGTATACTTACCACGTCATATAAAATAAAAAGTTACTAAACCCAAAACGTGAAAATTTGAGCTTAGTTATTATTTTTTAAACGTAGCATTAGTAAAACTTATTAAAACACGCCAATCGAGATCAAAACCATGATAAAGCATATGCATACACTGTCAAAAACTGTCAAACCTGCCAAAATAAAAAAGGTAATTTTTCAAATCTAGTCAATCAATCCAAGCTGAAGTTTTCTGTCAGTGCCAAATTTAAACAAACGTTGTATATTTGACTACATCATTGACATAATGTAGGCGCCATATCGTCAAATCAGCTGACTGATTGGATGCCTAAGGTACTAACTAAATGACGGCATTCAACAAAATTCCTAAAGATTGCTCAGCCAAACGGTCCAAAGCTGAACAACGTTTAGCCTTTTGGCTAGGGATAGGTCGCAACGACGAGCGAAGCGAGGAGGAGCGGTTAGGTTGACATGTAAGTACATAACTAGGAGCCGAGCGAAGCGGAGCGGAGCTATGCAACTCCCATATTTTTAACATAATTCACGATATGCAGAAAAAATCAAACAAATCCCCAAACACTTTATCAGTTGTTGACGCCATATTTGTTATGGGACTACTAGCGCTATAGTGGCAAAAACAAAACGAGAAGCCTAGGCATTTAGTTGGATGCCGCCATTTAGTATCCTAGGCAGCCAATCAGAAGCTGATTTAACCAGATGGCGGCGACATATTCATATTCATTTATTCAGTAAATTACATCGTCAAGTTAATATACAGGATATTTTAAGTTCATACAATTACAGTATTGATGACTAAGTTATAAAAAAAACACATTCAGTATTTTAACAAATAAAATGCTTACCTAGGTAATTATAATATTGGTAAATTGAAATGTCATATTAATACAAAAAATAAGCATATAAGTATGTCAATTAATTAAAAAAAAAAATTGTTAGATATACCTACATACATTTGTCAAATACAGGTAACGATAAATCAAGCAAGAAACCCGCTAACAGTGTAGTAAGCTTTACTTTTTAAGAATGTTTTGAGTTTATTTTTAAACGATGAGAAGCTCCTACATTATTTATGGAGTAAGGTATTTTATTATATAAATATATGTATACATATACACAAAATGGTCACAATTTATTTATACCGAACTAGCGGACGCTGCTCGCGTGGATCGATGTTTCTCTGAAATCCCTTATAATATGGATTGTAAGCTCTTTGTATGACGTGGATATAAATTAAATGAAATGAGATTTGCGGTGAAAAATCAGTCAGTCACGGTATTGCTTAACATAATACTGGCCTTTCATTTGCCTCTCCGCCAACGTTTATTCAATCTGTCGCTTTTTCAGCTTGGGCGTTATTTTACAAATAAAACACCTTTTATAGCCTACATGTTAAATATAGTTTAAAAAAAAAACGCATTCATATCTGTTCAAGATTTTATTTAAACTTTAGGAATTAGGAGTCATTCCGTAAGGTCCTGTCCTAATTTCCATCCATCCATCCATCAGCCTCTTTCGTCCACTGCTGGACAAAGGCCTTTCCAGGATTTCGCCACTCTTGGCGGTCCTCCTGGAAAAAATGCCCATACTCACTCACGCTGGGCAGGCGGGTGACGCCGCTGCCCGTCACCGGTCTGTTTTATATAAGGCTCGGCAATTGGGGATGGATATACCGCCATCCATCGGTCCCAGGCAATGGTGGGCCGCCTGGTTTTTTTGCCTGAGAGCTGTTCTCTTACTCTCTCCCGAATAACTTCGGGAGGATTTGTGAGTAAGATGGTGGTACCTCCACAGTCGAGCTCGGCATCAGCTCTACCACCTAATAATTTACGTCCTAATTTACGTGAGTTATATGTAGGTTGGTGAGTTATGCCTGTGTGCTCAATGAATTTGTACAAAAAACATATAATAATAAAATAAATGACTATTTGCACGACAGTGAGGCATGGTGTCATATGAATTTAGTTAATTTTCTAACTAATTTATGATTTATTGTGTTCATACCGTTATGTACACAATAATATAACATTGTTTTTTTTAACTTGACATTTTTTATATTTTAACATAAATTACATTAAATTTTAGAACGTTTATAAGTGTAGGTACATAATCTGACTGTAAAAGTGATTAACTATATGGGACAGGTACTCGTACATGATATTTTGCTTACTATTTTAACTGCAATGCCGAGCTCAAGAGGGCTCAAAATTATTTTGCTATAATTAATTTATCTGCTTATTTTAGTTATACGAATAAATTGGCTAGTGGTACGCAATAAAGCCTATTCAAAATTTCATTTCAGATTTCCTGTGAAAAGTTGCATTCCTAATTAGTTTAACAAGTAACGTGTAGAGGTGGCGCTAAGACTACCACTTCCGCTTAATTGCAACTCGTCGTGTCGCTACTAAAGTGTATTTCTTAGGAAATCTTTATGTAACCTGGGTTACAAAACTGGCATATATGAATTTAGTCAAAGATGGCGACGCAGTAACCCATTTTTGATGCATCGACGCGGAAAGAGGGTCGGTAAAGCATCGTTTTTTTTCTCATTGTTCTGAGATCCTAATCGATTTTCCATTTTGATTATATTTCTGTGTTTACTTGTTATGTAGTTATATTTTAAATATCTTGAATTTAAAATAAATTAACTGTGAGTAAAATATATTTTTACCTAGTTTCAAATTTACATTAAAAACAGAGCAAACACACTATCTTACTGTGTTTGGAGCTGTCCAAAGCACACATTTGTGAGTTCAAATAATAGAAAGACAACTTTTAACCTTTCAGGCCCCATAGGGACATATCTCTCCAGATGGCCAATATAAAATTCAAGAGTTCGTATTAGTGAAAGCTTTGAGTCTAAGAACTATGTGGAAAACATATACTGCTTTTGTCTATCTTCGTGTCAATATTCATCAAAATTCGTCTAATTAAATCCTATTACTGCGATCTTTGGGTGGTAGAGCTGGTATCGGGCTCGACTGTGGAGGTACCACCATCTTACTCGTAAAACCCCTCGAAGTTATTCGGGAGAGAGTAGTAGATAGTTGTTTACGGTTAATAAGATGTTGTTCAATTTACTTTTTTCTTCAGTGTAGCCCACTCGTCACGTTCCGGAATGACGTCATCAGTAGCCGTAAAGGGAGTGGTTACAGGCAGTGCCTACGCATTCTACTATCATTTATCATTACCATCTATCATTATCATTCATTCGATTTCCGTATATTTTTGCGAAAGTGCCTCAAAAGACTGGTGAACGCCTCACCAGCAGTCACTTTCCCAGTGAGGGCCCATGTTTGTGCCCGAAGTACGACGATAAGACTCACAAGTCATCGCTGGGCATAATAGGAGTAATTGTCGTTGAAACGTGTGAATGAACAAATGAATGAATGCATGGTTGAATGAATTAATGAATTGATGAATGGTTCAATTAATGAATAAATACCTTATTGCACAAAAAGTTTCTTCCAGTCAACCTTGGATACGAGTATCGGTACAAGTGTTGACTGTGAATCCAATTCACAGTCCACACTCGGAAACCCCTCTAACAGGCCCTCGGGGACTCATGTATAATCACAATATCCACATTTACCAGCAAGTAGACAAATCCCGCAACATCAGTAGCGTTGTGCCCGAGATACGAATTTGCAAATTTATTTTCACTTAGCCTCCTGATTTAGACGCCAGGAATGCTAATAGAAGATTAGTCTCGACTATGGCGGCGCGTTGGGCGCGAGCCAGCGAGGGGTTTTGTGATCAAACTTGAAGGTTTTCTGTGGAAGGTAAGTTACGATGATTCGCAAAAACGTTTTCCTGGATTGCATTTCATTTGAATATACCACGACTGTTGACGTATTAATTCATTTCATTCATTCATTAAAAAAAAACACAGATTTTACTGCACTATCCGATAGTGTCGCTTATAAGGACTTAATAAAAAAAGACATACGCCAAACTACATACGCAATAGGATATTAAAGCCGGTTCTGAAGGCTTTAATTTTAGTTTTAGTGACGCCAAAACTCAATTTTCTTAATTCCAAAATAGTCCTTTAGTGTAATTAACAGAAGCTATATTACTTTGAAACAAATTAAGTTTTGATAGAAGTGAAACTAAAATTAAAGCCTTCAGAATAGACCTTATTATAATTAAATTTCAGTAAAACTAAAATATGTATGTATAAATAACAGTTTTTTAGGGTTACGTAGTACCAACGTAGGAACCTTTATGGTGAGTGTCCGTTGTAAGTCCGTCCGTCTATATGTCACAGCCTCATAACGTAAAGATTAATACTTGAAATTTGCCACTAAAATAGCATTCACTTGACTACCTATACATAATAAGGTGTAAAAAAATAAAATAATTTCAAATTTCCAATACAAAAGAGGGAAGATTATAAAAAAATATCTTAAAAGTACAATATTGAAATCCAATTGTAGTTTTTAAAGATTTGATTATAAAAATATATACATTTACTGGCACCGATTTCGAGAAATCTTTGAAAAACCAAAAAGATATCTGTGTGTCCCCCACTTTATCTCCTAAACTAATGAACCGAAAAAATACGAAAAAAATCATGTTATTTTGGGATTACGAAAAGATTACAGGATAAATATAGCGGATGAGAAACTCGCGATACCAAAATGACAAAATTTAATTTTTTATACACGAGTTTTATTTCGAGTATGGTATAAAAATATTTGTGTTTCTCTTTTGTGGTACAATCAATTCTTTTTTTAGTCATCATAAACTGTTATGGGCAAGATTTTAAATACCTTCTTCCCGACTGTTCCCAAAACTGTCTAATTACGGAACCCTAGGTATGCGAGTCGCCCTTGACCTATTTTTTTTTCAGGAATATTATAATTCTAGACGTAAGAGTGCGACCCTAAAATTGACAGACTAAATTAAAATGGTACATCCGCTTTTCAGTGACGATTATTACGTCCCGAACGAGATGTATGGTGAGCCCTGTGAGTCCTATCTGGACCCAAAACGATCAACGGCACAACGAACCTTCCATAGTACGCAGACCGAATAGAAACTAATGTGCACCATCGTGGGAAGTAAACCCACGACCCCTGAGTTAGAAGGCGAGCGAACTCCTAAAACATGATCCTAATACATCTCTCAAAAACAAATTAAAATTTTACAACAAAGGTACCAAATTTAAAATTTGTAAAAACGATAATAATTTATGTCGCAATGCAGCATTTGAACATTAAATTTCAGAATGCATTTCCCCGAACATTTCACGTCGCTTCGTTCAGGAAATGTGCAAATGGCGTATAAATAAAAGAAATGCCGGATTAAACAACTATTTCTCCAGATTATTCTATTTAACGCTTTCTTTAACGACTTTTATGCGGAGAAATAACGTTATTATTTTTGCTCAAGAAAATATCTTGAGACGACAACTGAGATTTCAAAAGTTTTGCAATTCTAAATCCGAGGAACTGGGAGCGCTCCGTCAGTTCTCCTACGTGATCGAGTAACAAAATGAAGACATAACCAGTTTAAAGTTGTAGTGAGTCTTTCAATGAAACATAAAATATGACTGATGGATGAGCTTAAGTCTGAAACTTTTCGAAATTAGGTGATAATTTTATTTTTGTTTATTACGTGGTTTACAGTGTGTTAATATGATAACCTTTTTACTTAAAACGAGGTGTTCTACCCATATATATGAACAAATTGAACTATGGGGCCAACAGTGAAATAAAAAAAACAAAAAATCTGCTATTTCATACATTTAGCTCCAGTAGGTATTTAACTTTTCTATGGAACAGCTGCTTTTGTTTTCGCGATTTCAGGGTTGGCTCCATAGTAAAAGTTGTTCATATTGATGGGTTTTAAAAAAAAGGTTATCATCTCAATGACCTGAATAAAGTTAATTTTAATAAAATCAGATAAACATTATCTGTCTAAATAATAATAATAGCAAGCTCTGACATCAGACACACACCGCGAAGCTGCCTTCATAGTGAAAGCATGATCAAGCTACTTTTGCAGTGGTTGTGGCTTTCACTTTTAAAAGTATATACCTACGTATTTGACAATATCCCAGCCAATCTACGCCACTAAATAATCGGTTTCGCTCTTCACAAAAGCTAGAAATTCCCTTAAAAATAATTCATTGGGATGTGCATCAAAGTCTCCTAAAATTAATAAAGTAAAGTAAAGTAAAGTAAAAATTTATTTGCATAAACATGCGTTATAAGTACATGTCTTATTGTATCTTAATATTAGAAACAGCACATTTTACCATATTATATAGTATGCAAATATATTTATTCTTAAAAAACTAACATGCAACAATATAAGCTAATTTATCGCATATGTATTGTATTTACGTTATTAATCATTATACTCTACGTATATGCATTATAATATTAATAATTATTATATTAGATTTTTATTATGAAACTTGCACAATATGAAAGTCTTAATAATTAATACTGATTTTCATTACTTTCAATTAACTCCATGAATTCCTTTAAGTTTACTGCATTGTATAGTGAAATATAAAAAAAACATGATGGTGTAAAACAATTTAAAATATCACGTCAAAATATAATCTTGAAAAAACCGCCGTCATATTGGATTTGTCTAATTTTAAGCATAGCGCCTGAACTGAACGTCTGATTGTATCCATTTTTGCGCAAAATTACTTAATTCAGTTACAAATTAATAACAACATACAAATTTTGGTGCTTATAATATAATAATATTTAGTCAAATGCGAGAAACGAATGTTCTAAAATTTTAATAAATGTTGAAAATTTGGTAGATTTTTTTATGTTATCACTGTAGCTTAACTAGGTGTTCATTCACTGGTAGTGTTACTAGTGCGCTCTAGCAATTTCGTAAGACAAGACATCTGAAAATGGACAACTTTAAACCCAGATTTACAGTTGCAGGATATGATGGCGACTACCCGCTCCGGTGCTGCACCATTCATTCCCACCCTACCTCCGGTAGGCGATTTCTCATACAAAACTTGAACTTGGAATGTATTATAGCAATATTAGTTTTAAGGCTCCATTTGCAACCAAACAATAGTAAGATGTTATGGATATATGAATATAAATTGCAATATTCCGCTAAACAATTCTTGTCGTGCTATTCAATTGTTTAAAATATTTCCAATACAAAAGAAAGAAAAATAAAAAAACATAAAAATACATAATGGGTATTAAATTGTAGATATTAAAGAGTTGATTATAAAACTATATACTTTTACTATATTTACCGACACTGATTTCGATAAATCTTTGAAAAACAACAACAAAATGCATGTCTCCCCACCTTATTTCCGAAACTGGTAGACCGAAAAAATGAACAAAATTACGATTAGAAGTCATAACTATACCGATAAAAAAAAGTAATAATATTTTGGAAATATATTTCGACCCGCTCGGGGTCGTCGTTAGTCAAATATGGCACTACAGATAAATTACAGAATTACGACCTCTTGGAGTAAATATAACTGGCTTTGAAGACTGCTGTTGTCGCTCTCGTATGGGCAGGCAGGCTCCTTGATTCCGAACTTTTATAAATGTATTATATAAAACGATTCACTTCAGTTTGAAGAAGTTTTTGTTTTAAGTTCGATTATATAGTGGAACTGAACGGCAAACATTATTTATTGTTAATATTATAATGGTCTTCGTGTTAATTATAAAATGTCGCATATGCGAGCATTATAATAATAAATATTTTAGCTTCTTTTTCTGCCTATATATAAAAGTGTACATACATATATATAGGTATATTAATAAAAGCACGATGAAAAAGCTTTTACGAAGCTAAAATATTTATTACTATAATACTCGCACATGAGACTTGTCCTCAGTTATCGTCTTTGCTTGCTTTGACGATTTTAATATTGATTGATTTATCAGAAGACTTCCCGCTACTAATGAAATTTCTTATTATTTCATAAGATTTGGTTTACTGCCTATCTTATTGATGAGTCAACAACTCGAGTCAACCTATTTTCTA
Source organism: Ypsolopha scabrella (assembly GCA_910592155.1). NCBI lineage: Eukaryota > Metazoa > Arthropoda > Insecta > Lepidoptera > Ypsolophidae > Ypsolopha > Ypsolopha scabrella. The sequence continues at coordinate 913,698 of OU342980.1, read as the reverse complement.
ATGTTAATTTAAAATGTGGTACAATCAATTCTTTTTTAAGCCATCATAACATAAACAGTTATGGGCAAGATTTTGAATACCTTCTTCCTGGCTGTTCCCAAAATCGTCAAATTACGGAATCCTAGGTATGCGAGTCTGACTCGCACTTGACCGGTTTTTTATTTTGTACCTACATGAAATAAAACCGAACTTGCAAAAACATTAAGGGTATTTCACTAAATGAAAATTGAGAAATAACTAAAATACAAACAAAACACTCATTGAACAGTTCCAACTTTGCTCCAAAGACCTAAGACCCCATAAACCCGCCCTGAGGGCAAGTTTCAAACAGCGACGTACACAAACCAGCTGCTACACATGCTCGCAAATTGTACCAGTTAGACACTTATTACTTGTGCAGTAAAGAGCAATTTACATCGCGCCAGCTGCGCAACTCTATTTGCAGTTTTTAAGCGCAACTCTATTTGCCGTGACAAATATGTTTTTATGACTATTTTTCATTAAAAATAAAGAAATTGGGGGCTGTCAAAGTTGTCAGTTTTAAACCATTATAGTTACGGGGTTTACCTCAAAAACTAAACTGCTGAGGAATTTTGAATTTGTGTATAATTATAATAAACAGTAATTAAATAACAAATACTGAAAACGGTGATTTATAATATACTTTTTGAACTACGACCAAAGTGAGAAACCAAAAATAGTTTCATTGATGGTTGTGATCGTCGGCACTTGGTGGAACTTATTATACATCTTGTTAAATAAGACACTTGTACTTGTCCACAGTATTATTATTAAACTTCAATACACCCGACCGGTTTCGCTTATAAGCATTTTATTAGGATTTATAAAATTAAAATAAATGAGTTAAATAGTTATTTTTATTTTATAAATCCCTAGAAAATGTTAATAAAAGAAATGAAATGAAATTAATGAAATGAATACTTTATTTTTGCAATGTAGGTACATAAATACACTTAACTTACGTTAGAATATATTTAATAAGTTAAATGATTAAATATAAAAGAGGAAAATACAATATATTTAACATAGACAAAATATTTAATTAGGATTTGGTTATATATACTTAATAGGTACACTTAATACACGTACCGTACGTACGTAAAGTACATTATAGGTTTATTTAATGAATACAATAATATATGTAGGTATATACATACTATGTGATAATGATAGCTTACCATATACTGAATACTAATACGTTATATATATAAATATATGTCTAACTCCACCCATTCGTTTAATCTTGCGAAGAAGAAGGGGAAGAAACTTACCAAGATCAAGAAACCGGTCGGGTGTATTGAAGTATAATAATATTTCTGTGGACAAGTACAGTGGAGCCCGCATCAAGCTATACACATTGAGTATAAGCTGACCTCTCATTGAACGGGAAGCCTATACAATGAGAGGTCAGCTTATAATGAAAGTGTTTAGCTTGATGTGGGCTCCACTGTACAAGTGTCTTATTTAATAAAGAAAAAAAAGTTTATTGGTAATTTATAAGATACGGAACCCTAAAATAGCGTAGCCCGACTCGCATTTGGCTGGTTTATTTTTACATCGTACATTTTATGAACTTAAAGCAACGACTTTAAAAGGCTCGGGGCATGAAGCCTTGTGAACCATTCTCATTAAATTATCTTGCTAAGTGGGTTTGATGTTTAAAATACTACCCGACCATCGTGTTATGGCAATGGCAAGACTGCATTCGTTTCTGATAGAGACGATTATTGGTTGGATCATTGACCTAATTGTGGTGGTCGTTTAGTATGCGTGTAGGTTACTTTACTTTAAATAAGACGCTCGCCCGCTAACCTAGAGGGTGAAGACTCGAGGTCGTCCACTCATTCCACGCGATGCACATTAATTTGTGTTTGGTCGATAAGCTATTGGTCCAATTTTGCCGGAAGTACGGCGATGTGGCTCACCTTTCCTTTTCCTTTATTTAAATCTAAAAAATAAATAAAAAAGCTTTTGTTAAATATTTAAGAAATTGATTCTTGAAGTGACATAAAACAACAAAAATTTTGCGACGTTTTTTAATTTCTTCCCCAAATGTCAACTACATTTTTATATATCTTTTTGGAAATCTTACAGCTAAGATAATATTTAACGATAATGCATAGTATGGACAAGACATATCCAACAGGTCATTAACAAATTTTCACATATTTTGATGAATCTGCTACGACCTCGGACCAAGGATATGACAACGTAAATTACTATAAATGGCTTTAGGAAGGACCTTGTGCCTGTGTGCGTTAGCATTCGTTATGCATCGCATTTACTCACGCACTTCCGTCAAAGTTGCTAACACACACAGACATCAGGTATAACAAGGTCCTATGTTGATAGCATCTGAAACGAATAGTACTCTTTTTTTGGGTCTCAAATCAAGTTTCCCAACGCTTACTCGAAATTCCAGCGCAAAAATACTAGGATAAGAAAGTCCGAACAATCCACAATATTTTTCCATCGGAGATGTCCGTCCAACAGCGCGGTTTCCATCCGGCCCGGTCGGGCGGAACGGATTTGATAAATATTTATGGGACAAAGTTATTTAATTTGCCGGCGTCCCTCGTCAGCGCTGGACAGGGGTGCATCGAGGTTCGTTTACTTTCTTTAATGACGTCCTTCTCGTGAGGGTACAAATACCTTCGTGCGGTAAATACATAAAATACTTATCTCAAATTAGTTTGAAAATAATGACTTTATTTGCAAAAAAACCAGACCAGTGCGAGTCAGACTTCCGTAAAGACTATATTTTGTATGATTTAATTACAAATGTATAGTTTCCAATTTTTCCCTATACTTGTAGTATAAGACGGTATCACTTGCCAAATTTCATAGTTCTAGGTCAATCGGAAAAACGCTATGAATTTTGATTGATGTTTGATGATTGATGTTTTTTGCGGCATAAACGGCCGTATCTTTTCTTACGTTATGTAACTAAGAAGTTTTATTTTTTTCACAGCTTCAAGACACTGCATACCTGAGTATTATGGTTTTAATTTAACTCGATATCTTCACGCGTTCCCGAGATAAAGGGTCTTGACAGACGGACGGACGGACAGAAGTGATTCTATAAAGGCTCCGTTTTTTCCTCTTGAGGTACAGAACCCTAAAACGTGACCCACGCCATGAAGTACTTAATTTAGTTACAAGACTCCCTTGCGTCTTAGGAAAGCGCACATTGAAGATTCGACTTTCTTTTTTAATTTCAATTAATATTGCGTTTTAAAATGTGATAACGGAAAAGGTTTTTACTATATTAGGTTGTTGAATTGTTTGTTTATCCTTTATCTAATGTTTACACGTTCTTTCTCAAAATGGTTATGATTGTGTCCGATCAATCGTCAAAATTTTGGAGAGAGAACGGATACTTATAACAGAGAAACGACATTACTGGCGAGTCTCGTATTGTTGTGTAGTGTGAAAAGCTATAGAAATATGTGTTAGCTAGTTTTAGGGTTCCGTATCCAAAGGGTTACCAACGGGACCCTATTACTAAGGCTCCGCTGACCGTCTGTCTGTCTATCTGTCCGTGTGTCTGTCTGTCTGTCCGTCTGTTACCAGGCTGTATCTCATGAACCGTGATAGTAAGACAGTTCAAATTTTAACAGACATGTATTTCTGTTGCCGCTATATTAAAAAATACTAAAACTGGCCAAGTGCGAGTCGGACCTGCGCACTCCCTCACAACAGACATGATTTTTTTGGCGTTTTTATAGATAATGGTACGGAACCCTTCGTGTGCGAGTCCGACTCGCACTTGGCTCGTTTTTTCATGGATTTTTATCAAACGGCTTTTGCGTGTCTACGCAAAAAAAAGTGCCAAAAGTCTCGGAACGAAAGTAATTTTACAGCAGCAAAATGATATTTATTTTATGTTATTTATTTATTTATTTATTTATTTATTTAAAAAAAAGTATAACATTACAGCTTACACCAATGCGTTATACAATTATATATTAAAATTAATTATTGATTAAAATAAAATATAAATTCAATATGTACAATTAACAATTAAAAAGATAAAGTAAGATATACAATTCATAATAAATAGGGACGTTCCTTTCATTCATCACGCTCACAGAACGCCAGACATTTCTCACTCACAGTCATCAATCTATCAGCAAACAAATCACACTCTGGTACCGAAGACAACAGTGTGTTGAGTGATGACCGGGCCCGGACGAGCGGAGACATGCTACGAGCAACAGTATGCGACGCCGGAACCGACAATAGAACGTGCTTACGAGTTCGGAGGTATTTGTCAGGCACAAACAGTCGACATACTTGATTGGTGAGCTGTGGGCAGTCTGATTCACCACGCAACATGCGACATGCTGCAACAAGCTGCTCACAGTCTCGTCGAACTTCCAACGAGTTGAACCCCAGCATACCAAGGAGGTATTTTTTATGTTATTTTACTTACAGTTTCACACGCAGTCACATGCCCTCAATCACTCACACACACCCTACACCTTCTAATATACACTCACACACAAAACATACTCGTACAGCTATTTTATGCTAATAATACAGTAGTAAAAAGTCTGTATGTTTCGAGAACCACTCAACGGATTCGGATGCGGTTTTTTTATTATCATCGTAGGAACATTGGTAAATATTTAGGCTATAAGTAGTGTTAATAAGATAACTAGTTCGACAATCACGAACACTCTGTGGAAAAGCATTCTACAGTCTGATTCATGTACATTAAAAGAGTTACCATATTATGCTCCGGTACAACTTATATCCGGTATAACTATAAATAAGGAAAAATATGAAGAATGAATTTTACACACTCACTAGATACAAATACAAATATCTTTATTCACATTTAGTGGGTACACAATAAGGAGTACAAATAATTTATACTTAAGCTAAAAAAAGTTATAACTATTATGTACCAAAAACGAGGTGAAGCTGTTTCCTATGTAGATTTGTAAGCCTGGAAGTAAGAAGTAACAGCGCCTATCTCCTTTTGGAGTGTTGGTAAGAACACATTTAAATCATTCTTAAACAAAAACAAAAAATAACTATATGAAAGAACAGAAAAGGTAAGAAAATAAAATAAAGTTATATAGGTAGTGATTGTGTTTAGGTGTGTTTGTGTGAAGGTGTGTTTGTGTGTAGGTGAGAGTTTGAGTGTGTGTGTGTGTGTGTGTGTGTCCTTAGCCATACGACTGCGGTCTTGGGAGCAGTTATGTCAAATTGTAAACTACTAGGGAATGTGTGTTTTGTGAATGTGTGTGGTATGAGTATGAGATATACATATATACTATGGACAGTGTGATTTTTTTAAGTTGTTGCATTTTGGCCTATATAAAAATGTGTAGGAAATCTTCGAAAAAGCAGTAACATGAAAGAACCGGTCAAATGCGATTATGATTTGCGCCCTGAGGGTTCCGTACCATTCAAATAAGTTAATAGACTTAAATGATTAGAATAATAAATACAAACTTATCATTGCCTTAAAAATGTATGAAACAAAACTGCAAAATTAAGTTTGTCGAGTATTCGGGTAGGGTAACCCTAAAATCGTATTAAAAATCGGCGTTTTCAATATTTGTTGTTTAAATACAGTTTATGCCACATATAATGCAGAAAATTCCATGTTCCTAACCAAAGTATATTTTTTTGCACAAAAGAGGAAACTGACAGTTTGTGATAGTGGGAAATGCGCTTTTAACACCTATGGTGCATGAGCTATTTCACATTGCAACATTCAAAAGTTCACGACAATGCTACTAGCGCGCTTGTCTGAGAAACAAGAGGTTGCAGGTTTGGATCCTGACCCGAGGTATTTTTTCAAATTCTTGTCTTTACATTAACAACAACAACAACAACAACAATGTATTTATTTAAAGTTTTAACATGGTTGCATCCTTATTACATATTTATATTTATTATATTTAATACTTATGTATGTTTCTATCGTAACTTAAATAACGTAGCAAGAACGCAATTTTAATTGTGAGCTTCAGATTTAAAGAGGCCTACGGCACTTAACTAAATCTTCCGCGAGCGTCGCCTAGCTAAGAAATATAATAAATAAAAATCTATCTATAAGAACGCAGAGTACACAAAAGGAAAAAAGGAACCACCACCACACAAAAGACAAGACCACATACACACAAAAAAATTGTACCTATCTGCTTATCGGGGAAAGCCCCGCCATTTGTTTCTAATTTATTTTTTCTGGTTTGTAACGCACTCTAATAATAATATTTAGAGTATTCCAAAGCGATGAATTTTGCAAAAACACATAATCTTGTTTAATTTTTATAATTTTGTTTAAATTATTAAAATTATCTTTATTTTATTGTGTACCTATTTTTGGCACTAAGCTGGAAGCTGATCCGGAAATTTTTGGAGGCTTGACAGAAAATTCTCTGCACGGCACCAGCATACTGTGAATATTTCCTATTGCTAATTGTCTAAAAATTATTTTACATTCATTTAAGTATTTCTAAGATGTAATAATTTTTCTTTGTTATCTCAAGTCACAGAAATTAGATTTAAAAGATTTATTTATTTATGTATTATTAACTGCACAGCATAACAGATCAAATCCAAATCACCATACAGACACAAAGAAAATTACAAGGATACAGAAGAGAGACAGAAAAGTAACGACAAACAGAAAAATGAAATAAAAATGTTAAAACAATCTAATATTGTAAATCTAAGGACATGGTCATTGAGGCTTCACTCTCACAGAACTTCAAGCACTCACGCATCACATCCGTCAATCTATCATAGAAAAGATCACACTTAGGTGCCGGAACCAAAAGTGCGTTGAGCTTCGTGAGCGCGCGCACCAGTGGAGACTTGCTATGCACCACGGAGACCAAGTGGGGCACCGCCAAGAGCCGGTGCGAGCGTGCAAGTAGATAGTTGTCTGGCACCGAAAACTGACAGATCCGCGTAACCAACTCAGGGCAGTCAGAACTTCCACGTAGTATATGGCATGCAGTCACCATCAACTCATAAGCTCGTCTCACCTCAAGAGAGTTGAATCCGAGCGTACCGAGCAAGAAATTCGTGGGGTACATGAACGGATAGATGCCATGCTTCTTCTTGTACAAGAAACGCAAGAATGCTTTCTGTATTTTTTCAAGCATTGTGACATCCTTTTTCTCGTACGGATTCCACACGATCAATTATCTACGAGAAATATTCTTCTTAGGGTTCCGTACCCAAAGCGTAACCAACGGGACCTTATTACTAAGACTCCGCTGTCCATCCGTCCGTCGGTCACCAGGCTGTATCTCATGTACCGTGATAGTTAGACAGTTGAAATTTTCACAGACGACGAATTTCTGTTGCCGCTACGAGTATAATAACAAAATACTAAAACCAGCCAAGTGCGAGTCGGACCCGCGCACTCCCTTACAACAGACATGATTTTTTTGCCGTTTTTATAGATAATGGTACGGAACCCTTCGTGCGCAAGTCCGACTCGCACTTGGCCGGTTTTTTTTCATATAATTTTAGGAACTGATTGTAAATATCGTCTCTACAAACACCTAAAGATAACTCTTATAAAATGAAAATAATATAATTACCCTTGGCTTTGCGAAATAATTAAGGAAAAAATGCCAAAACAAATTTAATATAACCCGCTGTCACTGACTTTATCCGGGTCTTGTTTGTGACGTCACACCCGGCAAAGGCCGACTCGACTGTCACTTGTTTTGTTACAGATTTGTTTCACCCGGATCTCCTTTGACCATTCAAGTGCGGCTCGCGGAGAACAAAACACTTTATTTCGTTTATTTCCGGAAGGTTTCGGTGCAAAAAGGTTTATTAGGTTTTTCCTTGGTTAGGGATTTGACGAAAGTTTTTTCTAGAAGACTATGGAAATATTCTGAAAACAACTGCATTCAATGGGTTAACACATTTTATTTAAAGGGGTGTTAAGGTGATACCACGTGTCAACTGTCACTCAAAAGGTCATCTTTCTTCTCTATTGACTTATTTTATATCTGTTACCACATTTACAAGGTGAAGTAAAATAATTATTAAATTATCAAAAGATAACTAAATGCAATGTCGTGTTATTTAGTTTTGACCTTTTTTATCCATGTTTCATTGATGAAATATACAACATAAAATGTTACGTATATTTAAAGCATACCTCAAAAAGTGTCTAATATACTTACGTAAAACACAAAAAAAAACAATAAAACAAAAGAAATCTACACAAAAAGCATCCTTTAAATATAACAGCTTAGCTTGTTAGATTTTCGGTTCCTTCTACAATTCTCGGCTTCACCTGCTCTCTATCCCAACCATTTCTCAGTTCGATACTTTTGGCTAATTATTTGTTTATATTTGCAATTTCACATCAGCGCGGAAAAACAAATTCGCAACTACATTTTTCTACCTTTTTGGTTTAATGGTATGTTTATTTAACAAATTCAAAACGGATTTTTGATTTCATGGTTGGAATCCAAAGCTAAGGAATGACTCTTGCATGCTGTTAGAAAATAATTAGAAGCCTCTTTGAAAATATTGTACCACAGTACCATACGTATCTCAATTCTAAGAAGGCATATTAAATAAACAAAGGGGTCATATTTCTCAAGTTAATGTTAACAATCTACAACGTCAATCCATTGGCACAGTAAGTCTGTAGATAGTTTATTAGTTTCATAGGATAAAAAACCATGATTGTAGGTATTAAGTGGCCCGCCCACGACGCGGCATTTAAGATAAGTGTTTCGGCGCACAGTAGCGGTGATTAATATTAATGGCCGCGCGAGTCAGTGGTTAAAATAAGAACACAATGACTTTAATTTAGTCGTAGCTTAAATCGGTTTATTCCATCACTAGAAAGGGTTCGCGGACCAAGGTTTCAGTATACATACTAGAGCCTGTGCCGCCAAACACTTTCCATGAGTTAATGCATTCTGATACATATTTCATCGAGAACAGGGAGTTCGTGAGTTCTATCTCAATGTTTCAGAGTCGGTCCGATATCGGATGTTAATTATCATTCGATACTTGCTCAGATTGACAAGGGTTGTTCTAGTACAAGGATCGAGTAAAGGGCCATAGAAACAGCGTTTGTGGTCTGCGTAGTTCACCTCTGTGGTCTAGTGGTTCGAGAAGTAGAACTTAACCGGAAGTCACAGGTTCTAATCCCATGTTCGGTCATGAAGGCAGGTTAAACTGTGGATCCATATTTGTGTCTGATGTATGGCGATAGGGCTCACCACCATCGGTGAAACGTGGGTGTACGAGTGTGGACTGTCACGTGCATACCCGGAAATCACATTTGGCACTCCCTCAGGGATCACGTCACGACGATGTATCAGCTAGAGTAGAATTTCATTTCAGAATGACGTGCGAGTGCCCATAATAGCGATAGAGAAAAAGAACAAGAATTAATTTAAGAATTAATTTCTTCGCTTGATGGAAACCGATGATTATGCCTAAGAAGAAGAGTGCTTAGTAAGCGAAGTGAGTGACTGAAAGCAGACGAGGCGTTATTCAGTCGTTCCAGCGATTTTTGCAAAATCTTCGCAGGTCAGTAACGAAAAATTATCATTATTTTTGGGTCTATCTGATGAGTGGAGTACACCGTGACTCGCCATGACAAACAAAGAGACGTCAAGGTTTGTCTAAAGGGGATGTCCACTTTATAGCAATATTCTCTAAATCTCTACCTCCCCTGCACCACCCGCCGAGAGCGTGGCTCCCCCGTACATCTTCATCCAGCCGACGCATTAACAACCACAACTAGGTGGCGCTTGTGATCCATAGGTGGCGTTGTCGACCACTAAGTGGCGCTGTTGGCAACTTGGAGATAGTGTACCTAATAATGCTGATGTACAAGAGGCTTCATTACGATAGATACGCGATGGCTACAAACTTGGTGCTCCAATTTATTGCTTGGGCGAATTTGGAATTAAATCTTCATTATTGCTAAGCAATAAATAACAGATCAGATAGTTACTCCGGTACATCTTAGAGATTAAGTAGTTTCGAAAACAAAAGCTGGTGAAAATAAGTAAGTCGTTGAAAAAAAATGTGTTTCATACATTTTGGTCCGGTAATTATTTATTTTTATAATTAACAGCTGATTTACACGGTGTTTGGTTAGTTTTGTAACTTATAATACCACATATGCTCATTTACTTTAATTCTCAACTTGGGTTTTTTTTATTTATTTAACTACAACACTATCTTAACAGCTAGTTGTACAGCAAACATCATCAATGTACTAAACGAGTATATAAATTACCACACAACCGTGACACTACAAAAACAAGTATTAACTATCTCACAAATGACAAACACTTAACACAAAGAACAAATTGTATACACAACAAACCCAGAGAGCAGAGAAATAGGTCTTCGTGATCTTGAATCTTGTTGAGCAGCTGTAGCGCGCATGACATGGGAGCCTTCTGGTGAAAGTCTGTCTAACTACTTCTTACAACGAACAGTCAGAACAGTGGAGAAGGAAACACTTCGCCACCCTCAATTTACATTTCTCTTACCGCTACATTTCTATTATAAAACTGGATTCGTAATAACAAACAAGTACAAAGCTAGAGTAAGCTCCGTCAAACCTCCACTTACAATGTTATACAACCATACCTAGCACGAATCATATCGGATACATCAGTGGATATGTAGGATACACTCCATGAAGTTTCATGTAGAGATATCTTGTTAACTAATTTTGAATTTTCTCTCACATGAGGTTACACTTTGTTTCATGAGGTGCCCAGAAGTGCGTTACACTCTAACTTACTTGGAACCAAGGCGTTGTACAAACTTGTTATAGCTGTCATGCTAGTAAAGCCATCGTTCTGAGAACCAACCCTAGCGTTCTGAATGCTTTCTTGCGAACATCAGCAATATGTTCATGAAACGTGAGGTCCGAAGTCCGCTGCACCCCTAAATCGCGTAGTACCAACACCTATTGTCAGTATACATTCGTAGTACCGTCATGCGTCTCATCTCGCTATCCTTCATTGAGTACTGTTGGGGGTGACTCCGGCTGAACGATATGACGTTACACTTAGACACGTCAAATCGGAGCCGGTTCTAATGACTCCTCGCCACTCAATTCCTATTTTTCATTTATCTTTACAGTAGTAGACAGAAAACGCAATTAAGGTCGTCTAAAGATAAAATCCATTATTTGTAATATTTTGGGGGCTCTGATATTATCACTGTAGCAAGGTCAGCTTGGAAAATTCTTTTGTTGTTTTTTGCTATATTACAATCTAGAGCCGATATCTCTAGAGACAGCCCACAAGCACGACCCGCATCATGCAGCCTGTGCACTTTGCACATTACGAGGTAAGTTATGCACGTAACGCGGATGCGGGACGCGTGACTTGTGCGCTCGCCAGAAACTTGAAAAATGGGTTTCAAAAACATTGGAAATGTCTGTAAAATTTACGATGCACAGCCATGTATACGATTAATGAGGTCATTTTTGTTCCGGGACTAATGCAGGCTTTGCCGTTACTTTGGAAAGACTCGCTTTAAGGTTCAACCATAAACATATAGTAGAAAATACAGCGTAACTGATTAAAATTTTGAACAGGTTCGGTTGTATTACTTAGGATTCACTTTGATTTTTTCATAGAGTTTCGTTTTCTGTTTTGATAATTTTATTTTATATTTCTTACAATCGAACGGTGAAGGGTTTATACGATAAAATATATTAATTTTAATCGATGGGGAGAGATGATTGTAACCGCCTTTACGGTCTGCTCGATTAAAAAATCAGAGCGTTCTTCTTCTTCTTCTTGGTGGTGGGCTCGGTTTCCGCACCTAGTCTCTCATTTGGACCTTTGTGCGTGGAAATAGTGGGACTGGCTATTCTAGCCAGCCCAGCTCACGCCAGAATCCCAAGAGGCGGCCTAGGTCGCCACAGGACTGGCGGAGCGTCCCCGGTTCACCGAGGATCTTGGCCCGTTGTGTGCTGACACCTACGCAGTCTATAGTCACGTGGGTCGGCGTTTCTTCGGCCCCCATGCAGGCTCTGCACAGAGGGCTGTCTGTTAGACCTATAATATAGAAATGTCTGTTAAGGTTGCAATGTCCTGTAATTAGCCCTACCATCATGCGAAGGTTGGTTCTATTAAGTCGAAATCAGAGCGTTTTCTTACTGCATGTATTAAAAATTGTTTTCTTGTATGATCCCCAACAATGCAATTTACTCGTACATTTACGAGTGTCTTCGTGATAGTAAAAGTTTGTTGAAATGACTGTCAGACAGAACATACAAAATATTATTATGAGAGTGCATTACAAACTATACAAGATAAATTAGAAATAAAAGAAAGACAAGAATTTGAAAAAAATCCTTTGCCCAGGATTCGAACCTGCGACCTCTTGTTATCAAGACAAGCACGCTATCAATTGCGCCACCGAGGTACTTACTTGTCCACCGAATATTTTGTGACTATTTGATCCAACCAGAGGACGTTATGAGATTTCACGACTGTATATGTTTATTTAGAGTATTCAAAGCAATGGATTTCGCAATAAAAACATATAAATCTTAGAACTTAAAAAAGCTTTGCTTGATTTCAGATAATATTATATACCAATAATGTTTAGATAATAATAGCTTTTGCCCGTAGTTTCGCTCGCGTGGAAGTGTCTTGCAATTTTCGGCTTGGCGATTATTTTATGAACAACCCTTATATATTAATGTTGACTACTATAACGATGATAATAAAGAAAATCGCATCCAAATTTGTTTTGTGGTTCTCGCGTTAAATTAAAACGAACATATTTACAGACACACAAACAGACAAAAATTGATATTTTTTTAGTTTTGACTCTTATACAATACTAATTATTACAAAAGTCAATACTTCTAGCACTCTCTTTTCACTGACAATTTAACATCCCATCGTGATAGAAAGTAAGCCTTGCCGCCGTTCTCGTGAACAAACAAATGCTTTTTAAGGCATGCAGTCTTCCCTCACAGAGTTTACCGTCACCAACAGCAAGATGTAATTATTACACAAATACAAAATTACTATGCACTCACTGGTACATGCTCGATGGCTGGATTCAAATCCGGGTTCTCAGGTGTCTAGTCCAGCATTCTGCCAACTTACTATCACTTAGTACATAATTTACATAAACAGAGCAGGTAGACCTACTGATAAAATAAAGAGCGTGCAAACAAAGATTCTCATAAATTACTTTCCATTCATTGCTATAACACTGTTTCAGCAGCTCAGCTCCAATAACGATACCCGGAATGCCCCGCCCGCCCCGCGCCCGCCCGCCCTGCAGCGATAAACTGTTATGATAACGCTGCGCACTGAATATTCAATAGACATGCAAATAACATGCATTCCAACCCCCGCTGCAGGATGCAAGAGATTTTTACAGAATTCTGATAAAGAAAACTGAGGGAAATGTGGAAATTTTATCCGGGTTTTATTTGATAGTTGAAGATAACCCGGCTGCGGGCAGGTGCAGCTTTCCAGTCTTTAGTTTAACAAATTCTTCAGGAGAGACCTTATCAGCAGTTACCGTTTAGAATGGAAAATTTACGATGGAGTTTGGTAAAAGTGTGAAGAAATTACATCCTACACGTACTATCAGGAGAAATTGCACAGATGCACTTTTTACCCTTATTACGATCGCAGTAAGAAGAAAAACCGGTCAAGTGCGAGAACGTATACACCATTAAAATAAAATGAACTAAAATAATATAATTTGAACAAAAATTACAAACTTGTCATTACAACATTGCCAAATTAAGTCGGTCACGTATTTGGGTAAGGAAACCTGGAACTATATTATGAATCGATGTTTTCAGTATTTGCTGTTTAAAAATATTTACTGTTATATATTAAATGAGAGGAAATTCCGAATCCCTAATAATTTAAATATTTTAAATATTTTTGTATACGGGGTCTCCGTTACAGAAAAGGGTCTAAAACCGATAAATTTCGTAATATTTGAAGATAAAAACAATAAAAACAAATATTTTGTACTCTACTTAGCGAGCTCTTAGCAAAGTCAAGGTAAAAAAATAAATTCCGCCTCATTTTTCAGGTATCATTTCAGGTTCTACAAAGGTTTTGAGCGGGTTCTAAAACCTTTATACGATAACGCAAGGTTCTGGAAAACTAGCCACAACAACGTTAAATTAACTTTCTGAATTGGCTCTGTAGCCCAAAAGGGCCCGACCTACAGAACCTCTGCACGTCGTTGTCGGGAGCTAGTGTTCAGGAGCAAATAAAAAATCCCAAAAACTAAAATTAACCTTCTCAGAACCTATAATATGCAACATGAAAGCCTTGAATTAGCCCGGATTCGCCATTGAAAATTGTCTTGTTAGCCAGGCAAGGGGGTATAAAAATACAAAGTAGATGTTGTTGGGATTGGTAAAGTCATATTTCGCTTTTCCCATCATCATTCAGTTGGTTCTTGTTTAAATAGTACTATGCTTCTCTGACATGGCGACAATAAAATGGAAGATTTAATATTTCGTTGACAATTTTTTTGAGATAATCTAGAGGCAGTTATTGTCTCTTGTGTTTGTCAGTTTCATTGGGACTGTTAGTTTGTTGATGAAATAGGACATAATACCTTTGTAAAATTCAAGGGCCTTCCAAAATACATTGTTTTATATGATTTAGGCATTATTAACTGTTGATATTATTTTCGAATTATATGTGAAAAAAGGTGAAACGATTGGAACTTTTTTCCAACTAGAAACGTGTAACACCAAAATTTAAAACAAGCTTTGATTTAATGAGTAAATGTAATTATTGCATAAAAAATCCAAATTTAAATTTGCAAAAAAATAGCTGACTTTGTTTTAGAACCCAACAGTTTCGGATTTAACTAAATATTTTAAAACAAACAAGCCCTGGTCCAAGTCTTTTTGGACTTGACTATTCAAAAGAAGCAACCGGTATATTAAAAGGCTAAATCAGGGCTCTCTGGTAAGAGCCTAGCTTAATTGGTTTTTGTTTATTCAAAAAGGCCCTGTTTAAAGGCTTGTTAGTCTGTGATTAGGCAGACTGCGCAACGAAACAACTTTTTGCGGCACATTCATTCAAAAGCACTTGCCAAAATCAAACCAAAAAAAGTGATTTAGTGAGTACAGGCTGTTATGGATGGCTCTCTCTACAAACAAACAAATCTTTTTCTGATCGTTTTTATTTTCGTCTTTTGTATTTTTATAGGTTACAATACTTAGTCATAAGATTGTACCTATATAATATTGTTTGTCATAGAAAAAAAAAATGAATTTTGATTTAAAATTTGAAATTTGTCATTCATTGGACTGATGCCGGCCCCAAAGTGGGCCGAAAAATGTCTCAAAATATGTTTTTTTTTTTATTTTCTACTATTGTATAAAATATCAACTTAAATCAAAAGCTAATATAGCAAAATATATATTTATTTCAAGTAAAACAAAAGGTTAAAAAAACATTATCATTTTAATTTAACTTGGTTTAGAAAGGTTTGTTCGTATTATTTTGTTGGAAAAAAAAAGTGAAGTTCAGGTATTGGCGCCCGATTATCCGATCACTAATGATGATGGAAACAGTTGCGATGGAATGTGACATAATTTTCTTTGTTGATTTTTTTAGTATTGTTTTTTACTTTCTGTTTAAAATTGCCACTGCTGACCATCTTGCGCCAGGACATTCTGTATATTTTCGTGGATAAACAAAGTTTTAGTAATACACACGCGAAGTCCACAAGGTTGAGAATTGGTTTGGTAAAAATACAAAAATAATAATGAACAGCCAAAAGGCGCTTTTGGACTAGAACCTAACTTCCTGAATATCAAAAGGTAAATGAAATTTCAAATTAGTCTTAGTACAAACAAAAAAGACTGGGAATGGTAAGAGAAAAACTCTATAAGCCCTGGTAAGGTTTTGAATTGTGCTTAAAAGCCTTAGCAAAACACGGTTCTGAAAGGCCTTGCTTGGGTAGTGTGTAAAACCAACTAGCCTTGCTTTACGTTGCGGTGTAACCATGTAAAAGTCCATTTAGTTTTTAAAATTACTGTAGATCCCTAAGAGCTGTTTGCATTATAACAAAACAAATTATACCTGAGGTAAAATCTGAAACTAGAAAGTTACCATTCTAGAACTTAGAGGTATTTCTTGAAACCTCGATCCCTACAAAATGTTACCTGTTATATGTTACAGCCTGAAAAAAAGGTAAATTTAATTTATAATTCAATATTCCGTTTTAAGTGAACATAAAATAACCAAATTTCAGATCCATATCTCATTCCGTCCATGAGCTAGATATTCATGACGTACGGACGAAGAAACAGACAAACAGACAGCAGAGTGACATTAATAGGGTTCTCTTTTGCCCATTGTGTACGGAAACTTAAAATGTGGGTCCGCAAAACTTTTTCTGATGGTGTATACTTGAGAAGAACTGTCAATTGTCAATGCTTGCTAACATAAAACATTTTTTTTATTCGCGCCATTCTTGTATTTTTTTCGGAATAGTTTTGCACCTAAACATGCCAAGTTTTAGCCAAAGTAGCTTTGAATTGATAGTACCTATATTTTAAAATCATATTTTGGACAAATCATACTAAAACCATTCCAAACCGCGCAAACGAAACAAGTATTGAACCTACTTGAAACAAATTTACAGTAGGTTTTCAAAGCTAGTATGGAAAGGTGATTTTTTTTTTCATTCTGTGTTTATATTTTCATGAGAAAATTGTTTACAGTAATCAGTCAATTGTGTAGTTTTACTTAAAATTATGTCTATATACACGCGGTATATTTTACATGTAGGTACTTATTGCATTAATAAAGAAATTTAGGGTGACTTTGATTGGTTTAGCCAAAGTCATACCGGAGATTTTGTAAAGGATCAGTAACAAGGTTCAATTAGCCTAACTATAAAAACCGCAAAATGAAATTATGGCAACCTTTACTTATTTACTGGAGGTTATTTGAAGCAAGTATAGGGGCACAAATAACAATTTTTGTATTTTGCAAAAAGGGTAACTGAACCTTGGTCCTGACAATTTACCGAGCCTCCAGTATGAATTCGGCTATATCAAAGTAACCTTATATGCATATAACTTTGATCCACTTGGGCTCGTCGAAAGCAATTTGCTAATTAGTGTTTATATACATAGCCCACAGTCTCTATGTAAAGCTATTAAACGCTCCTCAGAGTTTGCTATATGAAAACATATGGGTATTTCATGCCCAGTATTT
Organism: Ypsolopha scabrella; assembly: GCA_910592155.1. Taxonomy (NCBI): domain Eukaryota; kingdom Metazoa; phylum Arthropoda; class Insecta; order Lepidoptera; family Ypsolophidae; genus Ypsolopha; species Ypsolopha scabrella. The sequence continues at coordinate 896,455 of OU342980.1, read as the reverse complement.
CTTGACCTCTAACGCCAAAAATAGTGCTTATCCAGAGCCTGTCCAAGAAGGATCTTGTTTTTCTGGATGTGTGTGGAGGACGTAAAACAATAATTATAACTAGCAGAGTTATGTTAACGAGTATATTCTCTGTGCTTATAACTTATAATAACGATCCCACAAGTTTCCAGGACTATGATACAAATAAATTTCTGAAATTTTACATTTGTTGATCTTTCCATCGCAAGCAGATACAAATTAACATTGCTGCTTTTACTACATGTGTTACTTGCCTTTATCTCACTCTCCCAGTTTCTTGGCGAGCGGTATCGTCCTAGATCTAGGATTTAGATCTTATCGATGCTTTTTGATACCAGCGCGTCAAACACTGGGTGTACGGGGTTCTTTTGATCGTCTTTATATTGGATTCCTAAGACAAAAAAGTAACCACTGCTACGACTTTCATATTTTTTGGAAGACGGCAAGCAAATTGCAGCGATGAGCTTCTTGCCCAAAGATCCTAGTCAGTGGTCAGAAGATCCAACTCACCAACTATGTCTGCAGAAAGCTACCAAAATGAAGGCTTTTAACGACTGTGTTGAAAGGGGAGTTGCCCTCATCCAGCAGTACAATCAAAGCTCGACAAGAGATAAGATCCAGAAGCAGTTTCTTTTCGCCTGGTGGAGCTTCATAGAAAGGCCTACCTAATTTTTACAAGAGAACTTTGTGTCAAAACATAAAAGATAAACATTTCCAAACAATAAACTGAAGTTTTCGTGTACATACTGTTTTTATTTTGTAACGAAATCAAAAATTAGCACATCGTTGCGTGCACTAAATATAGCCCGAACGGAAATTTTGTAGAAATTGTCCATTTTATTAGGGGTATGGAGCAAATGGAGGAGCAACAAATTCGTAACTTTCACTTTTTGGACAAACTATTGTATATGATTTTTGCTTCATAAACCAGACGGCCATAGCAAGCCATACATAAACTATGGGAGCTACAACTTAGTACATATGAAATGCAAACTAGCACATTAAAATACTATGTTTGTTTGGAGAATGTGAGAAAGTCAGGGCCGTAACATAGATCTCACTAGACACTTCTCTGCCTACCCCTGTGGGAAACAATTAGGAGTCAGGTGAAATGATCACACATTTTGTTATGGTTTACATACCCCTTTCTTCACAGTGAAATAAATATGAAACCGAAAAAGAACTTAACACAAACTTGATTCAACAAATGAAATTTAAAAAGCTACGATTCTGTTTGCCTCATCACCGTATCTCCGCTACGTGTCGTAGCTGCACTGTGCTACGTGCTACGCGTGTGCTACGAGATAGTCAGTTGGAGTCTACGGATTCGTCACTTTTGCGGAGTTTTGCGACGCGACCGGATTCTCAAGTTGCCGAGATTGAAACTCACTCTTTGTGTGAAGGATAGCTAAATATTTCCTTGTCTTTTCAGTTCACTTCTAAAACAGGCTGGTATTATTTTGTGTGATATTCATAACTTTATCCAGCCAATTAACAGAATCTAAGAGAAAGAGCACTTCCTTAGGTTAACCAAAGTAACCGCCTGTGTAATACACTGAATTCTAGTGGTTCAAGTACTCGACCGCTAATCCGAAAGTGACGGTTTGAAATCCCGTAGGGGCACATTTTGTGTTCGGTCTGCGTGCTCCAGAAGGCATTGGGCTAGTATTTGTGTCCGAAATACGACAATGGTACGTCCTAATCGTCAGTGAAATGTAGGTGTACGAGTGTAAACTGTGCCTTTCATTCGGGGATTCATGTCGTGACGATATACTGTATCAAAGTAAACTAATCACGCGCCTCGCCGGTATGTGGGTCGGTCACGTCGGCAGGTACGTGGCGTTTACTGATGGGGCACGTACTTCACGGGTCAATGTTATTTGTGCTCTGGTTGAATTTGAAAAATTGAATTATTATACATGAATTTAAAAAAATGGGTAGCATTAAAAGAATATTGTTGTTTATCTTTTTTACCTCTCAGTAAAAGCTAAAAAACCGGCCATGTGCATGTCGGGCCACGCACAGTGTATGAATCCGTAGTTGTCCAGTACATTTTATAAGTTTATCTACTAATACAGATAGCGCCAAACTTCTAATCCGCTCGGAAGTTGCTCTCCCGAAGAACAGCCGATACATTCTCGTGTTTAGAGAGGACTAAAAGTTTGTCGCCACCTGTACTCGGAAACCTGTAAAGCGTGTTTAGCTGTGATAGTTTTCCTTTTAACTTCATTATATATACTACTTTTGTTTGCTACTTTTACACATATTCATAAACAACCGTTTAGCCGCCAAGGGAGGGGGGACACTTGACTCTAACAAATATTAGCACTTTAAAGCCTAATTTTCGCCAACGGATCTTTAAATCTAAAAATGGTTTTCACACACCCACAGTGATACCCTATGGTATATGACTATGGTATAGACGAAAAAAAAATTCATCCCCAAATTACGGAGATGCCCTTAAAATTTATTTTTTTGAGATTTTTGTTTTCTGATTTGTCGGCGTGATTCTCTGAGCTAAGCCGCGGACAGATGGACGGACAGACGGATGGACAGACAGACATGGCGAAACTGTAAGGGTTCCTTGTCGGACTACGAAATCCTCAAAAGAGAAAATTGATGCTACCTAATTTTTCTTTTTAGGGTTCCCACCTTTATGGTGGAACTCCGTTGTCCGTCCGTTCGTCCGTCCAGCCTCATAACCTTAGCACCGTTAAGACCTTACCCCTGGTGCACAATAATCTTACTGAGCGATTTTGAACTTCAGTATGTTGTCAGAAAGTCTACATTAGAACGCTCGCTTCGCGCGCTGGCGGCACGCAAAATCAGCGAATTTTCGATATTTTTCTGGATTTTACGAAAAATGTAGGAAGGGGTTTTTTTTAAAGGTTTTTTTTTAAATGTAGGAGTTTTTTTTCTTGACATCGGAAAATAAACCATGTTTGTTATAGCAGTAATTTCAGACATAAAACTCAAGCCGTTTAGACATAAAACGAAATAATAACTTAAAAAGGTATTATTTTCAAAAATAAAATCTGTTGAGCGAAATGTGTCCAATTAGGTAACCGATCTGACAACGGAAAGACAAAGGTCTGAAAAAACACTGTTCTAGTTTTACATAGATCAGATAAGTAGTCGACTCAGCATATTAAAACAAAAACCGTTGAAAGACCCAATACAAGCCCTTAAAGATAAAAACTTGAAATTTGCCACAAAAATAGCATTCACTAGCATACATAATACGTTGTAAAAAAATATTGAAAAAATAATTATTTGTTCAAAATATTTCCAATACAAAAGAGAGAAAACAAAAATACAATATGGGTACATAGCAAATTATAGATAGAGTTGATTATAAGAATATATACTTTTACTATATAGTTACAGTCACCGATTTCGAGAAATCTTTGAAAAACCATAAAAAAATGCATGTCCTCCTCCTTATTTCCGAAACTGATGGACCGAAATGAAAAAAATGACGATTATATGACATAACTGGCTTATCACAGAAAAACTATAAAAATTTTAAAAAAATTGAACACAAATGAGAAGTATAAGAAAAAAGAATTATTACTCTACAATATAAGTATTGAATGCAAGGTATTAAAGGGCTGATTGTAAAAATATATAACTTGTCTATATTTAGGTACTTGCCTCTATTTCGAGAAATCTTTGAAAAACCACAAAAAATGTGTGTAAAACTAATGAACCGAAAAATATGAAAAAAGTCATGGTGATTTGAGATAACTTAAAGATTACCGGAAAAATATATCGGTTTTTCGAATTTTTTGAGTTTTCGTTCGAGTACGGTATAAAAATATTTGTATGTCTCGTTTGTTTCTATACGTGAAAAGAAATAAACTGGTTGAAAATGAACCCTCTAGTTATAACAAAGGAAACTGTTTTTTTGTTAAAAAAATACATGTTTTGTTACTTTAGTCAAGATTCATAATTTAAAAAAAGATATCGACCACCAAAGAAGATACTCCGGTGACAGAGATGACGCTCTACAAAACCTATGTGTACATAGCCTATGTGCATTATTTACCGCCGGGAATATGTGCTGTCTATTGTCAGTCACATGTCGCGTCGCGTAATTTGGCAATTTTTACTAAATTAGAAAACTAAAAAAAATAAAAAAAAAATATACGGTTTTGTGTTCTATTATTTATTCTGATTCATAGAGTTTAATAAAGCTAGGTTCAAACTGTATATTAGTTAACCTATTTTGTCATCCATCACAAAATGTAAAAGTACAAATTTTAACTAGGTAGGTACCGGATATACAACTACCATCAGATTAGACATTGAGTAGCTGGGAGAACTCTGATATCATTAGATTGCTGGAGTTAAATTATTAGCAAGGACTGTCCTGCGAACAAGCAGTACATGCAGACGGAGACGGTGTACTGACTACCCTCTCTTTTGAGACTTGCCCTCAGTTAGTGTCTTTGTTTGCTCGCTTTGGCGATTTCAATATTGATTCCATCCACCAGAAAACATCCCGCTACTAATACTAAAATTTCTAATTATCTCAAAGGATTTGGTGTAACTGCCTGTCTTAATGGTAAGTCAGCAACTCGTGAAGACACTGTCATAGACAATATATTTTCTAATGTTAATTTAAAATGTAGTCTATTCAATTATTTTTTTAAGTCATCATAAACAGTTATATGGGCATGATTTTAAATACCTTCTTCCTGCCTGTTCCCAAAACTGTCGAATTACGGAACCCAAGGTATACGAGTCTGACTCAAACTTGACCGGTTTTATTTTTTTATTTGACCAGGACTATAGTTCAGCATAAGCAGTGACAGTTCTTAAATCTTGAAACCCCAGTTGAAATCCTGGTCGTCGAATATGCACTTATGACAATTTTGGAATTGATGTGCATAGTATATTCACCACTTGCTGACGTTGAAAGAAAACTCCGAGAGGCAAACCTGCATGCCATAAATAGCGTGTATTTGTGCCCCAAGTACGGCAATTAATGTATGTATGAATTTACATTTTTACCACCTTAGCCGTGCCGTCGCCATTGCCGGTGCCGGTGCCGGTGGATTGCCGGTAAGTGGAAAAGGGGCCATTGCGGCCCAACCAAGGAGGTTTCATGGTGGTTCGAGACCTCACCGCTATGAAACCTTTGTGGCCTAACCTCACATCCGTGCGCAGTAGACCGCTAGTTTTTTAACGCCATCATTTGGATCAGGGGTTTTCAAAGTGGGAGGCGCGTCCCCCAAGATAGGCGCGGAGACCTTCAAAGGGGGGCGTGGGCCACCCTACACAGGGTGTTAAGGGCCCATTATACCTCAATTCACAGTCCTGCTCTAACGCATCTGCTTTTTAACTGTCTATCCTACTCTAATCAGATGCCACGCACGCAAAAACATCATTTATTTTGAAATCACGGCTACACTGATGGTTTTTTCATTTTTATGGAACAGTCTGCAGCTGCTTTATACTAATATCAATTATATTATGCAAAGTTTCAGATATAATTTCAAGTATTCATTGAATGCTATCGGTTTATTGTACGGTTTGGAGGTAACTTTGTAATTTTTTTCCATCGAGAAAATTTTATGAAATCAAGTTTTCACAACAGCATGGACATAGCATTAGTCCTCAACTTTATCTTATATCAATTTCAGAGTTATTTTTGCAGTATTTGTTGGTATAAAACAGGATCACGTGAAGCGAAGTGAGGTATTATACCCCCTCAAGGACCTTATTTCGAGATTACACAAGAAACAACGTTCGTAGGTAGGTGTAGTGTAAAACCGATGCAAGCTCATCCATCACATTCCAATAAGTACCAAATTAGTTTTCTATAATTTGTTGTGTAACTTTAATAAGCAATAAAATACTTATTTTGTTACTGAACTGTGTTTTTTCTAACCTGATATTAACCTAAAATTATCTGGGCAGATGAGGACGCGTGGGGGGTTATTTGGGCGCGTTCAAAATAAGTTAGGGAACCTTTGATTTAGATTATTTAATATTTACTTAGTTTCTGTTAGTTTTAAGCTTTATTTTGGGCAAAAATGTATACAACAATGGTTGAGTGGTACTAAGTAACAAAAATGACGAATAATTTTATAACAGCAAAATAAAGAAAAGCTTACGACAAATTTCATCAAGTTTTTATAAATTGAAAACTAAATATTTAACTTGTATAGAATTGAGATAAAATAGTGTATGAAACTTTTGCTTAAGGCTTTTTTTAAACTCACACTCGTATTTTAATAACCTCTTATGTACCAGTTACATGAACCACTATTAAATAACAACCTATTTATTCAAGATATCAAATATTCCCCATTATACTATTTCCTCTTGTTCACTTTTATCGTTTCACTATTATGGTAAAGAAAAGAATATCGACAGAAAGTGTCTAAGCCGAGACTTCCTCAGGGCACCAGGTTACTTAATATAAAAAAGATTACGGTCGCCATCAACTAGACCGTTACAATGATATACATTCACCGTGACGTCATTATCACCGCCCTCGAACCCACGGCCCTTTGCTATTACCTACTTAGAGGAAATCTTTACAAATATGTTACTTATATCTAGGGTTCCATTTGTATTAAAGCCGCAAGATAAGGTTCTCGGTAACATACCGCACGTAAAAAGACTGCTATTTTTAAATAAACCACATACGGAATTATTAAAACGGATTTACGGTTAAAATTCAAAATAAATATGTTATAATTGTACAGTTTACGTACTTCGTCAAAAATAGTTTTGAAGGCATGTATGCAATGCATGTATGTTTTGTTTAATTTTCCAAAAGTTATCAAAAACACTGAAACTGCTTTATCCTAACATGATTATTTTCAGTTTTTAATATGTGCTGTATAAGGTATATCTCGCTGCTTTACGATGATATCTCGATGTCAATATTATAGCAAAATTATGTGTTTTTTTATTTAACTCTTATTAATATATATCTACACTCCGATAATCGTATTCCTGTCTCAGAAAATCTCTTTTTGTTCCTCTGTATTAGTACGTGCTATTTATTTCCAAATGTCAAGTCCCCAGCTTAAAAGGATACATTTATATGTTATGAGACGTAACATGACAGATACAGACAGAGAGACGTACGGACTGACGTAGACATACATACGGTAACTCTTTTACCATTTAGGTGAAGAGTGCGGAGAACACAACAAACATAATTATAAATAACGTTGGTATTTCGTTTAATTATATGACCGCCTATAGAGGCCATATGGTCTAGTTGTTCAAAAGTCTTGACCACTAATCGGGAGGTCAAGGGGTCGAATCCCGTAGGAGCACATTAATTTGTGCAGGTTCTGCATTATTGGAAGGTCCGTCAACCAATGGGTCTATTAATCTATTACTATTGGATCTATTATTATCTAATAATTATTATTGGCTAACCAGCCACGAAACACGATGTAATAATGGGATGTAATAATGGTCAGACATAGTTGAATATAATTAAGTTTTGCTTATTGAGAACTACGAAAGGAAAACCCTCAGCACTAATTTATACCTATAGGTATGTATCAAGGTTGTAAATGTTTTTTTAACTCTGCGCTGTCTAGGGAAAGACAAAAATAGCATTACCTAAATCTAAGAGTAATTAACCTGTTCTTGCTTTTTACATCTCCATTAATCCATATTCACACGAGTTCTTTTTTTTCAGTTGCTTGTAGCATAATTGGGTCAATAAAAATCTTTTTAGGGCGGCTTAGTCAAGCAACACCGTCATCTATTTTCCAGTTGACATATTTTTTTACTATTGTAGTCGCTTTGAGGTAACTATTACGTATTTGCAAGAAATCCTCCAGAAAATCGTTCTTTTCAAACTGAAATTTACCTGAATTCAGGTCGTTATAAAATTAAGTTACCATAAATCTTCATATTTTTCACGCTTACCTTCACATGGCTACAGAATTTTTGCTTCATCGTTGTAAGGTACATAGTGGGGATTACTTATGACAGGCAAAAGAAAAATTTAAACGAATTCGTGGCCCACAAAGCCAGTTTTAAGCTCGGATAATTTCTTAAAACGTTTTCTAACAAAATTTCTCACAAAAAGCGTCAGCCCTTGACTCGGAAAGGGTAGCCATTCAATTTTGTTAAAGCTTTTGAAGTGCTAATTGGCCCGGTAATTAAAACTTGTTAAGTTTTAACATTTAATGTAAAGTTTGAGTATTATCTGAGGACCCTAAACTTCGTGTTGGACCCCAAGATGTGCTCTAATTGCAAGTCATTTTGTCTAGAACCCCGCGGTAATGACGGACGGACACAATGAGGTTCCGTCAGACCTCATCCTACCTAATTGTAAAAGATTAGCCTGAAGCTGTTATGATTGATGACTGGAAAAGGTGCTTTTGTAGTCTTCTCAAAGGGATAATAGGGTAATTTAATTACTTTGAAAATATTTACTAATAAATGTAGTAGAAGAGTCGTGTTATGTTACATTGAATATTTTTGCAAAATAAACAAAATGGGTTATTAGTATCAGTATTGTAAACCATCCATCTTCCATCAGCCTGTTTCGTACAGTGCTGGACGTAGGACTTTCCAAGATTTCTTGATCACTTTTGGCAGTCCTCTTGGAAGAAATGCCTATACTCACAAATGCTGGGCAGGCGGGTTCGTGAGCGCGGTGCCGAAACCCTTTGCACCATTGGCAATTGGGTATGGATATACCGCCATCAATCGGTCCCAGGCAATGGTGAGCCACCTGGTTGTGCCTGTTTGAGAGCTGTACTCTCCGCCGAATAACGTCGGGGGGTTTGCGAGTAAGATGGTGGGACCTCCACAGTCGAGCCTGGTATCAGCTCTACCACCTCAAGGTTTCTAGGTAAGCTGCGTTATTGAATACAATTACTTTGTAAATGATCATGCACTACAACTATGATCAAGCTTTAATGTTGCCATTCTGTTGATACATTGGCGGCGTCCCATATCCAAGCGACCGCTGCTAAAGCTGGCGCTGCGGCAGCCACGGCCGAAAGCTCCAAGAGGCGCAAGTATATAGATCTAAGCTCGGACTATATATTTGCGCCTTTTGGAGTAGAAAACTTAGGGCCGTGGGGTCCAACCGCAAAGATTATTTTCAGAGAATTATCCTCGCGGCTGGTCGACGTTTGGAGACCCAATGGCTGGGGCATACCTCGGACGGCGTATTAGCCTATCCATTCAACGGGGGAATGCTTCCAGCTTTTTGGGGACCCTGCCAATCGACAGCGGTGGTTTAGGGAACATATTTTATTTAATGTTTTTTTGTTTTTTCTGTTTCTGTCATGAAATAAAATTATGTTCACTTATATCAAATTTATTAATTATGTTCTTTATGAAACACAAGCTATGCATTTGGGAACAAATCCTGAAGCAAGCACCTTAACAAAATTCCTTTCATTACGGGCGGGGTCGGATAATGGCGCTTAATTAGACGGAATCTCCTAAAATTAAGCTTTATTTGTTTTGCTTTGGAAAAACCATGTATTAGTATTTTGCTTGTTGTTATCTTTTTAATTAAAACGGATAATAATATGTTTATTGACTTCAAACTTCAAACTTTTATTTGTTGAGACATAAACATTTAGTTATCGGGATTTTACAAAATATAGTGTATTAGTCCCGTATGCTCCGCCGTTAGGTATTCACATTAAATGTTGTTATATTGTTAAAACTTAATAACGGCCATATCAAAAGGCATCGTTCAAATAAATTAACAATTAAATAATACATTTTATGAACCAAAAAATCTTTATGAATAATAATTGTCAAGTCATCAACTAATATTTTTTTTCTTACCGCAGTAAAGAACTTAACCTCTTGAATATTTAATGGAAATTAAAGATTCAGGCTACTAAGTAGAGCTCTCGACCTATAGATTTTAGAAGTAAGAGCTACTTGGTAATGATAATAAAAGGTCCAACAATTGAAAAGCTTGCTGGGGAGGCATTGGAAACCCCTGCGGCGTACGTTGTAAACCCACGGGAATTCTCAGAAACATGTAGAAAGAGCTCTTTGTAAAACGAGCAACAGGAGCTTTTTTCTTCTATGAAATATGTGTTATAATATTTCAGAATATATCATATAATATATGATAGTAAGTATAGATGTACCTGCTACACAATTGTAACCGCATGTTCGCTGTTGAACAACTTTGACCATGCATGTGGCAAAAAGTAATAAAACCTTCTCTTTAAATAAGCACAATAAAAAATACGACATATTGTAACAAATTATAATGATTTAAATGTAGTAGTATGTATTTAAAGTAGGTCCCCAAAATATACTGTTTTCAATTTTAAAAAACAATAGAATACGATAAAAAATAATATAATACGAAGTATAAATTTTATATTGCGTACTTCACAGAAAGGGTTATTTATTAACCTTGGTCCTGACCAATTACCGACTCTCCAGTATGAGTTTGGCTGAATAACCAAAAGTCACCTTATACAAAAGGCTTATACAATACAAAGTACTTAACTTTTATAAAAAATACAAGACAGGAATTTATGTAATACGGAAAAATATGTCTTAGTCTACCTGTCTCATATAATCCTATAATTAATCAAACCAAATAGTTTATTTAGTAAAATTGATACATAAAGTATACTTTCTAATACTTTCTTATAAGCCAGGAAATTATACTACTTCTCTATTGTTATTATGACAAAGATGAATCAGAACAACATGCTTCATTATTATCGTCCAAATATTCAATTATTTTAAAATATAATGCATTTTTCAATAGGCCCTGTTTAATATACAGTTTAAACTTATTCTCTGTCAAACTGACTTGTTTATTCTTATACCATATATCCTAACAAAGAGGTACTTACTTTGGCAAGTCTTACTTTTGGAAGAGCAAATTCATGTTTATTTCGTGTTTCTATAAAACTTTTCTGGCTATTTGTAGACGAAGCGTTTTGTGAACTTTAGTGCCAGTAACAATATTGAAGTACCCCACGAAGGACATTCTCAGACGCACTTGGTCATCAATATTTTATCACGACACGCGTTTTGGTCGTAAAACCAAATGGTTTATTCTCATAAAGCATTTGCTCTCGCAACATTTTATGTTTAGAAGCTATATTTTATACGTATACTTAACTAATAAATCGCCGCGACATGAATCCCCAAGGGATGTAGAGGTGTTTCTAAGACTACGAATGCAACTCTGCATTTCACCAACGATTATGACGTTCCAGGAAATGGGAGGTATCGCCGTACCCCGAGCACAAGCATATAATAAATAAAAAAAAACAAAAACATTTTTATTTCTTTACGTAATCTTACAAGTATTTACAAGTGGATGTAGTCTCCTTTTAAGTAAGAGAATACCTGTATTAGAAGAATCCCTCAGTTTCACGTACCTTCCGAAGCCCAAAATGTGCCTATGGGATTTTAACCTGCGACCGCCGGAATAATGGTCGAGTAATCAAACCACTAGACCTGAGGCGGTATGTTCATATTCATATCGTTTATTTGCAATATAACACCAAAAGTAGTATACAAACAATTTTAAATAAATTGAACATCTTACAAATAAATAGATTAGTATTCATTAGTAAATAACATATACTGACATTTAATTATATACCTAATTATGTTAATTTATAATTTAATTGAAAAATGTCCTTATAACAAAGTTACAATGAAAAATATGCATACAATTTATAATTTTATATTAATTTTAAAATATGTCAGAAAGTATATATTAATAATAAATAATAAATCCATTTATGGGTACAATTACTCAAATATAGGTATAATTATGCCTCGTTTACTATTCAAAACATTCAATTAACTTATAGAACGGTTAAAGCTTTAGTTTTCTTTTATCACTTCTTTCGATATGGAATGATGTTTTGGGGCATCAGCGTAGATGCTGATCAGCTTTTTATACTCCAAAAACGTTGCATCCAAATCCTTGGTCATGTAGACTCCAGAACGAGCTGTAACGATTATTTTATAATATTCAACCTCCAAACCTCCCATATATTTATATACTTACATGATATATGTGTGAAGCACTTCAAACAAGTCAAAGACACAATCTAAATACACGAAATAAAAAGAAATCTCGAATAAAAATGCTAAACAGCAGCCCATACCACATGGCAATAAAAATGTACAATAAAATACCCGTAGAATTGAAATCGGAAGTAAAGGAACACATTTTCTCTAAAGAGATAAGAATATTTCTAATAAAAAAAAATTACTAGTCTGTTGAGGATTTCTTAACAGAATAATTTGTGATAAGGTGCCCTTTTCTTTTTTGTTTTGTCCACTTTTAAGTTAAAATATTTTTTATAGCTTATGCTATATTAAAATGCTAAGTAGTCGTATATAGAAAAATGCCTATATATTATGCCTATAGTTTTTCAATAGCTTTAATTTGTGTTTCAAATTTTGCAGCGCCTATAATAGGCATCTAAGTTTTAAGTCCAATAAAACATAAGATCTGTACACACTTAGATTGCAATAAACGTTTGAGTTAAATTTAGAAAGTTTTTAAATTTTCGCTTTCTATCATATCGGGGCATCTATTTTGACAAATGAAATTATCTGTCGTATTTCCTACGTAGATAGGCATTATCTGGAGGCACGGCAGTGCCCCCGCCAAGTCGAGCAAACAACGTGAAACTGTCGTACCATCCTTTTCTCGATGAAAACAAAAAAAGTCACCTTTTCACCACCTGCAACCTTTGCGCGACCAGCGAATTCTCGCTCTTGTTCCTCTTTCTGAAGATTTGTTGTTTAGAGGTCAATTCTCAGGGGCATTGGCAATTGTCCAGCCTAAGCGTCTCAACTGCTTTCACTCCCCTATTTATGAGTAAGTGCCTTCATCCTAGGTTGTATTGGGGCTTTCCATCAGGTTCGGTAAAGCCAACCGTTATCTCAGTGGCTGTAAAAAAATAAAATCTTAGACCGTCGGTGAAACATAATTTTCATGAATAATGCTCTGAAAGTAAGTCGTATATAACTCTAAATGCGGGAGGTAAATTTGATTTGCCAACCTAGGGAGGTAAGTAAATTTGAAAATCGAACGAGTCTCCCTTAGAGTCACTGACTAGTAAGTCACTCATCTCGCTAAATGACAATGGAAAATATCTTTTCTGTGCCTATTTCCTTTTTATTTTCTTATTCTGTATTATATTTATATCAATAAAGAAAAATGTGACTTGCATATAATAGATAAATATGCTAAATAAAATGTTTAAAAGACGTATAAGAGTTTACACGATAACTAAACTAGTTTTATTTTTAAAACAATCACACTGCACGAAAAAGACATGATTGCACAAAAAAAACCGGCCAAGTGCATGTCCGGCCACGCGCGGTGTAGGGTTCCATACCAATATCATTCCATACCATAATACAGTCGTACAGACAGACGAACAGCGAAATCTTAGTAATAGGGTCCCGTTGGTAACCCTTTAGGTACGGAACCCTAAAAAAGAATTACACTCGTGGATGAAAAATTTACTTTTGTCATTTTACTATCGTGAATTTTTAACCCGCTATATGTTTCCTGCTATTTTTACGTAATCCCAAATTACATGATTTTTTTCATATTTTTTGGTTCATCAGTTTCGGAAATAATATTCGATATATTTTTTTATATAATTTAAAATAATATTTTGTGTGGGTTTTCAAAGATTTATCGAAATAGGTGCACACCAGTAGCAATACTTGCGATAGTCAAGAACCTAAAAAGTGGTCCAAAATTCCATTCTTTGGTAGACTATCATATAAGTGTTCCCGTCTAATGAAATAGGTGACAGTAATAAAAGTATATATTTTTATAATCAGCTCTTAAATATCTACAATTTAATACCCGTATTTATAAAATTAAATAAACGCATAAATAAACTAATTTAAAAAACTAAATTATTCTATGAAATAAACTAAACTAAAACTACCTATCAAAATTATTTAATTAAATTAGATGAAAAATTGAGCCGAAATCGCTGTCGTCACGTGGAAGAGTACCCAGGATACTGGCAGCATTACCTCGTTGAATTGCTAGGCCAATTTTTTGGCCGAGGTATGTGACAGCCCTGGGATCACCGGAAGCATCGACCAATCGCGACGACAGTTCTTTGTAGAGCTGCCGCGCTCCCGGCCCCAACGGCCCGAAGGTTTCAACGCCAAAAGGCACAAATATGTATCCTACGCCAAGGGATGCATATTTGCGCCGTTTCGCCTCCTCTACAGACGCTGCCGCCGTCCCGGCCTGTGACGAAGTCACCTGTAAGTGGGACGGGGCAACTGTGTCAACACAGGTCGCGTCCCACACCAGGGACCTCCCTTTCTTCCAGGGTATCAACGACATCCCGTCGGGTCTCCTACTATCGTCACGTGACAGGCCATTCGGTTCCAGAATGGCAGGTACGTTTACGCTCACAAGAGCCCGACGGATGATATCGTTGATGCTGGCGTGACGAGGCAGGCGGCCAGCGCTGCGCTGACACGACAGGCCATGGTGACCGAGGCGGTCGACTCTCTCTCCGCAACGGCAGCGATGTGGCTCATTCAAATTGACACCCAGTCGCAGTCCGATGGCCAGTGAGAAAGTGGTGCAGTCGAGCAAGGTGCCGATATTAGGCGATGGTAAAGCGTTTAGCCAATACCCCGACTCTGGTTCACTAGTGGCTAAGAAGCGAGCCCGGTCTGCAGCGTTTGTCGCAGTGCTTAAGAGATGTTCCTGGACTTGGCGGCAGAGGGGCTCGTCCCATAGCTTTTGTGAATGTAACGTAAACGAGGAATTTTGATTGGGGCAGGCGTGTGACCAGGCATTCCTGGCCTCGGTCAAGCCCGTGACCTCGACATCACCAAGTGATGGATTTATTAATTTATCGAAGAGGTCACATGCGCTGTAGGCTAAGGACAGGAAGGCCGGTAGTGCGACACTAGAAATTTTTCTAATACCCAAGCCACCCATCCGGACTGGAAGGGTGGCTTGAGTCCAACTGCGTTCGTCTAGTGGGCAATTTATAATATTCGTCATGGTGTTTTTTACAATATCGTCTAAGGTATTTAAGAGACTGTCATGTTGCCAAAGGGGGGTACAGCGTAGGGCATACGTAAATTTAGGGACGAACATGCAGTACCTTATGATAAATAAAGCCATGTGTGAGATTTCCGTAAGGCGACTAGACGACTCCCTAAATTTGGAAATTTGGTCTCTCACGTAATCTGGGATAGCGACGTCTAAAATTGGTGCGCCAAGGAGGCGAAGCGATGCTTTTGTTAAAACTTTTATATCTGGTGCAACATTGTTAAATTTGGAAATAATATAATTTTTGAGATTTTCGTCTATGGAATCTGAGATGTATAGTTCGCATTTTGAACTATTAAGTGTTAGGCCTACATAGGTAACACTAAAAGTTTCCGGAACTGGCCACTTACATAAACAATATTTAAAAATTTATTGCAACATTTGAAAATAGAACTCTCTGGCTGTAGAATGCAGTTTGTTTCATCTGACTGTCTTTTGTTTTTACCTTGTGGCGCCATTTAAAAAATGGTGTGTCTGCATCAACATGGATTTAACTCGGGAAAATTTTCGTAGTATGATTTTCTACGATTTTAAGTGTAATTTGACAGCTCAACAGAGCATCGCTCGGCTTGAAACAGCTTTTGGAAATTAAGCACCATGCAAGACGACTGTTTATAGCTGGTTTGCAGAATTCAAGCGTGGTCGTATCAATCTCAGTGACGAATCTCGCGATGGTCGGCCGTCCACCGCTGTGACCAACAAAAACATCGATGCTGTGCGCCGTATGATTGAAACAGACAGGCATGTGACCTACCATGAAATTCGCGCATCCTTAGAAATAGGCATGAGTCAAATACAATCAATCCTACACAAACATTTGGGTGTTAGAAAGCTGTGCTCGCGGTGGATCCCACACAACTTGACCGAGGCTCAAAAAACGGACCGCGTCACTTGGTGCAGTGCCATGCTTACCAGATTCAACGAAGGTGCGTCAAATTTGGTGTGGGACATAGTAACAGGTGACGAAACATGGATTTATTGCTACGATCCCAAAACAAAGCAGCAATCGAGCGTATGGGTATTTCAAGATGAGCCGAAACCAACCAAAGTGGCGCGCGTGAAAAGTGCATCTAAGCGGATGATTGCTTCTTTTTTTAATAAAACTGGACACGTGGCTACTGTTGCTTTAGAGAATCGTCGTACCGTGAATAATGACTGGTACACGACCATTTGTTTGCCGGAAGTTATTGACGAACTCCGTAAAAATAACCGTAAACGCCGTATCATCCTGCACCACGACAATGCTAGTTCTCACACGGCCAGACAGACAAACGACTTTTTGAAGACGAAAAATGTAGAACTCATGAGTCATCCTGCATACAGTCCCGACCTGGCACCTTGTGACTTTTTTCTGTTCCCAAAAATTAAGAACCAATTACGCGGTCAACGATTTTCATCACCAGAAGAGGCTGTCGAGGAGTATGAAAAACACGTTTTAGAGGTCACCACAGGGGAGTGGCACAAAAGTTTTCAAAACTGGTTTGATCGAATGAAAAAGTGCATAGACGCCAAGGGAGATTATTTTGAAAAACAATAAGTTAATTTTGTACCTTTAATAGTATTTTTTCATATTCATTCCGGAAACTTATAGTGCGTCCCACGTATAAGTTCGAATTCCTCTATCATTTTCTCCAGATCTTCTAACACGGTGGTCGCGTCGCCTCCAATGGTGCCGTCGTCTAGGTACCAGACATTAAATTTTGAATTTAGGCTTGTGATAATGGGATGAATAGCCAAACTGAAAATTGCCGGGCCGAGAGGGTCACCCTGTTGGCAGCCTACAGCTGATTTGATAAGGTGATTTTTATAAACCAGCTTGGATGGTGAACCATAGCCGTATTTTATTTTTAGGATTTATTTTTTATTTTTATCTCTTTTGTATTGGAAATATTTTAAGCAATTTCACAGACGGACATGGCAAAACTATAAGGGTTCCTTGTCGGACTTAAGAACCCTAAAAGTCACATGAAATGAGAATGGCGGCAGTAAAATTATTTTGTTGAAAACGTTGCCGTTGTTGCAAACATAATTTTGTAAGATTTTTTTATTTCCTCGCATTAGTGATGAAATGTAGAGGGCTAAAACACATGGGTGAAATTGATCAATTAAACCCTCAAACTATAAGCACCTTCGCTCGCTTTGCTGGCTCGTGCGCCTAGATATCTCGGGTGCAATTGAAAACTTACCTACCTTGTATAACAATCTACTATTAATACCTTTCAGCTACCTATCAAGCAAACTTTTGGGAATAGTTTCATATTTGGTTAGGACCTCAACTGTTTAAACTTTTTGGTTAAATTAGACGTTTCAATAGACATAGTATTTATTTCGAAGAAGCTGTATTTTTTCAACAAAGGCATTCCGATGTGATTTGATTTGAATTTGAATTCGATATATTAAGCAACAATTGACTCTCGCATAAATATAATAAGGTTGACTTTTGCATAAACCCGGCACTGTAAAGTGCGACAAGTAATGTACCATGTGGCCTCCGTGCTGGACTTCACTTTCTGGGGTTCAGCGAAAATACAAACCATTAACGCCAAGCACCGATGTTGTGAGCGTGCAGGAATCAACTTTGCTGAGATTTGGCATATTATCACGACATGAATTCTTGATGGGGCTCATAGTTAGTTGTAAGTGTGGACTGTGAAATGCACGTCACAGACTACACTCGTACACCCATATTTCACCGACAATTAATCCGTTGGTGCTTAACCCTAGCGCCGTACTCCAGGAACAAATTTTGACCCACAGCTTAATGTGCCTTCCCAAATACGCATACCAAACACAATGCTCCTACGGGATTTGAATCCGCAAGTCCAGCACTCGAACCACTAGACCGTAGAGGTCAAACGTCTAGGGGAAACGGAAATTATACGAAAAAAAAACATCTTGATAAAAATACTTGTACTTTTTTAGTAATATTATCACTTAATTACTCCAACTGGTTTCGCTTTTAGGCACTATCAACAATGGATGATGTAAATATGATTGTTTAAGTACCGGTAAGGCGAAACCGATTCGTATTATCTTAGTGATGTTAGTGAAAAAGTGCAAGTATTTTCATCAAGTTATTAATATTTCAGTGCCCATAATCGCAATTGTTAATCATACGAAAAACTCTTTTTGATGTCCCATTTTTTTAGTAACTATCTTACGAAGCGTCTTTATAAACATATAAAAATTACACCGACGGATCCCGCACATTGTTTCCGACCTACTCTTTACAGATATTTTATAATTTATCCATATGTCCCAAGCCGGCTGGTGCTACAAAATCTCTAGTGGCTCAGAACATACACTGGCCGACTCTTGTTCGAACGGAATAGGAGCTTATTTTGATTGTACTTACAAGCTTAGTGCTTGGAAGGACGGCACAAGTTGTAAACTTGCAAGTGAACTTGCTTTTGTATTAGCAAAACAGATTTTCTTCGCCAAAGTTGTACGAATTTCATCTTTAAGTGATTTCGAGCCGCGCCGCGCGCCGGGCCAATGCAGACTTTACAAACTTTATCAGATTACTTTTTTTAGCCGTTTGAAATAATTCTTCTGTTTTAAGCAGATCTTCTACAGTGGTATAAGAACAACTTCTAAAACAATAAGTACAATAGTCAAGATAATGGTTCGAATATATTTAACAGATTAAAGCTGTTCTCAAGGAATATTCATAAACACACGGCAAGGTGGCTATTATTTTAATTACTTAGCATTTTATGATTATGTCAGCAATTGCTTAAAAGATTATTTTTATCTCCTTTATTTTGAGCAGAAAAGACTGAACATTAGAAAACATATTGCATACTTATATTAATGTTTAGAATATTATCCGTACATTTATAGGGAGGCACGATTATGAACACTTAATGCCAAAGCAAACTCACACGTCACTGGATTTTTCCATCCTCAAGGTAATTAAAATCCTAAAATGAATTTGCCTATAAAGTTAGGATTGTTTTTTTAAGAACCAACAAAAAACTTATTTTTCACGTTTTTTTTTGTTCTTGTCTCGTCGTCGTAGCGCGTAAGCTTTTTTAAAAGCTATAAAGCTTTAGCGCCGAACAAATTTACTTTTAGAATGCCCCAATGTGTGGGCCCTGTTTTTAGGGTTCATTACCTACTCATGGAAAAACAGAACCCTGTAAGGGTTTTGTTTGTCAGTATTACTGATCTTTGTTGTCTGTCCGTCTATCTGTCTGTTCGTGAATCAAGAACCTTTTTCTCAGAAACGACTTGAACGAGATAGCCAACCAGGTTCAGGAGATTCAAAGTGCGTTCCGTGGGCGAGCAAAGGTTCTCGAGAACGATGACCGACGACGTTGCACCTCGCACAGTAAATAAAGTCTCTCCTCAAGTAACATTTTATTATACTCGTATGCTTGTGTTTTTGTTCAAATTGTATTTCAGTCTGCTCACTTGTTTGAGGTAACGATACAGAACCCACAGGGCACATGTCCTACTCATACTTGATCGGTTTTTATTATTCCCTCTCAATCGCCGAAACATCTGCCAAGTTTTTAGTAAAGGATTCAGTCTGACCTTTTTACTTTCCCCCCTCCAGTGCCCTATGTAAATATGGTAGCGGCGGCGGAACAGCTGAAGCTTAGGCAAAGTGCCACTTGCCCTTTGTGTAACTACTTTCACTTTATAGAAATACTTCAGTTGGGATCACGAAATTTGGATTAAGCACATGCTGAGCATCACCAGTAAGAACCACATTTTTCACTTTTTCCATTATAAAACAAAATTATTGGCACTCCTACACTTATGCGTGGTAGCGAATGTTAAGTTTGGTAAGATAAGCACCAAAGTAGAATGAATGCGGTAGAAATGCGTTCCTTACAAAAAATGCGTGGTTTGAATATACGAAAAATATCGATGAACTGGATTGTTTCGGTCTGAAAAAAGTGACAAGAATAAAATAGTTATTTGTGCAACAAGAGAGCAAAGGTAGTTCTTGTTGCGAGTTCCGAGTTTGAATCCCGAGCAAACGAAGGATTCTATAATTGAATTACGAGCATAGCGAGTGATTCTAAGTTAGAATCCTGAACATTGTGAGGGATTCAAAGGCACAAGAAATAAAATTACCTTGATCTCACGTGACACATACAACTTTTCACCTCACTAGCGAGAAAATACAAGATCATCCATACTATATAATCACGCCTGTCTCTGCGAAGAGGCGTAGTCAGAGACTAAAGATTTCTATCTGTTACGATCCTGACACACCCGGCCCTTTCGCTTCTTCCACATCCTAATCATACAATTTCTTCTATTCCGGGTACTTTTGACTTCGCTCATCTTCGTTTGGTCGGCATGTGTCCTTCTAGGGCGGTCTGGTAGAGTCACTCTACTTTTATTCATTCTTTCATCACTCTTCTATAAATATAAAATTTCATTAAATTTTTTTTTGTTTGACTGACTTTCGAACTATAGTTGAGCGTGGTGAACGTAGTGGTGGTCATGACCATAGCCAATGAAAGAGTCAGCCTCAGGCCAAACAAATGAAAAAAAAAACTATTTTGAGACCTGTTTCCTCTGTGTTCGCGACATTCTTAATACAAAATATTTTTTCTCACTGCTCACTGATTTACTTTTGCTCACTGATTTTAAGCAACAAAGGCGCGCTTTTTGAGCTAGTGGGGTGAAAAAGAAATTATTCGTCGGTGGCATCTTCTTCTTTTTCTTCTTGGTGGGCTCGGTTTCCGCACCTAGTCTTTCATTTGGACCTTTGTGCGTGGAAATAGTGGTACTGGCTATTCTAGCCAGCCCAGCTCACGCCAGAATCCCAAGAGGCGGCCTAGGTCGCCACAGGACTGGCGGAGCGTCCCCGGTTCACCGAGGATCTTGGCCCGTTGTGTGCTGACACCTACGCAGTCTATAGTCACGTGGGTCGGCGTGTCTTCGGCCCCCATGCAGGCTCTGCACAGAGGGCTGTCTGTTAGACCTATAATATAGAAATGTCTGTTAAGGTTGCTATGTCCTGTAATTAGCCCTACCATCATGCGAAGGTTGGTTATATTAAGTCGTAGCAGTTTCTTCGTCAGGCGACGGTCCACGGTGGGTAATATATAGAGGTGGCATATAGAGAGCATGAATGAAAGCAGCGTAACGAGTAACGAAATAACGTTATGGTGCTCAAGTGACAAGGACATTCTATGCCGAAAAAATTGGTGACCTAAAGAGCAAGGAGTTTTTATTATTCCTTGATAGTGATGTGAGGTGAAACAGGTTGGATTTATTTATCAAGTGGCCACATGTTGCGGGTATAGTGATTTATTTATCCCAAATTATTTTTGTCAAGCTTTACCTGTTTTGACAATTCATAATAATATATTTTAAATTCTTTTAAAATGTTAAATTCTTTTACAAAAATTAAAACACACAGCCTAATCATGAATTATTTATATTAATTTTATTATTGTTATATAGAGTAAGTTATTTACTTATTGAATTAATGAATTAACATTACATTAGTTTACCATAAAAGTCATATTTATAAGTTTTATAGATGTTGTTGGGCATCCCAAAATAATACAGTTGAAAAATAAAAACATCACTAAATACTCGACCTATAGATACTTAAATAATCAATAACCTGGAATCGTGAAAAAAAAAAACAAGTATGAAATCCTAATAAAAGCAAATTTTTTTTTCCAATATAAAACTACACAACTTAAGCACATGCAGTGCAGTTTCCATCCCAGTGTCACAAACATTACACTAAACTGCGCGCCACGGACCGAAAGTAATGGATGAATAGCTTTGTTTCTTCATTCCTAAAAGCTATTATATATTTCCAATGAGCAGAAAATCACAAAATTTAAAGTTATTTATTTTTTACAGTTAAAGTTATTTTCTGTTTATTATGTATTCTAAGTTCCACCAAGTGGAACTTCAGCACCCTGTAATCAATACAAAATTTACAACAATAATTTGAATAGTTTAAGTTTACTCTAAACCCTAAAAATGCTTATAAGCGAAACCAGTATGGTGTACTTACAGTTTTGTGGTTATCATGGCTTTATCGTAGAATTTTCTGTGATTTAATCGCCCATAATCATGAAATCTGTTAAAACTAAAAGAGTCGCAACACTCTGCTCCGCTCCGCTTGGCTTCCAAATTTATGGTCACCAGCAACCTAATACTCCTTCTTGCTTCGCTCGTCGTCGCACCTATTTTTGACTTTTTTGCAAGATCATAAATTTCTTATTTCATCTTTCATAGCCAATTTTAAGATATGGCCACGACATTTACAAGGACGAACGTTTTCTTCCAACAAACAACTTCTTGCTGCGATCTACTGCTCCTGCTATGACCAACTAAATTGCGTAAGCATTGCAAGCGTCTTTTTTGCAGAATTAAAATTAAAAGGTTGAAGATTATTAGGTGAATATTTATTGAAATGATTGAAAGTGAAAGTGAAAGTAAAAAAAACATTTATTTGCCACAAAAAAGAAATACACAGAAAAAAAATCAGCAAAAAGGGCCAACTCAACAAATGCTGCTTGTTGCAAGCAACTCACAGCGTTGATTTTCAGTTTGTCCCATCTTATACAGATACACAGACATTAAATATAATTTGCAGGTAGAAATTAAAATAATAATTATTAATAATTACACATACATAATATACATTTTTTCATTATCTTAAAATAAGGTGTAAATATAGCCAAACAATTAATTAAACAATTTTACACGAAAAAAAAACAAATATACATTACAGCTTTGCATTACAATTGATCCAGTTATTTTGAAATTTGAGACAAAAATAAGGTTTCATTATAATTATATTAATATTTTAATAATACTAAGAAACAAGCAATTTTATTCAATTTCCTTTTTGTGCATTTAATAAATTAAGTCTAAAATGTTTTTAAAAGTTATTGAACTAGTGGGCTTGCGCAAAGGCGGAGGTAAGTTATTCCAAATTTTGGTGGCTGCGTATTTGAAGCCACCTTTATAGCCTGCTGTTTTGTGTTTTGGTATTATCGTTTATCAGTAAAGCAACTACGTGTATATCGACCACAAAAATCTCTGAACCAAGTTAACTTCTCATAAAGATATATAGGCCTTTGCATATGCAGGACTTTATGAATTAGATTGGCTGGATGTAGTTTTCTGCGAGATGTCAAATTTAGGATGCCTTTTTCATTTAAGAAGGGTGTAATGTGAGCTCGTTTTGGAATCTTATAACAAAAGCGTGCACACGCATTTTATACGCGTTGAATGGCACGCTCCGTCTTAGCAAATATTCGAGGCCCGTACACAACATCACTAAAATTAAACATAGAGAGAACCAAACATTCACTAAGCAACTTACGAACATCCTCAGAAAGAAACTGCTGTATTGTGTATAAAATCTTAAGCCTCAAAAAGGCATTTCTTATTTTTAGACTGACGTGTTCCTCAAAGCGAAGTTCACTGTCCATTATCAACCCTAAATTTCGTACATTTTTTACTTCCAAAATGTTTTGGTGATCGATTTGTACACAAGGATTTCTACTCTTTATAGCCTGACACTGATGTTTTGTTCCCATGATCAAAAACTTCGACTTTTGAGGATTCAAAACCAACGAGTTGTTAAGAGCCCATTCGTATATTTTATTTAAATCGTTATTAATTTTGTCAACTGCTCCATCAGTGTCTTCCGGATTAAAAGAATAGTAAACCTGTGTGTCGTCTGCGTACAGATGTATCTTGCAGTATTCCATGTGACGCACTAGATCTGCGGTGTATACAGTGAACAATAGCGGGCTAAGTATCAAGCCCTGTGGGCAACCTCGTGCTACGCACTCAATTTTGGAATCTACTGGGTTACCTTGACTATCATACAATATACTGTTTTCTATTAGTTAGATATGAACGAAACCAAGTACATGCAGCATGCGACAGCCCGTAGTAACTCATTTTCGCTAATAAGAGTTCCATATTCAAAGAATCGAACGCCCTTGAAAATTCAAGAAGAACCAGTATACTGCCTTGACCGGAATCAGAAGAAGAGATTATTTCGTCAGTGACATGCGCCAATGCCGTTTCCATCCCATGGCCAGTACGGAAACCAGACTGCATTCTGGGAACAACTTTTTTTCGGACTCCAGATGTTTCGTTAGCTGCGTACAAACAACCCCTTCAATAATCTTTGAGAGCACTGGCAGTACACTTATCGGTCTCAAATCTTTGAAATCTTCAATGGTATTTCCCTTGGGAAGTGGTTTTACCTTGGCTAATTTCCACGCATCCGGAAACACGTTTTGGGCAATCGATTTGTTAACCATAGAAGTTATAATAGGTAATGTTATCGACAGGGTCATGCGAATCATTTCAACAGATATGGAATCATAGCCCGATGCATTAGTATTAATATGTTTAACAATTTTAGCTATTCGATCTTGTGTACAACCTTCAATTATAAATACTTTCTCGGTAAATCTATTCAGCTTAAATGAATCCAACTGACTGTCATCAGTCAGTGGGCTACCAGGAATCTCTCTAAAAAGAATTTATTTATTTCATCTGGATTATTCAAGTGGTCTGGTATGTAAGACAGCTCTTTTTTCCTGTTGTACCTAGAGATATGCGTTTCAAATGACTCACATTTTGTAAGGCGTTTTAATATTATCATTTACATAATATGTAAAATATGCAACCTTTTCTTTTTTATGGAGCTGTTTACCAGGTTGCGGAGGCCTCTATAGTATTTGTGATGATGTTCAGTTTTTGAAGATGGAGCCTTTTTCCAGGCCTGATCTCTGAGCGATATCATAAGTTTGATAGTGTCCGTCAACCAAGGACGAGGGCTTTGATTTACCCGAATTCGCGTAAAAGGGGCATGTTTATCAAATAAAAGGACCAACAATTCATTAAACCGAGTAACCATAAGGTCTAAGTCCTCAGTCTCCAGAACCTCCTGCCAGGGTAGCCTATTAAGGTCCAACTGAAATTCCTGTTCATCAACTTTTTTTAATTGACGTGTCCACAAGTACTGGGGACTTTCTTTTGGTTTTTAATGAATAATTCGGTCAGAATTATGGCGTGGTCACTGAGCAGAGGGTTATGATGAACACTAACATTTTTAAATAACTGAGGCGAGTCGGTGACTATCAAATCTAACAAAGTAGCTGATTTTTCTGTGATTCTAGATGGCTCCTTCACTAGTTGTGTTAAGTTTTGCTGCCTAAAAAACGATAGAACCTCAGGTGCAGGAGAAATGTCCAGTTTTAATAGGTCCACGTTAAAATCAGAGAGCACACAGATATGATTGCAGTCACCGAAGGCACTGATTGATTCTGACTGATTGAGTGCATCGATCGCGATGCCAGTAGATACTCGATGCTTGGACGATGAGTCGGGTCGGTATGCAGTGCCGATAGCAATGCGCCCCGCACCCCGCACCCGTAATTCTAACCATAACTGCTCAAGCGTAGAGGCTGGATGTGCACGTACGCGCGTGTGTAAATCGCGTCGGATATAAAACCTGACGCCACCGCCACTAGCGCCGTTGGGTCTATTAGATAATTTGGGGACATAGCCGGGAATTTTAGGTGCGCAAATAGCACCTTGTCCCTCTTTCATCCAGGTCTCGTTGAGTGCCAAGATATCTGGTTTATATTTCTGCATGGACACAAGCAACTCATCCTGACCCGTATTCATTGACCTTATATTAAGAAGCCCGAGTTTCAAAGGATTATTTTTAGTTTTATTTTTCTCCTCTATAGAGATAAGATGAAATTGACACCCAGAGATTATAAAAAATATGTAAAAATCAATGCAGAAAACATTAAATAGATTTAGAAGTTCGAAAAAACAGATTTTTAAGCGAAAAATTTTACAGGGCGTCATACAATAAAATCAGTTATCCTTACATAATAAGAACAATGCTTATCACGACGAAACTTTCCTTCGTAACAATCAGTGTTTAATTTCGTCAACATTAAACATAAACAAAATCCATTTTCTTTTATAGCTATTAAAATAAAATAAAACCAAACATATCGTTCTACACCTAGTTCCAATTGAATAAGATATTTTACATTAAAAATAACACGCAATGTTTTTAATATTAAAATCATATCACTACATTTTAAAAAATCGCATCTTTGAGTATTATCACTTATGAGTACTTACGACAATGCCATAAAAATAATAACTTTGTAACATTTAACTACAAACATGATTTTGTTAAATATAAAACTGGTAGTTTGACGGCGAATTGTCTGGGTTTTGAGCAATATTAAAAACCCTGTGAATGTCTAATTCTGACTTAATACGATGTACAGGTTTGTTTTCATCTTGCTTAACAAGAATATAGCCATTTTTTGTCCAGGCAAATCTCCAATTAAAACGTTTTTGCTCTTGCCGGGTTTTGTAGAACAGCTCTTTGTTGTTCTGGGACAGTCTTTCGTTTAGAAAAACGGGTTTTGGAGTTTCTGTGGAACCGAGCGATGGGATGACAATTCCTTCAGTAGTGACCGTGCGGCGCACGCGCGCGGCACGTAGCAGACGATCGCGCACTGCGCGACGAGTAACACGCAGCACGAGCGGATGCGCGGGCCCGAGCTGGCGTCAGCAGCCAGCCGCCGCGGTCCTGCACGGTATACATCATATATTTATAAAATACCACATACTTACCTTACCATGCATACACATTTTAGAAGTTTTTAAATTCACCACAACACACAAAGAACTATTCCCAATTTACACACGCCCACAAAATTTACGACCAAAAAACAGGCTAGCAAACCCCATATCCACTCTACAAATAATACATTCAAGTCCCTTTGCAATGTGTGTAAAAATCCACAACAAAATTATAAAAAAACAAATTGTAACAGCAACCAAAGATGAATCAAATATACAACAGCTAAAACTCTACCTCCTGAAAAAATGTTATTACTCCATCTATGAATTTTTGCAAGACTGAATTTATTAATATTAATTATAATTACTTTAGAATTCAAATACCAAAATTCAATTATTATGTTGAAAAGATGAACAATTTTGAATCGTTAAGAAATGAATATAAATATTGAACTAAATCTATCTCCTAGACTATTTAAATTAAGGAAATTGCTATTTGTTACCTATATAAGGATTTAATAATGTATCTCCTAGGCTAAGGCATACTTTATTATTGTATTAATTTATTAAAATTTAAGAAATTGCTATGCCCTGTCAGGGTTCATGTTTATTACAAAAATGTTATTTAAGGCCTGTACTGTATTGTACAATTTACAACATGAGTGCAATAAAGAAATACTGATACTGATACTGATACATCGACCACCTCAGCTTCATCCAGTTTAGTCCCAATTTTGGTTGCAATTAAGTTAACTATGTTGTGAACTTTTTCGCCATTCATCTCCAGAACACCCGTTATTTCAATGTCGTTACAGTAAGTTTCCTGCTCTTTTTATCATATAGCATTGTTAATTTATCTATTTTACTCTGCAGGATTTCATCTTCTTCGTGGTTTTCTTCTTTGTTTTCCAGAAGCGTGAGCCTCTTTTCTGTACCATCTAATCTGTTTGTTAGAGCGTCCAGACGGTTGTTACAACTTATGACGTCATCACGTAATCCTTGAATGTCTGAACGTAGTAATGTCATTGACTGTCGCATTTCGGCTTGAAAATTTAAGATCAGTGTTTTTGTATCTTGATCGCTTGCCGACGGTGATAGAAACAACTCATTATCCCAATGAACTGCTTTTGGGATAGGACTATTATTTCCTTTAGCAGGGCAGAGTGGACAAATCCAATTTTTTGGAACATTCGATGTTAGTTGGGAGCATTGTTTCTGCCTGTGAAAAGTCTTTTTACACTTTGTACACGTAACGCCACCTGTTGACGATAACAGCCTTTCGCATCAACCGCATTGAGCCATTATTATTGTGACTATTCTCAGAGACGAAAAGAGATGCCGCTAATATAGCAAAATTTTAATTATTTTGACCTTATTCTATTAAGAGTCCATATATGGACTGTATAAGTTGGATTTAATACAAAATATCCATATAAATATGTACAGTACTCACATATAAAGTGGATATCGTCTCAATTACACATTTAGCACAATTTAAACCGTCACTTTGATTAGGCACTTTATTTGCACAAACAGCTGAAAATCGTTGAAACAACGATACACCTGGAGCGAGGACACTTTCTCATCAAAACTATCTATAATTTATGTCGATATATACACTATAAACAATTTGAAAGATAATGTAAATACGGAGCAGCTGTTTACTGGTTTTCGCCTCCCCGCAAAAAAAACTAATGATTGAAGTCCATTGACTCGATCCGAGTCGCTCTGATGCTACAGTAGGCGGGTGTTGCATCCATGGACGTTTCTTTTAACGACAACGTATCGCCAACATTTGTTGGGCTGACTATATAGCCCGTTGATATTGGCAGTTTGTTTCTACAACGGTTAGACGAAATGCCGGAATATTGAAGCTTGCTAGAAATAGGTATCAACTCAGTTTGATTCGTATAGTTTATTTGCTTTTCACTATTTACTATTCCGTAGCAAACGCTACGAATAACGTTGTAGCGTGGTCAATAAGCTTATTCCTATTGTGGTTCAGAAGTTCATAACATAATATCTACCTATATCTATCAAATTTTCGCGGAAAATTATAACGGTAATTATGACACCAAAAAAATCCAAATCTACAGTCTACGCATAGACAAAGTAAAGGGCTCAGTCACGAGTTCGACTCTCATTCGATCCATTTTCTATTTGGGAGCTAGGTGCAGTGCTATATGTATAATCTACAGTCTACGCATAGACAAAGTAAAGGGCTCAGTCACGAGTTCGACTCTCATTCGATCCATTTTCTATTTGGGAGCTAGGTGCAGTGCTATATGTATAATCTACAGTCTACGCATAGACAAAGTAAAGGGCTCAGTCACGAGTTCGACTCTCATTCAATCCATTTTCTATTTGGGAGCTAGGTGCAGTGCTATATGTATAATCTACGGTCTACGCATAGACAAATTAAAGGGCTCAGTCACGAGTTCGACTCTCATTCGATCCATTTTATATTTGGGAGCTAGGTGCACTGCTATAATATAATCTACAGTCTACGCATAGACAAAGTAAAGGTCTCAGTCACGAGTTCGACTCTCATTCGATCCATTTTCTATTTGGGAGCTAGGTGCAGTGCTATATGTATAATCTACAGTCTACGCATAGATAAAGTAAAGGGCTCAGTCACGAGTTCGACTCTCATTCGATCCATTTTCTATTTGGGAGCTAAGTGCATTGCTATATGTATAATCTACGGTCTACGCATAGACAAATTAAAGGGCTCAGTCACGAGTTCGACTCTCATTCGATCCATTTTATATTTGGGAGCTAGGTGCACTGCTATAATATAATCTACAGTCTACGCATAGACAAAGTAAAGGTCTCAGTCACGAGTTCGACTCTCATTTGATCCATTTTCTATTTGGGAGCTAGGTGCAGTGCTATATGTATAATCTACAGTCTACGCATAGACAAAGTAAAGGGCTCAGTCACGAGTTCGACTCTCATTCGATCCATTTTCTATTTGGGAGCTAGGTGCAGTGCTTTATGTATAATCTACGGTCTACGCATAGACAAATTAAAGGGCTCAGTCACGAGTTCGACTCTCATTCGATCCATTTTATATTTGGGAGCTAGGTGCACTGCTATAATATAATCTACAGTCTACGCATAGACAAAGTAAAGGTCTCAGTCACGAGTTCGACTCTCATTCGATCCATTTTCTATTTGGGAGCTAGGTGCAGTGCTATATGTATAATCTACAGTCTACGCATAGACAAAGTAAAGGGCTCAGTCACGAGTTCGACTCTCGTTCGATCCATTTTCTATTTGGGAGCTAGGTGCACTGCTATATAATGTACGGCCGCAATTGTGTCGGACAAAAGTTAATTTTATAAATAAAATTTAATTCATTTAGAAAATAATCATTTAACTTTTTTTTTCATAATAGAGGCGTAGGTACGTATCAATTTAATTTTCCACAAATTTTTGGTTGAAAGTCTAGATTTAAAAAAAAAATACATTTTTTAACATTATTTTTCAAAAGGGATTCAGCCCTGTCAGGTTCTCAGGTTCTGAAACCTTCGATAGACTTAGAGCATTTCAACAGCTTTAAATACCTTTTTGTTTGAATTTTTTTAATTAACCAGTCAACTTTTGTTCTGCAATTTCTGGATTCACGCAATAAAAACAAGTTACACCAATGGTTTCAAAGCGCTATTGAGGTACGTATATTATTACTGTTTTAAATTCTTATTTAACTGCAAGGGATGCGCAGGTTTCCTTTATGCGTTATTTCATGTGCAATAAAGAATTTAATCATCATAAGCAACCCTATATCACCACATTCCAAAAACCGGTCAAGTACGAGTCACGTGTTGCGGGTTCCCGCTTAAACGCCTATTTGTGGCGGACATTGGATCTTTCTTAGTTTGGATAAATCAGTAAATTTCAAAGATTTTAAAACTATTATCGAATTCCAAGATTTAAACGTTTACTATATATACTATACTATACCATCAAATTTCCGGTTAAAACTATTTTTAAGCCGGCTTAATCATAAGATGTATGGCTTATAAGATTAAAAAAAAAGAAAATAATGCCCTTTCAAAGCGTATTTTCGTATTTAAAATACCAGTTACTCTTTGATAATCTAAACCTAGACAGGTTGGCTTTTAACCTATCCCTGATAATTTAATATTTTGTAGAAGAATAAAAACTGGTTTTATGGAAACCATTGAAAATTATGCGCATATATAAGTAGATATATTTTTTAATTAGAGCCTTTTGTACATTTTCGTAAAATCTAAAGAAATCATGGTCACCTGAAGAGATAAGGTAATTGGACGCGCGAAATGATTTTTATTATTGATCCCACTGTTTTGGACTATTTTAAACTTCTTTCGTATTGGAATGACTAGAATAACCATGAATTTCGTTTCCAAGTAACATTTTTATATTATTTTGACTTATAATTTTAATTGTTTGTTTGTTTAATACCCTCTAAAATTATCTGGGTTTGTATAAAAGTCATCCTGTATAGGTAGATTATTTTCGGTTGACCTACAATCTTGAAATTTAAGACGAAGGGAGATCTTTTGGCACAAGTGAAGGAATGCATTTGAAAATAATTAATTTCCAACTCTACCCGTATAATCTAAAAAAATACTTGTCCAACTTAACTTGCTGTTTTGTCTAATATATTTTGTACGTTATGTTAATTTTGTAATTTTCATACAAATTATTTAATTAAATCTAATTACTTAAGCGAGATAACGGTACGGAACCCTAAGGGCACGATTTCTTCTCTAGCAACTGAAATTATCAAAACATTCGTGAAACGAACTAAAGAGAAAATTCTCTTCCTCTTGGATCCTTGTTTCAGTTAGCATCCATATTTTCAAGATTTTCACAATGAGTATAATTATAAAACATCCAAACGTATCAACTGAAAGTGAATGGAGTCTAACCTACTTGAAACTTTCCTTTTGTATCAAGAACCCTAAACATTTTAAAACACTCTCAGACGCAATGGCGGGTATTCTCGAGGAGTGTACTCATATGAATAATCCTAGAGCCTGCACACGGGTGGAAGATTGTGTCAATATAGAGAGTGCCATGTGTTTTTACAGCCAGCCGCCAACCAAGAGCATGTCGAGGTAATCTCTTGCGAGCGCAGGTTCAGAAAGTATCATCATAGTAAGGTATCACCGTACTTGAAGCACGATGAATGCTTTTTAAAACCGACCTTTAAAGTGTTTCTTCGCCGTTCATTAAAAGGTAAGGAAGCAAATATATTGCTGTGTAAATAGACATCTTTGAATAACTACATAATCCGCTTATCAAACTGAACCACTTTTCCCAAGAGTATTAAACCCACAAAAATAAAAAAATATATATTCAGGTTCACTTACAATATTGTTTATAAAATCGATTATGTTTCTTTGAGAAAGTTGTTCAGTATATTAAGTATTTTTTTTTGTATAATTTGAAGGTATCTGTCCATTATGAAAAACTTTGTGTAAGGTTGTTGGTGATCATAAATTCGGGATTCGAGCGAAGCGGAGCGGAGCAAAGCGACCTCTATAGTTCTTAACATTGCTGTGAGCTGTGCAAGAATATTGACATGTTTATTTTACCATTTCACTGACACCGGTTTTAAAATTTGATCAAATCAGTTGATTAGTTTTGGTATTTCATAAAATCACTAGATTTCCTTAGAGTAATGACAAAATTTTATTGCATTTTTAACATCTCCCGGCCTTTGGTCAAGTCCCTGCGACATATAGTGGGACACTCAGAAAGTTTTGCGAAACTAAAAAAAATTGTTCTGTAGGTACATTTTTTTTTAATCTTTTCAAAGTATTCTCCACCAGCCTCTATACAAAGTTTCATGCGTCTAAACCAGTTTTCAAAACACTTTTTCCAGTCCGTCGCAGACACCACGTTTACAGCCTGCTCGAACGCAGCCAGCGCATCTTCCGGCGACGAAAATTGTATTCCTTTGAGCAGATTTTTTATTTTTGGAAATAAAACGAAGTCACACAGTGCTAGACCAGGGCTTTAAGGAGGGTGACCTGGGAGTTTGACTGGCGTGCTGTCCAGGAAGTCCCTCGTTTTGAGTGCGATGTGCGCAGGTGCATTGTCGTGGTGGAGCAGTAGCCCACGGAGCCCTGTGTTTGGTCGCTTGTTGCTAACAACCATCGACAATACAGCCATGTGCTAACAACAGAAAAAACTTCTGGCAAACATTTGGTAGCATACCATTTGGCATTGATGCTTCTTTGATACCGTAAGGGAATTGATACCAAGTGACCAGTCAAATTAAAAAAGCTTACTTTGGTAGGCGTTGGTTCATTTTGAAACAACCAAACAGTCAACTGGCACTTGGTTTCTGGGTCGTATTGATAAATCCAGGGCTCATCACCTGTAACGATGTCGTAAACACGCCGAGACGAGCCTGCTTCAAATTTGTATAGCATATCACCGCACCATTCCACCCGGGCCTGCTTCTGAGCATCAGTGAGGTTGTGCGGCACCCAGCGTGATACTATCCTCCTCACGCGAAGATGGCTGTGTAGAATCTCGTGAACGCTTCCCGATCCAATCTTCAATATGTGTTGAATCTCCTGATATATAATTCACCTATTGTCTTGGATTAAATTTTTCACTGCCAGCACGTTTTCTTCGGTAACAGCCGTCAAAAGGCGACCGCTTCTTTCTTCATCCCCCAAAATTGGTCGACCGCGCTTGAATTCGTTACACGGTTGTTTTGGAAGGGCCTTCATCCATGAATGCCATTTGAAGTCTATCGTACGATTCATCCGTTTTCAGGTGACACTTGAAATCGTAAAAAATCATAGCTCTAAAATGTTCCCGGCGCAGAACCATATTTCAACGAGACACAATACCAAAGAGAATATAATGTACACTACGTAACAAGAGTCGGGACTTCCCTATAACGGAATAATGCGTATTTGCCACGGAATGCCCCGCAACTAGTACCAAACTAGAATAAGAAATGACAAATCACAAACAAATCTGCCAACATAAGTGTGTAGGGATGTACTACAGAAGCAATACATTTTATCGATATCGCTTTTTTTTACTGTAGGAATTTCATGTGTAATGAAAAAGGCCAATTACGAAGACTTCAGTTTTATCAGGGCTTTCAATAATTTTTATGTGACAGTTTTGCGATAATACGTTTCTAGTTTTAACAGCTCTAGATAAAACTGAAGCCTTCGGACTTTTTATGCAAGAAAAGGAAATAGATAGCTTCCTGTTCAATTAATTTAATTCTTATTACATAAAAAATATGAGCAATGATGTTGACTTGGACTTGGCCCTGAAGTAGATAGCTCTGAAAAAGAAAAAAACAAATACGTCTACATACTTTAAATAATAATATTAAAAAAGTAAATTTTTGCAACTTCAATCTGGCTGGCACATAAATAAAAAAAACCGGACAAGTGCGAGTTGGACTCGCCCACCGAGGGTTCCGTACAATTGATTAAGTTCCGTTAATTATAAATATTTAATAAAATGTATTATTAATTATACTTGTAGTTTAATACGGTACTATTTGCCAAATTTCATAGTTCTAGGTCAACGGGAAATACCCAATAAATTTTGATTGCCTTGAGAGTGTCGAAATATACGTTTTTGCGGCATAAATAGACATATCTTTTTTTACGTTACCTTAGAAATTTTATTTTTTCACAGCTTCAAGGGACTGTAATCTTGAGTATATGGTTTTAATTTCAACTCTTTACCTTCTCGCGTTCGCGAGATAAAGTGTCTTGACCGAGAGACGAATGGACAGACGGACGGACAGACGGATAGACGGACAACAAAGTGATTCTATAAGGGTTTCGTTTTTTTCCTTTTGAGGTACGGAACCTAATAATATTTTTAATAAAATGAAATATGTATGTACGTACCCTTATCTAAATACACGTGACAAGTAAACTCATGCAAAATCGTATCAGGAAGTGATGCTTCTTTGAGTTGATTGGAAGGTATGGTTGACTTTTTGAACTAAGTTTTCTTATTGAAATGTTTGTCATTAAAGTGCTTTCCACAGGATAATTTTCTATTAGTAGATAAATAAGGTCTTCACTGCCAGTGACTTTTACTTACTGCTGTCACGTGTAATAATAGAATTTTTTTGAAAAGCAGCTTCACAATATCGTAGTTCCAAAAAAAAACAAGACCGCATTTTTGGAAAGTGATTTGACTATTTTGTCAGTTTAATTTTTCTCTATAAGTTATGTTGATTAACCAATCAACTTATAATACAAACCATTTTCCATATTTTACGCAAAAATTATTATATCGTATAATTTAATTAAGGACTGTCAGCGAAAAACAGGCACATTTTTCACCTTAAAAATATATAGCACTATGATATTAGGATGAAATTATGACACCCTAACCTTAGTGAAAATGTTATAATTTATCGACACAATCCCATCACTATTCAATTAACAAATAAATGTTATGAAAATTTTTTCATTTTTAAATTTCTTTATAACACTAAATAAGTCGCAAGATGATTACAGAGGTACTTGCCGAGTCTCTTTTAAAAGAAATTTGGCCTGAATATAATGTTTTCACCATCATTTCGACCGCTTCGCACCTCACATATTTCACGCTTTTTATAGTTCATTGCGTGGTGCAAATATACGTTGTATTTACTTCTCTATTAATAAAACACAATAGTATGAAACATAAAGCACTATATCAATGTAACACAGTTAAATCTTAAATCTTAAGGCGAAACTAGTCGGAAATATAAATATAATAATTTTGTGGAACAGTACAAGTGTTTTCTTCAACCATGATGATGTTTCACCAAGTGCCGACAATCGCAAGTATTAACTTTACAGTTAAATCTCATTATGATCAGATAAAAAAAGTTTTACAAATAAACAAACAACCGCCATATTGACCTGACACAACGTTAGACAGAGACAAGCTATGTAAGTGAGCGAAAGAGTAAGAACATATCGCCATTCATCCAAGCACAATTTTCATAGATAACTCCATTTGTACTGAGTTTCGTTAGGCTGCACAATA
Organism: Ypsolopha scabrella; assembly: GCA_910592155.1. Taxonomy (NCBI): domain Eukaryota; kingdom Metazoa; phylum Arthropoda; class Insecta; order Lepidoptera; family Ypsolophidae; genus Ypsolopha; species Ypsolopha scabrella. The sequence continues at coordinate 860,763 of OU342980.1, read as the reverse complement.
CTTTGAATTAGTTTGCAAAAAATGTAGAGGGAAATTTCGAAATTAGAACATACCTATTTTTATTCATAGATATTTTCGAAAAACATTATAACTGGCCAGTCTCTCATATATAAAAACTTTTTTTGCGCAATACTTTCTGAGGGGCCTGGTATACCGCCTCTGTGGTGTGGTGTAGTTCTAGTGCTCGACTACTAATTTGGAGGTTGTGGGTCAAAGCTCGTAGGGGCTCTTGTGTTCGGCCTGAGCCCTTCGCAAGGTACGTTAAGCTGTGGTTCAGCACCTATCACGACGGGACGTAATAATCATCGGTGAAACTAAGGTTGAAGTTGTTTTCATACATCAATATTGCCACCATAGTGATTGACGCGTATTGTCCGTGTGGATGCCCCGTGAACCCATTCCGCACGTCATCTAAATAAACGTGAAAAGTGTAAGAGTCGCTCGTAACAGCTACTTTATTACTGATGTTGTGTGTCTCATCCACTTTACGACGAGAACTCACGTAAACTTAGCCTCACGACCCGTATATATAGGGGTGTTAGTTAAATTTACTCTGAGCCAAAAGCTGGTCGGTTTTTTCTTTCTTTCAGACCAGCGTCACTCTTTGCCTCGTGCTGCCATCCGAGCGCTACATAAGCACGATTGTTCAACTCTTTGCGTATTTATTGGTTATTCCGTCTGTCACAAGCATTTAAACTATTTCGTGTAAAAAGGTGCATTTTTGTTCATGTATTGAATTGGATGAACTAGAGTCGACTTATTTATTTTTGAATAGTTAAATAGAAGAAAAGAAATGTAAATGTCAATTTATGTATGGTTACCTATAACAGTGAAATACTACCTATAATTGTTTTTTAATAATAAAATATATTGGTGGAATGAAAAGTACAAGAACTGTAATTTTATTGATGATGATATTCCATCAAGAACCATCAATCTAATCCATCGAATAATAGCTTTTTTTTCCTTAGAACAATCTGTCAATAAGCAACTACCTACTTAGGTAAAACTTGAAGTTCTAAAAAATTGCCATATTGCCATATTTTTATTGATTTTAAATTATTGGCATACCTAAATGATATATTTATTTTGTCTGTTTGCTTTTACGTCTACGAATTTAATTTATTCTTTACAAACTCATTAAACAATCAATCAATCAATTTATTTAATAAAAAAATGAAGGTTCATTATGGTTTGTAAACTTATTTTCATTATCAATCCTATTCTTAATTGTAAAAAGCCTCTATAAGTAGTTAACAACTTTCTTAGGTGACGAATCAGTGGTGAAACGTTCCGCGGCTGAAATAGTATTCAAAATAGAGTTGGAACTGGCCCACACCCTACTATAGATAGGCCTTTCCTTTCTTGGCGGTCCTTCTGGAAGAAATGCCCATGCTCACACACTCTGAGCAGGCCGGCTGGTGAGCGCGGTGCCGGAATCTTCGCACCAGTGACGCCACTGCCCATCACCAGTCTGTTTTATATAAGCCCCGGCAATTCATTCATTCATTCATTCATTTATTTGTTCATAAACAATTTTTACATTGTATTTGAAATTACAAAAAAATTATAAAATGTTAGACTTAAAAACTAAAAACACAAAGAAAATGTTCAGATAATCAAAGGATATTAGCAAATAAATAAACATGTCACATATAAAAAAAAGAGAAATTCAACCGTAATATAAAGAAAGTCACTTATTTAAATATTCATCCATTGAGTAGAAGCAGTTTGTCAGCAGATACTGTTCCAATTTACATTTAAAAAGATTAAAATTCTCAATATTTTTCATATCAGTGGGCAATTTGTTGAACAGTTTTACGGCTTGATAGCGGCTGCAGTGACTAACTACTCTGAGCCGTGGCTTTGGTGTTTCTATATAAACGTCTTGCCTTCTTGACAGTAAGCGTTTTTTATTAGTGTCATTGCTCTCAAATTTATGTAAATTTTTCACTAAGTCGCAAAGCAAAACAAAAATATAAAGACAGGGAGCAGTCAATATTTTAAGATTCTTAAAGAATTCTCGACATGATGTCCAAGGTGGTGTGCGAAACATGGCTCTAATGCTCCGCTTCTGTGCTATGAAAGCCCTATTCATGTTGTAGGCAAAACTATTTCCCCAGAATTTAATACTGTAGCGCAGTTTCGATTCAACTAACGCAAAATATACGATTTTCAGTTGTTGCAGACTTATTTCATCCCTAAGACTACGCAAAGCGTAACATGCTGAACTAATTGACTTTTCTACAGCACTCAATTCCTCTTTCCAGTTTAAGCAGCTGTCAATATTAATACCTAGAAACCTAACAACCTCAACCAGTTGTATGCCGTTGCCATTTAAAGACATGTTAATATTAAGCGCATCCTTATTTTGTGAGGTGGATTTAAACAAAATAGCGTTTGTTTTATTTGTGTTAACTTCCAAATTGTTGACTCTAAAATAATTTGGGATGGATATACCGCCATCAGTCGGTCCCAGGCAATGGTGGGCCACTTGGTGGTGCCTATTTGAGAACTGTCCTCTTACTGTCCCCCGAATAACTTTTGGGGTTGGGGGAGGGGTTTGCTTTCATAAAATGGTATTGAAGTGGTCTACGCGTGCGTCTGTGATCATGTAGCAGTGCAGAAGCGGAGCAGCCCCATCAATACTTGAAATCGACTATTAATATGTATTACTGCGTAAAGTTGATCCACAAGCTGCATGTGTAGAAAATCTAGCAATAGGCTTTAAACAAAGTTATTTTAGTCTCCATGCTACAGAGTTCGCAAAACCGCGAGCCAACATGTTGCATCATTATTCCTTTTATTGAATATTCTACCAGTTACCGGCTAAGAGGCTATTTAACTAACGCTCAGCATGGCGTACGCTCTGCAAGAACGTTATCGCGTACTTTATGTAACATTTTATTGATTCTCATGTCAGAAATGGTTTTCCTCAAGGAAATCTGCGTTCAGCGCTTCATGAAGGCTTTATGCTTGAGCGAACTGTCATCTGATGACATACGTTTATTAATATTATACTAGAATATCAGGGAAAGTAACGCAGGCACACTTTTATTTCTTATTTCTATCGGAATAAGAACGAAGCGTGGGTCAGCAAACTTTTTTCAAGGAGTATACATATTTCGTTTTCTTGGCTTAATCTAACCGTAAAATGGTTATGCTCTGATTTTTGGAAAACATAAAAACTGTAACAATTTGTAACTGTTTTAGCTTTCTCGATAATTCGATACAATAACTTGGCGAAAAGAGAAAAATAGAATGAGTTTTAAGGATACATCAGTATGAAAAGTATGAAAGTTCAAATCGCGACATCACTTTATTGTACCTTGGTAGCCATGAATTTTAAAACCAATATCGGCTTTGCATGGATAGTAGTAAAGGAAGCTTCTAACCAGATTGTATCAGAGGCGTTGAGGTATTATTCAATATCATACATTCTTTGTCCGTTAAACAAAGTCATATTATGTACAGATACAGACTATAAAATACTGATAAGTCATTGGTTAAACTCATAAACATTGGATCCACAGACGAAGTATTCAATTTCAAAAATTAAACTGAAGCTGTTTTTAATCATAATTTTCAAAATCACACATATTGATTTTGTCAACATCGGCTTAACAAGATGGTATTATACGAGGTATATAGGTGTAGGTGTTAATCGTATATTGTGTGTAGAGACATACATAATATACATAAATGTTAACATTAAATAAAACATGCATTCAGTAGTAAATCGTGTTTAACCGATTACCAAAATGTTACCCAAAGCTCTCCTGTGATATTCCATTATGGTAGCCGAAATCAAATTTTGCCTGAATAATTAACTAATATTGTATTGTTATTAAAATAAATAGATCCTAAGAAACACTATTTGAGTGAAAACGGTATGTATTTTTGGCAACTAAGGATTAAAAATAAATTAATTTCTGAAATCTTTATTATATAATTGAAACCGTAAAGTAGATCTCAAACCCAACATATTCATGTCTGCGAGAGGAAATTAATTAGGGGCAGGAAGAGTGTGAGGAATTTTCCTCTCGATTATTTTCCTTAAAAAGGAACTTCTCTTATGAACTACAGGGGTCCCCATACTATTCGTGTAAGCCATAACACGTTCTGAGCTGACTTGTTTGACAGCTGTTACCGAGCTTTCTTTTCTTTTTTGCACCGAGGTTCATTGGTAAGATGATAGATGGCGATGAAATCTTAAAGGCGGTCATTTGCTATGTAATGTTTTTACGGTTATCCCTACGTACCTATATAATAACAGAAAAACCTAAAGATAGCAAGAAAAATTAAGAACCAAACTTCGACAGATCTGTGAAATAAAATTTAAACATTTGTTTTTTATAAACTCCCACGCATTGTCTCTTATTTATCATTATTAAACCGGGTTTCGTCGGTAACATTACTCGATGGGTACACATGCCCAGGTAATTCATTAATTATTACTACTCCACTGTGCTAACGATACGTTTCATTCCCATTCTAATAGGTGCTATTATGAACACTATATTTGTTCCATGATGTAAGTTTAACTTAAATCACTTTAATTCAACTGACATTTTAAATCAATAACTTGACATAAATAACTCCCCATTACTGCAATATTTTATTTAGTTTTTAAGTTTATTGACATTACCAGTTCTTAATGTATCAGACATTTTTAAAGGACCCACTGTTTATTCTTGTTTTGTATTTAAATTTACTATATTTCTGACATTTACCATAATTATTTTTTAAATATTTATCCCATTAAATTGTAATATTGAGTATTTGCACGGTTCAGGACATTATAATTTTAATTTTTCATCGTCTGCTTTTTCTACCATATTGTGTATATTTTTTAATCATAACATCCCCATCACCACACCTTCACTATACTAACGGTTTGTAAAATGTTGGTATTAAAATGAAAATTTCGTAACAATTTACAAGCATCAGTTCACAACGTTGACTCAACTACCTTCCATTGTTTATCGGCCATATTTTTGTTTGGAAAACCCCCTATTCCCTCCACTGTTATGGTTAGTTTATTGCACGTAATTTTAATAATAAAACCTCAAAATTTTAATAAAATGTGTACCTATATAATAAAGCCCTTGGAATGCTAAATAGCGAAACCGGTTGGGTGTAATATAGAATAAAATATTTGTGGATAAGTACAAGAGTTAAATAAACACAATAAGTTTAACTTGTTTTTCGTTCAAATTAGTTGAGTCGCATAGGCGGGTTAAGCGGTTTTTCGTGAAGGGAAGTTGCCACTGCGTGGAATCTTTTTATTTTCACTGTATGCTACATAAATACTGTAGTATCAAATTTTTTCCTTCGAATTAACTATTTATGACTTCTTAATATTTTTGTATGATTTTATTTTTTTCTGATGCATGTCGTTTGTATCAGACTAGCCTTTGCCCGTGGCTCCGCCTGCGTTTATTAAATTTTTACCCCGTTTTTGGCTTGGGCGATATTTTATTTACATATTAATTATTAATTATTAGTTACCGGAGTCACTAGGATGATAATAAAGGAATCGCATCCATATCTATTGAGTGGTTCTTGAGTTAAAACGGAACATACAAACACACAGTAAAAAATTCTAAAATGGTCGTTTTGCTTTAGTACTAATGTAATAACCCATTTAAATTAAAATTTCACAAAATAAAACTTACAAACACGATTTTTTTACTACTTTATTATTAAAGGGGCTTTATGAGCCGATTGTACGAATGTACTGCATCATTACATTTCATCCACAACAAACAAACATTTCCAAAACATATTCAGGTTTTTGTGTTAACATTTGTTTACTAATTTATCTTTTCTGAATTGTAATTCACTCTAATAATAAAACTTAATAAACACTTGAAGATGAAGAGATCAAGTCCCAACTTATGTAATATCGAAACTTGTACAATCTTACAAATAGCGAAGTATATCTACCTCGAGCTATTGTGTACAGTGCAACTATTTCATGTTTCAAACTGCTGCAGTCTTGTTTGTGTAAGACGACCTTACTTCGATACTTATGATAAAGTTCTAAAGTTCTGAACCTAATCATGGAACAACGGACCCTCGTGTCATGGGTCACTTTATTGTCCGTCTCACTGTGTGTTGAGGGTTTTTTGTGAGACACGGCTTTAGGTAGATCAAATTAAAATGGATACTGAATACTAAAGCCTATACTGATGTACAAAATTCCAGTTTCTAGTTCAATGCAGTAAGAAGATGGGATTTTTCAAATCGTATTCTCATAAAAATACTATTCACGGCTAATCAACAGAATTATAGAATAATATTTATAGAACGACTACAATAAGTATAATATTTATAGGCTACGATAAATATTACCCTAGAACCACAATGACCAACAACTTTGGCGTCGATACGAAGAAAGTCTTTTGAAGGAAAAAATCCAAATATAATTAATTTCCAATTCTAAGTGTAAAAAAACTAGACCAACTGAATTTTGCAGTATTTTTTTCGTTCATTTTGTACTTTTGAAAGAAAGAAATAAAATAAATGTATTTGGCAACAAACAAAAATTACAGAAATAATAAGGTAAATAATAGTATATTTTGATGCAATTGCGAAAAGATTGATATTTAGAGTCACATTTGACTTTTTTGCCGAAACGCAGGTATGGGGCAGGAGCCATCCACCATCTCTGTTGAAATTTGGATGCCGCTGGATCTTAATTGATTCCCGAATCTTGCGTGGTACATAAAATCTCATTTAACATTTAAATGCTCTAAGCTTCAAAATAAGATATTGACCCAAATTCCCCCTTTATTCGTTATGCAGGTCAAAGAATATTCATTGTGTTATTTGATTTATATCCCCACATCGCTCAACTGAGCTTAAAAACTTCCCTGTTTGTCGGAACCCAAAATAAAACTTTATGGCTTGTAAAAAATTCAAGCTCTCAATTTATTTTTCATGGCAATATGCTAAAATCTGAGATATTGCTGAAAGGTTTTGTTAATACCCTTGTAAACAATGATATTCTATAATAAAAACTCAGTTAACCTTAGTATAATGATAATGTTTATAATTTTTTGTGTGAAAATACCTAATAGACATCTCTCAATATAAGTATTTCTATAGAAGCTACCTACGAGTATGTACCTATATGTATGTAGGTATAATTTTCTAACTTGAGAGAATAAATTTGACACCAAGTTGATATCATACTTTATACAAAAAAGTTTGGGTCGCTTCCTTAGGAATAAAATACCTATATATTTTCAATTTCTTTTCAAGTTTTAACAAGCAAAGCTTCCGGTTTGAAAGTTTGACGAAATAAAACACAAAGCATAATTTGCCTCTTTTCCATCGTTTGATTAATGTTTTCGTAACGAGAACGAAATTTTTAATATAAATCAAATGCTCTTTCTGCGCGTAAAAGGTATTAAAGATGATTTAATTTTAGGGGTCTTTACCCGAAGGGTGCCAAACGGGACCCTATTACTTAGCCTCCGCTGTCTGTCTGTCTGTTCGTCCGCCGGGATCCACAGCCTCAACCGTAATACGTAGAAATAAAGTGGTAATTTTCACAAAATGCGTGTCACTATGGCCTCTACCACGACAAATAAAAAATATTCAAGTACGTTAAATTTAAGGGGGTCCCCATACAAGAAACCTTGAAAATGTAATATTGTTGTTTTTCACCATAACTGATTAAGGCTTCCGCACCCTTATTGTGCGGGTGGTACGGAACCCTTTGTGCGTGTCTCCGACTCACACTTGGCCAAATTAATTGGTAGTAAAACGAATAGTAACAGTACAACGTCACAAATAAATCTCCGAGGGGTGTCCGAGGTGTCCCCAAGTGTGAACTGTGAGTCAGTGAACTGGCAGACCGAACTGTTTGTGCCCCTGCAGGATGTGAACCCGCGGCTGCCATATTAGCGGTCGAGACGCCGAAACGTTTGAAAGTTTGATATATAACAAAACTAGCCTTTGCCCGCGGTGGCGAACGCGTTTATTCAATCTTTGTACCGTTTTCGGCTAAGGCGTTATTTTATGAACAACCCTCATAGTCTGTGTGTTGACCAGAGTCCATCGATGATAATGACAAAAACCACATCCAAATCTGTTGAGTGGTTCTCAAGTTAAAAGCATTTATTCAATCTTTGCCCTTATTTCGGCTTGGGCGTTTTTTTATTAACCACCCTTATAGCCTAGGTGTTGACCATAAAAACCATACAATGATAACAAAAAAACCCGCAATCAAATCCATTGAGTGGTTTTTGATTTCAAAAGGAAGGTACCTACATTTACAGACAGACTATCTACACTATTATATAAAGAGGAAAGACTTGTTTGTTTGTATGTTTGAGGTAAACTTTGGAACTACTGAACTGACTTTAAAAAATTTTACTTTTGTAATAAGTTACACTATTTTTTGAGTAAATTAGACTATATTTTATTTTAATGAAAATAAGTTTTCAGTCTGAAAAATCAATATTTGTGAATCAAGTCGGGAGAAAAAACGCTGCTTAGCTGCTTTTATCGGCGTGCCTTGACCAAATGGTTAGTCATACATGGACAAAAACGGTTGTTTTAATGCGGAAAAGCTATATCAGTTTAACCTGACGAAAGATTTCCATCAACAACGATCCTAACACGCCTCTCGCTAATATTAAGCTTGAAAGAGTGCTGATTGTAGGTAGTACACTACTTGAACATTGTCGCTTGTCGCTTGCCCGCTTACAATAACCACCCATATTTCACTATTCAACCCGTAATTATAATCGACATAGATATAGACATAGACATCATTTATTGGCCACATTATAACAGTTTACGTTGTACAAGGTAGGTCATATAAACATTCTTTGACAAATTAAATTTCCGTAAATTAAAAAATTAAAATGTGCATTCGATTGTTAATGGTCACTTCATTCATCACTTGTCACTTTAACTTAAAATAATCTAAAACATAAACATATCGTATGATAAGCATTAGTCATAATTGAATACAATAATGTAAAAAAAAAGGTATTAGATAATGTATAAATAACCTAAACTGAAAATGAACATTCTGAAAAACGTTTAGACATAAGTTCTTTAACCGAGTAGAATGGGTTATTTTCAAAATATTTCTTTATTTCAGCTTTGAATTTTAGGACTGGCAATCGGGTTACTTGACATGGGAGCTAATTATACATTTTTATTTTTAGTTGGGTACCTTGCTTTTGAGCCTTACTCAGTCTGGATTTCGGAATGTACAACCTTTCTTTATTTCTAGTGTTGAGGTTATGCTTATCCATGTTTTTGGGAAAGAGAGTTTTATTTGAGTGTATTTCTAGTAATGAGCTAAATATATATAAGGAAATCACGGTCATTATTTTGGTAAGTTTGAAGTATCTCCTAGCTGATGTTCGTTTATGAACTCCGTTAATAATCCGGATAGAATGCTTTTGGCAGATAAGAACCCGTTTTATATCTGCTGCATTGCCCAACACTGTGATCGAGTAGCCTAGGATCGATACAACATGAATCCCCGATGGTGTGTTAGAGGTGTTACCAAATTGTTATTATGTGTAAAAATAAGAACCTGCCGCAAACCCAAGATGCACACAATCAACACGTTGTTCGGGCTATATAACAGGGGTGTGGAAGCATTAAAACATATGTAGTATACCGTGGCAATCTATAGTTATACTGATAATAATGTAGTAAAAAGGTCGTGTCTGTACATTGACTATTTTTGAGAAATTTGAAATGAAATGTGTTAAATTAGTATTTTGGTTATGTACTTACGCCAAAATCACAGTTTTTAAAATGATTGTCTGCCTGTATGTGTTTTTGTATGTTACGTTCTAATATGAAAACAATTGAGCTAATTTTATTGCGTTTTTTTTTATTCTGATCATAGCGACCTTGGTCAAGATATGGGCTATAAGGATGTTCATAAAATAAAGCCCAACCCGAAAGCGGGGCAGAAATTGAATACACGCGGGCAGAGCCGCGGTCAAAGGCTAGTAGTTATAATAATTGTGGTTTTGTCTTCAGTACAATTCTGTTACCACATTTCATTTAAATTTTTTAAATTTTAATTATATTCAATACATACACACAACTTTTTTACTACTTACATTAACACATTAACTCGAGAAGGATTTAGATTCGCGGTTTTCTTTGTTAACATCGTAGTGACCCTGGTGAACACGTATGCTAAAAGGAGTGTTCATAAAATAACGCCCAAGCTAAAAACGGGGCAGAGATTGAATCACGCCGCCCGCGGGTGAAAGACTAGTTTATATTAATTTTGCTCTATTTGTGTTATTTATATCTTATTTACTTTTGGTTACATAACCGATTGAAAATGTTATTTTTATCTACTGAATGGACAAAAACCAAGATAACATAAATCACAGCGACGTAAAGAGCGAAATAAGTAAACAAAACTCTGACTCGAGCTTTACAGAAACAGTTTTATCCATATTTTTAATCTTGAGGGTATTTTTCGTTTTAAAATTGTTTTCGTGCACTATCATCATACCGCTGTTATTGCTCGGTCTCTTCCCATTGAATTATTTTTTGTATCGTGATAATGGCAATGTTTATTTCAATTATATATTCAATTCATTAATATTATTACTTCAGTTATTGGATCACATCCAATCACTCCACCCTAACGAACAGCTCACAAATAATTACACCTTTACACAATAGGTTACTCTTAACACAAATTTTATTAATTGTATATACAGGCTGGTCCAAATAGTGACGTCAAAGAATTTATCATAGATTCCTCACACCAAGGTGTATTCTAAAATATGCCATGTATGTTCCGTGATTTTTGGTATTTTAGAAGTTATAGTTATATAGATAGAAGTTATGATTTTTTTATGTGTATTTGCGAATTTTTTACCGCAGTGGCTTAAAAAATCATAACTTTTTTTGTGGTAAGAATTTTATATAATTTTTTTTTGTTACATAATTGTCTTGAGTCTTCCTTCCTTACGTAAAATAATCAGCTACAAAAACACCATACGAGTTACCAAAAAAAAGTTCAAAGTGAATTTTCTTGGATCGATCCCGTATTTATTTATCAACTTGTTTGTTCGTTGCATCATTTATATATAATATTTTTATTGCTAGATTTCTATATTTTATGTAGGTGTATAATTACATTTTTGTAGCCGAACCTAAATATTTCTTGTATGTATTTCGTTTATTAGTATATACATATTATTTTTTTATATTTTTTTATTCTAAAGATATTTATTGTAAAGATTAACTTTGACTTGTAGAATTTATCTATTTTACAAAATAAATATTTTGATTTAGATTTCGAGTTGGACATAGTTAAATTTTCAAAATTCTTTTAAAGTCACAAAATGGATGTTTCATTGGTTCAAACTAATTTTAAAAACTTCAGCGGCTTATGAGCTTACCAAGATATAAAAAAGTGCTCCTTAATACGCCATTTTACGATTATATCGGCTTCCAAAGTTAGGTAAAAATTGGTTAAGAAAAAGTATTGTTTGTAAAGATTGTTTTAGCTATTATTTTTTCATATTTATGTTCAACATTAGTAAAACATCATCAGAAGCATTCACATAAACATAGACTTAAACTAATACCAAATGTCTGTGAAATAAAATGATTTACAAAAATAGTTTTTTTATTGTTCACTAATCCTTCAGTTTGAACATTATTTTATTTTATTTAAATGCTTCTGGTGATTTATTACTAATGTTGGTCATAAGAATGGAAAAAATGGCTTATTTTTTACAAATAATACTTTTTCCTCACCAATTCTGTACCTAACTAACTTTGGAAGCCGATATCATCGTAAAATGGCGTATTAAGAAGCATTTCTTTTTCATTTCTTGGTAAGCTGGTAAACCGTTAAAGTTTTTAAAATTAGTTTGAACCTATGAAACATCCATTTTGTAATTTTAAAAGAATTTATCTTTGTCTATTTAGACCTGGACTGTAATGGACACCAAGCGACCAAATATAGGACCCTTCCCATGTTCTGAGTTGAACGTCTTTTTTTCTTTTCAAAATATTTCTCACCGCCACTCACAGACATTCAACTCAGAACATGATAAGTTATAAATTATAAATATTATAAACAAAGACAAAGATAAATTTAATTTCCATCTCCACAGCAAAAAGACCATACACCTCATTACTTCATATTTTTTTTCTGTCTGTCAATCATCTAGATCATTTGAACATTTTGTCACATAGTATTATAATTTATTTTTATTTTTTTTCCACTGATGCCGACAATTGTCGAAGTATATCTGGTCATATAACGTGTTTTTTATAAATATATATAATTATAAAATTGAAAGACTAAATAAGACAATAAATACTTTAAAAAAATTAAATCTTTAATTTAAGAAAATTCGAGCACATCTCTATCAATAAATATCAGATAAAATGTTAGAATATCTTTTTTCATTTGCTTCAATATGTTAAATTTTTGACATAAGTAGAAATCGTTCCTCTAATATTGATAAAGTCGTTCTAAATATAACATCATATTTTTCAGAATTGGAACCTAGTTTATTTCTGAACCCAAATCCATGTGCCACAAACTATACACACATATTTAGTTTCAAAGTAAATAATCTCCGAATCCAAGTTGCATCCGAGCTAAAGATTTATTTATTTTGTTTGCAAACCGTTTTCACAACCATTTTGCATGCAACTGGAGCCATAGATTTTGTGCCTTATCAGTCTCCCTGGCGAGCCAAGTTAAAGCTTCGCCTCCATTTAGTTAGACCCGAGGTTGGATTCACCCATCGAGCACATAACCCATAGAAGAGAAATGTTGGCCTGTCCGAGTTCACAACTAGTCAGTGGTACTGCATAGACTTGTATAACATATGCAACTCACTCCCAGGTACCGGGGATCTCTGACACACATCAATTCAAATCAAATATTTAATTTCGGACTAAGATCATAGGTATAACCTACAACTTATTAATTATGTTATCTGATTATAAATAAAATAAAACAGGCTTACATTCTTATCAGTCTTGCCCGAGACACATAGTCTCATGTGTTGTGACTTAGTGTCCCAGGATTAGACTATGTCATGTTTGCAATGACGTTCAGGAGATCGTTGACGCTGCCCCGTGTCATGTGCATCAATGAGGCAGTTCTGTTCCTGGGTACGAGTCTCAACAAACATCATACGTACCTGATGCACTACAGGAACGCGGCAGCCCCATCACTATCCTGCACCGCGTGGTGTTGACCTAGCCAATCTTGGCGGAACAAACAAACCTTGCTCTAACAAACCAAGTTAGTGTCTTTGCGCTTCTTTGCGTTAGTTGTTGCGCGATGGATTCTACAAAGATGAATGTGCTAGAATCCAGTCTTGCTCTGTTAAAACAGAACATGTCAGCGTCCCGAGAGTTTCTTTATCGTACTCGAAGCAAGTTTACAAACTCATACTGGGCAGAAGATATGTATGTACTGTACATTACAAAAGAATACATCTCTTAGAAGACATTTTTTCTATCATTTATGATTCCAATATACTATAGTTAAACATTGACATCGAGGAATCACACATCTGCATAGCCAATTAACGAAAGAAGAGAACGTCTTTTCTACTTATTCATCTGTATAATAAAAGCATCACCGGAAAACGGCACAAATAGTCACGTGACGGCTAACTGAACTCGTATAGTCTGCATTGTGATAAGGATGACAAAATGTATAGATATATTTTTTTACTATTTTAAAACGAATCAGGTAATAATAGTATTTTTTGTATCAATAAATAAATTTTGTATTTGTATTTGTAGTATTATGATTAAAGATGAAGTGGACAAAATTTAAGATCGACATCATAATTCTCACTTTTTGATTTTTTCTCAAAGAGCAAAGCTTTTGATTTAAAAAAATATTAACGATATTTGAGTGCAGTTAAGTTCGAAATAGGAGTTAAGGTATCTTGAAGTAATAAAAAAAATGTTATATTACCTATATCCATCCATCCATCCATCCATCAATCAGCCTGTTTCGTCCACTGCTGGACATAGGCCTTTACAGGATTTCGCCACTCTTGGTGGTCCTCCTGGAAGAAATGCCCATACTCTCACACGCTGGGCAGGCGGGTTGGTAAGCGCGGTGCCGAAACCCTTGCACCATTGACGCCGCTGCCCGTCACTAGTCTGTTTTATATAAGACCTGGCAATTGGGGATGGATATACCGCCATCCATCGGTCCCGGGCAATGGTGGGCCGCCTGGTTTTTCCTGAGAGCTGTTCTCTTACTCTCCCCCGAATGACTTCGGGAGGATTTGCGAGTAAGATGGTGGTACCTCCACAGTCGAGCCTGGCATCAGCTCTACCACCTAAATTATATTACCTATATATATGATCATTTATTTACTCCTGTGTACTCTCTATTGAGACAATGAAGGTATGTTTCAGCCAATAAAGCTTCCTTCTCGCTTGTGGCAGAATATAAAAGCCTCACGACTATAATACACGTTATAATAACAAACATTTTTCAGAATGTTTAAGTTGTTTATGTCGGAACCACCCATTCCGTTGTCTCGGTTCTTTCGGTGGTCGAGATAACTTTTTCAATTAATCCTCTTATTAAAATGAGCCGGAGAAAAATTGCAGCCGCGTTTTGAGCAGGAAGGGTGAAAATAATTCGGCACGTTCAAACTACAATGAAATATCTAGTAAGTGAATAATTATACCCACCAAAAAGTTAATCACGCGAGGGCTTAAAATCGCAACACAAATCTAATTAAAATGATTAATACTCGAACTTTATAGAATAACAAAGTGAAAGCAGCTTGTATCTAGTTTCAAATATGTATCATAATTTGACTGTTGATTTACCGCATTTATCGCACATATTGTGCTCTAACCAGTAGTTCTTATACTTTGTCGAATAAATTTGTGAAAGTAGACGATATTTAGGTTTTTAATGTTATGTTTTGTATGAGTTTAATGTTATGTTATCTATGAGAAACGGCAAAATTTGTAGAATGAAGAAAAAAATGTTTTTTTACCTCTTTCCTAAAGTGCAATATTTTATCATAAAAATTGGCATATTAGTACTTTAACAGACCAAGTTCACACTAAAAGTTAACCAGTTAAGATACTAAGAAATAATTTGGCCAAGTGCGAGCCGGACTCGCGCACAAAGGGTACCGTACTACCGGGTGCAGAACTTTAAAAAGATTATGATAAACTGGCTTTTGCCCGCGGCTCCGCCTGCGTGTCATTCGGTTTAACGACATGCTTTTTTCCGGGATAAAAAGTAGCCTATGTGTTAAGATAAGGTATAAGCTATATCCATTCTAAATTTCATCCAAATCCGTGCAGCCGTTTCAGCGTGAAAGAGTAACAAACACACACACCACACACCCTCACACACACACACACAAACATTCGCATTTATAATATTAGTGTGATAATAACGATTTAAATGCCAAAGCAACATCAAGGCTACAAAAAACAAATCAAATCAAATCAAATCAAATCATTTATTTGTGAGTCACAGGTTAGTGGTTAGATAGCAAGTACATAGGTTTCGTCTCTCCGTGCTCTGCCACATGGCGTACAAATATTCACACAGAAAATAAAATATACACAATTATGTCACATTTTATATAAAATAATTAGTCACTTATAATAAAATTAACATGCATATACCTTTGGACTCACTGTGCATCGGACAAATATTCATTTACGCTATAATAAGTTTTGTCGTGTAAAAAGTTTTTAAGATGCGTTTTAAACATTTGGATGTCTTCTGCATCTCTTATAGCCTTTGGTAACTTATTATAGATAGAGGGTGCCATTCCAAAAACACTTTTTCTGAAGAGTGCTTTTTTGTGTTGAAAGCTACAGATTTTGTTTCCGTAGCGTTTGCTTTTAAAGTGGTCAAAAAGATTAAAATTGAATTTTACAAATACCGCCATTTCGTAGATATATAGTGACGGCAACGTAAAAATTTTGAAATTTTTAAAATGTGGCTTGCAAGTTTCCGTGCTCCTAATTTTACTTATAGCACGAATGCACCTTTTTGGGGCTTTGAAAATTGTTTCCCTGTTTGTTGCGTTGCCCCAAAATATAACCTCGTAACGTAGGGTGGAATCCACATAACCTTTATAGGCAGTAACTACTGCGTCTTCACTAACTATTTTAGTTAAGTTGTGAAGTGCATATGAAAATTTATTTAGCTTTGAGCATATGTGGTCAATTTAGGCTTGCCATGACATTTTTCTATCTATGTGTAGACCTAGAAATTTTATTGTTTCAGTTTCTTCAATTTTATTGTTAATATATTTTATGTCAATAGGAGAATTATTTGTTTGTTGTTCAAATGTCATTATCTTCGTCTTTTTCAAATTAATTAAAAGTTTATTATTGTTGAGCCACTGTATTATGTCTTTCAGGGTGGTATTTATTTCGCTTTCAAATTTACCTACATTTTCACTTTTAAATAACACCGTGCTATCATCGGCAAATAGAACCATGGGATGTGTTGTGATTTGAGGTAGGTAATTTATGTAGAATAAATTATACACAAATTCTTGTACTTTTATTCCACATATATTTATTTTTATTCTAACTTAGGCTACCGGTTTCGTATTACACATCATCGGGCCAACAAATTATTAATTATAACATGACAGAAAGAAAACAAAAGAAAACATTTTTAACAAGCAAATATAAAATAAACAGACATATATAAACAGAACAGACTTAAAACAGACTTTAAACAGACTATAAACAGACTTTATGTAGGCCAGAAATAATAGCGGCCCTAAAACACTTCCCTGTGGAACGCCGCAACGATTATCATTATCGTCTGAATAGTAAGCTTTTTCAGTTTTAGTTTTTAAGCATATTCTGTCGATTCTAGTTTTTTGTTTCCGATTTGTTAGATAAGATTTAATAAGGTTAAGTGCTTTACCTCTGATCCCATATTTTTCTAATTTATTTAATAATATGTCATGATTCACGTAGTCAAAAGCTTTTGTTAGATCCATATAGAGAGCAGCTACAGGGATACGTTTGTCCATGCTTGTTAATATTGTAACTAAAAATTCATATATGGCCACGTTTATTGATTTATTTTGTCTAAATCCCATTTGCTTTGGTGAAAATATGTTGTACTTCTCTAGATAAGAGTAAATATTTTTATAGATTACCTTCTCAAAAATTTTAGAAAATATTGGTATCAACGCTATGGGTCTATAATAATTCATATTTTCTCTATAAATTTTCTTAAACAATGGTATGATAATTGACAGTTTAAGTTTATCGGGATATGTTCCTTCATCAATACAAAGATTTATAATGTAGCTTAGTATTGGAGCAATGATGAAAGCAACGTGTTTTATAATAGTAGTTGTTATTTCATCATATCCTGTGCTTTTTGTGTTTTTTAATGATTGTATTATTTTATATATTTCATCTGGAGTTGTGGGTTTAATAAATATAGAATTTGAGTTATTATTTGTAACGTTGAATTTTTTTGGGTCATTACATTCTGTGGTTTTGTCATTAGTTGCTGTTTCATTGACAAAGTAACTATTAAAGGATTGAGCTATTTCATGTGGATCAAATAATATTTGTCCATTATAATTAATTTTGTCGATATATTCCTTCATAACTCTTGATTTTGATTTGTTTATAATGTTCCAGGTAGCTTTGCATTTATTGTTAGAAGTTTTTATGAAATAATTATTTTGAGATTTTTGTGTTAGTTTTATTATTGATTTTAATCTATTAGCATACTGCTGAAGTTTTAGTTTTGATGCGTTTGTACGAAATCGTCTATAATTCCATAGAAGCTCTCGTTTTCTTTTACCGCATTGTTTTAATCCTTTTGAAAACCATTGGATTTTTTGGTTTATTGAAAATTTTACTTTGATTTTTGGAAAGCATAAGAAGTACAGGAGTTTAAAAATATCGTAAAATTGTTCAAACGTTTCATTGGCATTGTTGGATCTTTTTATGTCATAAAAAGTGATAGATTGTAAATATTCTTCAAATTTCTTTATATTTTCCATACTATAATCTCGTTTAATTACGTACCAGTATTGTAGTGTATATGATTTCTTTACTGGACAAGTAAGAAGTTGTACACAGTGATCGGATAGAGCTAGTTCAATAACTTCACTTTTGCAGCCACGTATATTGTGAAAAACATTATCTAAGCAAGTTCCACTGGCTAGACGAGTTGGTTGATTTATTGCAATTTTCAATTTATAACTTTGTAGAATGTGTTTCAAGGTCTCTGTGTTTTTGGTCTTATTTAGCGTGTCGATATTAAAATCTCCACATAGATAATTTTTTTCTTATTATTTAAACAAGGCACTTAAACAGTAGCACCTGTCAAAAAATTTGGCATAGTCTGCGTACGTAACTCCGTCTTCAAAACTTCTCTATTCGTTTTATTTTCGGCCTTCGTAAATTTGACCACGTGTCCAATTTTAGATCACAGCTTCAATGGCTCCCAATAGGTCTCAGACGTGATTCTCATATCCTTTCTCTTTTGTATGCTACACTGTTTAATCCTTCAACACCACCTTTAACTCAAAGACTGTTTTAAATATCTTCACTCTACTCATGACCGTACTTTACGATCTTCTAAAACTCTCCTTCTGGCCACTCCTTCTCATCCTTCCACATTTTATAGCAACTCTTGGAGAGTTAAAGCTATACGTCTGTGGAATGATTTACCTATCACCATTAAGCGTGTTCCCTCGTTGCCTGTCTTCAAGAGACTGGTAAAAGATCATTTTCTCTTTTTTTTTGTTTGATAAACACTTGTACTTGTCCACTTATTTATATTAATTTCCCTTACCGGTTTCGCTGTTAAAGCATTATCAAAGGTTTGATTTGAACCTTTGATAATGCTTTAACAGCGAAACCGGTTATCAAAGGTTTGATTTGAACCTTTGATAATGCTTTAACAGCGAAACCGGTAAGGGAAATTAATATAAATAAGTGGACAAGTACAAGTGTTTATCAAACAAAAAATGTTTCAAAAGTTCCACCAAGTGCCAACAATCACGAGCATCAACTCCATCATTTTCTCTCTTTTTAACTTCCTTGTCTGACTTGATTCTTCTGCATCTAACTCAGCTGTTGTGTTTTTATATGTCTCCTTTCATATAGTTTATGTATTATTTATATACTTTTGTATGTAATATGAATATATATTAGTTTATATAACTATTCTATATTCTATTTAAGTATTTATGTGTAGGGTTTGTTTTGTATATTTTGCTTTTATGTACACCGCCTTCGCGTTTTTCCCGTACAATAATTCCACCCAAAGGTTATATATTACATAATAATGAAGATCTAAATAAAATAAAAACCGGCCAAGTGCGTGTCGGGCCACGTGCGATGTAGGGTTCCGTAGTTGCCCGGTACATATAAGTTGGTCTACTAAATACTGACCGCGCCAAACTTCTGGTCCCATACATTATAGAGGGCCAAAAGTTTGGCGCGACCTGTACTCGTAAACCTGTAAAGCCTACTTAGCTGTGATAGTTTTCCTTTTAAATTCATTATATATGCTACTTCTGTAATTTTTTTTACATTTCTATAAACAACCGCTTAGCTAGCAGGGGGGGGGATGCTCCACTCAAACTAAAATTTTCACTTTAAAGCTTACAATACAATACAATACAATATTCTTTATTGCACACCAAAAAAGAAATAAAAAACAATAAATTTTAAAATATAAGTTAACAGGGTACAATTGGCGGTCTTATCACTAAAAGCGATCTCTTCCAGACAACCTTTGGATGGAAGAACTCTTAAAAATGAAAAGGTGTATAGGCGGTGCACAGAATAACAGTTTTAAAATAAAATAAAGCATTTTGATTAAAATGTAAATATATAATATACATAAACAATAAATAATTTTATATATATTTATAAATAAATTATATATTATATATATATAAATATGTATTAATATAGGGACAAATAGAAACAATGAACTTTAAGATCAAAGTGAAAGATAATGCTGTTTGACTAGGGTTTTGAATGACTGTTAATGAAACTTAATATTTCGACAACGGATCTCTAAATCGAAAAATGGTTTTCACACACCCATAATGTTTTTGAACGGCCTATCCAACGATATCCCACATTATGGGATAGACGAGAAAAAAAATCAACCCCAGTTTAAGTGTATGAGAGGTACCATTAAAAAAAAATTTTTTTCAAGATTTTATTTGACCATTTTGTCGGCGTAATTAATATTTATATTCACACCAAATTACAGCTTTCTAGTACTAATAGTCTCTGCGCTAAGCCGTGGACAGACGGACAGAGGGACATGGCGAAACTCTGAGGGTTTCTTGTCGGACTACGAAACCCTAAAAAGAGACATAATCTTGCTAAGTTTCTTGCTCTTCTTCTTCGCAAACCTAATCGAAAGGGCGGAGTTAGGCATATATACTTATATGTATATATATAACGTATTTAGTATATGGGTAGCTATCATTATCATATAGTAGGTATATACCTATATATTATTGTATACATTACTTATGTAGTTTATGTACGTGTATTAACTTATTAATATATACCGAAAACCCAATTTATATTGTATTCTCCTCTTTAAAATTTAATAATTTTACTTATTTAATATATTCTAACGTGCGATAAGTGTATTTATATACCTGTCGCAGGCATCTTGTTAAATTCAGTGACTTACTAAATGACTAGGCTTTTGGGTTAAATGGTGGTCATAAAAAAATAACCAAATTCTAACCTAAGCTACCGCCTCTCTTCTGCTTGATTTAACCAAATGCCTGCGTCATATCTACATTGCAAAAATAAAGTATTCATCTCATTCAAAGAATAAAATAGTTATTTATTTATAAGCCAATCGTGAAGTTTGTTTCTAAATTTCTAATACCCTACTATTTTTTCATCGACCGACCGTAGAGCATGCCCTGATTTTAAATGAAAACCTTTCGTTCAAATCTATTCGTTTGTTTCCGATTTATTAGAGAATTTCGTGTTTGTAGTACAAAATTCCCCTGAAATTTGAAACATTTTAAGTCCCCGTTCCCCATTTCCTCGTCAAGTGCCGAAGGTCGCTAAACAGAGAACTTTTAAATTAAAAATGTTTCGCTTCGTGAAACACTTACAGGATGATATGACATGTTTCACAACAATAGCCCGTGAGCTACGATTAAAAAACCCAGTTTCAGTCTTAAAAGCCTCAGTTGGAAGTTGCTTTCAAGCGGTAGGCTTTGTTGAGACTTAGTATTAAGAAAGTCAAGTGAATTATCTCAAGACTTTCAATTTAAATTTTAAATCAGGTACTTTATTTCATACTCGTAGTACTGAAAGTGTATAAACAAATTTTGTATATTTTTCATTTTTATTAAAATTTAAACACTTTGTAAAACCTACTGCAAATAGCCGAACTAATGCAAAAAGAAGAAAATAGGTATATTTATGTAGTTTCACATTTTCTACACATATTAACAAATTTTTCAACACACTTGCTTATAAAGTGGTCATTATTGCAGCGTTCTTAGGGTCATCCTAATGCAGCATATTAAACACGCGTGCTTTTTACTTGACATTATCGCACTAGTGTTTTTTTACATTACAGTTTTTTTAAATCTTAGCAAAGAGTTTTGATGTCTTGAGAAATATTAATTATTAATAAATTGTTTTTACGAATAAATAAACTATCTCAGTTAAAATACAATAAATTAGTACATTACGATACGAGAGCGATGAAACGTTTTCTGACGAGTGTGAGTTTGCGGCACGAGCCGAAGGTGCAAGCGCAGCGTACGTAAAGCGGTCATTTTACGCACGGTGTGCTATAAAATCATTTAATTTTAGCAAATTATTTCTTTTTATCAACAAATTATCTAAAGTTTTTGTTGTATATACAAAAAAATATTCTGTTTGTTAATATTTAATATTTGCCTGTTTGGCGGATGCATCAGTGTCGCTATCTCCATCTGTGCGCGCATAAAAAAAATCTCCGCCGCCATTGTACAAAGGAAATTGTCATAACAGCTGTGGTTTCGATTATGTGGAAAAATAAGACGGTAAAATTTTATTATTTTTCCTCGCAAGTGTGTTGAAAAACGTCGTATGAAACGCGTGAGCAACGCAGCTCACTTGTATCATAATGTACTATTACGAAATCATACGTTGATGAAAAAACATTTGAACTCTCAACCTTAAAAAAACGTGAAACAATTTTTTTATTCCTGTTTGTTTTTTTTAGGAAAGTTGTTGACTATGGACAGTAGATTGTAATAGAAGTTTATGCTACAAGCGCGTAAAGGAGGCAATAGCTTACAATGAACGATTTGAAACACGAGCAATAAGCGAGTGTTTTAAACTTTACGAGTAAGTTATTGTCCTTACGCACGTGTATCATACTACGTTTTTCAATGCATATTGTGAGTAAATAAATGAAACGTATTGTAATAAAAAAACAAAAATAAATACTCCAAATGAACTTGAGGCGGGCATTCTTTTCAAACAGGATATAATATAATGAGTAGCATTCTTTTCTTTTTTTTTGCACGCAAGTTGCCAACTTGAAGGAAATAAGTTGCTTTCATTTTGATGCGTTTGAAGGCTGCTTTCAGTCATCCCACCCACCCATCAGCCTGTTTCGTCCACTGCTGGACATAGGCCTTTCCAGGATTTCGCCACTCTTGGCGGTCCTCCTGGAAGAAATGCCCATACTCACACACGCTGGGCAGGCGGGTTGGTGAGCGCGGTGCCGAAACCCTTGCACCAGTGACGCCGCTGCCCGTCACTAGTCTGTTTTATATAAGGCCCGGCAATTGGGGATGGATATACCACCATCCATCGGTCCCAGGCAATGGTGGGCCGCCTGGTTTTTTTGCCTGAGAGCTTTCCTCTTACTCTCCCCGAATAAATTCGGGAGGATTTCCGAATAAGATGGTGGTACCTCCACAGTCGAGCCCGGCATTAGCTCTACCACCTCCACTTTCAGTCATGTATAACATTAATTCGAATAATTCCAATAATTTAAACAACAATGGCTACCCAAAATTTGCTATTCTTTAGATAAAAAGAATGTCGTTAACAAGGAAGACCGATCGATAGCATGGTATTTTTTTAAATAATGTACAGAAAATGAAAGTGGCCGGTTTCATTTTGCGAACTCGCACATTATAACTTTTTGTCAGCAAGTTCTTATTCATATTGCTATTAAAATATGAGGTTACCTACTAAGAAGTTTATTTTAACCAGATTCCAGTATCCTTCTTTTACCTATATATTATCAAAAGAAATTAAAAAGTAAAAATCAGGTAAGAATTGGTTAATTAAGTTTCATAAGTATTTTCAATTTGTAAAGTCACTAATTACCTACTCTAAATGTCATCTTAACAGTTTTCATTTCATTTCATCAAACTGAACGCAGCCTATAAACGTATCAAACTGAAACCAGCTCATTTCATCAAGTTTATCTATGGTACACAACACAAGATAAGACTGGCAACTGTTTTCGATAAATTAAAAAAAAACATACCTCAGACATGGCTGTATGAGCAAAGTTCAGTTTGCCTTCTCACCATGTAGGGGAACAAAAATAAAATAAAAATTGAAAATAAAACACTCGTGCGGTAAAGTTGGCTTTGACAACAGAATCAGATTAGACGCATATAAAACAGAACCTTACGATCACTTGCATAGAAATAGTAGTTTTTGAAACTGGTACCAAAAAAAGGTTATTAAAAACATGAGTATCAGTTTAAATAAGAGAGTTTTAATACCTAGTTATGTATAGTTTCATACACTACGTAATCTAAAGTCATCCCTACTAACCTGGTTACATAATCTTGTTAAATTTTTCGTAGCCATTTTAGTATTTCTTGTAACAGCTTGTTCTAAAAGTGATCGTAATTTCCGTCGACGTTATTTCCAGAATGTCAGGTGGAGTCAAATTATCATCACCATCACTGCTGTCAGTAATTTTAGGGCAAAATAATACTTTTAAACCTCTAAAACCACAGTAAATAACTAATAAATTTTCTCGTAAACTATGGCACCGAAATCCAACACAAGTCCAACGTGCATGCGCCCTGGCAAGCGCCGCATAACGGCCATAAACAATACCTGGCCGAAAATAAAGTTGAACTGTGACCTCCTTAGGTGTTTTGTACGTATTGGAGAATATTATTTATAAACCTCATTGGTATTAGATATTAAACCTCAGACATGGCTGTATGTAATGGGAACTAACCATTGCCTTCCTAGTTAGTATCACATGTACTGTAATCTTAGAAAAAGTTATTTTTAGCATTATGTTGTTTGGAGACCTATCCTCAACGAGCTATAGCTATAGGTCGTTGCCTATATTAGGTATATATTTTTTTCTGTTTTAGAGACGTTCGTGAAACATTTTTTTCAATATGTAAGTAGTTTTGAGTTCATAATGAGGATTTTAAATAAATAAATTTTACGATATGAGGTTAGATAAAATACTAATAATAATATCGTCACGACATGAGTCCCCGAGGGGCTGTTAGACGTCACAGTCCACACTCGTCACCTTTCGACGGTTATTACGTTCCAGTGTGATTGATGGTGAGCCTTACCGTCGTACCTTGCGGCACAAATATTGCCCCAGACCAAACACAAAGCGCCTCCACGGAATAAAAACCCGCGATCTCTGGATTAGAAGTCGGAGCACTCGAAACAGAAGACCACATAGTGGTTTCGTTTAAAGATACTCGTAGCTGTGCTGTGTCCAGTTACTGTAACTCCGATACAAAGCGAGGCGCGGCTGCTATGGGCGCTTTGTGCTCTGTCGTGTCGGTGACAGCGGAAACTTGCCTCTCATAAGTTTCTGTACCTCAGAGGGGCGGGGGGCTGCACACCTACTTGGCCCCACGCGCTGTCGAACGTTACGTTCTGATTCTTTAGTTTACACATAGACATAATAAATCTGTCTGTCCGACGTAAATTTATCATTATATTACCTAGTAGTTCGCGCCGAATTGCGATCACCCGATTCGCGCTTGACCAATTTAGCTCATGTTTGAACAAATTTTTTTTGCCTTACAATTCGCCTGCAATGGTGAATGGCAGGTCCAGTGCTTCAACTTGGCTCAGTGCTATTTCCATGAATCCAAGATGTTCAGTTAAATAAATCAAGTTAAATGTAAAGGATTCTGCCGAAATAAAAGCTACATCAAAACCATAAATGTCTAAAAGTTCGAGAGTAACGAGATATTTGCGTTTTTGTGACATGCTCTGTACATGAATTTGTTTACAGTTAATAATAGAAAAATATTGAATCTACTTGTACGAGTACGTTGTCCCACTAATCTATCACGCTGCCGGTTTCATAGATTTATCGAAAACCAGCACCGTGATCATTCATAATAAGTAAATATTAGTGGAACAACGTACAAGCAGTTTCAATATTTTTGTAATAATACAGCATCAATCGCTTGTATAAAGTTACTCAGCTTGTACAAAGTTACACAGCTGAACTGCATGTTAAGTACGTAAACATTATAAGCATGAATCGGAACGATAAAGTAAAAACCGGCCAAGTGCGTGTCGGGCCACGCGCAATGTAGGGTTCCATAGTTGCCCGGTACATATAAGTTGGTCTACTAATACAGACCGCGCCAAACTTCTGGTCCCATACATTATAGGGGGCCAAAAGTTTGGCGCGACCTGTACTAGTAAACCTGTAAAGCCTACTTAGCTGTAATAGTTTTCCTTTTAAATTCATTATATATACTACTTGTGTGAATTTTTTCACATTTCTATAAACAACCGTTTAGCCGGCAGGGGGGCAGGGACGCTCCACTCTAACTAAAATTTTCACTTTAAAGCTTAATATTGTACCAACGGATCTCTAAATCAAAAAATGGTTTTCACTCACCCATAATGTTTTTGAACGGCCTATTCAACGATACACCACACTATGGGATAGACGAGAAAAAAAAAATCATCCCCAATTTACTTGTATGAGAGGAACCCTTAAATTTTTTTTTCTCATGATTTTATTTTACCGTTTCGGCGTCGTGATTAATATTATATCCATGCCAAATTACAGCTTTCTAGTACTAATAGTCTCTGCGCTAAGCCGCGGACAGACGGACAGACGGACATGGCGAAACTACGGAACCCTAATAAAAAGACATAATGACAACTCATTGGTCAATCATAGAGTCCTCGCCACCACTGAATTCCGATGGATTTAGGTTCATATTCCAAAGCCAATAAAGACTTCCTCGCAGGACTTCAGTGGTGGCGCGGACTCTAGCCATCGACAGTTCTCAGGATGGGGGTCATTCGTACGTTCAAAACCATTTATTTAAATATATTTTTTTCTGAAAAACTTACTTTTCCTCCCAGACATTAAAAAATCATGCAATTTTTTCTAAGATACAACCTTTTGCTCTTTGTACGTACTTTGATTTCTTGAACATGCCGTTAGAACGAAAAAATTGCCAACTGCCATGATCCTTTCATGCCATTCCGATCAACGATACTCGAGTTATCGTCGAACAAACATTCATACATACATACATACAAACGACGGATTGTTACAATAGAATCGGAGAACTTCGCTCGCTTGTTCAGTTAAAACGTTTACCCAACAGTAGACTGTAAAAAATCAACCCCAGTTTAAGTGTATGAGAGGTACCATTAAAAAAAAATTTTTTTCAAGATTTTATTTGACCATTTTGTCGGCGTAATTAATATTTATATTCACACCAAATTACAGCTTTCTAGTACTAATAGTCTCTGCGCTAAGCCGTGGACAGACGGACAGAGGGACATGGCGAAACTCTGAGGGTTTCTTGTCGGACTACGAAACCCTAAAAAGAGACATAATCTTGCTAAGTTTCTTGCTCTTCTTCTTCGCAAACCTAATCGAAAGGGCGGAGTTAGGCATATATACTTATATGTATATATATAACGTATTTAGTATATGGGTAGCTATCATTATCATATAGTAGGTATATACCTATATATTATTGTATACATTACTTATGTAGTTTATGTACGTGTATTAACTTATTAATATATACCGAAAACCCAATTTATATTGTATTCTCCTCTTTAAAATTTAATAATTTTACTTATTTAATATATTCTAACGTGCGATAAGTGTATTTATATACCTGTCGCAGGCATCTTGTTAAATTCAGTGACTTACTAAATGACTAGGCTTTTGGGTTAAATGGTGGTCATAAAAAAATAACCAAATTCTAACCTAAGCTACCGCCTCTCTTCTGCTTGATTTAACCAAATGCCTGCGTCATATCTACATTGCAAAAATAAAGTATTCATCTCATTCAAAGAATAAAATAGTTATTTATTTATAAGCCAATCGTGAAGTTTGTTTCTAAATTTCTAATACCCTACTATTTTTTCATCGACCGACCGTAGAGCATGCCCTGATTTTAAATGAAAACCTTTCGTTCAAATCTATTCGTTTGTTTCCGATTTATTAGAGAATTTCGTGTTTGTAGTACAAAATTCCCCTGAAATTTGAAACATTTTAAGTCCCCGTTCCCCATTTCCTCGTCAAGTGCCGAAGGTCGCTAAACAGAGAACTTTTAAATTAAAAATGTTTCGCTTCGTGAAACACTTACAGGATGATATGACATGTTTCACAACAATAGCCCGTGAGCTACGATTAAAAAACCCAGTTTCAGTCTTAAAAGCCTCAGTTGGAAGTTGCTTTCAAGCGGTAGGCTTTGTTGAGACTTAGTATTAAGAAAGTCAAGTGAATTATCTCAAGACTTTCAATTTAAATTTTAAATCAGGTACTTTATTTCATACTCGTAGTACTGAAAGTGTATAAACAAATTTTGTATATTTTTCATTTTTATTAAAATTTAAACACTTTGTAAAACCTACTGCAAATAGCCGAACTAATGCAAAAAGAAGAAAATAGGTATATTTATGTAGTTTCACATTTTCTACACATATTAACAAATTTTTCAACACACTTGCTTATAAAGTGGTCATTATTGCAGCGTTCTTAGGGTCATCCTAATGCAGCATATTAAACACGCGTGCTTTTTACTTGACATTATCGCACTAGTGTTTTTTTACATTACAGTTTTTTTAAATCTTAGCAAAGAGTTTTGATGTCTTGAGAAATATTAATTATTAATAAATTGTTTTTACGAATAAATAAACTATCTCAGTTAAAATACAATAAATTAGTACATTACGATACGAGAGCGATGAAACGTTTTCTGACGAGTGTGAGTTTGCGGCACGAGCCGAAGGTGCAAGCGCAGCGTACGTAAAGCGGTCATTTTACGCACGGTGTGCTATAAAATCATTTAATTTTAGCAAATTATTTCTTTTTATCAACAAATTATCTAAAGTTTTTGTTGTATATACAAAAAAATATTCTGTTTGTTAATATTTAATATTTGCCTGTTTGGCGGATGCATCAGTGTCGCTATCTCCATCTGTGCGCGCATAAAAAAAATCTCCGCCGCCATTGTACAAAGGAAATTGTCATAACAGCTGTGGTTTCGATTATGTGGAAAAATAAGACGGTAAAATTTTATTATTTTTCCTCGCAAGTGTGTTGAAAAACGTCGTATGAAACGCGTGAGCAACGCAGCTCACTTGTATCATAATGTACTATTACGAAATCATACGTTGATGAAAAAACATTTGAACTCTCAACCTTAAAAAAACGTGAAACAATTTTTTTATTCCTGTTTGTTTTTTTTAGGAAAGTTGTTGACTATGGACAGTAGATTGTAATAGAAGTTTATGCTACAAGCGCGTAAAGGAGGCAATAGCTTACAATGAACGATTTGAAACACGAGCAATAAGCGAGTGTTTTAAACTTTACGAGTAAGTTATTGTCCTTACGCACGTGTATCATACTACGTTTTTCAATGCATATTGTGAGTAAATAAATGAAACGTATTGTAATAAAAAAACAAAAATAAATACTCCAAATGAACTTGAGGCGGGCATTCTTTTCAAACAGGATATAATATAATGAGTAGCATTCTTTTCTTTTTTTTTGCACGCAAGTTGCCAACTTGAAGGAAATAAGTTGCTTTCATTTTGATGCGTTTGAAGGCTGCTTTCAGTCATCCCACCCACCCATCAGCCTGTTTCGTCCACTGCTGGACATAGGCCTTTCCAGGATTTCGCCACTCTTGGTGGTCCTCCTGGAAGAAATGCCCATACTCACACACGCTGGGCAGGCGGGTTGGTGAGCGCGGTGCCGAAACCCTTGCACCAGTGACGCCGCTGCCCGTCACTAGTCTGTTTTATATAAGGCCCGGCAATTGGGGATGGATATACCACCATCCATCGGTCCCAGGCAATGGTGGGCCGCCTGGTTTTTTTGCCTGAGAGCTGTCCTCTTACTCTCCCCGAATAAATTCGGGAGGATTTCCGAATAAGATGGTGGTACCTCCACAGTCGAGCCCGGCATTAGCTCTACCACCTCCACTTTCAGTCATGTATAACATTAATTCGAATAATTCCAATAATTTAAACAACAATGGCTACCCAAAATTTGCTATTCTTTAGATAAAAAGAATGTCGTTAACAAGGAAGACCGATCGATAGCATGGTATTTTTTTAAATAATGTACAGAAAATGAAAGTGGCCGGTTTCATTTTGCGAACTCGCACATTATAACTTTTTGTCAGCAAGTTCTTATTCATATTGCTATTAAAATATGAGGTTACCTACTAAGAAGTTTATTTTAACCAGATTCCAGTATCCTTCTTTTACCTATATATTATCAAAAGAAATTAAAAAGTAAAAATCAGGTAAGAATTGGTTAATTAAGTTTCATAAGTATTTTCAATTTGTAAAGTCACTAATTACCTACTCTAAATGTCATCTTAACAGTTTTCATTTCATTTCATCAAACTGAACGCAGCCTATAAACGTATCAAACTGAAACCAGCTCATTTCATCAAGTTTATCTATGGTACACAACACAAGATAAGACTGGCAACTGTTTTCGATAAATTAAAAAAAAACATACCTCAGACATGGCTGTATGAGCAAAGTTCAGTTTGCCTTCTCACCATGTAGGGGAACAAAAATAAAATAAAAATTGAAAATAAAACACTCGTGCGGTAAAGTTGGCTTTGACAACAGAATCAGATTAGACGCATATAAAACAGAACCTTACGATCACTTGCATAGAAATAGTAGTTTTTGAAACTGGTACCAAAAAAAGGTTATTAAAAACATGAGTATCAGTTTAAATAAGAGAGTTTTAATACCTAGTTATGTATAGTTTCATACACTACGTAATCTAAAGTCATCCCTACTAACCTGGTTACATAATCTTGTTAAATTTTTCGTAGCCATTTTAGTATTTCTTGTAACAGCTTGTTCTAAAAGTGATCGTAATTTCCGTCGACGTTATTTCCAGAATGTCAGGTGGAGTCAAATTATCATCACCATCACTGCTGTCAGTAATTTTAGGGCAAAATAATACTTTTAAACCTCTAAAACCACAGTAAATAACTAATAAATTTTCTCGTAAACTATGGCACCGAAATCCAACACAAGTCCAACGTGCATGCGCCCTGGCAAGCGCCGCATAACGGCCATAAACAATACCTGGCCGAAAATAAAGTTGAACTGTGACCTCCTTAGGTGTTTTGTACGTATTGGAGAATATTATTTATAAACCTCATTGGTATTAGATATTAAACCTCAGACATGGCTGTATGTAATGGGAACTAACCATTGCCTTCCTAGTTAGTATCACATGTACTGTAATCTTAGAAAAAGTTATTTTTAGCATTATGTTGTTTGGAGACCTATCCTCAACGAGCTATAGCTATAGGTCGTTGCCTATATTAGGTATATATTTTTTTCTGTTTTAGAGACGTTCGTGAAACATTTTTTTCAATATGTAAGTAGTTTTGAGTTCATAATGAGGATTTTAAATAAATAAATTTTACGATATGAGGTTAGATAAAATACTAATAATAATATCGTCACGACATGAGTCCCCGAGGGGCTGTTAGACGTCACAGTCCACACTCGTCACCTTTCGACGGTTATTACGTTCCAGTGTGATTGATGGTGAGCCTTACCGTCGTACCTTGCGGCACAAATATTGCCCCAGACCAAACACAAAGCGCCTCCACGGAATAAAAACCCGCGATCTCTGGATTAGAAGTCGGAGCACTCGAAACAGAAGACCACATAGTGGTTTCGTTTAAAGATACTCGTAGCTGTGCTGTGTCCAGTTACTGTAACTCCGATACAAAGCGAGGCGCGGCTGCTATGGGCGCTTTGTGCTCTGTCGTGTCGGTGACAGCGGAAACTTGCCTCTCATAAGTTTCTGTACCTCAGAGGGGCGGGGGGCTGCACACCTACTTGGCCCCACGCGCTGTCGAACGTTACGTTCTGATTCTTTAGTTTACACATAGACATAATAAATCTGTCTGTCCGACGTAAATTTATCATTATATTACCTAGTAGTTCGCGCCGAATTGCGATCACCCGATTCGCGCTTGACCAATTTAGCTCATGTTTGAACAAATTTTTTTTGCCTTACAATTCGCCTGCAATGGTGAATGGCAGGTCCAGTGCTTCAACTTGGCTCAGTGCTATTTCCATGAATCCAAGATGTTCAGTTAAATAAATCAAGTTAAATGTAAAGGATTCTGCCGAAATAAAAGCTACATCAAAACCATAAATGTCTAAAAGTTCGAGAGTAACGAGATATTTGCGTTTTTGTGACATGCTCTGTACATGAATTTGTTTACAGTTAATAATAGAAAAATATTGAATCTACTTGTACGAGTACGTTGTCCCACTAATCTATCACGCTGCCGGTTTCATAGATTTATCGAAAACCAGCACCGTGATCATTCATAATAAGTAAATATTAGTGGAACAACGTACAAGCAGTTTCAATATTTTTGTAATAATACAGCATCAATCGCTTGTATAAAGTTACTCAGCTTGTACAAAGTTACACAGCTGAACTGCATGTTAAGTACGTAAACATTATAAGCATGAATCGGAACGATAAAGTAAAAACCGGCCAAGTGCGTGTCGGGCCACGCGCAATGTAGGGTTCCATAGTTGCCCGGTACATATAAGTTGGTCTACTAATACAGACCGCGCCAAACTTCTGGTCCCATACATTATAGGGGGCCAAAAGTTTGGCGCGACCTGTACTAGTAAACCTGTAAAGCCTACTTAGCTGTAATAGTTTTCCTTTTAAATTCATTATATATACTACTTGTGTGAATTTTTTCACATTTCTATAAACAACCGTTTAGCCGGCAGGGGGGCAGGGACGCTCCACTCTAACTAAAATTTTCACTTTAAAGCTTAATATTGTACCAACGGATCTCTAAATCAAAAAATGGTTTTCACTCACCCATAATGTTTTTGAACGGCCTATTCAACGATACACCACACTATGGGATAGACGAGAAAAAAAAAATCATCCCCAATTTACTTGTATGAGAGGAACCCTTAAATTTTTTTTTCTCATGATTTTATTTTACCGTTTCGGCGTCGTGATTAATATTATATCCATGCCAAATTACAGCTTTCTAGTACTAATAGTCTCTGCGCTAAGCCGCGGACAGACGGACAGACGGACATGGCGAAACTACGGAACCCTAATAAAAAGACATAATGACAACTCATTGGTCAATCATAGAGTCCTCGCCACCACTGAATTCCGATGGATTTAGGTTCATATTCCAAAGCCAATAAAGACTTCCTCGCAGGACTTCAGTGGTGGCGCGGACTCTAGCCATCGACAGTTCTCAGGATGGGGGTCATTCGTACGTTCAAAACCATTTATTTAAATATATTTTTTTCTGAAAAACTTACTTTTCCTCCCAGACATTAAAAAATCATGCAATTTTTTCTAAGATACAACCTTTTGCTCTTTGTACGTACTTTGATTTCTTGAACATGCCGTTAGAACGAAAAAATTGCCAACTGCCATGATCCTTTCATGCCATTCCGATCAACGATACTCGAGTTATCGTCGAACAAACATTCATACATACATACATACAAACGACGGATTGTTACAATAGAATCGGAGAACTTCGCTCGCTTGTTCAGTTAAAACGTTTACCCAACAGTAGACTGTCGCTGAGCCGGGATCTTGACTAAACCACAATTCGGTATGAGACCACCACAAATCACCGTTGCTGCATTGGTTAGTGATTTTGTATGAAAGATAGTGTTACCGTTGAAAAGCGGCTAAAATTTTCTAAAAGGCCAAATGATACATTACACCATTCGTAATAAAAGAAGCCTCACCTATATATAATAAATTATGTTCACCCTATTTGACGACGCGACGGGTTACCTCAGCCCGCAGCTAACTTATCCCACGGGCTCAGTTGATCACCTGCAAATATAATGTATAATTGTGGAAATGAAAAAAATACTTTATTTTCAGCAGTAAAGATAACACGTACATTTTTCTGACAACCATCGTCCCGATCTCATTAAAAATAAATATTTAGACAGGAGGACGCCATCATAAACACCGAAAGCCTATAAGTCAAATGCAAAGGGATCTCAGTCAGAAATAATCAGTAAAAAAAGAAAAATCTGGCAAGATCAGGGGAAAAGAAATTATGTCTCCTTAAAATATATCTCAAATCGGATTACTTTGTAAGTGTATCAAAATTCATAAAAAACAAATTTATTTAATAAAAATGACCATTTAATTTATGACGTCATGCAAGGATCAACAAGTCTGACACAGAATATTGGAATTCGCTTTAGCTACCACACTGAGGAGAACGACAATAATCTCTGTGTTGAGAACTATTATTTCACTACTATAATAGTTTTTGGGAAAATGAAATGCGTCAGTATCAGTATTTAGCAGAGATGTGATGGTGACAACTCCTCTGAAGGAGTCGAAATATTTCGTTACTTTTTTCAATTTTTAGTAACTGTGTTCTAAATAAAATAAAACTACAATTATTTACCAGAGAGTCAAAAAGAATAATTTACCTTAAGCTGTTTTCCTTCAGTGTCTGCAAGTGATAAGTACACAAATACCTACTATAATTTCTGAAAATCTAGCTGGTGCATGCTCAACAGGCAGGAGTTAAAGTCGGGGAAGCCGATAACATTATTATTAGTTTACAGCCTTCGACTTGTCTGTTTAATTTGAACATCCGCCTATCTCTTTCTAGTGCGGTAGAAAAGAGTTTCATTAAAAAGAGACGGAAATGTCTTAAAAGTTAAACGTTAAGTTTGTGGCAATGTACAAGTATACATTTATTTGAATTAAATTTATATCACTGCCGTATAGAAAATCAGAATAGTAAACATGGACGTGAGGAGCTCTGAACCGGGATTTGAACCCGGGCCCTCTCGCTTACCGATTTGTTATCTCCTTGCAATGGATAAATAGCCAAGTGTTAAAAAAAAAAAAATATATATATATATATTATATATGCAGGCCAATTGAGTAACTAAATAATAAAACACCTATCACCTTGCAAAAACGAAACTTTTGTAAAAAAGAAACCTGGTATTAACAAAAAAGATTAATTAAAGCTTTTAAGCACCGTGTTGGAAATTTGATTTTATTTACGAGTAGGCATGTATCTCTCTGTAAAATAACCCAGCCCAAATTAATGGCTCCTTTTCAGAGCTACAAGCGAAATTAACCCTTATCTCAACAGTTTACAGAGAAAACTCATATATCACTCCCACAGTTTTGACAAATGAAGCAGTAAGTGACAACATCAGTCAGCTTTTGCAGCAATAACATTATGTTTTCAGGTCAAAAATAACCTTAAGCTCGACGAACAAGGTCTTATATTGTTTGGAATACTAAATATGAAATACACAATTTGCTAGGACTACTTCTGTAGCTCCCCACTCATTAATATTGTGTTTTATTATTGCAGAAAAAGTCAAAAGGTTACTTTGCTATTCTTTCAGGCAACAGGGCCCTTAACAATAAATACCTTACAATGATAATACTTAAATTGTAAGGTTTCTTACCATTACTGGATATTTACCATGTTTTTAGGTTTCCGTGCTCGTATTGTGTGATGGTGACTCGTACTTGGCCAAATTATTCGACTAAAACTAACAAAATGTGTTTGGCTAGAAGTTCTTCTTTATGTAATTCTTATTTTCATTTTATTTACATTAGAACCTTAGCCTACTTACAGTGCTTGTCACCAACACGTAAGCTAAGACATTCTTGAATTAGTTGTATAACAAATTAAATTACTGAAATAACTTAAGGGCTTAATAATAAAACTAAGTGCTTAAAATAACTCTGCATGTGCAATGAAAATGTCAATTTCCGGGTATTTAGTACTAAGCCAATTTAACAGTGTACACGCGTGGAAGGTGGGCGCAAAACGAGCATGCTGTGTGCGTACCACACCCGTCGCGAAAAGCAGGCGCGACCGCAGCACCCCGTACCTTTCCGGTGCCGCCAGCGCGCAGCCCGCGGGGCAGCGGGGTCGTCCACTTGGTTGTGTAATAGCAGATAATAGTGCACCATTAACGCTAGCCTATGTCTCAGCTCGACCACGAACATGGATGGGAATAAGTAGGGATAATACCCATACATTTTTTTGTACAGATATCGAGCAAATTTACGTTAATGAAATATATTATATAAATATAAGATAGTTATCGATACTCGTACCAAAACGCCTTGAACTAGAAATGAAATGAATACTTTATTTTTGCAAAGTAGGTACATAAATACACTTATTGCACATCAGGTTATATTAAATAGGTACAATAATTAAATTTAAAAGAGGAAAATAGACGCTCAACAAGAAGTTAGACTTGCTCTGGATGTAGTCGAGGATGTGCTGCACGTTACTGGGGTGTGGTGCAGGCGGGACAGGTATAGTCGGCGTCAGGAAGGTAGGCCTCATAAATCGGGTTCCACAACGGTTCTGGCTTACTCACTTATAACACCTCCATTTCTTGACCTTGACGAAGCTATTTTCATCACGGTAATCAGCAAAATCACCTCATGCCGCGTCAGCCAGTGGTCTTTCAGTCACGGGCTCTAAAGCTGGAGAAACCGGTCTGCTCTTGATAATGAAGGCGAGATATTCGATATCAAGCAATAATCCGCCTGTTTGGCTTACCTGGCTGGTTATCACCAGCGGCGGGAATGTTTCGCTGACACGGAGGACGGCGCCATCGTCATATTTTGTGTAAAAATATGGACCCAGAGCTTAGTGTGCCTTCCAAAGTACGCACACCGAACAAAACTGTGCCCCTACGGAATTTGAACCTGCGACCTCCGGTGGACCTAGTGGCCGTGTAACTACTAAACCACAGAGGCGGTCAAAACACACATCTAACATTATAAATGTAAAAGTTTCTGTGTAAGTATGTTTGTTACTCCTTCACGCTGAAACAGCTGGATGGCCTTGGATGAAGTTTGGAATACCATCATACCCTCAATTAACGCATACTTAGAATACCTTTCATCCCGAAAAATCACTGTTTCCGTGGGATGGTAAAAATCATCCAACTATAAAATAAATGCATTCCTGTTGCGTCTTTCCAAACTATGATCTTGACTAAAACCAGAAATCTCTACATACTACGCAGAAAAAAGCAAGTGTCGGAACGTTGTTTACAGAGACGTATTGCAGTAGATTTCGACTCTTTATACACCCCGGGACAATTATTATCTTTTCTGTGTTAAGCATGTCACAAATAGACGTGAAATTATATACTCCCTTTTCTAGCACACTCCAAAGCATAACATAAAAACCGAATATCACGCAGGCGAAGCCGCGGGCAAAAGCTAGTATTCAAAAATCCACAATTGAATTAAACAAACGATTGATTTGAAATAAAAAGCCCTTTTCACACTAATTAATTCCACCTTTTGTGCGGTATCAAGTAAGGTTAGCAGATATCTTCGCTTCGGCAAACAAACTGAATGCCCGTATTATCGTAACTGATTCAGGACCCCGGTCTTTCACAGCTGGGTGAATTGGAACGATATCTTTATATACCTCTACAGCCTAACCGATGACACACGCCTACCTAATCTAAGTACCATATGTAAGTAAAATTAATTATCTTTTACAACCTGCTCATGTTTATACTCGTAATATACTAGCTTTTGCCCGCGGCTCCGCCCGTGTGTTATTCGGTTTAACGACATGCTTTTTCTGGAATAAGAAGTAGCCTATGTGTTAAGCTAGGGTATAAGGGCAGGGCAGCATTCGGGAAGTTGCGTCATGTATTTACGTTGTCAATACCGCAGTGCTTAAACGCTAAGATATTTAACCAATGCGTCCTTCCTATGATGATGTACGGCGCTAAGACGTGGACTCTTATCAAAGGGCTTAATCCACTGATTTAAGGTCGTTAAAATTTAAAACGAGGAGATCCGTCGGATATTGAAATAGTCTGCTGAATCAGTAATTTGAAGTGGCAAACCATATCTGTTGCTGCCGTGATGGCCGTTGGGGCCAAAAGGCGTTAGAATTGAGACCCCGTACAGCAAAACGTACCTTAGGCCGACCTCGTGCCCGCGGGACCGACGATCCGAAGGACGTGGTGGGTGGCACCTGAATGAGGAAGACGGAGGACCGCCAATAGTAGCGAAATAATAGAAAGGCCTTTGTTCGACAGTGGACGATGACAGTCTGATGTTTGGGGTGTGGAGTTGTGGATGTATAGAAAACTGGCTCAGGGCTGGGCTTGGGTTTTTAAGGAACAGGCATAACAGGTATTTTTTTTATTTACTGAAAATGGCCATCGAACTTATATAAGCCTAAATCCGTCATTTCGGTTATTCACGGCACATAGGAGTATTTGAGCTCAAAAACCGGACAAAATTAGGTATATTAGGAGTTTTTTTTGTAATAAAATTATCCAGACACTATGTTAAAATGAAAACAAAGCGATTTTTACGTTATAAAAAAATATGTTTCTTGCCCAATTATAAAAAAAAAGTCATAATTGTTTTGAATATGCCAAAAAAGTATTACATTATTTTAATAAAATACGCAAAAGCAGGAAAGCTGCAGTTAGAGGTCGCTTACAGTGCCATCATCAGTCAGTGTCGTCATGATCTGGTGTATTGTCTTTTTTTGCCTTCAAAGTCTAAGGCTTCTTTTAGATTTTGTCAAATATTTTTCTAGTATTATGATAAAAAAAGAAAAGGTTTTCTTAAGTACATATTTAGTTCTCTAGATTCCTGTGCAAAAAGCTTATAAAAAAACATTTTATTCTTTGAAGAAATGCTCTATTTTTAAACCAACTTAAGCTTTGTAAACTTTAATTTAGACACAAATAGGACAACTTTGAGATACTATGAAATGCGCAAGGGTCTATTTTGTCTTATTCAGTCATAATTTTAGCTTGAAATTGAATAAAAAGCTCAAAATCTGTCAATATTTACAACTTCAAAAGGCAATAAAAAAGCTGTTTGATTTGCGAAGTAAAAGTTTCGACTGAGATGGTGTCATGTGTGCGGAAGGGAAGGATTAGGCGTGGTCACTATTCAACCTATTCAGAACAACATGGGAATAGACGTATCGATTTTGTCCGATTTTTGAGCTCAAATACTAATTTGAGCTAAAACTGCCGTTTTGTAGACAGGAATATATATCTTTTGCAAAAAACGTGTAACAGTACGAAGAAACTTTTTGAAAGTGTTTCCCAAATACATAATTTATCACAACCCTTTCAGTACGAAAAGACATCCTGACTCAGAATCAGGAAACTATATTTATCTCGTTCGGTTGAGGTTACACGAGCTATTGAATGCGCCACGCTTCTGTTTGCACTTGATCTATGTTCAGGAGATCATCTTGTACAACATGACAATTTTTCCTTTTTCAAATACAGAATGCTGTATTTTATTTTTTTCGTTCCGTGCTTCATCGTGGGTTATTTTAAGTTTATCATCAAGAAGCTAATGTCAGTCGTAGATTTATATTTTAAGTGTATTATTTCGTCATATTTCTAAGGATTTTTACATTAAAATTGACGTGTTGTAAGTGTTTTGATCTAGCTATATTGTAAGAATATATTTATTTCATTTCTTATTTCTCTCACTACATAGCACAAATAGCACCCACACAACTCGACCTCGTCTCTTGACGCCTACGTCAGATATTGATATGAAAGTTTAATCACCTGGAAAGAGAGTAGTGAATAATAAATAGATTTCGGCATAAATGTGAAACGAAATGTTACAATACATGGCTTTTTAATCTATTGTTGTTTTTTCATATATTTTTCTGGTTATGTTATCAGTACTAAAGCATTTCCTTGTCATGATACCTTGAGGAATAATAAGACGCTTAATTGTTTTGTTTGTAACTCAGACGAGTACAATACTGTTTAGTTATTGAGCGTAGTATTTGTCTTGCTCGTTTATTTATTACTTGTTAATTTATTAATTGAATATCATGTAAATAGTCATAGTTTGATCCATGATATTATGTAGGTAAGGCATATTCATACCAGATGTATAAAAGGAGTGGTGTTACGAATGTTGGGGCATTCGAGTATTGCTTTCTGACTATGTTGTTACGCTGCCGTGTGTTAAGCAATAAAGTGATCCATTTGTGTAACAGTTCAAGTTATTTCAATAAATAGTGTTTGGAAAACATATATTTAGAAGTGTTTTAAATATTCGTGAATCCCTCTTGGCTGGAGAACCCGAGCGTATCAGTTAATTGTGACAATAATAATGTGACTTGCTTTTTGGTTTTTTCCTCTTCATATTTTTCTGAGCTTCTCTTCTTTTTCGTCTCTTGGTTGTGTTGTCCGTCAGGGATCCTATTTCGTGGACGTTCTCTAGTCAATATATTTATTTTATGAGTGTAGCATGTTCATATTCAAATTCGAATGTCTTTGTTTGTACAACATAGCATTAACAACAATAATAATGTGGTCCAGCTATGTAATGTTAATAATTACTTTACAAAGAAATAATTAGAATAATGAAACAAATCAAACAGCTACATGCATGTCAACCATCTAACATCTTACTCTCCTACTTTTACATAAAAAACTACTATCAATATCTGATCACAATACCTGTTTACTACAAGTCAACATCATCCAAATATTATTATATGGAATAAACTTTTTCCTTCAGAAAACGTTCAAGGGTTTATTTAAAAATATAAATGTTTGTTATTTCACAGAAACGGGGGGGCAGTTTATTTAATATCTTGGGGAAACTTTGCAGATTTTGCTACGTACGAGTACGTCGTCTTAGGCTAAGGTGTTTTAACCAATGCGTCCTCTCTGTGACGACATACGGCGCTTTAGAGCAAGCTTATGCTAGGGATATTCTAATGGTTAAAATCCAAAACCAGGAGGTCCGTCGGAGATCAAAAGTGACCGACAAAGCCTGCCAAAAATACAATCAAAATGTCAATGCTGCTGAATCAGTAATTCAAAGTGGCAGTGGGTACGCCATATCTCTCGTTGACATGATGGCCGTTGGCACCAAAATGGAGACCACGTACACCAAAGTGTAGGTCGACCTCGTACCCGCTGGACCGAAAACCTGAAGGACACTGGGGGCGGTGGCTGGATGAGGAGGACGGAGGAACGCAGACAGTGGCGAAAATCGAAATCAGGCTGGTGGATAGATTAATAGACATCTTCTTAATTATAAACGACTCCTCACGATGTACAGTTAGATTTTGCCTCACTAGTTTCGCTGTAATTATTACAGCTTCTTCGGAGACAAGGCAAAGGGTTACGCGACGACGGTTCCGCTCAGGTAATCAAAAGCAGCTATCTTAAGGTAATAAAATACCACACAGATATTCACAGATATTCGTAAATGATAGTCCGTCTTCCAATATTACCCTTTATCTGCATGAGTTCACTCACCGGTATACAAAGCACTAATATTAATAGAACCCGGATCAATCTTTAAGAATCGAAAATAGTATCCAACACCCACGCAATAAGGAACGTTATTGCTCTGAACCACTCTATCCCGCAGGTTGAGATGCAGTTTCATCCAAATTTGATGCAGTGACAATCGACAGTGGACTTTAACGCGTAGCAACAAAGTTATTGACCATTTGCAGGTGGGGAATACCGATTGTCTGACTGGTATTTGATTCGGTTTGTATCGAGGCGATGTGTTTCATCTTCTGTCGGTACCTGAATTACAAAATTTATAGTTCACCACTATTTGCCCGTGGCTTCGCCCTCGTTGAATTTGTTTTTGGATAGTCTAAACGAATCTGATAATATTTTTCGAGACAATAATTTTATAGTATATAAGGTCCTACAATAATAAGTGAAAATAATTCTGGGGTAGATCACGTACCGTTAACTGATCAAATTCCAGAAGAAGAAAACATTTTTTTCACTTCCCAGTACAAAGTAGTTTGTTGCTAATAAGCAACTCAAACGCGTTCTGCTACCAAAAAATGTATGATATACCCTGTTACCCATCTGGTTTGCACAGAGATTGACTCGGCCGGGCCCACAACGAGATTAAACAATACCAGCGGACAGTAACAAGGTATTTCAGTTGAAAGATTTAATAATAATATGTGACACTTACACAAGTCCAGTAAAATATTGACGGCGTCAAAATACCTCCAGAAGTCCAAAATCTGGGGTCCTCGCTATCTGTTGCTTG
Source organism: Ypsolopha scabrella (assembly GCA_910592155.1). Taxonomy (NCBI): domain Eukaryota; kingdom Metazoa; phylum Arthropoda; class Insecta; order Lepidoptera; family Ypsolophidae; genus Ypsolopha; species Ypsolopha scabrella. The sequence goes on along the minus strand of OU342980.1, from coordinate 819,134 downwards.
GCCGTCTCGTTGCTCCAGTGCTGGCCGGTATTTGAAGGGGAAAGACTTAGGCAAGGAACAGCAGGAAGGCAAGGAACGGCCGCGGGCATTCAATACGTGTCACCAAAAATTCTGACGCAATCATCCAAGTATTTTCCTGGAATTAGCCCGGCTTCTACGAGCACAATTCCTCAACACGGTTTCACTAGAAGACCTTTACTTTTATATACAACTGGCCCCAACGCAGGAATCTATTAAAACCCATTAGGCACCCAATTTTCACAATCAACCCGGGAGATCAAAATTAACAAGTCATCTCTCAACAAAATCATAGACAAGAAGAACAAAATTAAAAACAAACAAAATGATTATGCCGCCGCTAGCGGTCTCTAAAAATAGATTAGAACACTGCGAACAAAGCGCGTTCAATTTGAGTGTTGCGCGAACAATCCCCCGCTCCGGACTGATGCCCCCATCAGAACGCTAGCTCAATCAATCGGGAGCCGGGAGAGTGTTGCTACAGCTCGTCGCAAAATCGAACCTCCAACCAACACCTCAGCTACACGAGGAGTCCCATCCCCACCGTATATTAACTTGATAATGCGACCCCGGCGCCAATGTAGAGATGCCGAATTTGCATCCTTCAATAAAACTAAGGAGACTCTTTCGGAGGTTCGGTCCTGTCTGTCCACTTCACCCGCTGCTGTAACAAATGCAGATATTCCAACGACCAATGATTCCAGAAGTCCTGGCCCATTTGTTGCAACATTTGAAAACGTGACAACCGGGTTGTACGTTCTTCCCTCCAGGGGTATTCCGGCAGGGCAGTAAGAGGCTGCCCAATCAAGAAATGGCCAGGAGTCAAGACCTCGAGGTCGTTTGGATCAGATGACAGGGGACAGAGAGGACGAGAGTTGAGGACGGCCTGAACTTTACAGAACATAGTGACGAGCTCCTCGAACCTTAAAATGGTTTCCCCGATGACGCGGCGGAGGTGGGTCTTGGCTGACTTCACGGCGGCTTCAAAAATCCCTCCCCAGTGGGGGCAAATTGGCGGGCTGAACCGCCAAGTTATCCCCCTCTGGGCGCAGATATGACTTAAACTAACACAATTATTTTCTAAAAATTTATATACATCTTTCAAATAGTTTGAGGTACCCTGGTAGTTTGTGCCATTGTCAGAGCGGATCAATGAAGGTAGACCCCTACGCGAAACAAAACGGTCTAACGCAGCAACGAAGGCCTCCGTGGACAACGAGGACACTAATTCCAAATGGACGGCCTTGGTGGACAAGCACACAAATACGCACAGGTAAGCCTTAACAATCCGAGCGTTACGAAGAGTGGAGGTCTTGACCGAGAACGGGCCTGCCATGTCCGTGGCGACTCCTTCGAATGGTCTCGACTGGGTGATCCTGTCAGCCGGCAGATCTCCCATCTGAGGCTGCATCAATGAGGCTCGCAGTCTGTAACAAGGAACGCAGGAGAAAACTACATTGCGAATTACCCGGCGAGCAGACAAGATCCAAAACTCCCGCTGTTATATCGCCAATAACGCATTGCGTCCCGCATGAGAGTTACGAACATGTCGGTCAGATACCAAAAGTTTTACCAAAGGACCCTCCTTGGGTAACAGCAGAGGATGACGGCTTCCGTATGGCAGGTCAGCTTTCCGAAGTCGACCTCCAACACGCAGAAGTCCCTGTGAATCCAGAAAAGGGTTTAATCTAGCGACCGCTCCCTTCAGCTTGGCACGTTCATCGCGAAGAATCTGCAATTCAGACTTGAAACGGTCCGCCTGCACTACCTTGACCCAGTGAAGCAGTGCATCTCGACGCTCCTCGGCACTCACCACTGGCGACAACTGTTTATTTCGGGGGTTACGACAATTATTTATAAAACGCTTAATCCAACTAGTAACCGCCAATAATTTGTCTAAACTACTATATCTCCCAGTCAGCCAATCAGGATCTAAATCGGTCTCTGCAACTAAAGCATGCACACGCAGCCCCGGCAAAATCTGGGTCGTCCTATCCACTTGCTGAACAGGCCAAGAAGACTCAGGTCCCCTGAGCCACTCCGGACCCCACCATAAAGCATGTGACACCAACTCCGGCGCTGTGCAGCCCCTCGATGCGCAGTCTGCAGGATTACATTCACCTGGGACGTGCCTCCAATTTATTGTAAATAACTATATTCTGAATTTGCGAAACCCGGTTTCCTACAAAAATATCTAAGGTATGCGGAGCCGCGCGCAACCATGCTAGCGCGACCTGACTATCCGACCATGCATACACATCCTGAAAATCAACATTGGCAGCTAACTCCCGAGATATATGATTCAGTAATCTAGCTAAAAGATGAGCTCCGCTTAATTCCAATTTAGAAATAGTAAGACGAGTACGTATGGGAGCAACCTTGCTTTTCGCTAGAAGTAACACAACATTGACGTGTCCCTGACTATCAACGGTTCGTAAATATACGGCCGCAGCGTATCCACGTTCGGAGGCGTCACAAAAGCCATGCAAAGAAGCGTGATACTTTCCTGGCGGCAAGATCCGGCGAGGTAAGGCAACTCGATTGACTTCCTCCAACGATGACATCAACTCCAGCCAGTCGTCCAACGGAGACCCGGTGAGCGGCTCGTCCCACGACACGCCCAGGATCCACAGCCGTTGCAGCAGACACTTCGCTGAGAAGATCACCGGACTGATCCAGCCGTTCGGATCAAACATGCGAGCGATGGTGGACAGCACGGTCCTCTTCGACCATACTCTCTCTGGTTTCAATTCCACCTGAAACGTGAAAATATCATTTACCGGTTGATACTTCATTCCTAAAACCGCTATCATATTAGGATCGTCCACCTCAGCAAACAGGTTAGGGTTCTGTTGGTGATCCTCTGGAATACCTTCTAACAGACGGGGCTCATTCGATAACCATTTTCTTAACTCGTAGCCTCCCGCTGCTAGTATAGCAATTAATTCATCTCTGAGTATAAGAGCTTCCTCAACTGTTTGGGCCCCAGTACACACGTCATCCACGTAGAGGTCACGTGTCAGTACGGCTGCCGCACGCGGGTAGCGGGCCCTCTCCCGCTACGCCAATTCTAGTAAGCATCTTATAGCTATAAATGGACTTGATTTCAAACCATATGTGTTGGTGTTGAGCTCGTAGACTGTCACTGGGTCCTCTGGGTGCTCCCGCCAGAGAATCAACTGGAAACGCCCGTCGTCCGGATGAATGACAGTCTGCCGGAACATCATCTTAATGTCGGCTCCAAACACCACCTGATGTCTCCTGAAATTTAAAATTATATCTATGACATCCCGATGAAGCTTTGGCCCAGAGTGTAGACACGAATTCAACGAGACTCCTGTTGAGGTAGGCGCCGACCCGTCGAACACGGTGCGCAGCTTTCCTGAAGAAGCCTTCAATACTGCATGGTGAGGTAGGAAGTAATGCTCAGTAGAGCTCCAATCTACTCGAGCCGGTGACATATGACCTAGTGCTTCGTACTCACGCATGAAGTCAATATATTTCTCACGTAGCACTGGGTCACGCTGCATGCGCCGTTCCATAGCCAGCAGTCGCTTCTCTGCCAGTGCTCTGGATTGTCCAAGAATAGGAGGGGATGCTGTAAAAGGCAACCGCGTTACAAATCTTCCTGAAGCTAGCCTCGTAGTGTTGGCTTGAAAAAAGGCCTCACATTCTGCATGTTCCGGGTCCACCCTCGGAACCATGGGAGGCCCCTCTACTTCCCAGAACCGATGCATCGTCTTAGCAAGGGATGCTGTATTGACGACCCTCGACTCATCCGGAGTGTAGTCATCGAAGACTGGTCCCAACACAGCATGTCCAAAAATGGTGGACACCGCCAACAGTGATGAGGTGCCTAGTGCCTTCTGGGCACCTAAAAGAATCCATTCCAATACATCCGAGCCCAAGAGGACGTCCACTGGGCCGGGAACATAAAACCTGGGATCAGCTAAATTTAAATTAGACGTACACGATAGTATAGTTGGGGAGATATCTGAGAAGAGCTGCCAGCCTACGATATCATCCATAACCATAGCTGCAGCTGCAATCCTCAAAGTGGAGGAACGTACCGAAGAAAACCTTATATGAGTTCGGCCTACCAAACGTTTAACTTCTAAACCCCCAATACCTAGAAGGGGCACCGAAGAAGGCTCCAAGTTCAAACCCAACATATCAACTATCCGTGTGGTCACCATACACCCTTGTGCCCCTGAGTCCAGGAGAGCCCTTACCCTAACCGAATCTCCACGGGGACCCCATATGCAAACTATTGCAGTGGGCAGCAGAACCGTCCTCGGCTCTGCGCTAGTAGAGTGGCAGGCTAGCTATTGACTGGTCGGCCTCGCCAACCCAGGGTGAACCTACTGCCCTACATATGGTGAGCGAGTACACATCGCCATCCTAGGGGGGGCGTAGCCTGCCGCTCTCCCATACCTAAAATAAGGTGGGTGGTACTCTAACCGCGGGTACTCACGAGACGGCGGCGAGTATCTCTGCGGCTCCTCCCGACTATACTCCTTTCCAGTGGGCGCCGGCACTGGCGCGGGAAACTGAGGTCCACTAACCGGTGAAGTGAAGCCCCCGCCCGTAGGGCCTTCTTCCCTCGAAGAGTCCCGAGGCGGGCCCGCAGTTGCAGAAACATGGGGACCACTTCCATAATCTTGAATGGGCCCCTCACCCGTGGAGTACCCCCAACCCCGGGGCCTCCTAGCCGGGCCCGCAGTATAGCCCTGTACCGCAGGTGCATGCTCCTCAAAATTATTAGGGTGTGCATGACTCACCCGAGAACTCTCTCTCCACTCCGACGGGTGCGGGACGAGGGCCCCTCGACGGACATGGCTGCTGTGCGGACGGTGAGGCTGCTCCCCCGCCCGTAGCGCGACGCTGGTGCTGCGACGTGGAGACTGCTCCCCCTCTCGCAGCAGGTCCGCGCTGCGGTGCCGGAGCCGGCGCACTAGACCTGTTAGCACACAGCAGTAAATGGTGAGCTCTTCCACATGCAGAACAAGTACCTTGCCTGGAACAATCGCGCGCGAAATGATCTTCAATGCAATGGAAACATAAGCGCTTGGCTTTTACCAAGCACCGCCTTTCGCTGACCGGCAGCTCAGCAAACTCAGGGCACCTCCGCAAAGCATGTCCCAAACGCCCACACTGAAGACATGTCTGTTCCCCCACGGCAGCAGTCAGCGCAGCCAAGCGAGCTGCCACACGTCCCCGGGACGGCGGCACTCCCTGGGCGTCACTGCGTCGCGATGTGCCAGCGGATCTTCCCAAACTCCCGCTAGGTGGCGCCACTTCCAACGGAGACGACTCCACAGCCCTAGCTTCAAACTCCAAAAATCTCATTAGGTCCGTAAAGCTAGGCAAAGCACTGCCGTCCCGTTCTGCCATCTCGCGTTCAAACCGTGAACGAGAGTCAGCCGGCAACTTACTCAAAATTATGTGTACCAACAGATAAGACCATTCATCCACTGGTAGTCCCAACATTTTTAATGCGTTACACGCCACTGTAACGGGTGTGAGTAACTGAGCCCTGATATGCGATCTAGAATTAACCCGAGGCAGACCTAACAGCTGACTCGCATGCGCGTCTGCTAACAACCGGACGTTCTGATATCTGTTGTTCAATAACTCCCATGCGATGACGTAGTTATGCTCCTCAACCATCAGATGTTGTACCAATGATCTAGCCTCCCCTTGTAAACTGGACATCAAATACGCCATTTTCTGTGCGTTGGACAGATCCTGTCTACCGTCTACCAAAGAAGTGAACATATTCTTAAAGGCGACCCATTGCTCCATACGTCCATCAAAGTGACCAAGCTCTAAGGTAGGCAGTCTGCTATGCAACCCTACCCCTTGACTACTGGTGCCCAATTTGACATCCGGACCCCCAGACTGCAATCTCTTTATTGTGCATGCCACCTGCGTAGTCTCATTGTAGATATCCATTATCTGTTCCATATCACTATTAGTGCTAGCCATTACCTCCGGTGGCAGCTCCTGGTCCAACAGCTCCATGAGCGCCTGCTCAGCTTTCTCGAGGCGACGCTCCATCTGTGAGTACCGCTCCAGGACTGCATTGCCCCGATCGGCTCGAGCCAACAAGCCTTGAACGCTGACAAACCAGCGCAGCTGGCTGGCCAAGATGTTCCTCGGAGAAGTCTTCGACATTGTAGACCGGGAATTGAGAGATACAAACAATTAAAGACGGAACTGACAATGTCACAAACCAGCAAAGCGCCCCAATGTATACACTCAAACAAGTTGTCACAGTAACTCGGTAAATACAAAATGTTATTAATATAAATAAACTAACTGCCTTGTAACAGTGCACTCAAACAAGCCTACAATAGGTCGTTATATTATATTATAACCAAATATCTTATATAAACACAAACAACCGAGTTATAAAGTTACACCAACAAGGTCTAACAATTACAATTTAAATCTGTGTACAACAACCTAAACAGCGCTAATAAAGTTATATGTTTATCCACAATACAAACATATAATATAATACCTAAAGCTAAAGGAGCTGTGTAAATATCCTTCCAGCTTACATAAACCTATTCATATACACAGTCCGAGTACTGTAGTATGAGAAATAACAAATATTCTATTTGATCTCGCTTTAGGTTACAAGGTTACAAACTACCTACCTAAACAAAGTATAATTCACAAATTATCTTACAAGCCCAACGGAGCTACTATATCGGTTCGGCTTATATAAACAGAATATATCTTGGTCCGGGGTTGTTTAATATCCGATATCCGATATTAAACAACTTAACCACGCTCTGCTACCAGAAAATGTTGCTAATAAGCAACTCAAACGCGTTCTGCTACCAAAAAATGTATGATATACCCTGTTACCCGTCTGGTTTGCACAGAGATTTACTCGGCCGGGCCCACAACGAGATTAAACAATACCAGCGGACAGTAACAAGGTATTTCAGTTGAAAGATTTAATAATAATATGTGACACTTACACAAGTCCAGTAAAATATTGACGGCGTCAAAATACCTCCAGAAGTCCAAAATCTGGGGTCCTCGCTATCTGTTGCTTGGCCGTCTCGTTGCTCCAGTGCTGGCCGGTATTATGAAGGGGAAAGACTTAGGCAAGGAACAGCAGGAAGGCAAGGAACGGCCGCGGGCATTCAATACGTGTCACCAAAAATTCTGACGCAATCATCCAAGTATTTTCCTGGAATTAGCCCGGCTTCTACGAGCACAATTCCTCAACACGGTTTCACTAGAAGACCTTTACTTTTATATACAACTGGCCCCAACGCAGGAATCTATTAAAACCCGTTAGGCACTCAATTTTCACAATCAACCCGGGAGATCAAAATTAACAAGTCATCTCTCAACAAAATCATAGACAAGAAGAACAAAATTAAAAACAAACAAAATGATTATGCCGCCGCTAGCGGTCTCTAAAAATAGATTAGAACACTGCGAACAAAGCGCGTTCAATTTGAGTGTTGCGCGAACATAGTTCAATCATTTTTCAAATCAAATCAAGTTCAATCTTTTCGTGTTCCTTACAAACGCAAGCCCAGCTCCAAGTCAATTACTAAGTGGAGTCAAGATTTCATTTTGCGAAATTGGCAAAAAGTGTTATCGATCCGTGTTAATGATCTCTGATCAAGCCTCCAGAGACGGCTACCATTAAATGAAACTACATATTCTACCTGTAAACCTGAAGCTGAGTCACGGAGGACGCTCTCTCTAAACTCGCCCGTATGTCCATGTGTTAGGGTTCACGCATTTTTATTTGAAACTAAATTATTTCCCAAACTAAGGGTGTACCGCGGATATGGTTCTTGGGAAACTGGTTCAGTAGGGTCGGTAGAATATGTGGTTTCATTTAATGGTAGCAGTCTATTGGTTGGGGAAAAACTCTTTTCGCAAGTAGTGTGTATGAACTTTTAATAAAATCTCTTTGGCTATACCATTTGCATCTGGCTGGTTTTGGTATTATTAAAAAAGTTTAAATTTAAAAAAAGATTCAAATTAGGTAAAATGTGTGATTTTCATTTGTTTTTCTTACTGTTAAGATAAATGAATCTAATAAAGCAATTCGATACATTTTAAAATTTTACCACAATAAAGGTAAAAACGCAACGCAAGCCCCGAAAAAAATTTGTGATGTTTATGGACCTAATACAGTGTCTGTGAGGGTAGCACAAATTTGGTTTAAGCGTTTTCAATCCGGAAATTTTGATGTCAAAGATGCACCTCGCTCTGGGCGCCCTGTTACGGATAAAATGGATGCCATTTTTGAAAAAGTAGAGCAAGATCGGCATATTAGTAGTTACGATGTAGCTGAAAAACTGATGATTGACCACAAAATAGTTTTGGCGCATTTGAAAAAAGCTGGGTACAGAAAAAAGCTCGATATTTGGGTGCCTCATGAGCTCACTGAAAGAAACTTAATGAACCGTGTACTCATTTGTGATTCTTTATTACAACGTAATGAAACCGAACCATTTTTGAAAATTTTGATAACTGGTGATGAAAAGTGGATCACGTACGACAAAAACGTGCGAAAAAGGTCGTGGTCAAAGGCTGGTCAGGCTTCGCAGACTCTGGCGAAACCCGGGTTATCTCGCAAGAAGGTAATGCTGTGTGTATGGTGGGATTGGAAGGGCATTATTCATAATGAGCTGTTACCACCAGGCAGGACCATCGATTTTGAACTCTACTGCGAACAACTGATGAGATTAAAGCAAGAAGTTGAGAGAAAGCGGCCGGAATTAGCCAACAGAAGGGGTTTGGTTTTTCATCATGATAACGCTAGACCTCACTCATCTTTAGCCACTCAGCAAAAATTAAGAGAGTTTGGCTGGGACGAATTAATGTATCCGCCGTATAGTCCTGACCTTGCACCTTCAGATTTCCACTTGTTTCGGTCTCTTCAGAATTCTTTACGCAGTGTCAGGTTGACATCACGAGAGGACTGCCAAAACCGCTTTTCGCGGTTTTTTGTTCAGAAGCCCCAGAATTTCTATACCAATGGGATCATGTCCCTGCCTACAAGATGGCAGCAAGTTATCGAACGAAATGGCACCTACATACTTTAGTTAAATGTAAATAAACTTTAGTAAAAAATGTTTTGAATTTTCATATAAAATGCGAAGAAACTTTTTCCCCAACCTATTTACACCCGTTATGTGACCACCTGTGTGGTCGAGTGGTAGGGCGTTCACCTGCTAACCCGGAGCACGTGGATTTAATCCCTGCGGTGCACAGTCTGTATGCATCGGACGGCACGTTGAGAGCCTTAGTGTAGGTAGATTATAAAAATCCCGCCTTTTTGTAATAAATGAATCAGACCTGAATTTTATAAAATAAAATTTTATTTAAAGCAACTAATGAAAACTTTGCGATGTCAGTATACACAATACAAAGGTATTTAAAGTTTTTGAGCATTTCACAAATTTTTAATTTAAGTGTTCAGTTTTGATTATGAAATTACTAAAAAGCGGGTTTTTTAAATCCGCCTGCAATACTGCTTTTAACCTGTTGGTTCAAGTGTTCTCACCAGCCGTAATCGTAAGTGAAAAACGGGTGACTTGCATTTTACAGTTCAAACTTGGGACAACTCTGACACCCCATCGGGGATTCGTGTCGTGAGGATATGTGTGTCGTCTTTTAAACCAGTGTCCTTCAAAACATATATTTGTGAACCTAGACATTCTGTATCCGATCGGAATAAATCAAATCAAATCAAATAATTTATTGTCTGGCATTATTTGTTCCATAGATTAACATATGAACATAGATAAACTAACATATATTACACTATATTTTTGTATGTTTTTTATCTTTATTTTTTATTGAGGTGTTCGCTTTAAAACGTATTTGAAGGCACATTGTATTTGTCAAGATATTTTATTTTATTGATATGGCAACACGCGTTGTCGCGGTGTGAATTGTCACGGGTCGTGCGACGGCTATATTGCGTTTTCAGACAACAAGAGTTGCAAGAGGATGTGTTTAATATTTCAAGGAAATTAGTTTGTTAAAATAGAAAAATAAACCAGTTAATCAGTGTTAACTGTGATCCGGGACTTCTGCGCGAAAAGTTTCGTAAATCCGATAAGAGTGGAAGGTGATGAGAAAAGATTTTCATTTCCACGTTTTACTGAAATCGTGCTACCTTTAACGGGATTGGGCTAGCCCAGGGTTAGAGGGTTGCGTTTAGGATACTAGTCTGCTGACACGCTGGCTGGGCTGGTCATTTTCCAGAAATCTCCGTGCCGAGGTCAACGACAATCAACGTCAGAAGAAGGGAAACGCACATCCAGGGGACCTGTGCTTTCCTCTGAGCCAGGATTGAGACGTAAGCCGGATCGAGCGCAGAGGTCCCGTCCAGGATGAGAAGGTGCACGTGCATGTGAGTGTTTGAACATTTACCCCTATAACGGGATTTAGTATATAAGGCCCCCTTGTGTGGAAGACCCCTTTCGGGCAGGGTTTAGATTCTATTAAAGATCCATGGGCCCAGCACCAGAAAAACTGAATTGTACCTGTCGAGAGGGGGGTTTATCATACAATTTTTGGTAGCAGTGCGCGTATTAGTCATGAGATGGCCCCGGCAAACAAGCTGAGAGTTGAGAGCAGTTTGTAAAGTTATACAGCATAACCCTGCCCTGGGTTATACCATTTCTAGTTCGGAGCTAGGCTCAGTTATAATATAGTTGTTGAAAGCCTCGGCTTATATAAATTACAAAGTACATAGCAGGGCTAATGTGTAATGTGTAGTTTTTGTTAGTGAACCATATTAACTGAGCGAGCGCTTAGGTATAATATTTTTATAACTTTGTATTGTTAAATTTTGTTTGTTTTGGAGTATGTTTGGTCTTTTACAAGTGTATAAAGGAGTGTATATAGTATACCATCAGGAGCCGAGTACTTTAAAATACTGTTAGTTTGTGCTAACCTGTTTGTTTTATATTGTTTATTTTCTAGGATAACCTGTTGACGTCATCGCTTAAAGGTTGGACATAGTTGTGTGTCAAAAGTGTAACATAAATGTAAGTAACTGGCTTATGTTGTATGGATTATATATATAGCAACAGAAAAAGTCTGTCTGTCTGTTCATAAAGTTATGATATTGTGTTTATTTGAAAACATTTGAGTGATAAAAATTAGATTTTTGTTGAACTTGCATAATTCACAACAGGGCTGTATTATGTATTGATATATTGAAGTTAACATACTGACTATAGTCTAGTACATTTAGGTCTACAATAGTATTGTATACGGGGACACCACTGATTCGTGCCAGTGTTAGTTCGGTTTTTAATTGTTGGTATTTTCTTTGATTTCACGGTCTAACGCAATGGCGAAGCAAACTTCGAGGAAGACTTTGGCGAGTCAACTGCGGTGGTTTGTTGGCGTTCAGAGACCGCGACGAGGCGATTGTCGAACGATACGAGCAGATGTCGGATCGCTTTGAGACTGCTGAAGCGGCGGTTGCGGATCTACTGGATGGAGACCAGGATCTCGAGGTACTGTCCTCCATTAATAATGACATGGGTCAAATTATGGATATTTACAACGAGGTCACACAGGTCGCCTGTCTGATTAAAAAGTGACAGTCAGGTGTTTCGAGCACGCCTGATGTAAGTCGTGCAGCGCACGGTCCATCGCTGCACAGTAGGCTCCCAATTCTGGAGTTAGGACACTTTGATGGTACCATGGAGCTATGGGTGGCCTATAAAAATATGTTCACCTCCTTGGTTGACAGTAGGCAGGATTGGACAAATGCACAAAAGATGGCATACTTGATGTCCACTTTAGAGGGTGAGGCAAGGAGCATAGTGCAACATTTAAGAGTAGAGGACGACCACTACAATATAGCGTGGGAACTACTAAATAATAGATATCAGAATGTCCGTCTGTTGGCCGATGCTCATACGAGCCAATTGTTAAGTTTGCCTAGGGTGGGTAACAAGGCTCAAATTCGAACGCAGTTACTGAACCCGGTTACAGTAGCATGTAACGCGTTAAAAATGTTAGGTTTACCAGTGGATGAGTGGTCGTTCTTGTTGGTACATATTATTTTGAGTAAATTACCGTCTGATACTCGTTCACGTTTAGAACGTGAGACCGCGGAAAGGGAGAACAAGGCGCTCCCCACTTTCGCTGATCTAATGAAGTTCTTGGAGTTTGAGGCTCGGGCCGTGGAATCCTCATCGACATCGGAGGGGGCGCCACCTACCGGGAGTTTTAGGGAACCTGCCGGTATATCGGGGCGAAGAGCGCCACGGGGAGTGCAACCGCTTCGGGGACGCGTTGCTGCACGTTTGGATGCACTGGCCGCTGTTGCTGAAGGCCCAAATTGCCATCAGTGTGGGCGCTCCGGACACGCGTTATCGCAGTGCCATGATTTTGCTGTATTACCGGTAGTAGATAGACGGCGCTTAGTAAAAAATAATAGATTGTGTTATTTTTGTTTGGAAGACCACCTAGCGCGCGAGTGCTCCAGACAGCGCATGTGTAGAGAATGTGGCAGGCCGCATCATGATTTAATTTGTGCGAACAGGTCTGGAGCATACGGTCACGCTACGGGCGAGGGAGCCGCGTCACCGTCCACCTATCAGTCACGTCCGTCGAGTGGCCCCTCTCTAGGACGAGGAGCGCACCCGTCGGAGAGTGGAGAGAGCCCTCGCGTGAGTCGTGCTCAGTTTGATAGTGGTGTGGATCACGCGCCTGCGGTACGAAGCTATATTGCGGACCCGGGGGGGACCCCTCATGGGGGGGGTTCAACGGGTCAGGGCCGCACTCAGGATATTAGGAGTGGACCCCATGCTTCCGCGATAGCGGGCCCGATTAGGGACCCCCGAGGGGTGGGGGGCTCAACGGGTGGGGGCCCCACTCAAGGTTATATGAGTGGACCCCAGTTTACCGAACCAGTGCCTGCCCCCACTGTAGGACAGTATAGCAGGGCCGAGCCACAGCGATACTCTCCGCCGATGCACGAGTTTCCGCGGTTGGAGTATCACCCGCCTTATTTTAGATATGGTAGGGCAGCGGGTTACGCACCATCACGGATGGCGTTGTGTACTTGCTCGCCATATATGGGGCAATGGATGCACCCTGGACTGGAGAGACCAGGCCCCCAATAACTAGTCTGCCCCTCTACCAGTGCGGAGCCGAGGACAGTTCTTCTGCCCACCATAGTTAGTAGTTGGGCCCCCCGGGGGGGATTCGGTTAGAGTAAGAGCTTTTTTAGATTTTGGTGCCTAGGGCTGTATTTATACGAACGATTGATTGTTAGGGACACGTTAATGTTTTATTACTTTTAGCAAAGAGCAAGGTTGCTCCCATACGTACTCGTCTTACAATTCCTAAATTAGAATTGAGTGGAGCTCATCTTTTAGCAAAGTCACTGAACCATGTACATAGCGAGTTGGCTGCCACTGTTGAATTTCAAGACGTGTATGCATGGTCAGATAGTCAGGTTGCGCTAGCATGGCTACGCGCGTCCCCACATACTTTAGAGATTTTTGTAGGAAACCGGGTTTCACAAATCCAGAATATAGATATTCACATTAAATTGGAGGCACGTCCCAGGTGAATGTCACCCTGCAGACTACGCTCGAGGGGCTGCACACCGCCGGAGTTGGTGTCGCATCATCTATGGTGGGGGCCGGAGTGCCTAGAAGAAACGGAGGTTTCTTGGCCTGTCCAGCAGTTGGATAGGACACCCCAGATTTTACCCGGGGTTGCGTGTGCATGCTCTAGTTCTATGGACCAAACTAGATCCTGATTGGACGCTGGGTGTCGGGACGCTGGGGCGTCAGGACGCGGCGTCGGGACGCTGGGCGTCGGGACGCTGGGCGTCAGGGCCGCCGTGCGTTGGGACACTGGGCGTCAGGATGCTGGGCGTACCGAAACCCTTGCACCAGTGACGCCGCTGCCCGTCACTAGTCTGTTTTTTACAGGGTGTAAATGCAAAGTCAAGAATCCTTTTAGGGTATGAAAGTATACACGATTCTGATGTCATTACGAGGAAAAAAAATATACCTTGAATTTTTACCAAACATTTCATCATTTTTCTAAGCTATGGCTACGCAGCTCACCGGCCTCCCCACACACCTAATTGCACCCCGCAACCCGCATCCCTCATCCGAGTGGCCAGCGACCAGTGAGGGTGTCCACGCAATTAGTGTATTTTGTGTAAAGAAAATCGTCTTATTGTGAGGTACTGGTACTTTATTTAGAAATCCCAGTATTTAAAATAATATATTTACCGATCATACTAACACACCCCTAAAGGATTCTTGCCTTTGCTTTTACACCCGATATAAGGCCTGGCAATTGGGGATGGATATACCGCCATCCATCGGTCCCAGGCAATGGTGGGCCGCCTGGTTTTTTTTGCCTGAGAGCTGTTCTCTTACTCTCCCCCGAATAACTTTGGGAGGATTTGCGAGTAAGATGGTGGTACCTACACAATCGAGCCCAGCATCAACTCTACCACCTAATTCAGCACATAGCAATACATATAATTATGAATATATCAACATTATATTATTACTATTTATAAGTGTAACAGTCACCTCAAGAGCTGAACAATGTTTGTTTAACAAGGTATTGTGTTACCTATAACACAGCACTTTCAATGTGTACATTTTATATGCTTTACGCAGTTTTCCCTGAGGATAATTGTGAAATTTTATAACTTTATTTGTTTTATTTCTTGCAAAAGCGCCGTCAAGTGTCATTTTGGGTCTAAATAAATAACTAATTTGTGAAATTCCGATTTCTTTGTACATAGGTATGAAATCTTATTGGAGAGGTAACTTTACAGTGAAATATGGTCTTTATAGATCAAAATTTTCATGCGCTCTCAAAATACCACTGAATACTAAGAGAATCGAACATAATTGTCTGTTAACAAAATACAGGTTTTTATTTTTTTACATAGAAGTTGATGAAAAGTTGTCTAAACGATAAGTATTTAAAATCCAATTCAGTTTTAGTCGAAATTGTATAACATTAACCAAAGAAAAAGGTTTAAATTTATTATAATCCATAGTACGACGAAGTAAAAATGGGGGACATACTAATGAACAGTTTTAATCATTATTTAATGCCAAGGGCTGTATCAAAGGACGAGTATCACTTGTAGCCTATAATTCAACATTAAGAACAAATCAGCCATAGATCGATGTGAAGGCTTGTA
Source organism: Ypsolopha scabrella (assembly GCA_910592155.1). Taxonomy (NCBI): domain Eukaryota; kingdom Metazoa; phylum Arthropoda; class Insecta; order Lepidoptera; family Ypsolophidae; genus Ypsolopha; species Ypsolopha scabrella. The sequence continues at coordinate 803,908 of OU342980.1, read as the reverse complement.
GTTTCACATATTTTTTTGGCTTTCCACGTTTTCTAGGATAACATTAAACACGAATATTTCAATGGGGTAACTGTTCCTGAACTAACTAACTGTTGTACTGAGGTATCTAAGGCTCTGTTGTAGAAACACTTTTTTCAGATATATCACGAGATCACTATAATCAATTAGTAAATTAAATGCCTACGGAATTTCGATTATTCAGCGCACGACAGGAACGAAGGGTAACCGTGAACTTATTTATAGAAGTTTGCTGTTATTTAACTGTATTAAAGTTTACTTTCTGTTCTTAGACTACATAAATGCTGTTATACGAGTACTTAATAACACCTTAATAAGATTATGAAAAAGCAATATTATGCTATTATGTTATTATCAATGTTATTATGCAATTAAATGCTTGTTCAATTTAGTTATTGTGTAAACTCTTAAACGCCTTTTTAACATTTCATTCAGCATATTTATCTATTATTTAAAAGTGAATGTTTTTCATAATAATAAAAATAAAATACAGAATAACAAAATAAAAAGAGGTTAGGTAGAAAAGTCACTTTCCATTGTCATTTAGCTAGACGAGTGACTTACTACAAGTTAGTGACTGTAAGGGAGTATCGTTTGATTTTTAAATTTACTAACCTCCCTAGGTTGGTAAATCCAATTTACTTTTGGAGCATTGGTGATGAAAAGAAATAAAATATTGTAACTTTGATTTATTGATTATTTTATGTAAACAGAAATGACGCACTTGCATTTTAACATATTTTCCATGTTATTTTTGGAATAAAATATATGATACTATGCCATCTGTTGGTTTTTGTTCATGGACTTTAACGCTTACAAGACATAAGGGAAATATATTCCATTTTCTATTGTTTTTTTTTCACTCTTGTAAGGGTTATTAAAATCATGTCTCAAAACTTATGTCAACCGAGATGGACATACTTGTAGCTACAAAAAAGGATAACCTATTGTTATACAACGAACTCATATTTCTATATTCATCGTAAAAGTTTTAATAACTAAAACTTATTTATTTTATTTTTATTTTATTTATTTATTTAAGAAACAAACAGCCACATATACAAATTATTACAAGTGAAAACATTCAACTTAAGCCTAAAGTCCCCTTAATTTACAAAAATGTATATTTCTAATAAGAAGTCAAGTTAACTAAACATAAGGAAGTAGTACACTAGTTACAAAATATAAGCAACAAATAATGTTAGTTAAAAATATCTATCTACAAGAAATTTTTTTCATAGCAGATTTTTTAAAGGTGGAAATAGATACACAAAACGTGTCGACATCTGATAAATGGTCATTATATAATCGGCAAACATGCCTAACGAAACTATTTCTTGCATAGCACGTTTTACAAGAAGCAATACTAAACAAATTCTTTGTATGACATGCACGTTCACATTTGCGAGGTATTCTAAAGTTGATTTTTTGTAATAAATCCGGGGTATCTATCAAATTATTATTAATTATTTTGTAAAGCATGCGAGCGTCAGTGTGGTCTCGCCTGTGGGATAGAAGTTGAACTTTGTGTCTATCAGCTGTGGTATAATAGTCAAGATAAGCATAACCTGTTTTGTAGTCGAGGGCCTTCACAAACTTTTTCTGTAATTTCTCAAGTCTATCAATATGAGTCATATAAAATGGATGCCAAACTGAACAGGCAAACTTCAATCTACTACGAACAAAACTATTGTACAGAATATTATATGATAACGGGTTTTTGAACGGCTTTCCAACTCTCAAAATAAAACCCAATTGTTTGTAAGATTTGCTGAGTATTGTATCAATGTGTGGCACAAAAGTAAGTTAAGAGTCTATAATCACACCGAGATTACGAATTTCTGTTACCCGTTTAAGATTAGTGTTACATAGTTTGTAAAGAATCGTTTGCTTTTTCCTACTAAAAGTAATTACACTACATTTGTCTGGATTTAAAAATAGGTTGTTTTGAACACAAAATCTTTCAAAATTAACTACGTTAAGTTGTAAGGATTACGGATAATTTTAAATAAATTTGTGTCGTCCGCATAAAGCAGCGAGTTCGAATGTTGTATATTATTTGTTATATCATTTAAATATAGTGTAAATAACAGGGGTCCCAAATGGGAGCCCTGAGGAACCCCTGAGCTAATTAATTTGTAATTAGAACAAAAACCACCAAGTACAACAGCTTGATTACGGTTTATAACATAAGATTGTATCCAACGCAAGAGGTCACCATGTATACCTAGCCGCCAGAGCTTAAGTAATAACATATTATGAGATATTTTATCAAATTCTTTGGCAAAATCGGTATACACGGCGTCCACCTGACGTTTATTATCTAAGGCATCAAGAATACATTCCGTAAAATTAAGGATATTACTCTCCACACTACAACCCCTATAAAAAGGCCCTTATAAAGTGCTTTTCGCAAAAGAATTCTTCTGTGAAAATATTGTCTGCAAATAAATCTAAAATGCCTTAACTGTGGCACTGTTTTCGTGAAAAAAACTCTTTTATTTTTTAATTAACATTAGTTTTACCCTAAACTACAACATCATGAATTTATACCCTTGTTTGGAATTAACTAAACCTTAATTTCACTCACCCTACTATAAAATTCATTTTCCAGACAGATTAGATGCAATATTTTGCAATTTCCTCCAGAAAAAACCTTTTTCCTTCGACAGTCTGGATCCATTAATGAACTCAGCACAATTTCCCACAACTCAGGGACTGCGGCGGCTGAAGAATTAGATGAGCAAACTGTTTCCGCTCGAAGGCTGTCGGGGAACTTCATCACGAGCCGTTTCCTTCTACTAACGGCTTGGATTATGATGTTTACGTTATTTATTTTAGTATTCAATCAATCGATATTTTCAGTTTTATTGAAAACGTTAAAACTTTGAAGTCGATTTTTGTGCATAAATATCGGAAAAGTAGGTTGTGTGACTAAATCTTTTATTAATACACAACTTGTACACAACTATAATGTGTTCAAAAACAAAAAAGGTGTGACTATCGTACCGGAGCCTGTATACCTCTCTGAACTTAGAAATGGTTACTTTTTATTACAAAGGGATAGTCGTAAACGTTAATATTAGAGAAATGGCAAACGCCAGAAATCGCGGAAGTATTTTTGACAGAAATGTAAACGCAACCTCAATTCCATGCTCATTCCTTGAAAACACATGAATCAAACAGTCATACCTCAAACGGAATATAAAACAACCTCATCATATCGTGGCATGGCTCCCCCCTACTCTCCTTTTGGTGTGGGGAGACGAACAAACAAGGAGTGAAGGAACAAGCGTTTGTCAAAACGCCGCGTCTCTTATCTGCGTGATTTACTTACACAAACACTGGTAAATAACAGAAAAGAATTCTTCAGTCTACAATGGCGTGTCCCGGTACACACAGATTGTGCTCTATATTCTGTTCAATCTGAAAAAGTTTTCACAAAATGCAGAAGCCTTAAACGCAAACTTCAAATCATCCTCGTCTTTTGCTTTGTTGGTTTATTTTCGTTCTCACAATAATTTGACGAAATCAAACAAAATCCGAGAACAGTAATATTCAAGTACAACAAAATAAAGGGTTGCTTTATTATTTGTGGACTGGTTTTTAGGGTTCCGTACCCCAAGAGGAAAAAAAGGGCACATATAGGATCACTTTGTTGTCCATATGTCTGTCCGTCCATCCGTCCGTCTGTCTGTCAAGACCCTTTATCTCGGAAAAGCGTGGAGTTATCAAGTTGAAATTAAAACCATATACTCAAGTTTACAGTTCCTTGAAGCTGTGAAAAAATCAAACTTCCAAGTTAACGTAAAAAAAGATACGGCCGTTTATACCGAAAAAAACGTATATTTCGACACTCTGAAGGGAATCAAAATTTATAGCGTATTTTCCGTTGACCTAAAACTATTAAATTTGGCAAGTAATACCGTCTTATAATAATAATAATAATAATATCTTTATTTATCAGACAACATGGATCCATTATGTTAGTAACAATACACTTATTCTATATTAGTAATTAATAACGAAGAGTGATCTTGTCCGATCAATTAGTTTAAACATAAACGGATTGTCGAACCGATCGGATATAACACGTAGGAGGGTGTTGGGGCTGCCCCGGAGTCTGTGCAGCAGCGAGGCAGACTTCTTTCGCCATATGGCATCGAAACCGTCGGTTCGTGCCTCAGCGAACATCACCGACTTTTTTTGAAAGGGTGACATAGCGGATTCTGAGATAGCGGTTGCATTTATGTTTATTTGGGTCATAATTTTAGTAAGAAATATTATGTTGTGGCTGTAGACTTATGTTCCGGAAGCATTTTTATAATTATAGCTTGCTAAATTAGTGCATCGGTCACGGGCTTGTGGAAACGCCCTCTTCCCCCTAACGAGACAGGATATCCGGGAATTATCAAATATATCCCGCTTGTTTATTTACTTGTCGACATCGGAGGGAGCATACGTCATTTTCACTCAGGCTTCCAACTTCTCCGTGGCAAGCGGCGTAGACCGTTCGTCTACGACGCAAAAGACCCTGGGTTCAAACCCCGGACGACGCCCACTTGTTTCAAGTCAGACTTTTGTGTTATTTTTATTTTCTTGTGTTCGGTATTCTTTTGTATTTTATTTCTTATGTTCGTTAAGTTTGTTTTGTTGTTGCATTGTATGCCATTAGTTATAATAAGCGATTATTGAATCGTGTTCTGGATTGTCAATCCCTTATTTTATTATATGTCTGTGTTTTCTTCTTGTTTAAATACATATATACCCGTGTGGCGATAACTGTCGTTTATTCTGAACATCCCCGACCCGAAGAACCCCAGTCATCACATTGGCCAATGTAATGGGGAGTGATTCTTATTGTTTGAAGGTGTGTTGTTACAGATATAAACGACGTTGAGCTCGATTCAACTGTTATAATTATCAAAAAAAACTATGAAATCTACCTACTAAAATGGGTACCCAATATGCACGTAACTTAAGTCTAACTTAATTAATAACAAAATCTTAAAACTAACACGAGAACAGAATTACAATAAAGAGAAGCAAGTAATAGTTCGACTTCACTCACTGGATTCCGAACCGGTAACCTCTGGTCACCGAATTCCGAAACGGTGACCTTTAGTATGCAAGACCGCTTCGCGCCTCAGAACTAGTGTAGGAGTGACGAAACAGGTTTGTACTCACGGATGCGCGACGAACATTACCGAAATTCCTAATATTTTTAAATGCTGGCAAATTGAATTCCGATACTGGAAAAGGGCGTTTCCATAGGCTGAAACAATTGAAATAATACTAAGCACCGTATACACTGAAGGCAAACCTTGCAAACCTTCCGTTTGCACTCGAGTTTTATGATAACGATAAAATAACTTACCCCGTTAAGTATTTATTATGCACAATTAAATGTGCGTATAAACGTAAAGAATGCTCCAAATAATGTAATAGTCAACTGAAACAATCAATACAGCACTATATAAGATATGTGTCAAAGACATATTATTCTCTTGCCACGATAGCCTTATCAAAAAGTAAATAAGAAACTCACCTGTGCAAAATATCACCGCACACACTATAATTTTGGCACAATGTACGTACAATGTACAGCCGTACGAAACAATAATTTAAAACAACAATAAATAATGTCTGCAAAATGGCTAAAACTCTTAAGACCGACTGTTGAGCTCCGTTTCTTTGTCTCCACCCTCCCTCAACCGTTACCTTCAATCCTCTCACAAAATATGAATCTCCGGATACCCCCCGCTATTGAAATTATCAATTGTGTGTTTATATTACTACTTGGATATTACTATACTACTACCGCCATGTGTGGTAAATAGTGGACAGCAATCATGAAATTATCACCCCTCCTCCAATGAATCCGACCCGGATTCATCCTACACGCTTAAGGTCCGAAGAATGCCATTTGCCTAGATCTTTGCCGCCTAGGCTCTTAAGATTGTAGACGTCAGAGGATAGTTTTTCCATTATCACAGCTTTTTCAAATTTTGGTGCTAGTTTAGCCATGAAATTTTTATTAGCATTCGATAAATACTTCGTACGTTTCCAAACAACTTCTCCAGTCCTATATTCACACTCACGACGCCTTAAATTGTAATGTGTTTTATTAGTTTCATAAGCCTTTTTAAGGCGCTGATTAACGTCATGAAATATTTCATTTCTGAGTTTCAAGTTATCCTCATATTTGTCACGGTTGAAAAGCAAAGGATCCTTGCAACTGAAGTTCTCAGGTTTATTACCGTGGACAGAGGTTTCCCGTCCAAAAAAAAGGTACGATGGAGTTTTGCCTGTTACTTCATGGACAGCTGTACGTATGGCATGTGCGATGCGTGGAATGAATTTATCCCACTCCTTGTGGTTATCTTGTACGTAAGAAGCAATGGCAGTACCTATAACTTTATTCACCCTTTCTGTTGGATTTGCCTGTGGGTGGTAGAAAGGAGTATACCATAAATCAACTCCATAGTCTGATGCTAAATCTTTGAATTGACTAGATACAAATTGTTTCCCATTGTCACAGATAATAACGTTCGGGGCGCCATAGAGAAGAAAAACTTGTTCTTCAATAATCTTCGTGATGCTGGATGCTTTTCCAGTTCGTAAAGGGAAAAGCAAACAAAATTTGCTAAACCAGCATGATATTACTAACAACATCGTGTTACCTTGCTTGGATCGTGGAAGAGGACCCATTAAATCCATTGATATGACTTGAAATGGTTTTGTCACATCTCTATGCCGGCCCATCATTCCAGTAGGTGCATGTTGCGATACTTTGTGTTTTGCACACGTTTCACATTTGCGGACGTAATTTTTGACATCCTGTATTAATGATGGCCAGAAGTAGTGTTGTCGAGTCCGGTTTATAGTCTTTTTTGCACCAAAGTGTCCTGAAATTGAGTCATCATGGCATTCCTTTAGTACTTGGACACGCAATTTTTCAGGTATGACTAATTTCCAATTATTTGACTCGTCAGGAAACTGTTTTAATTTCAAATATTTCCATAATCTTCCCTTACTTATTTCCCATTCATTCGAAAGTTCACCTGTATTCACCTTGTTCTCTTGCAATAAATACCACTCGTCTTTATCCTCAGGTTTTATTTCCAATTCATATATTTCTTCACAAGGTATGGCTCTGGACAACGCATCTGGCACGATGTTGTCTTTACCCTTACGATGAATCATTTCATAATCAAATTGGGCAAGTCTCATTGCCCATCGTGCTAGTCGCCCATGTGGATCTCTCTCATTATCTAGCCACTGAAGGGAACTATGATCGGAAATAACTTTAAAGTGACTACCTTCTATATAGGGACGAAATTGCTCTACTCCATGCAGCACACCCAATAATTCTCTCTCTGATGTTGTGTAGTTACTTTCTCTATCTGAAAGTTTACGACTGGTGTACGCGATAGGTCGCTCCACACCATCAATTTCTTGTGTGAGAACGGAACCTATTCCTCTATTGGATGCATCACACTGAATTGCGAATTCTTTTCCATAGTCCGGTACACTCAGGATGGGTGTTGAAGTTAAGGCTGTTTTAAGTTCAATGAAGGCTTTCTCAGCTTCAGTAGTCCAAACAATCTTTTTACCTTTCTTCCCTCCTTTGGTCAAATCATGTAATGGAGCAGCCACGATAGCAAAATTTTCTACAAACCGCCTATACCAGCTTGCTAGCCCAATAAATCGCTTTAACTCTGTGTATGTGGTCGGCCTTGGATAATTTAGGATAGCACTGACTTTATCGGGGTCTGTCCGTAGGCCATCCTTATCAACTATATACCCTAAGTATTTCAGAGAAGGTCGAGCAAACTCACATTTCTCCATATTGATGGTAAGTCCAGCAGATTTCAACTGATCCATAACCAAAACGAGAGACGCAATGTGTTCCTCAAAATCACTGCTGACGATAACAATGTCATCAAGATAAGCGAATATTTTCCCCTCAAATTGAGGTGGAAATAAGCGATCCATCAGACGTTGTTGGGTCTGCGAAGCATTACACAGACCAAATGGCATGACCTTAAACTGATAAAGTCCACTGCCCGCAAGACCAAATGCTGTCTTTTCTTTGCTTGACTCTTCAAGAGGTATTTGCCAGAAGGCTGACCTTAGGTCCAGTGTTGACAAAAATTTTGCATTTTTAAGATTATCTAAAACAGTTGATACTCTGGGTAGGGGATATGAATCTTTCTTTGTATGTTTGTTCAATTGGCGACTGTCCAGACATAACCTGTTTTTCCCTGTTGATTTTTTGACTAGCAACACTGGGGATCTCCATGCACTATGTGATGGTTCAATTACATCTTTTTCTAGCATATCTTGGATTTCTGATTCTAATTCCTTCATAATGGAAGGTGCAAATGGATACTGCCGTCGACGTACAGGCAGGTGTTCTCCAGTGTCAATCCTATGTTGTATTAGTCCTGTTCTTCCCAAACCAATTCCTATTTTATTTCTCATGTCTAGAATTAAGTCGCGGAGTCTTAACTCTTGATCAGTTGAAAGTTCTTCCCGAGAAATCACAGGATCGTTAATACTTATTTCATAAACTTCAGAGCCAAGCTGTTTTATTGATTTAAAATGACTGTTTTCCTGACATTCGATAGATAAGCCATATGCATCAAAAAAATTCATGCCAAGAACGATGTCGTGGTTTAACTCATCCATTACATAAAATGAAATTACCTTATATTTATTAGAAAATTGTATGGGTAAATGAACCACACAATTAATGGTATGACGAGTACCATCGGCAGTAGAAAGCCTCTCCTGTGCCACTTCATGGGCCTTAAAACCAAGAGAATTAAGTCTCGAATAAAACTTATTTGAGATGACCGATACAGTGGCTCCAGAATCTAGCAGGCCAAGAAAACTTTGACCCAAAATATCCAACTGACCATAATACCGTTTATCACTACTATTAACATTTATGTTGCTAAGTTGACCTGTACTAAAATATGACGATATGGTTTTAAGCCAACTCTGCCACTCTTCACTGTCTTCATGATTTATGCATTCGGAAGATGGTTGACCGTTCCATCTTCCGTTCTCCCGTTTCCCGAGTAGGAGTTATTATTGCAGCTACATCTCTTGGTTGTCATCCCAAAACGACCACATTTATAACAAAACAACCTTTGTTGCGGTAATCTACAATCTCTGAAACAATGACCTGAATTTCGGCAATTCCAGCATTTCATCGAAGCATTTTCATCACTCTGCTGACCAAAAGTATTATTCTTAATCGCATATAGTTCTTGGTTATGGTTTCCTTGATATGCTAAATCCGGCTCAAGTGCATGTGCGTTATACTGGGGCTCCTTAAAATTTTCGCAATTAGCTCTAGTATGTTCAAGTATCCTAAGAACTGATGTTAATTCGTAAACTGTACTAAAGTGGTCTCGGCAAACAGCCATTTGAAAATATGGCTGGATATTTTTTAATAAAATTCCCAGCTTTTGCTCTTCATGCAATTTAGTTGGCAGCCTTTTAAACATATTTTGCATGACAGCAATGTAAATAAGAATACTCTCAGTGTTGCCTTGAGTGCGATTACGAATTTCATCAAGTAATTCATCTTGATAAAAAGGCTTTTGAAAAGTAAGAAGCAGAAGTTCAACCAACTCCTTCCAATTTGCAACCATATCCCTATTTGCCCTAAACCAAATTAGAGCGTCATCTTCAAAGAAATCTATGGCGTATCGAAAGAGATCATCATCGTCAGCGTTACGGGCATACTTTAACTCTTCTATGCGCTCTAAAAACGCATTAATACTGACATTGGTTTTTCCATTGAATTTAACGCCCCAATCCTTAATAGGAACTAATTTTCTTCTTTCACTGTCTACGTTAAGAGTTGATGTTCTTACAAAGTTTTGACGCCTATCACTAGCCATCATACCATGACGACCATCAGCAATATTTAAATTACCTAACCTTGTCGCTTCAACGGGAACGCTAAGAAATGACGCCGGACAGACATCTTTATTTTTAGCGAAATATTCTTTCTCATTTGAAGTTTGGGGAAGAATATCGTGTGGCCTAACTTTATCAGAAACTTGTGTAACCGAGGAGTAGTTTGATTCAATCTTCTCTAATATTTTGACTGCGTCCTCTCCTAATGATTGCTGCAAGGACTCTTTAACTTGTTCAGAAATTTCATCTGAGCCTTCAATTTCCTCCACGTTACGAAGACCTTCGATTGATTTCATGAGTTCGCGAATCTGATTACGAACCGCCAAATGTCTTTCAATGAGAGGTTCTTCCGTTGGAACTATGAAGCCTACCCTGTTACTTACATGTTCCAAGCGAGTAAGAATACGTTTCAAACTAGCACGATCTGGATTGTCACATATTTCTCCTAAAGCAATTTTTAACGCCTGGCACTTGTTTTCGCAAACCTGAATTTCGTCAGAAATGTTTTGTAAGCAACTAGGAGGTACTTTTAATCGAATAGTCGAAATACCACTTGCCTCTTGGACCAATATTTCTTTGAGAATTTTTCTCATCGGAGCACAAGTATGTACATTAAAAATGCCACGACAAGCCAACTCAAATTCTAGCTCATCTTTCAAAAGAAGGGTTGGATCCATAATTAACGTATACAAATCAAAAACACCTAAATGTGGCAAACGAAATAAAATAAAATGCTTCCGGAGAAAACCTAAATAAAGCTTACTAAGTTCAATCGGATAGAGACCAAAACATCACTAAACATACATTTTGTAATTATAACAATAACAAAACTCAACCTTCGCTTATTTCTGAGACCCTTTGGGCGACAAAAACGCGGCAGCCGCAAGTATAGGGAAAAATCTGAAAACTATACATTTGTTATTAGATCATCAAAAATATTGTCTATAGTTCGACTCGCACTTGTCCGGTTTCTATTATTGTGTTTTAATGACAATGTATCCGATAAAACTTGGGATGAAGAGCGTTCGCAGAATATACGATAGTTGGTAACGGACGAATAACTGATAACGAAACTGCCTGTCATCACATGATACATGACGTCATGACATGACGAGCGAATTGGCGGCATGGTTTCGTCAGTACGAGGTAGTGACAAGGCATGGCCCGAACTTGCCACCAGTTGGTCTAACAGTCCAGTAGGCCTGGCCTATCTGTCGAATTAGCCTTCTCAATCGTAAAAGCCCATTTTATCTGTCGAATTCAATTATTCATTACATTTGTTTCTAATTTATCTTTTCTTGTTTGTAATGCACTCTAATAATAATATTTAGAACTCCGTATGTTTTTAGATCGAGTTTTAGAGATCTCGATTGTTTCTCCGGAGTTGCCCCCCAGGCTATTCGGAATTATGAGTGTTTGTATCTCCCCTATCACGTACTCCAATAATTCCACTATATTAAATATTTAATTTTTATTGTGTACGCTAAAAAATCACTTTTTCCTTTTTTCATCATCAGAATAGAATGCATTTAAGAATGAAATCATTGTGGATCCACCGCAAGAAGGTGCATTTAAAATGTACACTGGTGTTTATTACACCGACTGCGTTTGTTATTTGTGACCGCTTGCACAACCCTCGTGAATAGTGAATAGAGTACCAGCCACAGAGTTGTGCCATCGGTTAGTGCATTACATGTCTTATTGCAATGGATTTAGGACTTAACGCAGGATCTTCTAAGATTGTGTCACCTTTAGACTTTACTACAGGTCAGGTGCACTTGCTACTGAAGAGGTTTTATAATGTTTTTTTTTTACTCTGTGGCGTTGGTGAAGCTACGTAATAAAATGAACGGAAAAGAAGCATGGAAAATATTCATATTAAATACTCAATAGAGTGCGGTTATGAGTCCACAATAAACACCCACGATTCATAGTTGATGATTGTGATTGTTGGCACTTGGTGGAAATTAATACACATTATGTTTATTTATAACTCATGTACTTATCCACAATATACTTATATTAAATATAATACCCAACCGGTTTCGCTATTCAGCATTCTCAAGGACTTAACTACAATATTTATTTAATTACATTTTCAGAATCTACCAATAAAATACGTGCAATAAAATAACAATATTATCGAATTGATTAGGGCAATACCCACGATTCGGTCACGAGACTCACTAAATGTCAAAAATTGTCGAGAAAAATTTGCTGTCAAACGTGTTGTGCGGCTAACTTCAGGCCACAACGAATGACTATGCTAAGGACTATGGGGGTCGGTTGAATGTGTTTATTTGGTTTATTTTCGCAACCGACATAACAACGATAGCTGAACGGGATTATTCTGTTTAAAGTCAAAACCGCACCCATTGCAGTAAGTTTTAAGGTTATACATATAAACCAGGCTGACAATCAAAGTTTTAAGAAAATAAAAACGGCTCAAAGTAGAAAGGTGCTCATACATTTATTATTTTTTATAAATAAAATAAAATAAAATGTTTTTATTTAAGACAATATTACAATCTATAGAGATGTTATTAGGCCTTATAACCATGTTAGCAAAATTTTAATATTTGCCCGTACAGCTCGACCCTGCCACCTGTACATGATTTTGTATCATGTGTCGCAGGATCGGGCAGTCAGGCTTCTCGCTAATGAGTTTGAGAATGGTGTTCGAGCTACTGCGCATTCCGCGTATGGTGTGCGCCAGCGCAAACATTCCCGACGCACTACAGTAACGCGGAAGCCACAACAACATCGTAAAACCATTATTATATTGTACTCGGAGAGCATTGATAGCCCGCTGCGTACAATTGACCCACAGACCGCATGTGTATAGAGATTGGCAATATGCCTTAAAGAGTATTATTTTAACCTCGTCACTACAACGGGCAAATCTGCGGGCCAACATATTACAGCGGACTGCCAATGCTCTCCTTTCCCTGTCAATATCACTGTCATCCTTCAAGTCCTCGGTAACCATGTGACCCAAGTACTTGAAGGACGACACTTTAACAAGTTCCACTCCATTTAGCTTAACAGGAGGCACACAGATCGTTTTGCGATTCTTAGGTCGGAACACCATAAGGTCGCTTTTTTTAACGTTATACGTGAGCCCTTGGGACTTCGCGTAGTCCTCACATATTGCAATCAGCTTTCCGAGTGCAGCAACTGATGGACTCAGCAGCACCATGTTGTCTGCATAGCTGATGCTATTGACACAATGTCCGTCAATATAGCAGCCGACACCAGAGCTACCGAGCCCACGTCAACCCACCCCGTTGTTACGAGATGGATAAATAGGGGTCACCCGGATATGTCCCCTCATTCCATCCGTACCAAAAAAGTAGAAAGAAAATAAAATGAGGAAAGTGAGAAATGAGAAGACCTACCTTATATGAAAAGGTGACCAATGTAGGTAGGATAAAAATAAAGCTTCAACACTTCTTTTACGAAAACAACATATTTATTTACACAAATAATTACAGGGTACAGCTGGGTGGACGATGCTTATTTACAACAGTAATAATCACTCACAATCGTCACGCACAGGAACATTCGTGACGCACAGGACAATTGTAACGAAACGGACAATAGTGACGAACAGGAAAACTGTTCTTGACTCTAATGTACTAAGAAGCTAAGTCATGATTTACTATATCCTTAAAATAACCAATCAACCTCTAAGAATTACTAACTGCGGAAAAACCACGTGGATTCTATCGGAACTAGTATCAGCAACATTTACCCTACATTACACACATTACTTAATAAAGAAAATTTCCTCTGAATCTGTTATAACTACATGATTTTATAGAATTTTGGCAAAATTATAAAAATATACACTGTACATGTCACTCTCTTATCAGCCTGCTGATTGTGCCTTTTTTATGTATTCTTTCATTATGTTCAGTCGCATATTCTCTGGAATGAATAATACATAAGTGTAATGTAGAAAGTAGCTTAGTACAGGTAAACCACAAAAATAAGTTACATCGGCATTCTTCGTCGACGCAGAAGGGTGGCAACGAATGCCGATTAAAATTCATTAAAGACCTTGTTGCACTGGCCATACGGATAAAAATCTAACAACATCTAACTCATGCTATCTCGCTTATGAAATATGTACATTTGCGTGGCAATAAAAAAAGATTCACCATGATGACTACAAGGTATTAAATCATCAGAAGTAAAATAAAATGCAAGAAGGTCGTGTCTGTGCATTGAATATTTTCGAGAAATTTTGAATGAAATGGGTTATTCGATTGTTAGAATTTTTGACTGTCTGTCTGTATGCATGTTCCGTTTTAACTCGAGAACCACTCAACGAATTTGGATGCGGTTTTATTTTATACTTATATTGTAGTTACCCTGGTCAACACATAGACTATTATGGGATCTTCATAAAATAACGCCCAAGCCGAAAACGGGGCAAAGATGAATAAACGCGGGTGGAGCCGCGAGCTAAGGCTATTTTCAATAAAAAATACTATTACTATAATTTAAGGAAATATATTTGCTAGGGTGTGTGTGTTTGTGTGAGAGGGGGTCTTTGTGTGAGAGAGGGTATTTTAGGGTGTGTATATGTGTGTTGTGTGAGTATATATAGTTATATATTAATATAATTTTATCATAATTTCATTAATCACATGAATCAATTTAACACCTTAGGGTGACTTAAGACAATACTTAATCGAACGGAAATAAATATTCCTCAATTTTGCATAAATCGCTCTCAAGCATATCATAAATCGGCTTCAAGCGAAAAAATTTAAAAATATATCGCCTAATGATGTACTCAATTTTATCCTCAAGTGTACTGGACTGGCACGTATATCTTAGCGTTTGTACGAATGACAACTGACACTCCACTGAGCAATGGCAGACGTCAAAATGGCGCAAATAAATTCGACCAACGATGGATGAGGAATTTACTCGCGCAAACGTGGTGCCTTCTAAATTCGTTGCGGGGGCGATGAGTCCTGCACTGACTCTCCGTGACACGTGGTGCCTTGTAACTGGTCTATAAAAATTCGCGCCTTTCAAAAAATTGCCTACTGCGCAAGTACATCGATGTAACTTATTTTTGTGGTACTAGTGTATGCATGTACGTTTTCTCCAATTACTCAAAGAATATGCAACAAATTTTAGCCCTGAATTGATATTCAGATGAATAAACAGGTTTCGAATGAATCCATGAGTATCTGAAATATTCGTTTTAATAAATGATACTCTGATGGTTGTTACACGGACAGTTCTCTGAAAATCGTCTCAATTCAAAATTATTATTCCTCCATCATTCAGCTTGGAGGGCAGGGATCACAAAATGCTCTACCTACTGTGAGTTATTTTTTTCCGAAACCATTCACGAAAATGTAAATCCATTTAGTCAGTTGTACATACTAGTCCCTGCGGCGTGCTTCTCTCGTGAACTGGAGTAAACACGACATCTGCAGTTCACACGTAAATGTATTATTCATGGCGGCCATTTGTAACATATGATTTACGCAATTCTATAGAGTCTAAATGGGCCTGTTCAATAAGATACCGGGACTAAGTGAAGTGCAAGGAGAATGAATACAGGTAAATGCTTAGTGTCAGTCATTGATCTGTTAGCGACTTTTATAGATTGTGCAGGTCCCTCTACAGACTATGAACGCCTCGCCTTCTTTTACTGTCCCATTTTCTAGGTCTCATCGACGCCACACGGTTTTCAATAAGCGCGATACCAAGTGTAAGTCCATCTATCTATATTTAAGCGACCAATGTTTTAAATATAAACATATACTCTTTTGTTTATATTCGTACTAAACAACTTTCCCAAATAAACATATCCGTACAAATAAAAGAAATGTATTTTTTCTCCGTCCTAATTTTTAAAATCTACGGCATATTTTATAGAAGCAAGAGAATTTATTTTTTCATTTGCGCGGTGATGTTTCTGTGGGAGAGTTGTTCGGTGTGATCAATAGGGTTTATAAATATTATATATGGTTTCATTCAAAGATAATAATTGTCTGTTTAAGGCCGGTGTATAAAAACGGGTAAAAACTATTTTAACGTCGAGGCTGATAGAAGAATATGCTTATTGGGTAGCATTCGGGAAGTAAGTCCATCTCTGTAGACAGGTGCAGTGGTTCGAATATTTTAAACACTAATCCTTAAGCCACAGGTTCAAACCATAGGGGCACATTTGTGTGCAGTCTGCGTGTTGGAAGGCAACATTTAAACCCTTCAGGCTACGATGTAATAATTGTTGGTGAAACGAGGTGTACGAGTGTACTTGAATTTCAAAGTTCGCTCTCGAAAATAACTCTGAAACCTCCTCGGGATATATAAAAGACAAACACGTCTGCTTTTTACAGATTTCCATAGAAATAGTAGAACAATAAATTAAGAAACAAAATGATTCCCACCCCCAGCTGCATATTCAGTATGTTCAGTAGCCGAGAGCTGCAACAGGCTCAGATAAGATTTGTATGTATTATTCATCGTCGACGCTGCACTAGATGAAAGCTGCATGGAAGTTGCTGCGGGGTGAGAGATTAACCAGCTTCATGTACAATAGCAAACATAGACGGCAACAGTCGCTTTTCTTTTGAAATTTACTGAGACGATAAACTTTAAAAAATAGAGACCAAGGGGAAAATGCCATCCAGCCCAGCTGACAGCTCGATTTTCAACAAGGTTCTTTAACGTTTTTATTCTGCCTTGGAATAAACAAGAGCATTAGCTTATGTAGACAATTTTTAGCATATTGGTCAGTGGCCAAAAAAATTTTTTGAAATTGTGGTATAGTCAGTTCATTTTACTGTGCGTAAAACTGTCTAATTGTTATAAAATACTTCTAAAATTTATAAAAAGTCAAAAAGTAGCTTTGGTGGTACCGTGAAAACAGATTAAAGAATACTTTTTCAATAATAGAAAACTTAGTTTTCAGCTAGAGCAAAAGAAAAATATTACAAAGTTTATATTATCGTTTCCATTAAAATACTAGTGTTTTTGCAAATACATTTTTATTACCTCACAATCGACAAGCTTCGACCTGCCAACTTACTTCTTCAGGCAATACCCAGTTTTCCGGCCATTGGGCACAATGTACCTATACTATCACATAAATGTCTGTAAAACCTGCCATTTGTACCGTGTTTGTAGCGTATGGCTACGTCATGTAAAAAAAGTCGTGAAAGGCAACTAAAGGATTTAAAATAGGTCTGCCAACAAGCTAGGTCTCTGTAGCGTTGAGGGTTCTAAAGTCATCAAATCTTGGCCCCGTCTGCAGAGACGACGAATGTAGTTCTTCAGCCGTAGCTTATCACTACTCTTTGATATAACCATGCCACCAAGCGACTTGTTGTGTTCCGTGATGATATCATGAGAAGCCGTACCGGGGAGTGGTTGCAGGCAGTTGCGTAGTATCAGTCATCCGTCCATTACCGACACCTGCAGATGTTGCGGAAGTCTCTAGACAGACTAAATCTCTTCACCTGCTTTGACTCTCCTGATTACTGGGCGAGCGTGCTACATCTTTAAGGTTCTTTAAAGCTGCATTAAAAGGTTAGATTGAGCACCTTATTTTGCATCAATCAGAACTGAACTCTACGACGTAGCAAAGTTTACAATAGCGCGCTCTAAGCCGTGTCTGTTACGACCAACAAGAAACACGCGCCCACAAAAACCCGCGTTTTTATTTAATAACTCTGCTTCTAGATGAAACTTTTAAAATATTCTAAGACATGCTGACGATGTCATTTGTTAACTTATTTTTAATACAAATTTCATGGCTGTATGATTTAAGAAAAGCCCTTTAACACTTGAAAAACATGAAATTTAGAGGTAACTTCGTAGTTTTTTTCTATCGAGCTAACTTAAAGAATTTGCGTTTTTCCTAAAATTAATCTATCAGCCCTATTAATCTACTGTGTATATTATTTTTACTTTACTGATTACCCAAGTTACACAATGTGATATGCTCATTTGAAGTTGTATGTAGTATCAACGCGCGCTTAATACATAAAAAGAAATCTTCCTAGAGTACATCTATATTATTTATTTTGCTCTCAAAATACTGGATCTAGTAGCACAATTAATTGTAAGGATATTGTGATGTGTCATCCTCATACATAATATCTATTAATAGATTATGATTGATTATGCGCACAGTAAATATCAGAACAAAAAACACAAATTTTGGTTGTGCACGCCGCGAAACGCGAAAATGTAGAGAATTGACGACGAAACGTGAAAAGAACGCGGTAATGGAGATGCGAGTAGAGAGAGCGAGATATGCGATATCGGCACTTTTATATAATTAGGTAAAATTAGTTTGTGTATATGTATTATATTTACTGAACCGATTCTAACAGTTTTGCTATTTGGGTCGGTGTGCAAGCGGCTTAGCTAGGCAAGAATCCGAGTACTTCTCGAAAATCTCATTTAAGGGGAAGTGGGCGTTGCGAAATGGAATACACATTTTTCCGAAAACCAGATATAATACAGAACTAAAAAAAATATGCATTGTTTTAGAAGATATGAGAAATCTTTTGACTAAATCATGATTTGAATCTTTTACATAAGGGAAAAAAATCAGAAGACCTCTGAAAATTGTATTTTTCACGTTTTATGCCTGTAATGTGCATCGTATTATTACAAAACTTTATATGAATATTTTGTGTTTTCTACAAGTTTTGTTTGACTAGAAGATTTTTTTTATAAATCCTCTAATTCTCTTTTATATTAATACTAGCTTTTGCCCGCGGCTCCGCCCGCGTGTTATTCGTTTTGACAACATGATTTTTTCCGGGATAAAAAGTAGCTTATGTGTTAAGTAAGGGAATAAGCTATATTCATTCTAAGTTTCATCCAAATCCGTTGAATAACAAACATAAACACACACACACACACACACGCACATACAAAATTTCGCTTTTATAATATTGGTGTAATTCAATCAGATAATTGCTTACGTTTAATTTGTATTCTATATCTAACTCGCTCACTCGCGCTCGACTATAGATAAGTTCGTCCTGCACTCTCACAACATATTTTTCCAGCGCCCACTTCACCATCAAATATAGGCCTCGAATTAAACACGTTACATTCCATTCTTCTACTTACAGGAATATGAATTAAATTACAAAATATTATGTTAGCCACCAAGATGATGTTTTCATTATACTGAAAAAGATGGCCGACTGAAGTCTTTACAAATTATTTATAATAAAAAATACCATTACTGCTTTCTTTTTCAAATATGTAAATGAAGTAATCTCGTTCCCGCCCGAATGGATAAAGTATGCATTTAATGTACGTCATTATGATATAACGTAACGTAAATTTGAGCCGTTTTTAATGAGTTACAATTTATTGTGCGTACATTTTTAAGCACATGGACCGCACGGATTTCAAGATTAGTACTAGCCAACCAACCAAACAAGTAACCAATACCAGTCAACCCGGCAAACGGGATGATGCGTGCGAGAACACTTCACCTACCGAACTTTATGTTTAATAGTAGATGATACAGGATCAACTGAAAATCAGTGCTGTGCAGATATGTTTTACCATACTCGCAGCATAAGCTGAGCTGTCTCCTTTTTGTTTAATGTATTTCTGTGTTTAATTATGTTGTGTTACTTTTATGTGTTTTTTAGACAAATAAACTTTTTCTATTCTATTCTATTCTATTCTATTCTATTCTATTCTATTCTATACTTCGTACCAATAATATTTTGGTCTTGTGGGTAAAAGTAACAGAAGTTTTGTTTAGGTCACTTTAATGTCACGTTTTTAGGGTTCCGTAGTCCGACAAGGAACCCTTATACTCGTAGTTTCGCAATATCCGTCCATCTGTCCGTCTGTCCGCGACTTAGCTCAGAGACTATTAGTACTAGAAAGTTACTGTTAGTACTTGGCACGAATATAAATATTACATACGCCAACAAAATGACAAAATAAATGTTGAAAATTTTTTTTTTAATATTACCTCTAGTACTCGTAAACTGGGGATGAATATTTTTTTCTCGTCTATCCCATAGTGTGGGGTATTGTTGGATAGGTTGTTCAAAAACATTTTGGATGTGTGAAAACCATTTTTCGATTTAGAGGTTCGTAGGCGAAATATTAAGCTTTAAAGTGCAAATTTTTGTTTGGGTCAAGCGGCTAAACGGTTGTTTATAGATAGTATATGAAAGAATTTAAAAGGGAAACTATCACAGATAAGAAGGGTTTACGGGTTTACGAGTACAGGTTGCGTAAACTTTTAGCCCCCTCTAAATACGACAATATTTAGGGCGTTCTTCGAAATGTATGAGACTAGAAGTTTGGCGCGATCTGTAATGGAGACCAACTTATAAAATGTACCGGGCAACTACGGAATCCTACATTGCGCGTGGACTGACACGCACTTGGCTGGTTTTTTTTATTATTTTTTTACTCTCATTCCTTAAAACCTAAAAATATATAGTAAATATTCTTTTTCTGGATTAAATCAATTATTTTCAATTGAAATGGATTATTTAGGAACCTAATCTTTTAGTGATGAAAAGAATTAGGAGTTACGCTTAGACGCATCGGTCGACTCTACCTCGTGCCTAATTTTTTGTGCACATACAATCTTCTATCTCCGATCCTCCACACAACACAGTAGCAGATTCAATTCCTGTAATAGAATGAAGGCCTCCGCTCGTTCCCGCGATTGTTTCGAGCCGGATCCAATTTGTCCTGTTTATTTTAGACGAGTGAAAAGGTCAGAGAGGTGGTGTGTTGGGATGTAGCAATATATTAGGCGTTGAAATAGATAAATGAAACAAGGGAGATTTGTCTTAGTTCTCTAATTGTTTGTGTTCAGTGTCTCCGCGCTCGTCCCCGTTATTTCACTAAAACAAACACAAAAACTACAAGTGAGGCCGACACACTCATATTCCCTGGTGCACACTAATAGTAAACATGCAAAAGAGGACGGCGCATCAACCTGTAGCCACGGATTACACAAACCATCACATCTCTATTGACATTGACATGACAGATGCTTTTACAAGCGCTACATCGTCCCCTTACCATATCTCCCTTGTTTCCTTTATCTATGGACGAGAACCATCTGTAGACGCAATTCTTCTTTAAAGAACGTCGAAATAAATTAGATAACGTTAAAAATCATACATTTTAAATAGGTTTTCCTAATTTATTTTGTTTATTTTTTTCTGTAATTTTAATCAGAATAAATAAAAGCGAGATTTGAATTTGCCAGCGTGCCTTTGATACCGCCAACCGCGAGCCGACTCAACTCCGAAAACAAGACAATATCCATACTTGCAGTGTTTTAGCGAGACAACTGATGAGAATGAGTGTATCTACCTATATATGTGGAGTGGAGTCCATTATAGTCCAGAACGAAAGGGTCGAAGGGTTTTTCTAATCATTGCTTTAGAGAGAGTATTCTGTTAGATTAGATAGTAGCATTTTTTTTTGCATGGTTTGTGCACGGTCTTTACAATTTTATTAGTTTTCTATCAACAAATATTGAGATTTTTGGAAATTTTAAGCACATAATCTTACTTGTAGTCTTTTTTGTCTAATTCACTTTAGAGTGTATTTATTTTAACGTAGAAAGACTTGCTGCACATATTTGTGTCCAATAATCACTGTCATGTGATTATTTTTTCTCTCATTTATTTGTCACTTGTGCCGAAGAACCGACACAGTTTGTCGAGTGGAGACCACGAACTGGCACACGCAGTATAGGACACCCGCCAGCTCACTGTACTGACGATCTTGAAAAGATAGCCGGTAGTGGCTGGATGAGAATGGCTTTATTAAAATATTGTTATTTTATTTTTGGTATTGGCATTTCAAAAATTGCAACCTGTTGCTGTAAAAGTTATATTAATTTGGTTTGCAAATTATTATCTTAATCAAAAATAACTTTTGTTCTTTGTTAATTTGAATCATTAAAGACATGAACATGTTTTTTAATATGTTGAATCAAATTACGTCGTCACTAAACTTATAAACGAACGAGGCATGATTTTGACGTCTAATAAAATAAGAAGTAACAGAGTTCTCTGAAGAAGTTTAGAAACTTTTACCTTTAACCTTTAAACGTGCGAAAAATTCTAACATCATTATTTAATTCTCAACATTTAGAGTTTATGAAAAACTTGTTATTAGAAAATTGTTAAAGTAACTCAGAGCTGTATTTGAGACATATTTCTGTTCATAAGGCCTCTATCATTCTAAAATGGTCTAAACAGATCTAACTTCAAATTATCGTGTCAGTTATTTTCACTGAGAAAAGAAACAATTTAAATTAAGTAAAAAAATGGACGGATCACATAGGAGCCTCGACAATATGGTTATTTTTAAGGCTCCGTAGCAAAAGGGTGCCAAATGGGACCCTATCACTAAGCCTACGCTGTCTTTCTGTCTGTCCGTCCGTTGGTCTCGGCGATCTACAGCTTCAGCCGTTATAGGTAGCCAGTTGAAATTTTAACTAAATTGTTACTGTATACATCACGGGAAATAATAAAAAAATAAAACAAAGGGGAGACCCCATAAGGGAAGGGTGAAAAGTTTTGAGCTCGGGGTATTAAAAATGCTGATAGAAATCTATAAAAAATATTTTATTCTATGTAATCTCCCTCTACTTCAATGCACTTCTTACATTTGTCAAAAAGGGCTTTTAACCCAGTGAAAAAACTTTGCCTTTGAAATTATCTTCTACTGTCGCCTTAATTTCTTTGTCACTCGGAAATCTTCGTGCTCTGGGTCTTTCTTCAAATAAAAAAAGGGAATAATCGCTGGGGGCTAGCTCTGGACTGGATTTCAAACCCTGTCTCGACCAGGGCACGCCTTGCAACTCGCGTAGTGTGCACGGGCGCATTGCCCTGCAAAAACAGGACTCCTTTCGCCAGTTTGCTTCTCTTTTCCTCGACAACTACTTGACGAACTATTATCAATAATGCAGTGTAACATACACCATTCATTTAAGTTTTTTTGGAAAGGTCACAGCTCTACAAAAAAAAAGTTTTGTTTTGTTGCCCTGGATATCATCGCAAATTTTTACGTTTTCAAGTGCCCAGGTTACGAATATGTTCATGAAAGTTCTCAATGTGCTCGTATTTTCATGATTTTTGCATATCTTAATTTTGAACAATTTTACTGCTGGTCTTTGAAAAGAGATTGTCCCTCGAAAAATTATAAAAGAAAAGCTCATAAAAGGCGTTTTATGGAAATATAAAATATATTTTCCACATTTTCCTCTTTATTTACTTCGATGTATCCTAATTTCTCAAAATATTACTGACATTATAAATATATCTGTTATTTTATTTCTCGTTTTTTGATTATTGTAATGTAAAATGAAAATAAAGATTTAAAAAAAATCAGAGCAAATCTAACAAAATCATTGATAGTTTCATGAATTGTGTGCATAAATGGACCTAAAATCATTTTCATGTCTGGGGGAACAAAACCACTGTATACCAGTGATAGTCAATGAACATAATCCCTCCACAACCCCAAAAACAGTAGCCACTAGCTTGGATGACGATTTTTCCACTTTAAATTTCCATGGTCGCTTTCATCCTTTTCTATCCACTGCAATGCCTTGGGTTTTGACTCTGGATCTTACTGCCGGATCCCTGGCTCATCAACAATGACAATTCAAGAAATAACGTCGCCAAGTTTATTGCCACAGGTGTCTAAAACTCCTGCGAAGTTGTGATCCGACGTTGTTTGGCCAGCGGAGTGCCAATTTTTGGTACCCCTCGTGTGCACAACTTTTTA
This sequence comes from Ypsolopha scabrella, assembly GCA_910592155.1. Taxonomy (NCBI): domain Eukaryota; kingdom Metazoa; phylum Arthropoda; class Insecta; order Lepidoptera; family Ypsolophidae; genus Ypsolopha; species Ypsolopha scabrella. The sequence continues at coordinate 780,160 of OU342980.1, read as the reverse complement.
AATGTGCAAATGATTACGCAAAATGTCACGAATAATTTTTTTGCTAATGCCAATGGGTTTAGCTATCTCCCACATTTTAATTTGTCGATCTTTAAGAATATTTGTTTTACTTTTCCAACATTTTCTTCGGTAACGGCAGTGTTTGGATGCCTTGACCTGGTATCATCTTCCAGCGACTCCCTGCCCTGCTTGAATTCTCGGCTCCAACGTTTTATGGTGACAAATGAAGGTCCGGATTCCCCATAAACTGTAGAAGTCTCTTCAAATATGATCTGATGGTATCTCTGCAAAGGTTCTAAGAGCAGCGAGACATTGTCTAGTCCTTCCCATAATGACGGTTTGCAATCTCTGCCTGACAACTGGTGTTTTTCCAAGGGTGTTTAAAAGCGCTGTTGTACATCCTATCTATAAGAGCGGGAACAGAAGCAGTGTCTCCAACTATCGGCCAATATCATTACTTACTGCCCTCTCAAAAATCTTGGAAAAAGTACTTAATACAAGACTGATCAAATATCTTGACCATAACAAAATTATTGCTGAAAACCAATTCGGTTTCCGAAGTGGAAAATCCACGGAAGATGCCGTACTGCTTCTTACAAACACAATAATTAAGCAGTTAGACGACAAGCATAAGACCATAGGTATCTTCCTGGACCTCTCATAGGCCTTTGACACTGTTTCTGTTCTCATTCTACTTCAGAAGTTAGAGCTCATTGGTATCAGAGGCATACCGCTAGATATTTTCTGAAGCTACTTGAGTGAACGGTCCCAAAATGTCAAAATAAACACCTTCACCAGTGATAAAGAATCACCCACATACGGTGTGCCTCAAGGTAGTGTACTGGGCCCTACTTTATTTCTCATATATATAAATAGCCTTTGCCAAATGACACTCCCAAATAGCAAAATCATAACATATGCAGACGATAAAGTGCTCTTAATTAAAGGCAACCATTGGGAACAGGCATGTTGCAATGCTGAATCCTCTCTAAGACATGTCATGAGCTGGCTCTCACATAATTTATTAACCCTAAATGTAGAAAAAACAAAATTTATCACCTTTTCTCACTACACTAGCACTCAACCCGATCCTGATATCTTGGCTCATGGCTGTAGCCTAGCGGGTGAAGAATGTAAGTGCTTACCCATAGCCCGTGCCTCCACCATAAAATATTTAGGTGTTATCATAGACAGCATGCCCGAAAGCTTAAATATGTTTTCAAAAAACTTAGAAACTCGGCGAACCCAGTCATTCTTAAAACTGTCTACTTTGCTTTAGCTCAATCTATAATCTCGTACTGCATTGTTGCATGGGGAGGTGCCTGCAATACAGCTCTTATTAAACTAGAGCGCGCACAAAGGGCCGTTCTAAAGACAATGACAAAAAAACCTTATTGGTATCGTACTGACGATCTATACAGTGATTGTGAGGTATTATCAGTAAGAAAGCTATTTGTCCTTGCTACCATTCTCCGTAAACACTCATCCCTTAAATTTGAACCTTCTGTAGTCGAATCTAAAAGGAGAAAGGACATAGTGTGCAAAAGCATACCGCACAGGACCCAACTAGCTGTTCGTCACTACGCGGTCCTAAGCTCCCGTCTCTACAACAGGGTAAATAAATTACAAAATATATATTCACTCCCTCTTAGCAAATGCAAATTAGTTACTCGGAGTTGGCATTTCACTCTGACGTATGACGATACTGAATCCCTACTAAAAGTATTAAAGTGAAATTTAACATACTAAATCATAAAGTAAAACCATACCAAACGCTATATTTCCAGAAAATTATTTGTGACTTCCATCCTTAAACACACATACACACCCTCTCTCTCTCTCACACACACACACACACACAACCTCACACACCCAACTTCTCTTACCTCCTCAAACATTCACACTCCAAATCAGGTTTTTTAACTTGTATCTAGTTTTTATTATCTTCTCTTTTAGTCTTTAGAAATTATGTATTTGTTGCACGCTATTATTGTCTTCTCCTTGTCTTATCAGCACTGTATTAATACTAACTTTAATTGAATAAACACGCGGTACAGAGCTATTATCTTGTTACAACAGGAAGGCGCTGGTGACTGTAATACAGTTTCACACTAAAACAGTTGCCAACGTGACATTTTTATTAATCAATTATAAGACAATTTACAAATGAGTCAGTATATTATTAACAAGCTAATTGTAAAAATAGCACCTTTATTAAAAGAAATTTGTCTACTGATTTTTGTAAATTTATGGCCAATAAATAATATATATTATTTTTTTTTTTCCGTCGGCGTTTTGTTCTTTTTTGTGAGGAATTTTATGACAACTTTGCACTACATTTTCATGAAATGCGCATATGACTCGACATGGCGATGTTTGCAGTTCAATTATGAAAAGGGTAATGATGCTAATGAGATGAAACTCTGAATTTATACTACTGAGGGTATTTGCAATTAGTTACATGCAGTGCGAGACATTAGTGACACTTCAAGGTACTAGGGCTCAAAACCGCTCGGTAAGCGAGAGGTCCGAGTTCGAATTCCGGTTCAGTACACCTCACGTCCAGATTTATTTCTGTGCTTTTTTATACCGCAATGATATAAAGTTAATTTGTTATCTCCTATTGCTATGAATAAATTACCAAGTGTTTAAAATATAGATTTCTATCATAGTTTCAAAATTTATTGTTTCATATCGGGTTGCAGTTTCTAAAGCCCAACTTCCTGAAATTGGTTTCTACCAGAGATTATAATTTGCAGTTCTGTGCAATATGAAACTATTTATTCGTGTAACTTTGTTCCAGGTTGCACAAATTTCAAAACTTTCCATTTGAAGTTTTCAGCATTTTGGTTTGTGAGGAACCTGATTTGAATAGAATGACGCTGAAGTAACAACTTGTACAAACACTGAGTCAAACTTTTGTTTGGTGTTGGTTCATTAACCTGATATACGAGTTAATGCTTCAAACATTTTGAACTCAACTCGTATTATTTGAACGTCAGACGTGGACGTCGCATATTCATGTAATAATGGACTTTCACTAATGCTCTGAGTTGTATATACTCGGAATGCGGGAGGTAAATTCGATTTACCAACCTAGGGAGGTAAGTAAATTTGAAAATCAAACGAGTGTCCCTTACAGTCACTAACAATGTAGTAAATCACTTATCTTGCTAAATGGCAATGGAAAATATATTTTCTGCCAGTTTCCTTTTTATTTTGTTATTCTGTATTTTTATTTATATATTATTTTGGAAAAATGTGAGTTGCATATATAGGTAAATATGCTAAATAAAATCTAAAAAGACGTTTATGACTTAACACAGCAACCTAATATGTTTTATTTTTAAAACAATCACACTTGCCAGTAAGACACAATTACACACAAAAAAAAAGAAAAAGTCTGAAATAGTAAATAATAATAGTAAATTATCTTGTCGAAAACGTTGCTGCAAACGTTATTTCATAATTGATTAACGACATATTTCATTGATTGCACGATTTGCACGTCGAAGTAATTTTTATATCCTGCAAAATGTTTTATTAGTAGTTTTATTATAGATAGATCCTTGATAATGGTGTAAAACCGAAACCGGTTAGGATAAAAATAATTGTTGTTAAGAAAACACTTGTACTTTTCCACAGATAATATTTAATACTACACTACCCAACCGGTTTCACCATATGAGTATCATCAGGGGCTTTTTAATTAACTTACATACATAATTATTTTAAACAATGTTTCTGTTGCTAGATGTCCATGCAATAAACGACATATAAAAAATATATATTACTGTGAAACAAGTACAGATGCAGTTAATAATCACGTTATAATTTTGTAAGTTTTTTTTATTTCTTTGCGTTTAGTGATGAGAAGTAGAGTGTTACACTCAAACTATATGTACCCTCGCGCGCTCCGCTCGTTCGTGCGCCTAAATATCTCAGGTGCAATTGATCGCTTTCCGCCCTTGTATAACTATCTACTATTTTTGCTTATTTCCTTTTTATTTTGTTATTCTGTATTTTATTTACTTATTGTTATGGAAAAATTTGACTCGCGTTTAAATGTTAATATACTTGATAAAATCTTAAAATGACGTGCACACAGCAACTAAATTAGTTTTATTTAAAAAAAAATCACACTGGCCAGTAAGACGCGATTGCAGAAAAAAAAAAGAAAAAGTCACATGAAAATAAAATGGCGGCAGTTGAAACCGTCGTTGCACACATAATTTCATAATTGATTAACAACATATTTCATTAATTACACGTCGAATTAATTTTGATTTCCTGCAAAATGTGTTGTTAGTTATTTATAGACCCTTGACAATATTGTAAAAACGAAACTAGTTAATGATTATGTTATTATTTTATACGTTTTTTTATTTCCTCGCATTCGTGATGAAAAGTAGAGTGTTACACACGGGTGAAAGTGATCAATTGCACCTGAGTTATTTAGGCGCACGGGCGAGCGAAGCTAGCAAGGGTGCATATAGTTTGAGGGTGCAATTCATCACTTACATTGAACTCTTACCTCCCTTGTATAACAATCTACTATTATTTTCAGAAGTAAACAAAACACGCAAACATTTTTTCTACCGTCAAAAAAATAATTCCCCCTCTTGATATAACAAGTTTTTGTGAAGGAAGCTGTTTGCTAGTATAAATGATGTGTCATACGGAAGGCGTTTTTCACCGTTAACATGTCGGCTGTTTTATAGCCGAATGCTATTGCGCGTGACGATGGCAAGAATTCCGTGGCAGACCAAAGGCTGGCGCGGCGACTGCAACGGCTAAGCGCAATAAGCGGCGCAAATATGCAGCTCTCGGGGAACGTTGTATTTTTGTGCTGTTTAACGCGGGAACATTTGGGCCATGAGGCCCCTGGGAACGCGACGATTATTCTACCAAATTTCGTCGCGTTTAGTCGACGTGTCGGGTGGCCCAGGAGTCAGAACCTATTTTGGCCAACGCATAAGCTTGGTCATACAGCGAGGCTACGCGGCAAGTATATTGGGCACCCTGCCATATGGCAGCGAGAAACTCGATAAGGTTTTTTATAAACTTAAAATTAAGCTAATTTTTATTTTAACCTGTATATTAGCTTTCGCTTTTTATTAACTCTCGTATCGCTAAAGCAATAGATCACAGTCTAAACCGTGGCTCGGTAACATCTTATAGATCGAATACTAGTATTTTAGTTCGAAAAAGATCAATTTTCAGAGTTATTGGATTTACATTTACTACGTTAAATATAAACAAACTGTTCAGCAACCACACTTAAAAACAAACTCAGCGGGGACTGAAGCACAATTCTACTTTGTGTCCTACATAGTGTAAGGGACGCCAGGCTTTTTTATCATTTAAGTGGGTATTCATTAAAAACGCAGTGTTTTAAGGCTTTGATTAAACATTTTCTTTATACAGGTTGAAAATAAACCCCCTAGCTTTACTGAAATCTATGAATCAGAAGCACTAATAAAATACAGAAACTTAAAATAAAAGTGACATCTTTTTTTTATTGGTTTCCAAATTTCGAATGAATGGCCAGTCTTTCGACGCGACATGTCACTGACAATAGACCATACATATTTATATATTTTACTAGATTTTACCCGCGGCTCCGCCCGCGTGTTTTTCGGTTTAACGACATGCCTTTTTCCGGGATAAAAAGTAACCTATGTGTTAAGTTAGGGTATAAGCTATATCTATTCAAAATTTCATCTAAATCCGTCTGGCCGTTTCAGCGTGAAAGAGTAACAAACATACACACACACAAACTTTCGCATTTATAATAATAGTGTGAATGTGATGAGATAACATAGCCTTCTCTTAAATCACCACAAACGATTAACGTCCGTGCTAATTAGACACCTGATGTATGAAAAAACAAAGCCTTGTCTTATTTTACCACAAACGAATAGTACCGCGCTAATTAGACACCTAATTTTTCAATGATATTGATTTATCCTACGGGAACAATTCTTTTTTTCCGGGATAAAAAGTAGCTTATGTGTTAAGTTAGGGTATAAGCTATATCCATTCTAAATTTCATCCTAATCCGTTCAGCCGTTTCAGTGTGAAAGAGTAACAAACATACACACACACACACGCACAAACTTTCGCATTTATAATATTAGTAGGAAGTAGGATATACTCGTATATGTAACTTCGGCTTCGTAGAGCGTCGTCTCTGTCACCGGAGTATTAGTGCTTTTTTTTAACAGTTGATATCTTTTTTTAAATTATAAATCATGAAAATAATAAAACATTGGTATGCGTATATTTGATTTCAAACATAAAATAATTTCCTTTGATATAGCTAGGGGGTTAATTTTCAATTTTCAACCTGTAATAAGTACACATTTTAAACGGGTTAAGTTAAGCAAACCGGTTAACAAAAATGTTTCAATGAAGTACGTCCATCGTCGTTACCGCACTTTTACCCTTGCTTATGTAGAGGTAGTATAATCTAGAATTTTATCAAATTACTCAAGAAATCCGTGTCGGTGATAAACATTGTAAATTAAATTACCGTGAAGGCTGTACGGTGTGCGATCTGAAACCCCACAAACTGTATTAGCGTTTTTGCTTTTGCCTATTAGAAAACATTTTATAATGCAAAAATCATCGATGTTACATGCATAAATGATCTTTTTCACACAAAATATACGAAAAACAAATAATCGCAAACAGCCAGCTATCAAAGATTATTCTTTTGTATCAAATTTTAGTTTGATTACAATGATTTGAAATTTAAAACCGAAGCGCGTAATGCAATGCGTGCTTAGAATATAATAAAATGAAATATTTTTATCGGTGCGACGGTCGCACGTGACCGCCGATGGTGAACCTGTTATTTTTGTATCGATGACTGTATTTCTTGCCTCGCCATGTGAGATGTAGGATAATTGATTATTATCGTACGAAGGGAAAATCTCTATCCAACCTTGCATTTTTTTTCTTTTGAATGATAGTTACATACTTAACACTATTCAAATACATGGTTGGAGTGTAGCAAGGGGCGTGCAAGGGATCCGACACTTAGAAAAATTTTGAGCAAAATTTTTTTTTTCATGTAATCTTTGTTTTTTGATGCATTGCTTAGAGTGCCTAAAAATAAAACTTTTTATATTTTATTTTTTCTCTTAGATTAATATTTCTCGTAATTTTTTGTTAAAATATGTTGCGACGACGAGCGAAGCGAGGAGGAGCGGTTACGTGGACATGTAAGTACATAATTAGGTGCCGAGCAAAGCGGAGCGGAGCGAGGCGACCCCCTTCGTATTAATAGAAAACAAACTCTGACCAAATACATAATTAAAGCATGGATCATTTGATGAACAATACGATGTCTATGGTTAAAGGTACCATTTAATAAACGTTGCTCCCGAATTTTCGTATGACATTTCATATAGGGATTTTTCATCTATTTATTCAAATATCAGCCTAGGAATCTGGAAGAAATCATCAAACAAAAAAATTGTTTTACCCTCTAATGTACCGCTTACTGGGAAGCACCACTTCTTAAATAATTATTTATCTATGGATTTTGTATTTGAATCGTATCAAACATCCCAGCAGAACAAAGTGCAAGATTGAATTCTTTGAACCCCGTACCACAAGCTATTTTATAGATACTAAAGTAATGTTAAAAGATCTACTTTTGTATATTATTTGTATACTTTATTTTTACTTAAGAACTGTTATTTGGGCGATGTAGTTATTTCGTATGTTCTCGTTACAAAACCATACTCTGTGGGGTCGATCCGAGCCATTGTCTATTGTATTATATTAGCGATAATGGGAATAAAGAGGGTTCATTACTTTAATTTCAACCAAAACTCTTGTGACTGTAATTGCCCGGCTTTGTACCTATGTTTATATTTTTAAAACGCGGTGTAGGTATATGATAACAATATAAATTTGTTTAAATCAAATTCCTCTTTCTTATAAAGGGAAGCATTTGATTCTCGAAGCTTATTGAATTATGGCCGCAGACTCGACTGTGGAACATTTCACCAACTCTTTTTAAAGAAATTTCTCTTTATTCTTGGTCCCTGTCCCTGAAAGTATTGGAAATGCAATTTTGTTGCCATTACTTTTGTTTTGATGTTTATTGTACAATAAAATGTGCAAACCGATAGCAATATTTATCTTTTAAAAGTAAAAAATCACCAACGAAATTTTTCCTGTTTATAAATATTTAAGTTTTCATTTTTGTTCTAAAATCAGCAATAATAACATAACCATTCCACAAAAAAGTTTCTTTAATTAATGTTCACATCTTTACGCAACGGCAAAATAAATAAATTTTACTATCTACTTATTTCGTCTTCACAGTAACAAAACAAACGGTGGCCATCAAAAACCAAAGATATAATAAAACTAATTAGAACTGAGACAATAAAATGGCCGCACAAAGGGACGGTAGTGTATAAAATCAAGTCAAAATCCAGTACAAGTACCTTCAATCAACACTTGGCCCCTTTTGTTAGGGTCTGCCTTTATTTCCTTTATTTTCTTGCAATTCTTCTATACAGCACTAAAAGCTCGGGCAAAGATGATCTATAAAATTGATAACAGAAGCGACACTCAGTACTATCGAAATAAAATCTGCGATCCTATTGTTGCTCGTAACTTTCAAATTAGGTTACTTTTGAACATTATTTTACATTTTGTAGTCTTTATGATGAATATGATGTCCTCCTCGTCGTAGCCTGACGACGCGACGGCGCGGCGACCTCATGGTTTGTGGGACTTGTACGGCGGAGGGCGCGATTGTGACTCGCGAAGCCCAGCAGTGTAGTTCGCCGCAACCATTGTATGTGTAAGTATATATGGGCTTCGGGCGGAGTCGGAGCGGAGCTGCTTACATGACATGCTCAGAAAATATTACAGATAAGTATTACGACTTTCGGAAAAAAAACCTTTTAAAATATTAATTCCGAAAAATTCTTTTTACTGGATGTTAGTGTAGTAGTAGCAGCAGTGGTAAGCTCAGTCGGTAGAACACCGGCCTCTTAATCTCAAGACACTGGTTCTAATCCTGCTGGTTGAGGATGAACCAATGAATTTTTCGGAATTAATGTTCATAGTATTTGTTCAACACTTGTCGAACATACTGTGAGAAAAACCTGCATGTCCTAAAATGCATGTATTTACGGGATCTTGCAAAAAATGTTAAATATTTATTTTTTTAAACCTAGGATGGAAGACTATGAAAGATACGAAAAAAGAGGGTGCAATTCCACACTCGGACAGAGCTCTGCCACTCCCCCGGGGATATAATCTTGTTCCGGTATGTTTATATATATTATACATATGTCCGGTGTGTTGTTCAGGTATGTTTTGAGTTTGTGTTATTATTCGTCTATTGCTTGCACCGAAAACTTTTTTTGTATCTTCAACTACGCAACTAGATACATAAAGCTATGTTCTATAAAATCAAATAAAAAATGCTATCAATGCATTTCTTAAAAGCCCAAATATAAATACATACAGTTGCAGTTCTGCAACCCCCATCATCTTATCCTAAAAGCCAGTTGGATCTATAGGATCCATTGTGAAGTGCCAATTTCATTGTCTACCTTCACTTTATTTCTTTTATTGTGCTTAATAAAAGAATGGAAGTTGTAAGCTGGCTGTGAATCTCGGATACTGGTTTATCTTTGAGGAAACCTTTCAAATAATGCCATTGCGAGAGGCCACTTTTATTTTCAAGACGGCGGCGCGGCGGCTTGTAGTTTTTGTTAGCTAAATGTTTGAAAGATTTCTTGTCACATACATACATATACTCACGCCTCTCTCCCACTTGGGTAGGCAGATATTACATATTTCCATCTGCTTTGATCCTGAAACAAATAAATGAACGCAGTTTACATTTATTCCACACGGAGTATGCGTGCGAGTGAAAAATACCAACATGCTGTATCGTTGCGGCCTGAAAGAAGATGTAGTGAATAAAATAGAAAAAAACCGGCCAAGTGCGTGTCGGGCCACGCGCAATGTAGGGTTCCGTAGTTGCCCGGTACATATAAGTTGGTCTACTAATATATAGGTAGACTGCGCCAAACTTCTGGTACCATACATTATAAGGGACCAAAAGTTTGGCGCGACCTTTACTCGTAAACCTGTAAAGCCTACTTATATGTGATAGTTTTCCTTTTAAATTCATTATATATACTACTTCTGTGAATTTTTTCACATTTCTGTAAAAAACCGTTTTTAGCCAGCAGGGGGGGGGGGACGCTCCACTCTAACTAAAACTTTCACATTAAAGCTTAATACACACCCACACACCATTTTTTTAAACGGCCTGTCCAACGATACCCCACACTATGGGATAGACGAGAAAAAAAATTCATCCCCCGTTTACGTGTATGAGAGGTACCATCGAAAAATTTTTTTTCTAGATTTTGTTTTACCCTTTTGTCGGCGTGATAAATATTTATATTCATACCAAATTACAGCTTTCTAGTATTAATAGTCTCAGACGGACAGACGGACATGGCGAAATTATAAGGGTTCCTTGTCGGACTACGGAACCCTAAAAACAGGTCAAATGCGAGTAGGACTCGGGGCCTAAGGGTTCCGTACATACCGTTTAAGACAAACTTATTGAACGAGCAGGTATTAATGACAAACTGAACTTGGTACTTGTGGTTTCTGAATGTTATTAACCTGGGCATTAATAACTTCTGGAATACTTTAATATAGGTAGTTTTCACTTTTTTTTTCTGTACGTGTGCCGTATGCCTTCTCGTAAAGGGAATCCCATCAAAAACATTTCATGTAAAGGTCGCCAAGACACAGAAGCTTTCACGGTTAAAAAATTATTAGATCTCATGTAGAGCCGAGCCCTTAACTCTACAAGCCCTAACTCTACAAACCTACATCTTCGTCAAAAAGTATGGCTTAGCCGTTTCGCGGCCATCAGACAGACACTCCCATGGACTTATATTATTATGTATATTATTAATATTATGTTCCATGAAACGGCCAAGCCATACTTTTTGACGAAGATGTAGGTTTGTACTAGAGTTAGGGCTTGGTAGTTACTGGATTTTGGATTTTACAGATTACTACTTTAGCATCCAACATGGCAGATAATAAAATTAATAACCAAGGGTGGTCTCCATAAAAATATCCTCTAAAAGTATGTTTTCTTATCTCCGAAACTAGAAGACCAAAAAATATATAAAAAGTCATGGTAATAGGTGATGGACAATTGATTATGTGTTATGTAAGGATTACGGAACAATACCGTGGTCAAGTTAATATAAGGGTCCCTCACCCAAGAGGGTGTCGATTGTTTGACAGTTTGCGCAAGAATTTTAGGGCCTTGTTTTTTGTCACCATTACCCTTTTATGGGATGGGAGGTTGGAGGGTAAAATTAACAGATATTTAAATATTTTCGTTAGTTGTGTGCAAATCGTAGCCTTCATACCAAATTTCACATTTCTGGGACTTTCGAAAGTTATGAATATATTTTTATAATAATAAAGAACCGGACCGCCCATAAGAGGGTTTCAAGGGTGAAATTTAGAGATTTCTTAATTTATTTGTTATTTGTGTGCTAATCGTAGCCTGCATACCAAATTTTCAGCTTTCTAGGACTTCAGGAAGTACCCTCGAGGTTTTGATGATCATCCGTGAGTGAGTGAGTGAGTGAATGACGAAATCGACGTATTTTAGGCATTAATAAAATTCAAGGTATAAAAGCTAGACAAATGAAAATTATTGTTTTTAATAAGACTGCTTACTGCATCTTAATCTTGAGAATGTGGTATCTCTAAACCAGAGCGAAGCTATGAGGTTTCGAAAATACGCCGAAACGCTTCGAGAAAAGGTACGTAGTGCGCCGCCCGCTTTTGATTTCAAGTTTCTTAGTCACTGGAAGAGCCCTATGAGTTTTTATGCGAAGCTAATTTGAATGAAATTGATTACATAAATGGCAATAACTTTTTCTCGTTCTGTTAGAAGTCTGATTTTTAACAGCACTATGTATCGTAGACTTTCATAGGAAGTATTAGTTTCAACTTAATATCGCTAACTGGACCCAAATGAAAAGAGTCTTGATAGACGAACAGACGGACAACAAAGTAATCCTTTAAGGTTTCCAGTTTTCCATTTTGAGGTATGGAATCCTAAATAAATGATTTGGTGGTATGTGCACATAAAAAGCATGAATGAAAGCAGAATGTGTAATAAAATAAATAAATTAAATGAACAAAGTGAAAAAATTAACTTATGCTGCACAAATAGAAGGTAATAAAGTTCGACCAGACCGCCGTCGAAGGACGTATGCCGACTAAATTGGCAACATACTGAAGAAGGGCAAAGTCAAAAGTACCCGGAAATAGAGAAGCTTGTATGACTAGATTGATACATGTGGAAGAAGCGAAGAGGTGGTAGCTCAATTTAACCATGTGATTTTTGTGTAGAAAACTAAACTAATCAACTTCTTTTTTGTGACTATGTTCTTACTCACAGTTTTCTTCGTACTATATAAAGTAAGCTGTCCTGTGTGTTATCATCAGTCTTATTTATATTCTTATTAGTTCTTATTCTCTCGTTACTCATTCGGTAGTAAATCTAGTGAGTCGTAGCTGTTTTTCATCTTAATGTTATTTTTATGTCTTGTTTGCATTTTTTGTGTAATTGTGTTCGTTACGTGACACCCACTGCATTTTTATATATGAATCTTTGTACATATACAGTATCTATGTACAATTTCCATATCTCGTAATATGTATCTATAGGTAGTTAGTCATTTAATTATGCATTTATATTCATTACATTAAACCGTATTTATTTTATTTTGGCCCTGGCTGAAAATCAGCGTCGTAAGTTCATAGAGCTTTGTGACATATGCTGAGCCAGGGCCCTTTTTGTTGCAACATTCGTTATATTTATGTTTCATTATTTCCATAACTTTTCTGTTTTATTTGTTTGTTTTTTCTTTTTTTGTAAACTTAATGATTTTTGTGTTCGCTTTTTGTATTCTGTTTTTGTATGTGTTTGTGTAGCGACAAACAAAAATTTTATTTCTTTATGTTGTGCACCAACTGATTTATTCCCAGAGATGGTAAAACTTTCACCAGAATTCATTGATTGGTTGCAAAGTTACCGCTTTAATGAATAAGCAACTAAGCCAACTTTCTGATTTATAGCTTTAACTTTTTGCGTGTATTCGTTTGCGTGAAATCCTCTCAGCTGTTTCCATCGTAAACTTATAAAAACATTACCTAGAAGAAAGCATAACTATTTCATCTAATTGACTTACCTAGGCTATAATAACATACTTAAGAAAAACAAAAGGTTACTGAACCGTATTAAATAATGTTCAACTCTTCAACCTTAAAAAATTGTTTTATAATTCAATAAATATTCAGATACTAATTCTTAAAGTCAAACTCAAATTCTATTACTACCCGATAGCTCTAAATTAGCTATCTGGGCATCTAACAAATCGTAGCAACTCGTAGTTTATTTACTGCTACGCCGTAGCAAAAAACGCAAGTTGCTACCGCGATACTTTTGACTTTGGAGTCTGGAGTATTTAGCCATTAAGGCCTTACCCCGGGTGCACGATAATCTTACTGAGCGAATTTGAACTTCAGTATGTTGTCAGAAAGTCTACATTAGAACGCTCGCTTCGCGCGCTGCCGGCACACAAAATCGGTGAATTTTCGAGGTTTTTCTCTATTTTACGAAAAGTTATTTGATGCAGGAGTTTTTTCACTTGACATCGGAAAATAAACCATGTTTTCTTGTTATAGCAGTAATTTAAGACATAAAACTCAAGTCGTTTAGACATAAAAAGAAATATTAACTTAAAAAGGAATCATTTTCAAAAATAAAATCTATCGAGCGAAATGTGTTCAATTAGGTAACCGTTTGACAACGGATAGACAAAGGCCTGAAAAAACAAGTGTCCAAGTTTTACATTGATCAGATAGGTAGTTGACTCAGCATATTAAAACAAAAACCGTTGAAAGACCTAATACAAGCCCTTAAGTAGTTTGTTACGGTTTGGTGCAACATGCAAATCTTTGATTGTTTTTCTTATTTTTGAATCAAAAGTATAAAAACTCGTTATAGGTTATTTAGCGCCTAATGTTTAATTTATAATTGTTGTGTTTCTTCGCATTCCTCGAATGTTAACGTAAGACTTTTGCGCATTTCTCGAATGTTCTTTGAGTCATCTTGTTGACGACATTTGGTTTTGCAGCGTCAGGAGGACCTATGCCGAACAAATAGGCGACATATTAAAAAGTACTTAAAGACTTTATCTCGTAGTAGGAAGGTCTATTTTAGAACGCTGCACCGGAACAGCTGTTTCACGGAAGATGCTTTCTCGATACTCGCCCGTATGTCGGTGCGTTAGGGTTCACACATTTTTATTTGGAACTCAATTATTTCCCAAACTAAGGGTGTCCGCGGATATAATTCTTGGGAAAAGTGGTTCAGTAGGGTCGGCAGAATATGTGGTTTCATTTAATGGTAACAGTCTATTTACACCCGGTATTTAATACATCAGACATGGCTATATGGGCTAGTTCCCCTTGCCTGCTCTTGGGAAAATTAAAAAAAAAAAAAAAAAACTTTTCATTTGAGATTCATTACAAACCCATTGAGCTACATGCATCTGTGGGAGGAGTTGCAGCTTATCTAAGTGAACCCAATAAGCTTTGAACGTACGCTGATGCTCGGTATATGAGCTGTAAACGTTCAGTTTCACGCAGCGTTGCCCGGGATCATTTTATGGCAAAATCCAGGCTGTGGCCTCAGTGCAATTGAAGAAGACTTTATGTATACTACAAGAGGTAAAACAATGACTTTGTATAGGAAACAATCGACGTTGCAAACAATAAAGAAAAAAGGTAAGGTTTGCGTTTTGATACACGTAAAACAGGTATAAAAAATGTTGATGGTTGTGAATGTCGGCACTTGGTGGAACTTATTATAAATCTTATATAATTAGGTATAAAAAGGTCGCCGTAATCGTTTTTCGCTTTCTCATAGATGTATTTAGTGGTATAAAAGTCAGTTAGTGATACTACAGTAACAGGTGGTATTCGGAAACCAATATTTAGGAAGAGAAATGAAGTTAGTAGCTGTTGGAGTGTAGAGATAAATAATGGAGCTTAACAGTAAATTTTATAGTTGTAACCATTTTGTAGATATTTTTGTGTGATGATATTGTTTCTTACGGCAAGCGGCTGAAGGTTAAATAGTACGAAAGTTATAATTCGGTGTTGTTTTGCACACTTTCTTTTTACATTTTCAAAAATGTATCTTAGTGAAAGAAAAACTTTACAGCGTACTTTATGCAGTGCTGTTTCGATTTAGCTAATTATTTAAAGCAAACGGATGCAGATTTGATACCTTTAAACGGGGTAAGTTATTTTACAGTTGTCGTAAAATTTAAGCTTAAACAAGGAAAATATCCGGTTCATACGATGATTAGTGTCATTTCAATTGTTTACGCTTGTGAAAACGTTCGTCCTTTTCCCAGTATCATGACTGGGTTCGCCCAGATTCAGAAGTTGGTAACTTTTGCATATGTGACAAACCTGCGTTTCGTCGTCGCTATACTAATTTCCTGGTGCAGCAAGTGATAATGGTCTTGTAAAACTTGGAGACCCAAGGTCTCAGCATTGGAACTCTGCGACAAACATCCACGACTAGGAAACCGATGTCTTAAGTAAGTCGAATTATTAATTTCCCTTTCTTTGCTTTATTTTCATTATACGTCCGTATTAGAATTAAGATTTTGCTATTGGTTAAGTTGGACTTAAGTTACATCTCCTAAGGTACTTAATTTTAGTTAGGTAGTCTGAATATTTTGTTCTAAATTAACAGTTCAATTACTAAGCGTACCGTAGATTTTCATAAATACCATTATGCTATGGTTACACCTGCAACTTTTTGCGCTAAAATCTATTATACGTCTCAATTAAGAATATGACTATCAGTAAAGGTATCGGCGGGTACGATCACATTTTTAGTTGAGACGCAGACGTAGATTTTAGCGCACTATTATTATGACGCATGTGTACCCTAATAGCATTTTCCGTTGGCCTTCATTCGCCAACGATCGGCAAACCGTTGGGTTATAGTTAGTTAGTTGGCCATCATAGAGCCAACATTGGCCCAATGATACTAATATTAGCAATATAGCCACCCGATAACTTACAATGGGCCAACGGCAACTTCTGCTACCGTTGGGTGAACAATGTTGGGATAAAGCATTGTTAACGACGTAGGCGCAATGTCGTAAACCATATGATTTTATTTGTATTAACAAGACTATTTTATAAACTGTGTATCGTATGAAATATTGACCAATTGAAATATAAATAGGGACACATTTAAAGCACTTTTATCGTTTTGTTTCGATGTATGATTTTGTTCACTTCCTCAATTCAATACGAAAAATTTCGTAACGTAAACGTTGGCTGGCAACACTATGCAGGCCCTATGGTCACAGAATGTACAATATTTAGCGGGACAAATTCAGGTGTACAGGGGTTAGGCAGCGCGCGCGTGTGCTAAAGCAAGCATCACAGCGTCACCTTCTTTCTGTTACCATTAATTATGTACCCATTTACTGAGTCATTTGGTGCTTTTCCAACCCTGGGTTAGTTCTAACTAATTACAATAAATTCTATTGTATTTATATACATAGGTAACACTAAAAGTTTCCGGAACTGGCCACTTACATAAACAATATTTAAAAATTTATTGCAACATTTGAAAATAGAACTCTTTGGCTGTAGAATGCAGTTTGTTTCATCTGACTGTCTTTTGTTTTTACCTTGTGGCGCCATTTAAAAAATTGTGTGTCTGCATCAACATGGATTTAACTCGGGAAAATTTTCGTAGTATGATTTTCTACGATTTTAAGTGTAATTTGACAGCTCAACAGAGCATCGCTCGGCTTGAAACAGCTTTTGGCAATGAAGCACCATGCAAGACGACTGTTTATAGCTGGTTTGCAGAATTCAAGCGTGGTCGTATCAATCTCAGTGACGAATCTCGCGATGGTCGGCCGTCCACCGCTGTGACCAACAAAAACATCGATGCTGTGCGCCGTATGATTGAAACAGACAGGCATGTGACCTACCATGAAATTCGCGCATCCTTAGAAATAGGCATGAGTCAAATACAATCAATCCTACACAAACATTTGGGTGTGAGAAAGCTGTGCTCGCGGTGGATCCCACACAACTTGACCGAGGCTCAAAAAACGGACCGCGTCACTTGGTGCAGTGCCATGCTTACCAGATTCAACGAAGGTGCGTCAAATTTGGTGTGGGACATAGTAACAGGTGACGAAACATGGATTTATTGCTACGATCCCAAAACAAAGCAGCAATCGAGCGTATGGGTCTTTCAAGATGAGCCGAAACCAACCAAAGTGGCGCGCGTGAAAAGTGCATCTAAGCAGATGATTGCTTCTTTTTTTAATTAAACTGGACACGTGGCTACTGTTGCTTTAGAGAATCGTCGTACCGTGAATAGTGACTGGTACACGACCATTTGTTTGCCGGAAGTTATTGACGAACTCCGTAAAAATAACCGTAAACGCCGTATCATCCTGCACCACGACAATGCTAGTTCTCACACGGCCAGACAGACAAACGACTTTTTGAAGACGAAAAATGTAGAACTCATGAGTCATCCTGCATACCGTCCCGACCTGGCACCTTGTGACTTTTTTCTGTTCCCAAAAATTAAGAACCAATTACGCGGTCAACGATTTTCATCACCAGAAGAGGCTGTCGAGGAGTATGAAAAACACGTTTCAGAGGTCACCACAGGGGAGTGGCACAAAAGTTTTCAAACCTGGTTTGATCGAATGAAAAAGTGCATAGACGCCAAGGGAGATATTTTGAAAAACAATAAATTAATTTTGTACCTTTAATAGTATTTTTTCATATGCATTCCGGAAACTTATAGTGCGTCCCACGTATTATAATTAGTGATATACAATTATACATATTATGTGATTACATATAAATATAATTTCTATGTATCTAGTCATATAGGTTGTTCATATAAAACTTTAAAAAACTCACAACTAGATGGCGCTGATGGTCGTTACATTGCGATATCGTTTCGTCACTGTCTAACTATGGGATGTCGAAGTCAGATAGTCACGGCATTTGTCACTATTGTATTAAAATTACAATGTAATACAATTATTATCTGTTATCAAATACCTTGCTGTCTGGTTCGACGACAAACTACTGTGGGGGAGGCAGGTGGAACACGTAACAAAGAAGGCAACTAATACTCTGTGACAATGCAGACGAGCTGTTGGTAAGGACTGGGGACTCACACCAAAGCTCTGCAGATGGCTCTACACTGTGACTCTGATCAGTGGATGTATGAGATCAACACCCTCTGCGGCGCTGGAAATAATTCTCGGGCTTACATCCCCACACTTGCACATACAACAAGAAGCGATGGTCGCGGCCCTTCCGGTAAAATCTACAGGCCAATGGAAAGGTAATGCTCTAAAAACCAACCACTGCCGCATCCTTGATCGAGCTCTCGATGTCGTACCGGAGGCGGCCAATGGGACAGATAGAACAGCGAAAACCTATTTATTAGATAGAAGGTATAACCAAAAGTCAGTAACTTTTATACAGACGGATCAAAAAACAAAGATGGTAGTGGCTGCAGTTACATTTCTCCAGAGTTAGGACTCAGTAAATCAATGCCTCTTAACAACGTAACAACGGTTTTTCAAACCGAAATGGTAGGTATACTCCTAGCAGCCAAGGCAGCTAATGCTATTTGCATAAGTAGACCTTGCGACATACTAGAGATTATGATAATAACAGACAGTGCAACTTCGCTCTTATCGCTAAGCAAACCTGTAAGTAGATCTGAAATCGTAGCAAACTGCCACGCAGAACTGCAGAACTTATCAGCAATGTGCAAGGTAAAGTTATCATGGACCAGAGCACATAGCAATGACGAAGGCAACGAACGAACAGACTCCCTTGACAAACTAGCAACTAGCACGAAGGTATCGAAGCAGGGAAATAGTCTGTGTCGACCATCAGCAGAAGCTATCAGGGGAGAGCTTAGGAGATACACTATCACCGAGCAAAACAAGAGCTGGACAGCACGGACTGACTGCCGGCTGTCAAGACTAATGGTACCGCAAATTAACAAGGTACCTTATGAAACTTAAACGGACTGATATCCAGGATATGGTAGGTATCATTACTGGACATTGCAACCTGAACAAACACCTTTTCACTACAGGCGTGACTGACAGCCCCCTATGTCGAGGGTGCTTAGACGCAGATGAGACGGTGGAGCATGTGCTGCTTTACTGCCCCACCACTGATGACATGAGACGTAAAGCAGGGATCGCAATGAGCTCCATCTCCCCTTCTCTGGACCAGATTTTGTGTCGGCAGGCTGAAACCGTTCGGCTCTATTTCAAGGAGTTGTCCTGGCTGGGTTAGCCAACCGGGGGGAAGTGCACAATACTCACGATCACGGAGAGTCAGTGTAGGACTCATCGCCCCCACAACAAATTTAGAATTTAGAATTTTATTATTACCTGAGAGCTAGGAATAAATAACCCCGAGTGACCTATTACGTAAACAATATTTGAGGCATTGAGAGCAAGAAAGGCTAATATTTCCAGACACAATTAAAAATCAATTGAACCCATTGTTGGGTAACTGTCAGTAACATACGTAGACCCTGCAATGCAAAGCAACCAGTGGCCCAACTTAAAAATAGTGGCCAAACCTAGCTGTTGGCCAACTAACGATAGCAATATGTGCCAACCGTGCGCCAACAATAAATGCTACTACGGTATCCCTATAGTGTTAAACAATAAGATCTTAAACCATCACAATCTAAATCTAATTAAATTGGGCCAATAATCAGAGAGTAAGTCTGGCTAAGTACCCCCTTTATTATGTTAGTGAACAATGGCGAAGTTGGCAGGGTAAAAATGTCGTGGGTTTCGGTTGGCGCCACCGTACTGAGTCGAAGCCGTTTTTGTTTGCCGTAACGCACCACCGCACCACATGCCACCAAAATACAAAAATATTTTTAAGTACTACCTCAGTGGGCCAGTGGCTTGAATATTTGACTACTAAGTCGAAGATCACGACTTTAAATCCGGTAGAGGCACATTTGTGTTGTGTCTGCGTGCTTCGGGAGGCATGTTAATCTGTGGCTATCAATTAGTGCTAAAATACGGCCATAAAGCTCACCACCCATCACGCTGGAACGTAATAATCATCACTGTAAGGTGATCTGAAACTTGCATTACATTTCTTAACCGAGTCCGCCCCAAGCCGCCGCCCGCCCCGCTTCTCCCCTAGCCCCCGCCCTGGCGAACGTCATAAACTCTTCAATCACATTATCTCCGCGACTCCTCTCCGATGCGGTCGCTAAACCCACTTTATAGGCCCAAATTCTGTTAGCGGTTGCTTTTACCGCTTTTCGGGGACCCCTAGCGAGACGTATTGACGAAGTCGCTAGCTGAGGATTCACTGCTCACATTGACTTCGATGGCATAGTCATCAAAAGAAAAATCTTTTGTCTGCGAGTACTGGGAGTGGTAAGAAAAAACGTTTTTTCTCTTGCAGTGGCAGCTTTGGATCGATAATAAAACCCAAATCGGTACTTGGTGAGTTACTTATAAATCAATACTGAATTAGAACACCAAAATTACGTAAATGTAAATTGTTACATTAAGATTTTTGATATACCTCTTCATTCTAATTAATTAAACTAATATGTATCTGCGCTAAACAGAAGATAATTTACTTGCTTTTCCATGCAAGTAGAAGCGGTAGTTAAATCAGTATATTTAACAGATTTTCAATAAGGAGATCCAGGTTTGATTCCAGCCATTATGAGTGTACTACGTAGTATTGTTTGCTACAGGGTGGAGGAAAATGATTTGAGCTAAATCTACATGTCTTTAAATGTATGTTTTTTCAAAATCCACATTGTGCCGAGATAATTTAATTAATTATTTAATTTTCAGAATTATTTATTACATAAACTACAACGACAGCCTTAATTATATATATCAAATAGGCACCAATAACAATAAACATAGACATCTTTACCAGGCTGAGTACACCTTCTAAGAATATAATAACTTAAGGTTATTTTATTTTTAAGAATATAATAACTTAAGGTTATCTTAGGTTAGGTTTATTTTTGCGATCGTCGGCACTTGGTGAAACATCATCATGGTTGAATTAAACACTTGTACTGTTGGTACATTTTGTGAAACAGTACAAGTTTTCTTCAACCATATAATAACTTAGTTAATTAGACGCTTAACAGGGCCTGTTAATTTAACATGGTAAATATAGGTGTATGCGTCTGAGTAAATAACGAATATATTTTACATGGAAAATGTGCCGAGATAACTGTCCATTAAAAGTAGGGATACAGTGTTAAAGAGAGGCATGCTGTTATAGTGTACATCGTACATGTACATCCAACATTAATTCAACTTGCCCGCCTGTAGTCTAGTTTGAGTACTCAAGTACTAATCTCGAGGCCACAGTTTCAAATCCCGCACGGACACATTTGTGTTCGGTCTGGGTTTGTTTTTAGTTTTGCGCCAAATTCGAACCAAACATAAATTGTAACAGGCCCTTTTCTGTATTTTTCCTGAAAATATAGGCTAAATGATGAAGATACATACTGTTCTTTAACTTTCAGGTGATATTTTTTATAACGAAATTATTTTTTGAAAATCAGTTTGGAGAAATGGGAATGTGACGTAATAGTCATACCGTTTAGGCTCAATAGGGAGAGTTCCTTGACGTAAAGAGAGACTGAAAAAATAATTAGGGGATAAACCCTGAAGATGGGATTACTGAAAATATAAAAACAGACGTCGGTTTTGACATAACTTTTTTTTTCTTGTGGGCAATGGCCTATTTCCGGTAATGCCTAAATGACATGTCTATTACGTCATCAAAGCAGTTCATGTATATCTTTTGTATTTCAAGGAGAAAAAAATATATACTTTTATATGACCCTTTAAAAGTCTATTCCTTTAAAAAAATCGACAGTTAGGTGCTGTTATGGTATTCTGGACCATTAAAATTACGGTGATACGGCCAACCACCCGTGTGTTGGGATGTTATAATTGTAGATGAAACGTTATTTAAATGTGGAATATAACTCGTACTTTACACCTTTGACACTATCTAGTTCTTATGGTTTATAATGCAATGACGGACCCTAGACGAGATGCGTCCAATGTCCACAGTTCCGGTGTTTTCCTTCCTTTTATTGAACGTTGCGTTATACGAGGGGCATTTAGGGCGGCTTTGTTTATTGGATAACTGCTTTTATGGGTTTATGGGTGGCCCAGATGATATGGCTTGTTAGTGAGGGGTAGTGGCCAGTCATAAACTCTGATTCATAATTAGCCACTAGTGTTGCGTGAAAATCGATAGTTTATGATACTATCGTGACCTGAAAAAAGTAACAATATTGATAGTGCTATCAATTGTATCAATAATATCGATACCACAAATTTAGTAAACCTACCGATACTATCGATAGTTTTGATCACTTTTGTTTTAAAACTTCATGTTATTATCGATAGGCTTATATACTTTAATTTATAAAAAAAATGAATGATAGTATCTATGACACTATCGAAATTGTTACTTTTTTCAAGGCCAATTGTCGATACATCGACTATCCATAGCTAAGCAGCACTACCCTTACCTTTAGGTCCACAGGAAGAAATACTTCCTCAACTATTGAAATTCAAATTCAATTACATTTTGAAGTTAACCAAAATGAACCGTTCTGCGTATTCAATTTCCACAATATACTAAGGGCGGGACAACACAGCGGAACAGTAAATGATTACCGTTGTACTTTGCGGACAAACATGCCAAAGCGTGCAGGTTTCAGCTATTGCCTTCACCGTACTGCGGCTAGTGATTGTGACTGGTAAAAACACAATAATATACACTATAGGATGAAATTAAATCAACCGACCAAATTCATACTGGAGACTCGGTTAGTGATCAAGAACTAGGTTCAGTAATCCCCTTGGCTAATTTCAAAAAATTTTTTTTTGCTCCTGTTCGGTTTAAAAGCGTTCGGAACGCGCAAGTATGTGTCAGATTCTATTTTATTGAGATGGCAACACGGGTTGTAAAAAAGTGAAATGTCAAAGTTGTTTTTTCCGGTGTACTGTCAATCTTGCTCTCAAGGAGATACGTGTAAAAATGGGATCAACCAGTGTTGAAAGAATTATGGGTTTCAAGGAAACAAACGTTTAAAAAGTGGTAAAATAACCCAATTAATGAGCATTAATTGCGAGCCCTATTGTGTGTCCGAACAGTCTCGGGAATCGGTCGCCGGTGGAAAATGATGTGAATGGATTTTTGGATTTTCATTAGCACGATTCACGGAAATCGTGGTAGAGGTCTGGGTCGAGCTAGCTCGGGGTTAGGGGTTGAGTTTAGAGAATTCCTCCGCAAGCTGCGGGCGGGGCCAGTAGTTTGTTGAAGACCTGTGACGCGCCAGACCGACGAGAGGACAACGCTGTCTGCCCAGACACCAAGATTGAGTCTGGTGGTCTGAATCCAGCGCAGAAGTTCAAGAAGTAAGGCTGCATCCAAATGTGAGTCTTTGAACCATTTACCCTTCAGAAAGGAATTGTAGTATATAAGAACCCCCTTTGTATGGGAAGCCCCTTTCTGACAGGTTTTAACCTCCTTATAATATTCAAATGGGTCCAGCACGCGAGGTTTAAACCATATCTGTGGAGAGGGGGGCTTTTCACATACATTTTCTGGTAGCATAGCGCGGTTAAGTTGTTTAGTATCGGAAATTAAACAAACCCGGACCAAGATATTCTGTTTATATAAGCCGAACCGATATAGTAGCTCCGTTGGCCTAAGATAATTTGTGAATTATACTTTGTTAGGTAGGTAGTTTGGAACCTTGTAACCTAAAGCGAGATCAAATAGAATATTTTGTTATTTCTTATACTACAGTACTCGGACTGTGTATATGAATAGGTTTATGTAAGCTGGAAGGATATTTACACAGCTCCTTTACCTTTAGGTATTGTATTATATGTTGTATTGTGGATAAACACATAACTTTATAAGCGCGGTTAAGCCTAGTAACCCGGCGACAAAACTATAATAGTTTGTAAATTCATACAGCATAACCATTGCTAGCAAGCGAAGCGGCTTAATTATTAGTTATATAGTTGTTGAAAGCCTCGGCTTATATAAATTACAAAGTACATAGCAGGGCTAATGTGTAATGTGTAGTTTTTGGTTAGTGAATCATATTAACTAAACGAGCGCTTAGGTATAATATTATAACAACGTACAGTCAATGACACGGTAGCGTACGGTCTATAACTTCAAAATTAAACATCTAGGTAACGCAAGGGTACTATTTTCGTATTCAGTGATGAAGATTCTATAGTGCATAGGGGTCAGATGCATTTCCGAAAATTTTGACTTTTTTCGTATGTGCCGCCTCTAAAGTGATATGAGTATGGGTCAAAGCAGCAGGTAACATGAATTGCTGGGGCCGCAGCATCAGCATCCAAGCTGGGGCCGAATTGCCAGAAACCTACAGCTCACGTTCTCACGGAACGATACCTATAACGCCTAGAATAAACATACTTCTTGTAGAATTATCTGCTTTGTTGCCATGCAGCGGTCACCCGCATCTCATAGGCCATGCACCGCTTTGCCACTTTTGCATAATGTAAGCATGACGCTGGACTGCAGCGCAGCATTCATAGCGGGCACTCACAAGATCCACTAGTGCTATAATTGTAGTTCTTTTTCAAACAGGAGTACTAAAGTGGGATGATACCTAAGTGCGACGTGTATCTAAATATCGGCTGACGTGGTCTCAGCATTGCTTTTACACGAGTTAAATACCTTATCACTAAGTCGCCCGATAACCTAACAGTTTCTCGTTTTGGAGAAACCCAGTCTATTTTGTTTATATCTTCTGTGTTATCAGTATTCGGTCAAGAAGCACATACTAGTTGTTTCACCCTACTAAAACTGCATCCGATCTGCATCATTGTCGTTGTTAAGACACGCTCTTATCGCGCACACAATGCCGTATGTGCTTAATAGGTATGTTTTACCTGTATACTAAAGTTACAAACTTTTGACCTGGTTTTCCCTATGAATGCCCGGCATTTATATTATGGTGTTGCGAGCTAAGACAATGCATCGAGTACAGCAATTAAACGTTGTTATTGATGTCCCAAATTGGTAGCGTAATTTTTATCGTAGGTATGTGATACGATCTATAGTGACTATGTGAACACGTGAGTGACTCCCGGGGCCCCAGTATGGGAGCGCAGGATGAAATTGTAAATCGTCTATTTTCATAAGGATGAAAGTTTGACTGACGTGGTCCAAGAATATTTTAGTATTCACTCGTTTATTTTAGGAATGATCCAATTACCGCGCCGAACGATAACCCGCACGCGAGGTTGTGGGGAATTCCAAATCGATATTATCCCTATATTGTTTTCTTTTTTCGGTACGATAAACAACTGGAGTGGTATAAATTGCTATGCGGGCAGTCAGTCGCTAGACACTACACGGTCAACATTACCGCAAGAACATCATATAGACTTAGGAGTCCCGTGACATCCATCCAGAACTCAAGATGCAGTCCCAAGACAGAATACTCAGTTTCCCGGTGGACACCTTCACGAGGCGCGGGCCTTCTATACCCGAGGAGGCCCCTTTCAGCCCCGGCGAAATTCTGCAATTCAATAAAGCATACAAACAGTTTCTTCAGGCGGAACGACAGCTGGACGACCTGACTTTCCTTAACGGGAAGCCATGCCCCGTCCGCTACAACTTTGATCCGACGAGGCCAGAAGAAGATCGTCTGATGGTGAACTGGGACTGGCTCATGCCCTTATTTTGGGGGCCGCCGCCAGGTGAGAGGGATCTCGTGAGGGTGCCCACTATACTGGAGTTTGTTGAAAAGAAGATTCGCTTTTCGAAGTGCAAGGCGGTCGCCGGGGACACCTGTTCCTGCGGCAAGAGGCCTAATGTAGTGGTACCACCGGGACGTGAGTGCAGGATCCCACAGCACTTTCATCATTTCTGCACGGCGCACGTCTCTGCGTGGATAACCAAGTACATGGTCCCGGCGATTCTGCTGAAAGAATCCCAAGAAATCTTTAGAGAGGTCATCCAGAAAGTGCATGAAGGTGATCCGCAAATCCTCGAATACTATTCGACGGGTGACCGGACGGACACAGAAATGTTGCTGCACTCGGCTCGCAACATCAGTGATAATAGTGCTAAATAGTGCAGCAGCATGTGTAGTTCGCTTATTAAAATAAATATTTGTGTTTATAATATGTTTACTTTTTTTTTCTTGTACCCCTATGAGTGTAGGATGATGGAGAGTTGTGCAGGTAAGGTACTGAGATCATTCCCTCTGACGTTGCTTCAAGTTGAAATTTAGTTTCTCTCGTGACCACTCTATGTTAGATACAATCAAGTCAAGCTTGGACTGCACCAGATGTAACGTCTAGGTAACGTGCTACTAGCCGCTGCATAGCACGTCACATCACTAACGCAGATAAGTTGCAAGGCGTGATGATTAGCGTTATGTGCACATGGGATGCAAAGCTCCGTTATCACAAACTATGCTTGGCATATGCTTATCATATGTCTTGAGCAAGGCCTGAGTGTGCATTCGCCTCTGACTACGTGTATCTGCGACGTTTAGGTATGGAGCTGACCATACAGGAATATGAGACGTCTAAATAAGGTTTTTCTTAACTTTATATCTATGAATAACTGCATGTAAGCCGCAAACAGTATTATGACAAAGACCGGCGGCAATTGGCGTTACATCTGTAACTCCTTATGGACCGATAATACGTATGACCACATGGCACGCTATCGTTTAAATATGGAACAAACTATGTGTCACTACTCAAAAGATAGGTAAATATGATCAGACGACGGGACCTTCATCGAAATATTATTACAGGCTGCCGGCCGAACGTAAGTAGCTCCAGCGTATTACGGCAACCCACGTTTAGTTGGCACTGTCTTGAAATATTCGGGAAAACCCGTGCTATATTCATTTTATGATCTGTATCCGACTGGCGGCGTGTATTTCAAAACGAAATCAAAACTGATGAGTGACCATAGAAAATTACCGGGACATACACGTGTGCTTCATACACGTATACACCTCACTTATACTTAAGATTTGTCATTGTATAGGTGTTACAGGTTTGGTTAGACTATAATTCTAAATATGTATACTTTTCATGATTCCTGTAATGTTAGGACTATGGTATGACAGATACCTTACCTAAACACTGCACCGTACCTACCTATCGCTGCATAGCATGTCGCGGTGCCCCTCTATCGTGTTACAAAGTGTAGTGACCACGGTTATCTATGCATGGATGTAGATTGTACAACATCTTAGTGGATAGAACTAGTACAATATATTATCATCATTATTAAACTAACTACCTAAATATCTAGTATCATGAAGGAAACTGGTATGTCGTGACATTTGTAAGTCGGCATGCATTTTGAAATGAAATAACTATGTATCGGGAACAAGTTTTTTTTTTTATTTTCAAAAACAAACACTCACATGCACAATATACTCAATACTGATGTACACAAATACCTAATACTTATTATATAAACAAATGATCATATCTATGATTAGCACTACTTCGGCCGGTTGAAAGTTCCACGCCACGATGCCTGCTCACGCAAAGCTAGTGCATA
This sequence comes from Ypsolopha scabrella, assembly GCA_910592155.1. Taxonomy (NCBI): domain Eukaryota; kingdom Metazoa; phylum Arthropoda; class Insecta; order Lepidoptera; family Ypsolophidae; genus Ypsolopha; species Ypsolopha scabrella. The sequence continues at coordinate 752,341 of OU342980.1, read as the reverse complement.
CTGCATCAAGTGCCTGTCCAGTCGCCGCTGCTCTGCCTTCTGACGTTTTCTCTCCTCACGCTCCAAGTCTTGTCTGCGCTTTTCTTCTTCTTCTTCCGCGCGCTCTTGCTCCTTCCGAGATTTTTCCCCGTTGTCTCGATGAACGGCTTCTCCAGAGTTTCCGCTCATGGTGGATGATGATTTTGTGAATGATGACATGGTGATTTTGTTAAGACTGATCGATTGTACACAGCCTTGTGATTATGGCGAGTGTATATGTGCTAATGATTGATTGTATATGTACTTTCCTCCATTTATACTAACCCGAAACCTACCTAATAAGGACTCGTTGTTCCATAATTATCGCGAATTTTTTCCCACTTGAATAAGCTCGTTCATGAGGGATAATTCAAATACCGTGACATCATGCTGTACCGCAGTAACGACAGAATTGATAAGCAAATTAGGTAGAGAAACGTATTTTGTGGTAAAATGGCGCAATATCGATGATGTCAACGGGTAATACATGCATATATCGGCAATACCCAGTTATTTTCAGCTGAAAAGGAAAAAATTGATAAGGATAATGCATACAGTTTTACATTTTATTACGGGAGTCATATCATACACTGTGTTAACTTCTGTTAGCTAGCACAATCATGCTCCGTATGGAAAAAAGTATAGGTAAGCTTCAGTACGTGCTCGTTACGGTACAAATGCAACCAACGATTGTTTCAACTCTAACTGCAAGCACCCCGGCATGCTGAGTATGCACGCAGTCTTGCTACGTGACCTGCAGTCTTACTCGACTATGTTGTATGTTCTTCGGATGTTCGGCTCCGACAAGCTATCCCACTACAGCGTTGCAGCGTGCACTCATGTCCGCAAAGCAGTTTACCAAGCGAACCCGAGAGACTTGGGTTTTTGTTGAATCGTCCATGCACACCATCGTTAGGTGATGAACACTTAATTACCTCGGCAGGTGTACCTGTACACCTTACCGTAGGTATGCCTTACCATAGGTATGCCTTACCGTAGGTATGACGTCAAACCTTATCGAACAATGGTGTATTGTTTCATTTTTCCGAACTATTAATATTTCAATAAACCCCACGGACAGGATGAGATCGGTTAATTAAGCCCGATAACATATTTAATTGAATGAGAGGAAATTAATATAAATACCATTTAAGTTCAGCGATAAGAGCGTTATCGCCGTCGCGGGTGGCCGTTCTAATGCTGTAAGAATTTACTGATATCGATGTTGCTACCTACAACCAATGCTACAACAAGGTGCACTTACAGGTTAACAGTAAAGAGTTTTTGCGCTCATATTCACAGAGACCTAAGGTTAGGCTTGAGACTAGGTCTCACTTTTACATAGCAAAACCTAGATAGAACTCAACAATCATATTTTTCCCGAGACCATGCACTGTGCATCAGAGTCGTTGCTCCGCTGTATACATTAGTAGCATCCCCCCTTTCCCCTGGTCCACCATTCTTTATTTTCACCCCGTACGCTCTTGTGTCACTGACTGTACATAGGTTATGTTACAACTTGGAATTGTTAAATTTGTTTGTTTTGGAGTATCTTTAGTCTTTAACAAGTGTTTAATGTGATTACATACTTTCAGAAGCCAATTACCTTTGGATATACTGTTAGTTAGTGCTACAGTTTGGTTTATATTGTTTATTTTGAATGAAAACTTCTTGACACTTGCGATTGAGGCTTGGACATAGTTGTTTGTCAAAAGTGTAGCATAAATGTAACTAACTGGTTTATGTTGTATGGATTATATATATATAGCAGCAGAAACGGTCTGTCTGTCTGTTCATAAAGTTATGATATTGTGTTTATTTGAAAATGTTTGAGTGATATATAGCAACAGAAAAGGTCTGTCTGTTTGTTCATAAAGTTATGATATTGTGTTTGTTTGTACACATTTGAGTATTAAAAATTGGTTTTGGTTGAACTCGCATAATTGAACAACAGGGTTGTATTGTGTATTAATGTACTGAAATTAACATACTGACTAGAGTCTAGTATATTTGGGTCTACAATATTATTGTATACGGGGACGTTTATGATTCGTGCCAGAGTTAGTTCGGTTTTTAATTGTTGGTATTTTCTTTGATTTCCCGGTCTACAATGTCGAGGACTTCTCCGAGGAACATCTTGGCCAGCCAGCTGCGCTGGTTTGTCAGCGTTCAAGGCTTGTTGGCTCGAGCTGATCGGGGCGATGCAGTCCTGGAGCGGTACTCACAGATGGAGCATCGCCTCGAGAAAGCTGAGCAGGCGCTCATCGAGCTGTTGGACCAGGAGCTGCCACCGGAGGTAATGGCTAGCCCTAATAATGACATGGATCAAATTATGGATATTTATAATGAGGTCACACAGGTCGCCTGTCAGATTAAAAAGCGACAGTCAGGTGTTTCGAGCACACCTGATGTAAGACATGCAGCGCAAGGTACATCGTTGCACAGTAGGCTCCCTACTTTGGAGTTGGGACATTTTGATGGTACCATGGAGCTATGGGTGGCATATAAGAATATGTTCACCTCGTTGGTTGACAGTAGGCAGGATTTAACCAACGCACAAAAGATGGCATATTTGATGTCCACTTTAGAAAGTGAGGCAAAGAGCTTAGTGCAACATTTAAGAGTAGAGGACGATTCTTATAGCATAGCGTGGGAACTATTAAATAATAGATATCAGAATGTCCGTCTGTTGGCCGATGCTCATACGAGCCAATTGTTAAGTTTGCCTAGGGTAGGTAATAAGGCTCAAATTCGAACGCAGTTACTGACCCCGGTTACAATAGCCTGTAACGCGTTAAAAATGTTAGGTTTGCCCGTGGATGATGGGTCGTTCTTGTTGGTACACATTATTTTGGGTAAGTTACCGTCTGATACTCGTTCACGTTTCGAACGTGAGACCGCGGAAAGGGAGGACAAGGCTCTTCCTACTTTCGCTGATTTGATGAAGTTTTTGGAATTTGAGGCTAGGGCCGTGGAATCTTCATCGACTTCGGAGGTGGCGCCACCTGCCGGAAGTTTCAGGGAACCTGCCGGTAATTCGGGGCGAAGGGGGCCACAGGGAGTGCAACCGCTTCGGGGACGCGTTGCTGCACGTCTGGCTGCACTGGCCGCTGTGGCTGAGAGCCCAAATTGCCACCAGTGTGGACGCCCAGGACACGCGTTATCGCAGTGCCATGATTTTGCTGCATTACCGGTAGTGGACAGACGGCGATTAGTTAAAATTAATAAACTGTGCTATTTTTGTTTAGAGGACCATTTAGCGCGCGAGTGCTCCAGACAGCAAATGTGTAGAGAATGTGGCCGGCCACATAATGATTTAATTTGTGCGAACAGGTCTGGAGCCTACGGTCACGCCACGAGCGGGGGAGCCGCGGCGCAGTCCACCTATCAGTCACGTCCGTCGAGTGGCCCCTCTCAAGGACGAGGAGCGCACCCGTCAGAGAGTGGAGAGAGCCCTCGCGTGAGTCGTGCTCAGTTTGATAGTGGTGTGAATCGTGCGCCTGCGGTACGAGGCTATATTGCGGACCCGGGTGGGGGACCCCTCATGGGGGGGGGTTCAACGGGTCAGGGCCGCACTCAGGATATTAGGAGTGGACCCCATGCTTCCGCGACCCCCGAGGGGGGGGGGCTCCACGGGCGGGGGCCCCACTCAAGGTTGTATGAGTGGACCCCAGTTTGCCGAACCAGTGCCTGCGCCCACTGTAGGACAGTATAGCAGGGCGGAGCCACAGCGATACTCTCCGCCGATACACGAGTATCCGCGGTTAGAATATCACCCGCCTTATTCGAGATATGGTAGGGCAGCGGGTTACGCACCACCTCGGATGGCATTGTGTATACGCTCACCATATATAGGGCAATGGATGCACCCTGGATTGGAGGGGCCGGGCCCCCAATAATTTGTCTGCCCCTGTACCGGTGCGGAGCCGAGGACAGTTCTTCGGCCCACCATATTAGTTAGTAGTTGGGGCCCCCCGGGGGGAGATTCAGTTAGAGTAAGGACCACTGTTGAATTTCGGGACGTGTATGCATGATCGGATAGTCAGGTTGCGCGAGCATGGCTACGCGCATCCCCACGTACTTTAGAGATTTTTGTAGGAAACCGGGTTTCACAAATTCAGAATATAGTTATTCATATTAAATTGGAGGCACGTCCCAGGTGAATGTAATCCTGCAGAGTGCGCATCTGGAGGCTGCACAGCGCCGGAGTTGGTGTCGCATCATTTATGGTGGGGGCCGGAGTGGCTTAAAGAAACAGGTTTCTTGGCCTGTCCAGCAGTTGGATAGGACACCCCAGATTTTACCCGGGTTGCGTGTGCATGCTCTAGTTCTAGGGACCAAACTAATTCCTGATTGGACGCCGTGAGTTGGGTCACCGTGCGTTGAGACGCTGGGGCGTCGCGACGGTGGCATCGGCACGGTGTGCGTTGGGTCGGAGCACGCAAGTCGCCATCCTTTGTTGTTACCCAAGGAGGGCCTTTGATGAGGCGTTTGCTGTCCGACCGACATGTTTGTAACTCACACGCGGGATGAAACGTGTTATTGGCGATTTTACAGCGAGAGTTTTGGATTTTGTCAACTTGCCGGGTAATTCGCAATGTTCTCTTCTCCTGTGTTCTTTGTTACAGGCTGCGAGCCTTGTCGATGCAGCCGCAGATAGGAGATCTGCCAGCTGATGGGATCACACAGTCGAGACCTTTTGATGGAGTGGCTACGGACGTGGGGGGACCGTTCCTCGTCCGAACGTCTAGCCTTCGCAACGCTCGGATTGTTAAGGCGTACCTGTGAGTATTCGTGTGTCTGTCCACCAAGGCCGTCCACTTGGGATTAGAGTCCTCGTTGTCCGTGGAGGCCTTTGTCGTTGCATTAGACCGATTAGTATCGCGTAGAGGTTTGCTTTTTAAGTTAGTTCAGACAACGGCACGAATTACAAGGGTACCGCAAATTACTTGAAAAGATGTATACATTTTAGAAGATAATTGTATTTAGTTAAGTCATGGTTATTATGTGAAATCGGCCAAAACCCACCTCCGCCGCGTCATTGGGGATGTAATCTTATTGAAAGATGCGAATTTGGAATTATTTGTATTGGCGACGTGGTCGCATTATTAAATTGGTAGTTGGCGGGGATGAGACTCCTCGCGCCGCTGAGGTGTTGGTCGAAGGTTTGATTCTGTGACGAGCCTTGGCGACTCTCTCCCGGCTCCCGGTTGAGTAAGCTAGCGGTCTGATAAGGATAACAGCCCGGAGCGGGGGATTGTTCGGTTTAAAAGCGTTCGGAACGCGCAAGTATGTGTCAGATTCTATTTTATTGAGATGGCAACACGGGTTGTAAAAAAGTGAAATGTCAAAGTTGTTTTTTCCGGTGTACTGTCAATCTTGCTCTCAAGGAGATACGTGTAAAAATGGGATCAACCAGTGTTGAAAGAATTATGGGTTTCAAGGAAACAAACGTTTAAAAAGTGGTAAAATAACCCAATTAATGAGCATTAATTGCGAGCCCTATTGTGTGTCCGAACAGTCTCGGGAATCGGTCGCCGGTGGAAAATGATGTGAATGGATTTTTGGATTTTCATTAGCACGATTCACGGAAATCGTGGTAGAGGTCTGGGTCGAGCTAGCTCGGGGTTAGGGGTTGAGTTTAGAGAATTCCTCCGCAAGCTGCGGGCGGGGCCAGTAGTTTGTTGAAGACCTGTGACGCGCCAGACCGACGAGAGGACAACGCTGTCTGCCCAGACACCAAGATTGAGTCTGGTGGTCTGAATCCAGCGCAGAAGTTCAAGAAGTAAGGCTGCATCCAAATGTGAGTCTTTGAACCATTTACCCTTCAGAAAGGAATTGTAGTATATAAGAACCCCCTTTGTATGGGAAGCCCCTTTCTGACAGGTTTTAACCTCCTTATAATATTCAAATGGGTCCAGCACGCGAGGTTTAAACCATATCTGTGGAGAGGGGGGCTTTTCACATACAGCTCCCTTGCTGGTAGGACTAGTTTAATAAACCTTGTTCCTGATGACTAACCGAGTCTCGAGTATAATTTCACCTAGTATATGCATACATTCTTACATTCGGGCCAACTCTTTCGGAGATGGGCAACGGCAGTTTCCGAGCTCGTTTCGTAAAGTGAGAATCCGGCATGAATAAGTTTTTTATTTTACTTTTGGTTCCTTAATTCAAAATGAAAGAAACGGGACCCTTATAACTTATAAGATCACTTTGCTGTCTGTCTGTCTGTTTGTCTGTCTGTCAAGACCCAAAAAAACCTCCTACATAGTCTACGGCCCCCAAGTGTTGTTAAGAAATCAACTTAACTTCTTAACTTTATGCGAAATAAAGTTGTTGACCTTAATTATCAATCAACGTCGCCAATTTCATATAAAGTGGCTCACTATAAAAACAATAGTACTCTTATTTGACTTAGAAATTTGAAATTCAGTAGACAATTATTGTAGCACACGTCTACGAAAATAAATTAAATGTACCTCTATAAAATTAGGAAAAAAGATATGGTCTTAATTTAACTAGACCTTTTTGATACGATAAATGCCAAGTTGTGCCATAACTGCTCGTGGAATGAGATTGTGTTTTATACGGTATGTGCGGTACCCTCAGGGCTAGTCCTATTCGCACTTGACAAGTTTTTTTGGCTTGGGTTTGCTCTTGGTTCCTACCACACCGAATGGCTCGCCGAGGAAGCGGGGGAGTGAAGGCACGCGAGCCGTTATCAGTCTGTCCAGGGACTTCGGTAAAATATTCGGAATTCGCTAATGGACCAATGACGATACGCAACCATTCTCCCGGCAAGGTACTCGCACCATTATATCCACGTGACGTCACTTACGAATTCACAAAACGATGGCGTCTCTAATTAGAAATCCCATTACAACGTTCAGCAAGCAAGACACATTCAATTATTAGACGAGTTAATTATCTTGACACTCGTCTATCGAGTTTGTTTTTAATCAAAAAGCCATTAAATTTTACAATTTTACTTAACAAGGTAATCTTGTCTCAAATGTTTAAAGAAGTATGCTTTAGAAAATGGGTTCCAAACAAACACAAGTAACTAGTATTACTTGGTAAAACGGATTTGGGTTCAAAGCAGTTCTTAAGTTAAAATTCATTAAAATCTTTTTCAGAAGAAACGTTTTTAGTAAGTAATATAGTATTTGCAAATAGCCACACAATTTCAGGACACCATTTTAATATTTTCAAAGAAACGTAAAGCTGCCATGCCTTTATGTATATAGCTAAAGCTAACGCTAAAGTAAACATTAATTCAGAAGTTTAAAGAGGGAATCGCAATCCACGTTTATCTCTGAATTTCACTGATAACTTCTCATTTTCAAAGTAGATTTTAATTCAGTTTTTACTTTAATTTAGAACAATTTATAAGTAAGGTCTGAATTTATATTTTAACAAAACTGTCAGAAATAATAAATGCCATGAGTGATAGACGTCAAAAGGGTCGCATGTTAAGAGTCAGAGATGTCAAAAGTCGGATATTTTAAAAAATGGGACAGGTTTCAAAAGTCACAGATGTCAAAATTTAGATATGTCAAAAGTGACAGTTACTAGCAGTTTCCAGATCTCTCGCGAATTCATGCATATTCCGGAATAAAAAGTATCATGTTGATTTCCACCGTTGAATTTCAGCGAAATAGGTTCTTAAGTTTCACTTTTAAAGAATTACAAACAGGCAGCCAGACAGACACGCCTTCGGTTTAATTATATTAGTAGAGGGTACACAAATTAGACTATTTAAGTTGATACATATCGAAGTTTTATAATAATTTCATAAAAAAAAACACTTTTCTATATCGTACGTTGAATACACCGTGAGAAGTGACAAACCCGGTTTTAATCCTTATGTAAGCAAGCATATCTTAATTGAGGTTTGAAAAATCATCCTGCCGGGTCGCTATTGTTAGTCACCCATAATACTTGTACAATATTTTGACCAAGTGCGAGTAGGCCTCTCGCACAGAGGGATCCGTACCACCCCACAATACGGGTGCGGAACCCTAAAAACATTATAGTAAATAACAACATCAAGGCTACAAAAAACGAAGCGCTAAAATGATAGTGCTCTAAAGTATGTCATACAATTTAACTAAATTTAAAACTTGATGTATTACCGTTTTTAAGTAAGAGCCTGTTTGGTCAGAGCGATCAGGTCTGGCCGTACGTTGGTTGTTGTAGGTAGTTGTAGTGGAGTGGAGTTATAAGTAGAAACAGACTGGTAGTTTGAAGGTGGTTTATTGTAGAGAAAGGTGTAGATTCTCTAGCTGTGATCTCTAAGATAGCTAAGTAAGTAATCAGTTAATAAATAAAGAAAAGGTAAAACGTTAATGTAATACATGACGCACGCGCTGGACATAAGTAGGCCGCAACGTTGCGAAATGTACGGCTGATTGCCCGTACAGAGCCAAAACATAACGTTTAAGTAATACAACTTTTTCGACGTTTGCTGTATGGGGACCTCCTATTTTTTTTTCATATTCTAATTTTTTATTGATAGTGGCCGTAGTAGCATGTATTCTGTGAAAATTAAAACTTTCTAACTATTACGGTTGAAGCTGTAGACCCCTGTGAGAGACAGACAGCGAAGGCTTCGTAATAGCAACGTTAATAGCCCGTTTGTCAACGTTTGGGTACGGAACACTAAAAAGCTGTGCCTTCATAATAAAATTTTTTCTTTCTTACTGGTTATATTACTTAATGTAAAATTTTTAGTTATACAGTCCATCTTCAAAGACGTAGCTACGGTAAATAATACTTTAATTTATAATGCAAATTGTACACTCTAGACTCAGTAAATATACATTCAGTAAATGGAAAGAAGCGACACTTAATAATAACTTTTTGCAAATTTAAATAAAATATTTGCCGAGTTGAATCTGGTGTTCATAAAATGAGCTTATTATACTGTTATTTGTAACGACTACAGGACTTCCTTTCAGTTAAAATAAAAGTCATAGAGATTCTAAATTATGAATCATCTTTTATTTTGGAATTTATCTTAATTGATTATAAATACTCACATTTATTCACGGTTGTTTTCCAGAGAGGTAAGCAGAGAGATCATGTTTCTACCTGCTATGATCCTGCCACACCCACAGACGTATAATATAGTAGCAAACCTAACATTAATAATAAAGGCATAGAGTCGGGTGGCAATTTTAGCTCAGTGAACATATTGCTTGTTTCCAAACAAAATATATACTAGAGATTATTAACTTTGTATTGGGGTCTTAAGTTTACTAATACTAGAGATTACAAGTTGTTTAGGAATTAACAAATATGTTCCAAGCATAAGCCAGCCAACACAACCCATTTTATACGTTTCTTCGTACCATGAAGCCGGAATGTAGCTTATTTTTTCTATGGAAACTTGCCACGCTATTTAATATCTATGTTTGGTCTGCTACTTAGTATGAATTATATTTTTGTGGGCACACCGCTTTCGCTTCTTCCCAGTGATAAATCGAATCATAAAATCTCTTCTATATCCGGTTAATTTTTACATTGCCCTTCCTCAGTATGTCACCAATCTGGTAAAATAATATCCTTCAGTAATTGACAGTATTATGTCGGCGCCAACGGATATCGCTTCTCAATGTGACTGCTGGTGTACTTGGGGAGGCTATAAAATGTCATGACTTATAACTCTTATGTTATTTCACATGGATTGGGGTGGCTCGCTAGCCACGGATGAATGTATTTGACCGTTGATCGGGACCTAGCTTGGGCATCGCGCCTGGATTCGTGAAACCCGATCTCGTTAGCTAATTACGCAAAATACTATAATAAAGGTTTAAGAACCCCTTCCGTTTAAAGTGTTCAATGTACGAAACCGTTCTGTCAATGTAATCACTTAAGGACTATATCCTGCTTGGCTTTCTTTTATAATACCCAAGCTTATTTAATTTTGTCTCTGGGATGATTGGGTATACAAAACTAGAGGCTAGGAGAGAGCTTGCCTTAGCCACTACAGTATTTAAGATCTTTACAGGCTTGCTGTGCAATTTCACGTTTCTGGAGAACATAAAACTGGTGGTACCGAGTGAGGCCAGGCAGGGGCTGCGGTGGCGGCGCGCGGGGTGGCTGCTTTGGCTACCGCGGGCCAGGACCAACCTCCTATCGAAAGTGCCACTTACTAGAGCTGTGAGAGTACTGAATAAAGTAATTGAACAAATGGCTAGAAGAACGGCCCATACATTGTCGTGTTTAGAGGGGACTAACAGTTTGGCGCGACCTGTAAAGCCTACTTAACCGTGATAGTTTTGCTTTTAAACTAATTATATATTCCACTTCTGTGAATTTTTTTGCATATCCATAAACAACCGTTTAGCCAGCAGGGGGGTGGGGACACTTGACTCTAACAAAAATTAGCACTTTAAAGCTTAATAATATATTTCGCCAATCGATCCCTAAATCGAAAATTTGTTTTCATACACCCATAATGTTTTTGAACGACCTATCCAACGATAACCCACACTATGGAATAGACGAGAAAAAAAATGAATCTCCAATTTACGTGTATGGGAGATATAATTAAAAATTATTTTTTTCTATATTTTTTTCTATATTTTTTTTTACCTTTTTGTCGGCGTTACATAATATGTATACCCATACCAAATTGTAGGTGGTAGAGCTGATGCTGGGCTCGACTGTGGAGGTACCATCATCTTACTCGCAAACCCTCCCGAAGTTATTCGGCGGAGAGTAAGAGAACAGCTCTCAGGCAAAATCAGGCGGCCCACAATTAACTGAGCCCGATGGATGGCGGTATATGCATCCCAAATTGCCGGGCCTTATATAAAACAGACTGGCGACGGGCATCACTGGTGCAAGAGGTTCGGCACCGCGCTCACCAACCCGCCTGCCCAGCGTGTTTGAGTATGGGCATTTCTTTCAGGAAGACCGCCAAGCATGGCAAAATCCTGGAAAGGCAGCAGGGGACAAAACAGGATACCAAATTACAGCTTTCTAAACTAATAGTCTCTGAGCTAAGCCTCGGATAGACGGACGGACAGACGGACATGTGATGGCGAAACTATAAGGATAAAAGTTATGTAAAGATGGTGTGTAAGTTATTGTTATGAACATATAGGTACTAGTTTATAAGTTTGTTTTTAAAATTATATATTTTTGTGCTTTATTGTTTTTGTGTTAATTGTATAACGATTCAGTTAGCTGTAATGTTATGTGATTTAGTAATAAATAAATAAATATACTATCAAGACTTAATACTCCAGAGGCGCAGTTGGCTGCTCAAAATAGGTCTATTGAAAGGTCTTGCAACTCAATCATTTTGATTCCCACTGACTGTAACGAGATTCGCAGAATTATAAATGGTATGAGACTGGACTGTGCAGTTGGATGGGATATTATATCAACTGAAATCATAGAAAACAATGCAAATAAATATGATTTGTCGACTTGTTTGTCTTTATTATAACGTTTATATATACGTAGATATACTGATTAATAAAATAACATTAAAATTGAAAGTGAAATATATTTCGGGCCGTCTCCTGGGTCCGGCATCAGTCACAATGATGATGATGCTGGACCCAGGAGAGGGCCCGAAATATATTTCACTTTCAATTTTTATTTTATTTTATTAATCAGTATATCTATATAAAATAACAATGCAAGCACTATTCTCCCCCCTCTTACTCATGTCTGTAATTTAAGTCTCAAGCAAGGTACATTTCCGACAGTTTATAAACGGGCTATTATAATACCCATTCATAAGGCTGGATTCAGATACATTGTCACTAACTGTCGACCCATTTCACTTTTTACTACTTTATCAAATGTGTTGAAGAAAAATATTGATCTTCGTTTGACAAAATACTTTATTTCTAAATAACATATTATCCGCAAATCAAGTTGGTTTCAGAGCCAACATCTCAACATCTGACGCTGTAAACAATCTTACTAGCTCTATTTTACGTAATATCAACAAGGGTAATAAATGCTTGGGTGTTTTTCTGGACCTCGCTAAGGCGTTTGAAACTGTTTCTGTTTCTATCCTTCTTAACAAACTAGAGAACATTGGAGTACGTGGTACATAATTTTATAGTCAAATAGATTTTATTACTTGCTCTGACTGGGAGATCAAATTTGGCGTACCCCAGGGCAGTATCCTAGGCCCAACCTTGTGTCTCATTTACATCAACGACCTCTGCAAGCAGCAGCTGACTCTTATATATTGTAACATTTTAAGTAAGCTGACGATACCGTCTAGTTATTTAGGGGAAAAGACTGGTCCGATGTTAGACAGGCTACGGAGATTGGCTTGCGGGTTGACCTTAATTGGCTAGATCAGAATCTTTTAACAATCAATACTGTAAAAATCAAGTAGATTTTCTTTACCGCGTCTGCTGTCTCTCATCTGGACTCCTTAACATTTGAGATAATTGCCCTTAAGGGCCCATAATACCTTTTTAACTGTCTATCCTACTCTAATCAGATGCCACGCACGCAAAACATCAGTTATTTTGAAATCGCGGCTACACTGATGGTTTTTTAATTTTTATGATACAGTTTGCAGCTGCTTTATACTAATATCAGTTATATTATGCAAGGTTTCATATCTAATTCCAAGTATTCATTGAATGCTATCGGTTTATTGTATGGTTTGGAGGTAACATTGAATTTTTTTTTTCTTTCGGAAAATTTAATGGAATCAAGTTTTTACCAAAGCAATGACATAGCATTAGTCTTCAACTTTATCATGTATTAATTTCAGAGTGATTGTTGCAGTATTTGTTGGTATAAAGCAGGATCATGCGAAGCACCCTTAATCAGAGCGTTTGCAATTACACGATCATTCAAAGGGTCATGGAAATTAAATATCTAGGTGTTATAATCGACTAACATCTAACTTGCTCTGCGCATATACGAGTAGATCTTCTAACTTCCCGTGTACGAAAACTGTTTTTTGTATTCAAGACCTTACGCCACATTGCCGATTGTACTTTTAACATCTCTGTGTACAAAACTCTGCGCGAATCTATATTAAGATATTGATTCTAAAGCTAATTTTATTTTAGGCTTTCCGGTTTCCCACTTCCAATCTCCGTTATTGTGCCAAAGTCCTAACTGTGCGAGAATTGTATATTCACACCCTTATTTTATTTCAAGACCGGTTTATTAATCAAAGTACAGTCAATACAGTAAATCATAGGGTCTGCACTATGCCCTCAATGAAGCTTGAATTTGCTGCCAAACACTACTCTTTCTTAGCCCCCTTTATATATAATTCTGTTATTAAATATTTGAACATGGCCAACCTTACAAACCATGTTTGCTGTAAAATGGTTTTAAACTGGATTCAGGAACTTTTTTATGACGAAACAGAAGCTTTGCTTAAATCTCAAACATAAAGTAAAATAAATTTATATCAATATTTCTCAGAGAAACGAAAAAAAAAAACAGTCCATACATAAAGTATTTAAATTAATAATATTTATTTTAGGCAAAAATTTTTGAAAACATTGATCGAAGGATACTAAGAAACGAAAATGAAGAACAATTTTATAACTGCAAAATAAATAAATAAACTTACGACAAATTTTACCAAGATTTTATTCATTAAAAATTAAGTGTATTGAGAACGCGCATTGTAAGAATCCCATCCACTAACACTCGGTATCTATAACTATGTCGGAACTATCTCTGACAGGTTGTGTGAGAACGCGCATTGTAAGAATGAAATGAAATACTTTATTTTTGCAACGTAGGACATAAATACACTTATCGCACGTTAGAATATATTAAATAAGTAAAATGGTTAAATTTAAAAAAGGGAAATACAATATATTAAATTAGGATTTAAGTATATATACTTAATAAGTTAATACTCGTACATAAACTACATTAAAGGTATATTTAATGTATACAACAATATATATAACTACTATATGATAATAATAGCTAACCATATCCTCCATCTTTCAGCCTGTTTCGTCCACTGCTGGGCATAGGCCTTTCCAGGATTTCGCCACTCTTGGTGGTTCTCCTGGAAGAAATGCCCATACTCAAACACGCTGGGCAGGCTAGTTGGTGAGCGCGGTGCCGAAACCTTTGCACCAGTGACGCCGCTGCCCGTCACCACTCTGTTTTATACAGGATGTTAGGAAAAGTACTTCGTTCCTTCAAACCACGTGTGCCATAGGCATAACAAAGCATGTTAAGGATGTGTAATTTTATTTTTATATATAAAAAAAAAAAATATTTTTCAAAAACTTTCATTAAATTGTTAAACCCTAGTTTATAACGCAATAGATAGATAGAGATAGGTGATGGACTATTGAAAAAAAAAACTACGCGTAAAAGAAAGGGATAATAATTTAATTTAATAATATAAAATAAAATAAAAATAAAAATATTTAATAAAAATTAAACGCGCCCAACATACTTTGTTACACCTATAGCACACATGGATTAAAGGAACGAAGTAGTCTTCCTAACACCCAGTATAAGGCCCGGCAATCGATGATGGATGATATTACCTATATTAAAAGTGCTCGAACATTCGTCCGCTGATAGGAATAACCTTCCCCATAAACAGGAAAAAGATTCAGATTTTTCTGATGTCGTTTATTGTATTTAAAAATAAAAACAGTTCAATTTCAGAAATGGCCCGTATCACTTATATGTTTTTATTTTTGGTGGCGTTTATTATGTTTAAAAATAAAAACATTTCAATTTCAGAAATACGGGCCCAATACAGCCGTGTACGAACACTGCCCCTGCCAGCAAATAAAAAAAAAAATTGGTACAGCTGTAACGATATCGGAACTATCTCTGTTGTGTGAGAACGAGCATTGTAAGATTTTGAACGCCCGTTCCGGGAGTTTTCTTAATGATTTATTTTATCATAAAACCGGCGCCAGCAAATACTTTGCCGGGATTACTTCCGCGTAACTCATCAAGCGACAGAAAGCTTAACGTTTATGGCAAAGGCTATACTAGGAAAAAATATTACTACGCGTTCAACGCAATAAGACCAAAGGCAAAGACTTTATTATCTTTCGATAAAGACGATTATTGGTTGGCTCGTTGACTTATTTGTCTTGGACGGTATTTTATTTGCAAAAATAAATAGGGTTGGAGTAGATTTACTTCATATTTGTTAATATAGCCATAGTTTAGCGATGATTATGCTTTTCAAGCAAAGTTGTGTTACTCTGTGCATTACGTTCTAAAATAATGTGCACCGCGCAACAATAAAAAACACGCTTTAAAGTAGTTTAAAGTAACATAACTTTACTAGAAAAAATTACATTTATTTTACACTTCAATTCAAAAATAAGAAACACATCATAAGTTGTGCGTTTAGGAACTCGAGCGTCACCTTAACTACCGATGTTCATTTTCATGTTTCCCAGCAGAAACGTCTTATCGAAGAGAAGACCAAAAATGAAAAATTGATTTTATTATGATTCTATAACACCTAAATTAATTATAAATTTCTTGAGGAGAATTGCCGATATTCACGCAGCTTTTTTGCCCGACCAATTAATTAAACACTGATTTGCAAGAGAAATTGACGTCTTTTTAATAAATTTGGAGTTAAGCGTGAAATATTTATTTATAATTTATGTTCTCATCTGCCGATATTGCGGATTACATTGGATCTGCTTCAATTTTTATATTTTATTGCAAAGCGAAATAAGAAAACGGTTAAATAAGTTAAGAAAATGTTGTATTATAATAATAGCTTTTGCCCGCGGCTCCGCCCGCGTGTTATTCGGTTAAACGACATGCTTTTTTCCGGGATAAAAAGTAGTCTATGTGTTAAGTTAGAGTAAAAGCTATATCCATTCTAAATTTCATCCAAATCCGTTCAGCCGTTTCAGCGTGAAAGAGTAACAAACATACACTCACACACACAAACTTTCGCATTTAAAATACTAGTGTGATAGTGTGATTAGCCTGGTGGACTGAAGTTCTTTTACGGTGATAAAACAAAGATTTCAAATCTTTGTGATAAATCGTATAAAGTGTACAGAAAAGAGTCCCTGCCCGATGTTATGACAGATGGACAGATGGACAGATGGACAGACAGACAGCAGACAGCAGACAGCAGACAGCAGACAGCAGACAGCAGACAGCAGACAGCAGACAGCAGACAGCAGACGGCGGAGGGTTAGTAATAAAGTCCTGTTTTGCACCCTTCGGGTATGGAACCCCAAAACGGTATACCGTGCCACGTGGCCGTGTGTACGATGCAATTTAAATAGTACCTACATCATATCTGGAACTGGAATGAAAGGGTATTGCCTGACGAGATGAGTGCTATAGTAAAATTCAGGCAATAACCGTTTCCGGTGAGGCATATATACATAGTGCCTTTTTTAAACAATCTGAGGCAATATTTTTTTTTTTTTGTAAAGTAACAATTTATTTGATGGAAATTACACAAACTTTTCCTTCGCTTCAGTTGCAAGCAAGTTGTTATGACCGAATTGGTTTCTTCTTTCAAATTATGTATCTCCACCCTCATACTGATGCTACTCGTACTTTATCTTATCACTCAAACTTATTTTTGAACGTATTTATCATATGTGAGGTGACTTTCGTTTATGTAGCCAAATTCATTATGGAGACTCGGTAAGTGGTAAGGACTTCAGTGATCTTTTCTGTGAAATACGCCAAATAAAATTTTGACTTCTTATACTAATTGAGTCGAGGTTATTCTTGAACAAGCATAGAAGGGGATTTTTTTTTTACTTCTTTAGCAGGGTCATTCAACTTTGGTTCTGACTACTAACCGAGTCTCCAGTAAGAATTTAGCTCTATAAACAAAAGTTACCTTATATTTATTTTTCCCCTAGAGAGGACAAAATGTACCTTCATACATTTATTCTTCCCCAGGGCAAAACAGAAGTTCTTTCCTTCTTCGTTTTTCAAAAGAAAAACAACCATGCTGGCTGTTTGAAAAAAGATTAAATACGTTTCGCGAGAGCTTTACCCGAATAAAATAAACTTTAATCTTTGTTGGAAAATCATTTAATAGAACCGTTCCAGACTACGCAGCTGGCGAAGTTTCAATCCTTTTCTCGTTTATTTTGCAATAATATAAAATGGATATTGCAATGAAAATATTTTTAAATAAAACAACACTAGGAGCGTACATAAAGTGTTGTTTTTAACCAACATATTGCCTCTGTGGTCTAGTGTTAGAGCAAATTCGCCACGTCAAAGGTAACCGGAACAGAAGAGCTTGTATGACTAGATTGATTCATGTGGAAGAGGCAAAATAGGTGTGTCACGATCGTAGCCTACCGTTCTGGTAGGCAGCATATGTCTGGTCGAGTGTTTCGAATGTCTCGAATTCGGAGTTGGCTGGTTCAAATCTTGTAAAGCACAGCGGGTTGTAGGTACATCGGACAGCGCATATTATCCGGATCGTCACCGCCGCTGGTCCCGATGAAGACAAGATGGGGAGGATTGGGGGTATGGTCACCGGATCGAGATGCCTTATCCTGCCACATGGTATGACAGCTCGAGGTATTTAAAATGGAACAATAAATATCAAATTTCAGCTAGTTAAACTTTAATCTGTAAGATTTATCTCAGCCACGATCTCATAGATCTAATTCTTCCACTAGTGTTTGAGGATTTAAATCAAACATGCAATACTGCCTTTTAACTAATAATAGAAATAAATTGCTATATTTTTAACACTTAGCGATTCATATTTATATTAAGTATACGATACGGAAAAGCAAAAAATTAAATCTGGACGTGGGGAGCTATAAACCGGGATTCGAACCCGGGAACTCTCGTTAACCGCGCGATTGCGCTACCAACTGAGCTATTGTTAAGTCTTTTAAGACTTAAAAATAATAAAGGCTTTAGTCTCACAATGTAGAAGTTTCAAATTTAACGCAATAAAAAATAAAGCCTTACAATGTTTATTTTCATACAAAAAATCACACTCACTGGCTAATTTATCAAAAACATTTTAGACCCTTCGCTCTGACCTACATTCTTAAAAGTTGATACAAAGGAAGGTCTTTTTGCACAAGTGAAGGAGTAAATCTGAAAACCATTAATTTCAAGTTCTCTGTATTCCCGTTACACAAAATTTAAACTAGGATTATTACATGTCGTGTAACTGTTGTTATTTTTTAATAGGTTGACCTGCAGGCACGCCGCACGGGGTCCATGCCACTTAAACGTGCCCCACCGTATTGCTGATTCATGACAGAAAATATTTGTTTAATGAGAAATAAATAAACACACAAGTTGTCCAAGAGTTGTATTACAACCTAATTAATTTGATTTTTGCACAGAATTCATAGCAAGCTAGAAAAAAAATCTAAAGTTGCTGAAAATCACGTAAAACTGCTCTTCGCGTATTTCTCATTGGCGATTTCTCAGATAATTTTGGAAACTGAAATTCAGGCTCCCGTAAGTTACAAGTGTACAGAATGGTCAGATTAATTTATTTTTTCCAAACAAAAATTGTTACTTGGTGTATTTATCCATTAAACATCACCAACTTTTGCGTGCGATTTCCCATACAAATTACTATGAAGGGCGGCATCGAAAGGTGATTGTTTAGAGCGTAACAGCCACGGCTCATAGCGCGCTATTTTAAACAATAATGAAACGTCATAGAGTTCAGTTCTGCCTGACGCAACATGAGGTGCTCAATGTCAGGGAGAACGGGTCCTTAATACAAGCGAACAGATTCAATTACCACTACTACTACAAGCACCGTTTGTAGTAGTAGGGGTAATAACACATGTGTTTGTGTGCGGGACGTGCCCCAGCATGCGCCTGATCAGCGGGGGGACGTGACTGTTGGTTCTTTACATAGTAATAGTGAATAGTGTTTGCTGCAGGAAATCAATCAGGAGTCAAGGTCGGTTTTGGGCACGGGCAGGAGAGCAGTGATCTCATGGAGTTCCTTCAGCTTGGGAGGCACTGGCTGCAGCTTCTTGTGTTCTGGCTGGTGTGAAGCTGCTGGGACGCCCAAGGTCAAGGTCTTGCGAGCCACTCGCAGCAGCAGAGTCAGGCTCCCAATGAATGATATCGCCTGCGAAAAGAATATGGAACTAACTCCGGAGGCATAGAAGTACAAAATAAAAAACCGGCCAAGTGCGAGTCGGACTCGCGCACGAAGGGTTCCGTACCATTATCTATAAAAACGGCAAAAAAATTACGTTTGTTGTATTTATTTTATTCTCTTTTTTAGTATTTGTTAGTAAGCCTAATTCGATAGTAAATCCACTCACACAATTGTAAGAGCGCCATTGCTATGCTTCAGTTTTTGTTTAGCGGTGAGTCCGCGTCCCCTTCGTATATGTCCGGAGGTAGCAAGTTTAAATTACGTTGGATTCATATTTGTGCCGGTGATGTAGGACTCACCACCCATCACGTTGGGACGTAATAATCGTTGGTAAAACGTGGGTGACTTGCATTCCACAGTCCTACCAAAAATCTCTGATACCCCTCGGAGTTTCATATCGTGATGTATTTTATAAATTCGTTGTTTGAGTCAAGAAAAATGTGATAATTTCCCTTCTCAAGCGAAGTTATTTGGAACAAGCCCGAGTATATTTCCAAAAACAATGTCATATCTATACAAACAGTTCGAGCTAAGGGAATGTCAAACTGGGAATACCTCCGCAGGCTCATTCATTAATCACATCTCAAATAATTTAACCCGTCAAGCGCGAGTTGTACTCACGCGATGAATGTTTCTTACTTCTCATCCCAGCTGAAATATTTTCCTGTAATCTTTAAGTACCTACAAATCTTCTACGGGGATGTTTTTTTCGGAGGTTTCTCAAATAATAAGTTTTAATTTTAATTTAAAGGTAATAAATCTTTAACGTATGGTTTCAGAACACACGCGAAAAAATTGTTTGGTGGCGGCGTTCACTACTTTAGCTCAACTAACTTTCACTTTGGCAGCAAAATTAATTATTTTGCATAATTGCTTATTTAGTTGACTGCAGCTGCAATCTAAATAAATACCAGTCATAATTTTAGCTCAACCTTCATATTAACTGCAATCTATATTTAGTTGACTGCAACCTAAATAGTACATGACTTGTAATGCTGCGTGTATGCTGTCACTATTTATATCAACTTTCAATCTTTGTTTAGTTAACTGCAACCTAAATAGTACCTGACTTTTAATGCTTTGTTTAGTCACTAGTTTAGCTCCACTTTTGTTGACTGCAACCTTAATTTGGGAATTCCCTTTTACGTG
Source organism: Ypsolopha scabrella (assembly GCA_910592155.1). Taxonomy (NCBI): domain Eukaryota; kingdom Metazoa; phylum Arthropoda; class Insecta; order Lepidoptera; family Ypsolophidae; genus Ypsolopha; species Ypsolopha scabrella. The sequence goes on along the minus strand of OU342980.1, from coordinate 732,072 downwards.
CAGTCTGATCAAAACAATTTATTTTGCTCTTTGTTGAGGAACCCTAAAAAGCGTGAATACAAAACATGCGTGGGCATTATTTTAAATGTTACCCAGTACGTTTGAAGGTAGATACGAAGTACCTACCTACCTAACAAATTCGTGTTGGGTGGGTAATTTGTATAGGTACAGATATTTTCGTGTGGACTAATTCGGTTATCATTTTGTGGAAAACATGCGGGTTCTGATTGTTTCTCAGATAAGTATTATTATTTATATTAAATATTTACCAGCCGTTGCCCGCGGCTTCGTCAGCTTAGGTATCGTTTTAAGACTAACTTTATATGTATAGGTGACTTTCGTTTATGTAGTCAAATGAATACTGGAGACCCGGTAAGTAGTCAGGACCAAGATTCAGTGACCCTGTTTATATAAATATTTCTTTATGCCTCTACTTGTTCAAGAACAACCTCAACATAGTTACTATAGGAAGTTAAAATCTTATTTTGGTATTTTACAGAAAGAGTCTTTGAACCTTGGTCGTTACAGAGTCTTCGGTATGAATATGTCTTTATAAACGAAAGTCACTCACCATATGGTTTTGATTTGGTCCACAACTTGCGTCTTAAAATAAATATTAAACACGTACATGATGATTATTCAAAAAAAACAGCAAACTTAAAGAAATCCGAATTGAAGAACGAGATCATGCCCTTTTTATTTGTTCTAAAGTTCTGGTCATCTATTGGATTTGAAGTTGTGATTTTGCGTATAATTATTGATTATCGATAACAATCAATAAACAATAAACTTTCGTCAAGAACATGGCTCGGATCCACTTTAAGGTCGCCTCAATTATATGTATAAGATTTTTAATTTCAAATATGAAATATTTTACAAAGCTTCAGATATGGCATCCAAAAATGACTCGCTCTGTTTCATAGTCAAGTATTTGCATGTATGATGTAACTGTTGACAGTTTAGCTTTAACTTTAGCTTATTTGGTACATTTTTAGGGTTCCGTACCTCAAAAGGATAAAAAACGGAACCCTTATAGGATCACTTTGTTGTTTGTCTGTCCGTCTGTCTGTCAGGACCTTTTATCTCAGAAACATATACTCAAGCCTACGGTCCCTTGAAGCTGTGAAAAAATCAAACGTGAAAAAAAAATCCGGCCGTGTATGCTGCAAAAAACGTGTATTTCGATACTCTCAAAGGAATCAAAATTCATAGGGTATTTTCCGTTGACCTAGAACTATGAAATTTGGCAAGTGATACCGTCTAATACTACAAGTATAGGAAAAAACCATAAAACTATACGCTTATAATTAAATCATAAAAAATCACCGAGGTTAAGCAACGGTATGCGCGTTCATAATTGTACGGATGACCAAATCTTATTGTAGATTTTTTTAACTTTAAACAATTTGTACGGAGCCCTCGGTGGGCGAGTCCGACTCGCACTTGTCCGGTTTTCTTAAATATCAAAATCCTTCATTATCACGTTGATTTTTGATGAAATTTTGCTTTACTGTTTATATGTTTTGCTTTATCTTACTACCTTATCAACACTCTGGCTTGTACTCAAGGTCACAATTACTGTGCAAGTAAAATGTTGAAATGTTGTTGCGCTTGTTTCTATTAAATATTAATGGAAATAAAGGATACATTGCAGTTTTCTAATACACTGCTAAAATACTTATATCACACGGAATTTTCGTGAGAGTAAAACAGACGGCATGAATAACACAATCACGTACGCAGCGATGAAACACTTACCGCAGAAAGCGCGAAAACAACCAAAACCTCTGTAGACCACATCTTTACCAGCACATTCGTATAAAAATTAAACTTATTTGGGCATTCAATTTGCTAAAAGTATTATTTCTATCAAAACCACCAATAACAGTAATATGTCGGGTCGCGGTAGTCGTTTATACTAACTAAACAATGTGATGTTGTGACACACCTTGATAACAATGGTACTGAAGTGAGGGCACAGAGCGGCAACGTTGCATTGTGTGCCTGCTCTAGGCATGTATTGCAAAAGGAATCCTATTGTACATATATAAGGTCCTACAATCCAAAGTGAAAAAAATTCAACAGATGATAGAGTATCCCTAATAGAGCACAATCCACCGAAAAAAACAATTTTTTCGCATAATTTTTTTTACCTTTCCATAGAAATTTAGTCAGCTGATTGAATCACTTTGTCCTGAGAAGTGAACAAAATATTTGAGCAAAAATTTTTTTCTTCTTCTAGGTTTTGATCAGTGAACAATACATGATCTAAAGTCGTTTGCAATAGAATCCAACAATCATGTAAACAAACCAAATTGTCACGATTACTCCGTAATCACATACATTTGACGATCAATTATGAACATAGTCTGATTTCAACGAACGCACCATTGTTTTCACATTATCTTCAACACGATTTAACTTGTATTTATAAGTTAAATTTGTTAAAACATTTGCAACGTAAAAATTTCGAAGTATTTGACAAGCTGTCATCTTAGTTTTTTACTCATCGAACTCTATAAGTCATTGAAAAGTTAGTGTTGTTCGTAATCTGAAGTTATCTTTTATTTTTAATTTAATAAATTATTTTAATTTAATATTATTTGAATACAATAATTTTTTTTTTCAAGAGCTTAATATAATTAACCAAAACGGATTGTATCCTAAGCCATAAAAATAATGGTTAGTTTTTAAAAATTGACAGGTGGCCATTTTGTTAGAATTGTCATTCACAGTCATTCACTGTTCTGTGGGTTCGCTGTGCATTAGTGTTTTCTGTTTCCGTTTTCTGTTTCCGATTTCTACGACTTTGCATTCTCATTTTGGACTTTTGTTTTGCTTTACGATTTGGCTGGACATATTTTTCTTGGAACGACGACCTTTGCACGGCATCACGGACTTTGATATAGCATACGATTGGTATTTTTTCTCAAGGAGTAATCAGGAGGTAAGAATGATTTAGATCTATTACCTACAACGGAAATCTATTAGACGCACTTTAATATTGTATTGCCCTCGTAACTAATTATTTGAATAGATCACAATTACTGAAATGTATGTGTGTAAAATTATATTTGTTTTTAAGGTTATAATGAGCGAGCCGCAGCTTATAATTACGGTCACCGGCGACACTTCTGATAGTGATGATGACGAAGACGAAGATTTAAATTTGTTTTAATAAACACTTTTTTTATATATAATCAGTTTTATTTTATAGTCTATGGCTTATATATTTAATCTATTTAGTCAGTTTTATTTTAGTACCTATCCTACTATGGGCCATAGTCTATGACTTAAAATTAAAATAATTAGAAAAATAAATTTAATTAAAATTAAATTAGAACACTATAACATCACTATGGGCATAAACAATACGCTGTCAATGTCAGTCCGCCATATTTGTTTACATGATTGTTGGATTCTATTGCAAACGACTTTACCCTAGAATTATTTTCGCTTATTATCGTAGGACCTTATATAAATATAGATGATTGAAAAAAAGACATGATCTTGCTAAGTTTCTTGCCTATTGTTCTTAGCAAGACTAATCAAATGGGCGGAGTTAGGCATGTATTTATTGTACACATATGTAACGTATTTAGTATATGGGTAGCTATTAGTATTATCATATCGTGTATACATAATTGTATTCATTAAGTATACCTTTATTTTAGTTCATGTACGTGTATTTACTTATTAAATATAAGCAAACCCAAAACCTACTTTAATATATTGTATTTCATCTTTTAAATTAGATTATCTTTATTACCTATTTAATAAATCCTAACGTGCGATAAGTGTATTTATGTACCTATATTGCAGAAATAATGTATTCATTTCATTCATTTAATTTCATTTCACGAATTGTAGTAATATTCGCTAATTTAGTTAATTGTTTAACACTCAACAAACAAAAGGTTTTCGAATTATCTACACCAATAATTCTTTACTTGTTAGTTACGGTTTTCGAGCAGGTTAGACTCTGTTTTTGGTAATGATAATAATAGTTGGTAGTAAACAGGGTCTTTTCACTTAGACCATTTTTTCTTTGTATGAGAAAACGTCGAAGCATCGTCGAAGCCCTATTTTCGTCGTTCCTCAATAGAGGTACAATACAAGAGGTTGTTTCAATCACTGCTGCCATTTTAGCGCGTTCGGCGCTACATCTAACGGATTTTTGGTATGGTTAGCGCGCATTTAGAGTTAATGTAGTTTTTGCTGTTAACGGAGAATTTAGTGGTTTTATTAAGTGTATGTTTTCATTTATATATATTATGTCTTTTACTGTTGAAAATTGGAACTGAGTATGGTTTTCTTTTAATGCCTGAATTTTGTAGAGTCTAGCGCTTTTTTGAGCGTTGCTAGCGCTGAATAGGGTTTTTCATCTGGCAGCACTTGTTTCAATTTCAAAATTTCTGTCAGTTTCTGTTCTGAGCTGCATTTGTGGTATTCATGATTTTGCGATAAATCAAAATCAGTGACGATTAACTTACGACCCGGCAAGGTTTCATGGATTCTGTTGATTGTGTTTTATTTGGACTACCCAGCTTTCTTTTTGGACTCCAACGATCGTGTTTGTTTACTTTGAATGGACTTCAATTTGCCACAACAATGACATCGGAAAAAATGTGCTGTGTGCCGAACTGTGATAAATACCTATCTTGTTCAATTTTATGTTTAAACGCCGGTGAATGTGACTTTAACGAACATATCGTATTTCAGATTCGCGTGAATTGTGAAAACTTGTGAATTTAGGTCACTTTATGTTATCTAAAATGCATTGTTTACTTAAATTACATGTTAATAAATTATCATTAATTTCTTAAATGTTGTTTTATTTAACCAATATTTAATAGGTATTTGAAAAATAAAAATACAATGCAGTAAGGCTGGGCTATACATGAGGTATATACCTGTGTAGGTATAGGTAGGTACAATAACGAACTAAGTCCGTCGTTACCCACGAGATGTCGCTAAACCAAAATAAAACTGATGACTCTATTCCCAGTTTATAAGTTACTCTATGGTAGTAAATAAAATAATCAAAAGATGCAACTGACTAACTTACCTAATTGCAAAACGTGACAGTTTCAAATGTTCAATAGCGAGTGTATGTCACCAGTCCCCAGTGGAGGCAGCCTGCCCATCCGTCACATCTTTAAATGTGAATTTAACTGAAAAACCAAATAATAATAACAATCTTTATTTTAAGTTAAATAAAGATTACAATAGTAATCTACAAGAGTAGAATAAACTTTTACAATTTTTTTTATTGTTTATTTTTCAAAGACAAGTATAAGGTTACTTTAGTTTATGCAGTCAAATTCTTACTGAAGACTCAGTATGTAACAAGGTTCGATGACCCTTTTTGTGAAATTCGTAAATTATTCTTTTCGTGTTCCTTACAAACGCAAGCTCAGCCCCGAGTCAATTACTATGAGACGTCAAGATTTTATTTTGCGAAATTAGCGTTATTGTTACTGATCACTTACGAAGCCTCTAGTATGAGTTTGACTGGATAAGTTAAAGTCACCTCATATATTATACATTTTAATTAAGACAAAAGCCATCCGACTAAAACAATTATGGTATATAGGCGGTATGGCGGAATATTGACTGATGGTGATGGATGACGTCATAGTCATGATGCACTTTTATTTACTGGTCATGATTCTGAAAATACATTTTGTCTAAATCCGTCGTCGTTTTTTCCAGAATGTCAGGAGGAGTCAAATTATCATCACCATCACTGCTGTTAGTAATTTTAGTTTAAAACCTCAGACATGGCTGTATGGGCTAAGTTCCCTTTGCCTTCCTAGTTAGTATCACAAGTACTGTAATCTCGAAAAAAGTTTTTTATAGCATTATGTTGTTCGGAGACCTATACTATAATTAAATTTTTGTAGAGACGTTCATGAAAAATATTTTTCATCATGCCAGTAGTTTTGAGTTCGTAATGAGGATTTTACGATATGAGGTTAAATAAATACACTTATCGCACGTTAGGATTTATTAAATAATGAAAATAATTAAATTTAAAAGAGGAAATTCAATATATTAAAGTAGGTTTTGGGTTTGCTTATATTTAATAAGTAAATACACGTACATGAACTAAAATAAAGATATACTTAATGTATACAATGATGTATATACGATCTGATAATAATAATAGCTACCCATATACTAAATACTAATACGTTACATATATAAATACATAACTATATCCGTTATAAATAATCCTATAACTCCACCCATATGATTAGTCTTGCTAAGACAGGCAAGAAACTTAGCGAGATCATGTCTTTTTGTTTTCAATCATAATTATATTTAAATACAACAGTGTTTTTGTAAAGAGATAGAAGGTACAGGACAAGAGAAAGATAATCTGCATGCCTAACATGGTTGCCAATTAAACACCATTTTAAACATCCTTTGACAGTAAATTCCATCATGGCGGCCGTTTAACACCTCATTTCCTTGAGGCTAACATGGCACCTCAATATTTTAATGCTTTGACAGGAGTTAAGGAAATACAGGTGTTATGTTTTTTTTTTCTTTTTTATCCATAGCTGATAACATGGGTGACCATTTTAAACACCTTTTGACGTTTGTATAAGATTATTTTGTATAGTAATTTCCATCATGGCGGCCGTTTAACACCTCATTTCCAAGGCTAACAGGGCACCTCAATATTTTAATGCTTTGACAGGAGTTAGGGAAATACATGCGTGATCTTTTTTTTTTTAATTTTTTTCACAGTTTTAAACACGTTATGACACTTGATTAAGAATATTTTGGTCTTCGATCTATTGAAGTGGTGATAAAAGTAGTTTCGTGAGTTTTGATTGTATTTGTAGGTTATTTGGGATACAAATTATCGTTTTCTGACTTTTTACATAAAAAAGGTAGTTTGATAACTAGCCTATTTACTAAATATGCACATTATTTAAAAAAAAATGAACATCATAGGGTAAAACAAAGCTTTTATTTATTCATAAAATTCTTACATGGTTGATCAAGCTTCCATTGGGTTGCAACTTTCTTCTTCGAGTGAAAGCGTTGAATTTAAATAACATTTTTCCAATAGTTTGCCACTCCCAAAACGCAATTGCATGCAGTCATAGGTTCTTTCTTGGTGCATTGAGGAGCACTTGGACATGTGGTCAGAAGATCAGGGGGTTGAGCTTCACATCCGCATAATGTGGTGGAATTCTCTCCTAATATCCGGGGGTCCTGTACCCGATAGAACGTTTAGTTTTGTGATTGGTGTTGGCTAAGAGCAACTGGTGACCAGGCAACAAGTCTCGTTGAGTACAGTGTCTACTTGACCTGTATGTGCTGAGTTATTCCACACAGCGCAAGCATATTCAGCAACTGAGTAACTTAAGCACCCTAAGAACTACCAATCATTCTTCATAATTCATAATAATTCATAATTCATTTATTGCATTCATGTAGTACATATGTTGGCATGGTTAATAATAACAAAGTATTATATGGTTCTATAACATGATACCCTTTCTTGGGCATAGCAATATAGTTGTATTGCATGCGTTTTAAAATTTGACATTACATAAAATTCACATAAGTTTGAAACGTGTTTATTATTGATAAGAATTAATTATTGATTGAGAAAAAATATATAAAATCGTTCAAATTGAAATTAAATTGAAATAATAGATAATAGTACGTTACTCTCACTTGAAACTTTAAATGCATGTCCGATAATTTAACAAAATAAAATAAACAAAAATAAAAATGTTTTTTAATATCTGTTACTTATCTATCACCTTATAAATCCTATTTAGACCAGATTGCTTAATTGCTAAGATTGTTATTATGTTTCGGTTAAAAACTCCTTAATTGTATAGTAACTTTTATTTTTCAGGTACGTTTGTAGTCGGTTGGCAAAAACATTATCTTTTATTTCAGTTTTAATGTCCTCAGGGACTTTATTATATACTTTTATCATATTGCAATAGGGGCTCCTTTGAAACGTTTGTAATCTTGAAATTGGTAATGTGAGTTTGTTTTTTGATCTAGTGTTCAAGCTATGTACGTCTTTATTTTTGGTAAATAGGTGTAAGTTTTTGTGGACAAATTTTGCAGTTTCTAATATGTAAATAGAGGGTAGGGTAAGAATTTTCTTTTCAATGAAGTTTGGTTTGCAACTGTCCGGGCAGTAAATACCTACTAACACGCGTATACATTTTTTCTGCATTACAAATAAGTCGGTAGCATCTGTGCTATTACCCCATAATATAATGCCGTAGCGAAGCCAGGCGTGCGCGTACGCGTAATAAGCTGATAAAGCTGTATTGAAATCGGTTGTTTTCCGTAGAACACTAAGTGCATATATAAATCGCGAAAGTTTTGTTTTTGTATTTAGGATGTGTTGTTTCCAATTTAATCTTCGGATTAAGTTGTTCACAACCCAACCAATATTTGTGTCAATATTGCTAATCGGTCTGTTTTTGATATTTCATGAATTGTGATAATTTTAATATTTATCCTACAGTATTTCATGAATTGATAATATGGAAACTACAATTTCAATCATTATGTACATATGTATCTTACGGCAAGCACTATGGTGATACCATTCGAACAAAAAATTCTCACCATGTGCTCAGGGGTACCATGGGTCCTACACAAAAAATTCCCACCGTACCCCCAGTGGTATGGGGCAGTGGTACAGTGGAGCCCACATCAAGCTAAACACTTTCAGTATAAGCTGACCTCTCATTGTATAGTTTTTCCGTACAATGGGAGGTCAGCTTATACTCAATGTGTATAGCTTGATGTGGGCTCCACTGTACCATGGGTCTGACACATTTATACTCGTATTACCTATTACAAAGACAACTTTTTGCCGTCTAATCTCATTATACTTCATAATATAGGTTGCACTGTCCCTTCGAGTGTACTTTTTCAAATCGCACCATGTAGTCATCTACTGTTCTCCATCTAATACATGGCCCATGTTTAACCAAAAGACCCGCCAGCTTTCGCCACATTTCTTTAGGATCCTTTGCTCCAAGGGTTTCATCATAATCCCTGTTTGCAAATAGCCATGTAGGTAGTCAGCCTTATTTGGAAGTTCTTCTTTTTACACTTTATCTAGAAACGTAATAAAAATACAATAAGGTCTTTGCCTGTATAAAATACCGTGGAATTTTTCAGAAAATTAATGTTTAGAACACCTTTGCTTACTTTTTTAGAGATTTCATTAAGGTTAGATTAGGTTAATTTGCTAGCAAAGAATACCCTTCTACCGTTCGTTCGCTAGATGGACACAAATTTTAACAAATAGTCTTCTCTGAATGGCTTCAAACAATTAATCACAGCACAGATCATTAAATCATCATTTATACTAAGATATAATTAATTTGTGTCATTTGTGTGTGGGACAAATTATCAGAAACAAAATCGGTGCTATCTTATCATATCCAAAAGTCATCCAAAGTAGGACGAAAACAAAAGTAAAGGTGATATTTCATTTTGTTGAGTAATAATACAAATCTACACACTTCTGTTGATACTATAACGGAGTAATTTACTTACATTGAACTAGTTTTCATGTTGGTAGGATAATAATGTATTTAAAAAAAAAACACATCAAATCGATTCAATTGTCCGATTCATTGCCAAATACTCTGTGACTGACTTGAGCGTTTTATCGCGGTGTTTATTTTGTCTACCCTAGCCACCATGTTACCAATATAGATAAGTTTGGATTTGAGTTTGGAGTGCATGTTCCGAATGGTGCTTACAGCACTAAAATTACCATCAAATCACTTACGCCGCACGGCTATCATTGACTCGGAATGACGGTAATAGACGCGATAAATCGATTGTGTCGTGACTCGGAACGCACTATTATACTTATGTTTTGTTTTTTCACAATATGACGGACATGGTTTATTTAACAAAAACAAAATACATGAAACTTTAATAAACTAAATTATCTTACGAAATAAACTAAACAAAACTAACATACTACCAAAGACATTGTATAGAGAACAAGACTGTGCACTACGATACGAAGAACGAGCCGAGTGAGATGGGCGTTGGCAGTCGTTGGACCTTTTCTAACACGTTAGAAACTCAACAACACTATATAAGTTTATTGTGTATATTATATACACTGGCAACTTGCCACGACTAGCGAGAGCTATCTCGCTCGGGTCGTTTTTCGCTTGAAAATGGTATCACAATAATTACAACCTTATTTTTAAGGAAATAAAATCCAGTTTAGTTGAGCAAAAATTGGATAGTGCACAGTCTTGTTATTATACAATGTCTTTGCATACTATCCAGCAAGAATATAAAATGTTGATAAATCATATTAGGTTTGGAAGCGTTTCACAACGTGCGATCACAGTGCGAAATTTCACTTGTTTATAAGAAAGAGACAGATATATTAGGAGAAAAAGAAAAAAAAAACTAAAATTAAATTAAGTACATTAGTTTAGTTAAGGTTTTGATTGTATAATACCTTATTTTACTTACTTTTTTGGAGGTTCCATTTTGAAAGAACTCTTTCCTCACATCACAACTACGACTTACAAATTGTGAAGTTTAACTTAAAAATTTTCAAAACGTTATTCTATTTTATATTGCTATATTAAAAAGTCGCATAATAAGTTATTCCCCCGGCAAGAAGGTGATTTTTCAATATGTTGATTAATAAATAAAGCCAACACATGTAAATTTATACTTTATGATAGTAAAACACGATCGTTAAAAACGTTTTTTAAATTGTTTGGATAACCACGTTATAAAAAAAATAATCGATTTAATTGTCCGATTAATCGAATGAATTTTCCTCAGTTTATATTCATCTGAGGAATTTTCAACTACTCTGTGAGGGAGTTAAGTGTTTTATCGCGGTGTTAATTTTGTCTAACCCTGGCAACCATGTTACCAATAAGGAATAATATTGGGTTGAGTTTGGTGTTGGGACTTTCGGTGTTGGGAGTTCCGATTTTTGGCCATCTTAGGCATGCAGGCTATAAGTTGAGTTAAATAATATTAAAAACAAAACGAAATTAATATGATGGTAAAAGAGGGTGTCGAATGTTTAATGTTTTTTTGATACACTGGAAATAAGTTCTGATATCATCTCGGGCATATTTATTATGTCGTGAAAATATGTTTTTCTAGTTAGGCCCTTGTCACTCATACTGAATTAATTCTACGTAGGGGTTCAAACACGGAACATTATTAATTCGACTGGGCTCAAACACAGAGCATATTAATTCTACTGGGCTCAATCACAGAACATATTGATTGTATAGGTACATATGGGCTCAAACAGAGAATAATAATATTTATTAATTCTACCCAGGAGCTCAAACACAGAACATAATATATTAATTCTACTTAGGGATTCAAACAAAGATCATTATGAATTGTACGTAGGGGCTCAAACACAGAATATTTTGGTTCTACTTAAGGGCTCAAACACAGAACATATTAATTCTACATAGGGGCTCAAAGACAAAATATATTAATAAGGCTCAAAGAACATGAGTTTTAAACATCGGAACGCAATTCAGGCTACATGATATTTGTTTTCTTCAGTAATTTAGCAAGCCCGAGCAAATATTGGCAGCAAAGCTCCGCATAAGGTGAGGCCCAGAGAGTTTAGTTATTATAACATGCCTTTCACTTTATCGAGCCGGGCTAGGAGTGAGAAAGTGCTGGTACATAATGTACGAACTCGTTTAGTACTGTAAATAAGAACCCCTTCACAAGTGATATAATGTTGTGCACAAGAGTATGTCGGGTGCTTTAATTAGGTTTCTCTTAATTACTTTTGAACTCTCATTCATTTCGTTAACAAATTGAGAGACCGAGGAAGCAGAAATTAGATTCTTGTTTCTAATAATTACTGAGTTATTTTGTGAAACATATTAATCTTGAAAGTTACAAATGTTTAAAGCACGGGTTACGTTAAACTAGATCTTAATACTCTGTCGAAAAATGCAATAAACACAAAGACTTTTTGTATTTCCGAGGTTCTACAGAAGTGTGGCTGTCCCTCTGGTCTGGTCGTTCGAGTACTTGACTATCCCGTATAGGTGCAATCAAATCAAATCAAATCAAAATATTTATTTTTGCAAAATAGATACATTAAGTATACTTTCTACAAGTCAAAGTTAATTTACACAATATAATATGTCTTAAGAATATAAAAAAAATATATAATAATACGGTATAATAATAATCGGTGCGTGCCCGAAGTACGGCGAAAGGATACGCTGGGATACCAATAATCGTCGGTAAAACGTGGGTGTACGGGTGTGGAGTGTGACTTGCGCATCCGTATACTTTAGTCACCTCTGACACCCTCCTAAGGCTCTTTGTGGTAAAGGCGTATACAGAGTGTAAATGAAACAAATTGTTCATCTCTTCAATTTACACTACGACTACATATTATCTTACAACATATACATAATTAATCATATTTTAAATATAAAACATCCTTTATTAGAGCCACTTAGATACGTAACGCACACAGACACAACTTAAATTGATCACCGCTTTCGTCACCACCGTCTCATGAACGTAAAGTTTATGACGTCATTAGCCAGATATCCGTTTACGACGGCCATCTCACTCAAATGTTTCAATGTTATTTCCTACATAGTTACTAGTTCTGGCGCACCTCCAGTGTTTATACCTGCTATATACAGGGTCTAGGTATAGATATACTATCCCTACATGAAACCACGTGATCTACTGAGTATAGTAAACAACTTCACCACACAGACAAAAACCGCGCAAATAAAAAATATAGTTTATTTGCTATTTCAACATGTACATACGTAATATATAACACAATTCAACATTACGATACAATTTAGTCAAATACACGGAACAAGTAATGAGGTAGGTATCAAGTGCCTATATCATAACAACAAAAGGGCTCCGACTCAGCATTTTCTGCAAAAATAGTTAATACAGCACTGATTATTTTGCCAGAACCGAAGAAGAACGACGTGCTGAACTTTAACAGGTAATAAATTTTATATTGTAAATTAAGAGGGTCCATTTCGAATTTTGTTATTTTAAATGCAATTACTGTACATAATACAGTAAGTTGAGATGCTGTTAAGTTAAACATATAATTTTTATACTAGTGTTCATTTGGTTATGTATTGGGAATGAATAATTAATTTATGCAATGAACGAGTAAGATTCGCGCAAACATAATGGCGCCCGAGTTTACTTCAGTTAGCTCCGCCGAGACGGATAGAGAGATAAACGAAAGAGGGAGATAGATAGAGAAATGAACGAACTGCAGAGTGTTTGGCACTCAATATCATTATTATTATTTAAAAATTCTTTATTGCACAAAAGAAGTGTACATAGGCGAGCTTAATGCTAGTTAGCATTTTCTACCAATTTCAATTTCAATTTCAATTTCTTTATTCGGAATAACAACAGCTTATGATTAGGTTAAAATATAAGTTCAGACAAAAATATACACTTAATAGAGCCAATAATAGTTATTCACCAATGATATAATAAATACTGACTGATAATAATTATAAAAAAAAAATTATAAATAGAATGATCAAACAATAATTAATTAAAGTCAACAGATAGTATGGCACGCGTGAGGGTATGTAATGTACTTGTGTGAGAGTGTGCGTGAGGGCTTGTTGGTGTGTGGAGGGGAACAAAAAAGGGGTGTTTATCTAAAGCGAGTTCGTGATAGCTAATTCAATTTTATTTTTAAATTAAAGTTTGGATCCAAGAAAGATATCTACGTCGTCAAACATGGTGTTGTAGGTCTTAGGCAATCGGGTAAGGAGCGAGTTCTGACCATAGTTGGTAGTATGAAGTGAAACATTGAAAGTTGTAGATGCCGTATGTCTCGTGCGACGCGCAGGCGCCCACAATCCTATATCTGAAAGTAATTCAGAGCAGTTAAGTTGGCCACGAACTATTTATTTATTTATTTATTTATTTGACAGCAGAACCTTAACCTATTAACAGTAAAAACCATCTCACAAGTTAAATATACTATGAACTAATATTTAATGAATAACTATAAGCTTAAAAATAGTTTACAAATTTTAACAAATGCCGGAAGGGTTATATTAAAAATGTCTAATTCATTATTACGGTTGGCCATCGCATTAAGAAGAGTGCACGCATGGAACGTGGGCGCGTAGCGAGCATGCTGTGTGCGAACCACACCCGTCGCGAAGAGATGATGCGACCGCAGCATAGCGTACCTGTCCGGCGCCGCCAGCGCGCAGCCCGCGAGCGTGGGAGGGTCATCAACTCTATTGTGTAACAGCAGATAATAGTGCACTACTAGCGCCAGTTTGCGTCTCAGCTCTAGGGTGTTCATTCCTACCATTCCCGCCACAAACATAGATGGGAATAAGTAGGGATAGTACCCATACATTTTTTTGTACACATATCGCGCGAATTTTCGTTGGACTTTCTCCAGCATGAGTTTATAATTATTCTCATGTGGGTCCCAGATGATTGCGTTGAACTCTAATTTACTTCGAACATAGGCGTTATAGAGCATTAATATTGGTCTGATGTCATTAAATCTATTAGATTGTCGCATGACAAAACCCAATGACTTGTAAGCTTTCTTACAAGTCTCATTTATGTGGTCGTTAAACGTTAGTCCCTTGTCATATATCAGCCCTAAATCACGTATTTGCGAGACTCGTGCTAGCGGAGCTCCGGCTAAGGTGTAGTCTCGGCCTGGCGGCGCGAGTGACCTGGTGAACGTCATAGTTTTGCACTTGGAGCTGTTAAACTCCAAGTGATAACGTTCACTCCATTCTACAACATTATCAATGTCTCTCTGCAACGCCTCAGAGTCACTTTGATCCCCTACACTTAAGTATAGCTTGAGATCATCAGCGAACATCAAACACTGAGCCGTCTTAACTACTTCGGGAAGATCATTAATCATTATTAGGTACTGCGTTGGCCCTAATGTGCTACCTTGGCTGACGCCCGAATTGGTCACATATAGATCAGAGTGTAATCCGGCTAATTGAACATATTGCTGTCGATTACTAAAATAGTTAGAAAACAATTTTAATAGTTTTGGAGTAAATCCTATGGCAGAAAATTTTTGGAGTAACACATCATTATCAACACGGTCAAAGGCTTTTTTGAAATCAAAATAGGCCACATCAACTTGACGATTTTTGTCCATAGCAGATGTAGCGTAGTTAACGAAGTTGATGTGATTAGTTGCCGTGGATCTTCCAGCTCTAAAACCGTGTTGACAATCCGATAGATGGACTCGCAGTTGCAAAGTTATTTTCCTATTTATAATGGCTTCAAAGATCTTCCCAAAGACAGACAGTACGGCTATAGGTCTGTAATTTCCCACTTTTGATCTGGAGCCATCCTTAAGCACAGGTGTAACGCGGGAAGTTTTCCATATCTTCGGATATACAGAAAGTTTCACTGATAAGTTGTATATGTAGCGCAATGGCTCTTCAAATATCGCCAGACAGTCTTTAACGACAAAAGGAGGTATTCCATCAGGACCTGGAGAGGAGTGCGTTTTTAATTTTCGGATAGCAATACGGATATCAGTAGTTGAGATTTCATCAATGGAGATACGTGCTGAGCTTACACCAGGGCCGGCGCTCCGCTCAGCAGCCTCAGCGTCCAATGTCGGTCGGTCAGGGACAAAAACCGACTGGAAATATGAAGCAAAGGCATTTGCAGCATCAATTCCAGTCATCGTTTCACCGCCATACTCATATTTGTCACATGTCTGTCGTGTCATCCGTTGCTCCCTAATAAAGTTCCAGAATTTGGTCGGGTCTGCTGTAATGGCAATTTCAGTTCGTCTTATGTAGTCGGAGAATGCCACATCTATCAATTGTTTAACTAAGGTCCGATAATATCGGAACATCTCTCGGTTGAATTCCTTACCCTCAATCTTATACTTCTTGTGATGGAAGTGTTTATTCTTTATGTTGCGTATGATGTCAGGAGTAAACCACGTCGGATAGACATACCGGGTGGCCATCCTGTTACGCATTTTTCTGGGAACGCAATCATCTATACACTGATATATTTTTTTGTAGAAAAAATCAACAGCAATGTCAACGTCAATTATGTCATAGAGTTCATTCCATGACACGGCAGCTAGCGACGCATATAGTGCACTAAAATCTGCCTTACGGAAATTCCACTGGGGCGGAAAGTGCACGCTATCAGCATGGCTGGGCGGGCGCGATGGCGGCGTCGGTGGCAGCGGGCGGGCGGGTGCGCGGCGCGGGAACTGAGCGCGCACCTCAAACGCCGGGTGATACGCGTCCGGGCGCACCAGGGGCTCCACGTCCCCACTAACCTCCACCCGTGCACTGCCAAAGTCACTTAGTACTAGATCCAGAGTATCATCAAAGTTATTTATAATTTCATTAAATTGCTTCAATTTACATAACTCCAACATACAACTATATTGCAATAGGAGGTTTATGCCACAAGAGTTCAAATTAAAATCTCCTACAATAATCCTCTCAAGTTTGGAATACTTCGTAATTACATTTTCAATAACTGTAAACAGATTCATGTACGTGTTATCATTTGATGATGGACTAATATAAACTACTCCACATAAAAACTTAATATTTTTATACGACAATATGCCAAATAAAACTTCATATTCCCCGGTATCGCCCTCTAAGTCCACAATTAGCTTAACACTGTAGTGGTCGCGCACGGCCAGCAGCGCCCCCCCAGCACCCGCGTCCCCACGCCGGTCTCGGCGCAGCACGGTGTATCCCGGCGGGAACACCTCGCCGTCGGACAAACTGCTAAATAAGTTCGTCTCCGTAATTGCGAAAATATCGGCATTCGTATTAAGTATAGCCTTTTTAAATATATCTAATTTAGTCCTTAGACCACGAACATTTTGATAAAATATAGTGCATGTTTTAGGCCGACATTTTTTGTGCTTCGTCATGGGGCTTACGAAACCCAGTTCGCCATTGTTTTATATGCATATCTTCAGGCCAATATTTTACCTCCATGTATTTGTCAACATGCTTCGCTGGAACAGTCAGTTTGAACGATGCATAATCGCCTCTAGCCTTAAGAGCCTCGACTGCATAGTTGACATTAGGGCAAATAGTTTTTAGGTGTTCGGTAACCATTTCTGTAGTTGTCCCCGGTTTCACATAGTAAAGATGAAGATAGGCTTTGCGATCTGAGGCTTCCAATTTTGTCTGACCGGGCGCAGCAATGCCTCTTACTATGTTAACAGCGGAACGTCGTTGTTTTCGCCGCGCTTGTACGTTAGTCCACTCGAGTTTGCTATCCAATACGGCATTTAACTCAGTTTCTGCGTTTGAGTCGTATGTAGAAGCAGCAATGGTCTGTTCACACGGCAGCGATATCATAGGCGCGCTGCGGTTGGCTATGTCAACGGAAGTTTCGCTTTCCAATACCGCATCTGCCTTAGTTACGTCGCTATAGTCACTTACAGAAGCAGCGATGGTATTTTCACAGAGTGAAATCTTTGCCGCAGTATTATCGGATCCAACAGCAGGACTTATAGTCGGTCGCTTCGACTATATATCGCTTCGACATATACTATGTCATAGAATAGACACATATCTGATACTATTCGTCTTTCATGCAGCGTCTGTAAACCGTATAATATCTGTATAAGAGTCGTAAAATTTCTTTTCCTTAAAGTTAAGGTCTTTTATAAACATTTTCTGTATTCGTTCAATCCTATCCTTATGAGTATTATAAATGGGATACCATATAGATGAGGCATATTCTAGAAGGCAAAATAAATAATTTTTAAACTCAATGAATTTTGAAATGCTTTGGAAACACGCATAACAAAGCCCATACCTCTGTATGCCTTTTGTACTATCGCTTCCACCTGATGAGACATGTCCATTTTCGAATCCAACATAACACCCAAGTCTCGGACCACCTTGACTCTATCTATGACAGTGCTATTTAGTTTGTATTGAAATTCATTAGGTTTTAATTTACGGGTAAAACTGATGCATTGGCATTTCGCAATACTGAGAGTTATCTTGTTTTCATGATAATAATTCATAAGTCTGTCAAGGTCACTTTGCATCGCCTCACAGTCCAAAATTGAACGTATCCACATATAAACCTTTTTATCGACAGCATACAGCAAATGATTAGATGATTCAAAGCGTAAACTAATGTCATAAATGTAAGCGTTGTAAAATAGAGGGCCTAAGTGCGATCCCTGGGGAACACCGGACGAGATATTTACAAACGCTGACCTATACCCACACAATGCAACTGCTTGAGACCGATTTGTTAAGTGCGATTTTATCCACCGTAAAAGGTCTCCATGAATCCCTAAGCCCTGAAGCTTTTTCAACAAAATAACGTGATCTACTCGGTCAAATGCTTTTTCAAAGTCCGTATATATGACATCCACCTGACCTCCACCCTCCATATTAGTCAGAACATAGTTAGAAAAACATGCCAAGTTAGAGACGGTAGACCGTCCCCTAAGGAATACATGTTAACGATCCGAAATGCCACGTGAGATCAATGGATAGATGTTTTTATAAACAATTTTTTCGAAAACCTTGCCTGTTATGTTCAATTTGGAAATGGGACGGTAATGATCTATTAAATAAAATAAAATAAAATAAATAAAATAAATAAAATTCGCGCTTTAGAGCCTTTCTTATGGACAGGTGTTATAAAAGCCATTTTCCATTTATTTGGGAACCTTCCCTGCTGCAATGACTCATTAAAGTGGATCGATAAGGGTAGAGCCAAGGACTCAGCACAAATCGAAAGATAAAACGGGTGGACACTATCCAGATCCCTTTGAAACGTTCAGATAGCGTAGCAAGTTATATACTTCGGCCTCGGTTACTTCAACGCCACTAGTACCATTAGGAGAGTTTGTGTCAGCAAATTCCTTATCTGCCTTTTCAGTCTCATTGTAATTAGAGGGTGCAGAAACACTTTCAAAATATGTATTAAAGCATTACATATATTTTCCCCGTCTTTGATTGTGATACCATTATGAGTAAATTGTTTTGGATAATTGGAACCACTCCGTTTTGTTTTGACATAGCTCCAAAAGGCCTTTGGGCCTTTACTGCAAATCATATTTTCGGTAATTTAGTGAATTTTTCAAAGCATAGTGATCGCATTATATGTTGTCTATGTCGCAGTACTGAAAACTCTTCGTAGTCCCGTGGGTTACCAAACCTCTTCCACTTTTTGTGTACTTTAGCCTTTTCTTTTATTAATTTAATCAAGGGTTGACTAAACCATGGAGGATAAATTTTGTTTTTCGGTCTTGTTTTTGGGATAAATAAGTTGAAGCTCTCGTAGATTTTGGCATAAAATATATCTACTAACTCATCAATTGAACCATCTGATAGTAGTGAGTGCCAATTCTGACACAATAGAAATCTGTTCAATGCCTCATAATTACCTTTAAAGAAATTGAAATGAGCCTCAACAGTTTCTTCAAGTCGCTTTATATGTAAGTCTGGAATTTCAATAACAATATCAGGATGATAATTGTCTTCTTTCGATAAGGGATCTTCCGATGTAATTATATTTAAAGGAAGATTAGAAAATGTCAAGTCTAAAGTTCTACTTTTACAATTTAGAATATTACTATACTGTTTTAGCCCCAAAAACTCAATATATTCAATGAAATCAAAAGCACAATTTCGTTCTTCTACTGTATAATTACCTCGGTCATGAAACAACGAAAAACTATTT
This sequence comes from Ypsolopha scabrella, assembly GCA_910592155.1. NCBI lineage: Eukaryota > Metazoa > Arthropoda > Insecta > Lepidoptera > Ypsolophidae > Ypsolopha > Ypsolopha scabrella. The sequence continues at coordinate 712,308 of OU342980.1, read as the reverse complement.
CCACGCCATTCAAGAAATGGGAAGTTAAAATCTCCGACAAGGAAAAAAATGTTATCAGGATGAGCCTCCGTTACCTGTAACATTACACGTTTGACATCTCCGAGGCGGACTGGTAACACTGCACCTATTTTTGATGGTATGTAAGTTAGTATTATGTGTAAGTCTTTCATGGCTCCAATTGCACGTGCAGATTGGGAATACAAAATAATTCCGTCGGTTTACTTAGGTATTCGATAGCAGCTAACCTTTGGCGATGTGGAACTATATATAGGTAGGTAGTGCTTCGATCAGAAAACAGTTTTATGGAAACATTAACTAAAATGTTACAAAGTAAATGCATAAATAGGTTACACTTATACGATTATTAAAGGAAAAAAGTCGTAAATTTAATATTGAATATTTTTTTTCTTAAATACTTATAGATAAATTAATTCTAGTAAAAAAATGCACATAAATGAATAAAAGCAAGATATATTTGATTACTTTTTCAATATTTTAATTGAAATGGGTTATTTTGTACTGAAGCCAAAATTAGATTAATTAAATAGCCACAAAAGCTAGAACAATAAAACTGTTTTTAAAACTGGAAATTTCTTACAAGAAATTAAAATAAACTTTGTACTTATATTTTCCCCTTGGTCTATGATAATGACATTGTAGAATTTCCGTGAACTGGGGTCCCAGAAAGTTATAATAAAACAATAAAAACATACGGCTTTTGCTCGCGGCTTCACTCGCGTTGTATCAGTTTTTGTGTACTCCTATAAAGTCTGTCAATATTTTTCGGACTATTACTTACAGTAAACCTAGCTGGTGAAATGTGTGTGTCTTGCGTCTCTGTGTTTCCCATTTTGTTATCTCAAAATCACCAAATCATTATAGCTTTTCCATGGTAACTGATTCATGGGATAATAAGTAGCCTATGTCCTACTCCGGGTCTAAAACTACATTCATGCAAAATTTCAGCCTAATCGATTCAGTAGTTGCGGTGGGAAAGAGTAACAAGCATCCATCCATGCCTCCATCGATCCATACATCCAAACTTTCGCATTTATAATATTAGTGGGAGTAGGGTGGGATAGGATGATTATAACATCTATCGCCAAAATGGTGTCAGAGGTGTTTCCAAGCATGGACTGTCAGTGAAACAGGTAACATTTTTACAATAATTCTTTTCCCTGACGATTTTAACGTCCCAATTTAATAGGGGGTCGGGCACACAGTAGTTTCCTTCACCGACAACAAGTGGTGATACTGATAATACACACACTTCGCGCTTACATTCCACAACCTACTACCGGCAGGAATCGAACCCGAATCTCAAGATTGAGAGTCCAGAGTCCTACCAACTGAGCTCAGTGGTAGTAGTTTTAATAATGAAAGTGGTTTATTTTATACCTTATTGCAACACTGCAAAGATAAATTATGTGACAAACAATGTAAACTAGAATCGCGGTAAAGGATTCTGTTACAGAAGACTACTGTTACAGAAGACTACGAAGAAGCAGGGCCGGATTAAGGGGACAATGGGACGCAAAAGGGGACACAATGCAAGTCGCGGCCTGCGGGGCACGTAATATCTCCCCTTTTCTGTAAAATTTTATGTGTGTTTGTCAATGTCATTGAGTTTTATTTTAAAGAAATAGGTTGTTACTTTCAAATTAATGTTTTTTTTTTTACTTGGAATATTTGGCTTTTCTGTACTAATAATAAAGTAGTAAAAATGTCGTGACCGTGCATTAAACATTTTTGTAATATTTCAAATTATAGGGGTTACTTGTATTGTACTGAGGACAAAACTATTTTTTAAATTTTTTTATCTGTCTGGTTGTCTCTCTGTCTGTTTGTATCTATTCATGTATCTTGCGTGTTAACCCAAGAACCACTCAACGGATTTGAATGCGGTTTTTTTTATTATCACTGTTGTAATCCTGGTTAACATAAAAGCTAAATGGAGTGTTTACAAAATAACGCCCAAGCCGAAAACGGAGCAGAGATTTAATAAACGCGGGCGAAGCCATTGGCGAAAGTATTTTATAAATTCAAGCACGTAATTCTTTTTCTATTTCGCTGTAATATCTATTTGAAAAAGTTGATCAGTACGGTCAGTAGATTCAGGTTTCATTTAAAGATGGCAGTCTATGTAGATTACAAAAATTAAAGTAAAAATAGATTATCCTTTCGAAAAATTAACTGTAAATCTTTTCTAAAACCCAAACATCAAAATAAACTGCTTTTATACTTATTTTTCTTGCGGCCACGGGCGGGGCCCCAGGGCAGAGCTGGGCTCATAAGCAGTTACCTACATTGCCTGTTATATAATCCGGCCCTGCGAAGCAGCACCGAACAATTTAGATAATAAATAAGGCGAGGCTCGGATACAGGCAATGGCAAGTAAGGAAATTATGGCTTCAACGAACGACCTTACTGATCTCCGCTGTTACTTGCTTTTTCTGACTTTTGTTACCCTCGTGGTGATCTACGAGTGTGCTCTATCGAGGAAAGGTTTGCCAAGTCACTCTAATTCTTATTGCAATCGTATTAAAGGCAAAAAGTCTGCGTATTTTTATCGACATTTTAGTCGACATACACACTACTATGTATTATTATTTATCTATGAATAGTTATATTTTACTTTTTTAAGCTTTTTGTTTATGTATGTAAGACATTGTTAAAAATTAACAATTCAACATACATTTTCGATACATTTTAATAAGTAGCCTTTGCTCGTGGTTCCGTTCGCGTTTATTAAATCTTTGCCCCGTTTTTGGCATGGGCGTTACTTTATGAACACCCCTTTTAGCCCATGTGGACCAATGATTGTTACGATCCAATTAAGAAAAAACCACATCCAAATCCGCTTAGTGGTTCTCGTTTATTTAAGGCTACATATAAAGTCGGTTTGAGCACCTCATTTTGCATCACTCAGAACTGAACTCTACGACGTCGCTCTCAGCCGTGGCTGTTACGACCACCAAGAAACATGTGCCCACAAAAACCTGCGTTTTTATTTAATAACTCTGCTTCTTGATGAAATTTTCAAATTATTCTAAGGCCTCCTAACCATGTCATTCGTTAACTTATTTTCAATACAAATTTCAAGGCTATGTGATTTAAGGAAGGCCCTTTAATACTCGAAAAACATGAAATTTAATTTCATATTTTTATTTTCTATCGAGCGAACTTAATAATTTTGCGTTTTATCTAAAATGAATCTATCAGCCCTATGGTATATTACTTTGAATATATCGATTAATCAATGCTTTCGCGAAAATATTCAATGTGTAGACACGACTTTTTTGCTCCTTTATTATTAGTAAATAGATTATAAATTTATCGGCCCCGAACTGAGGACCAAAATATATTAAATATTTATGTTGCATTAGGTTTTCAACCTGTAATGATAGTGTTAGTTGTTAAATTAAATAAATAAATAAATAAATGTTTATTGTTCATATTAATATAGTAGTTTTATATATACATTCTCGAGAGGGCCTATTCCGTGTCACAAAACGATGTAAAGGGAAAATAATTGGGTTTTGATTTTTATTTTCCTAGACAAATACCTATCAGGTCAGTTTGTGCTAAAGGTGAAAAGTTTTCTTATCGGGACGCTAGTTTATAGGTACTCTAGTTCCAAAATAAATTTTTTGGACACTGTGTGTATCACATTTGAGTAATTACTACTTGGTAAAGGCTGAAGGAAATGAGTGCGATGAAACTTGAATGCTAAACTGTTATGTAGCATTAGTATTCGTTACCGAAGTACAGTCCTGCAACATTCTGCTGGAACGAAAAACCATTACTGAAATGTGCGCGTACAAAGTAGCGATTGTGACATACAGGGTGTTCAAAGAGGTACCTTTTAACAAAACCACATAATCTAATGATCTTAATGAGCAACTAACATATAGAGACAAAACCGATAAAAAAACAATAAGAAGTTAAAAGTTAGGTTATCAAAATGAGTGAAAACACCTAAAAATTATTTAACATTTCCGCAGAATGTTTCTTTGAGAAAGTTGTTTAGTACGAGTAGTAGAATATTATAGATTAATTTAAGCATACCCTGATATTTTACACTACATCCCGTATTTCTATATTATTAACAATTCCCAGTAACGTATATTTTGGGTTGACCTTTGTAGGAAATAACACACTCAATATGACGTCACACGCCCGCGCCCCGCGCCCCGTGCCAGCGCAAACATCGGTTATTGGATCTCTAAGGAAGATTGTCTCCCATTGGGATTCGTTTTAATATTGTAATCCGATTGAAAGAGCTATTTTATTGGCATTTTCCATCACACGAGTCTCTCGAGTACCCAAGTCACGAGTCAGAGTCATGTTCGGGTAAACTCTTAATGGAATACCTAATTGTTTGCCTCGTGCATGCTGTCGTATCGACTTGACGTCTTTTAGCAATAAGGTTTTCTTCAATTGGCAGAACTGTGACTAGCTCTTGCCTGCGAATAGTAAAAAGTAAATAAAACTTAATTATATATTTTTAAATGATAATAAAACGGCAACTCACGATTTTTATATAGTCAGATTTCGCCTGACCAGTTTTGTGTTTTGTTGTTTTAAATCAATTGAATTGAATTGAATAATGATCCAAAATCTAATATTAAATTTTCAATAAAATTATTTTTCATCAGAGGGTTCCACACAATAAAAAAGGAACAGAAAAATATTTTTTTTGTTCCCTGTTATGTGATGTATTATTTTTGGGCTTATATTTATAGTACAATACAATTTTTTTTTCTCAAACAAAGGTCAATTTTACCACTTTTTTTTTAATACACCATCTCCCCGTAAATACCAGGGGTGTTAGTGATGTTTCCAAATACCAAACAAGTTACAATTTATAGTCAATGCTCGTACAACCACGTTTCACTAACGACTATTACATCCCATTTTAATGGATGGTGAGCCTTCGCGCCGTACTTTGAGAATAACTAAGGATGGATGCATAATTCCACATCTTAAAGTGTACTGAGACCCAAAGTAGAAGATTAAACATTTTTAATTCTGGCAATGAAATTAAAGCCGACCAGTTATTGAATCACGGTGCCTGAAAAATTATTGAATAAACTTGACTTATTAAATAAATTACAAAATTTCTTCAAGATCTCCATATTTTTCATAAGACAGCAGTTTGATACGGATATTACCCGAAATATAAAAAAAATATTCACCGATCTCTGTATATTGGCTGAAATTAAATCAACCCACCAAATTCATGCTGGAGACTCGGTTAGCTAGAAACAAGGTTAACTAGTTTCGGTAATCCTTTTGTCCAAATCAGATGATGAGAATGTAACTCTATGTATGATTCTTGATTGGTTTACTGCGAATAATTTAGTTTTAAATGGGAAAAAGACAAAATGTATAAAATTCACATTATCAAATGTAATTCAAGTAGATGCTGATCTACTTTTGCAGGGGTCCAAGCTAGAGTTAGTCAACAAAACGAAGTTTTTAGGCATTACTATAGACTCTCGTCTTCAGTGGGGTCCTCACATAGAAGGCCTTTGTGGTAGACTAAGTTTAGCCGCTTACGCTGTTAGACGGATGAGGCAAATTACTGATGAGGATACTGCTAGATTGGTGTAATTTAGTTATTTTCACAGCATTATGTCATATGGTCTGTTGCCGTGGGGTAGAGCTGCGGATACATAGTCTTTGTTTTGCAGAAGAAAGCAATTCGTGCTATTTACAATATGAAGCATCGGGATTCATTAAGAGAAAAATTCAAAGAAATTAATATTTTAACAGTTCCTTGTGAATTTATTTACCAAGTTATTAAATATATCAGAAAAAATATCGATAGTTTCCCTAGGCTCGGTGAGCATCACTCTATAGACACTAGGAAAAAACATAAACTGGCTTTTCCAAAAATTAGACTTGCAAAAGTAGGCCCCTCTTTTGTAGGACATGGTATAAGATTTTACAATAAACTTCCAAAGGAGGTCCTTGGTTTTTCAGAAAATAAGTTTAAATTATATATTGAGCAGGGACTCTTGAGAAAAGCATATTATAAAATTAATCACTATTTGGATGATAGTGACGCTTGGTGTCATGAGAATATTGATTGATACTACTGTTCGTTTATTTTCTAACTGATTTGTGTTTAAAATCGTCTGTTTTTATGTAGACTAATATTTTTATATTGTTTTTTTATTATTATTTTGACATTTATTTTTACATATTGACATGAACATTGTATAACTTAAACTTAGCATTTATTACTTATTTGATAATCTGACTATCAAAAAAGTGATAAACTATATGAGACAGGTGGATGATGTTTTGCTTAGTATTTTAACTTACTACCTCATTAGACAGGTAGACTAAGACATATTTTTTATTTTTTTCTCATGACACAATTTCCTTCTGTCTTTTATATTTTTATCCTTTTTTAATACATTGTTTAGTATTATTTTATATAAGTAAAAAAAAAACTGTAATAGTATTAAGGCATATTCAGAAAAAAAAAATACTGATAAAAAAGACATTATCTTGCTAAGTTTCTTGCCCTTCTTCTTAGCAAGATTAATCGAATGGGCGGATTTAGGCATTATATCTATTTATAGTTTATTTATCTAATAACATATTTATCCATTGAATTATGTAGGTATGTATATACAATATTTTAATTTCTTACTTATTTTAGTATATATTTGGCTAGGTATTATATTTATTTAGGGTCTATTCAGTTTATTTATCAACTTTTATATTAATTGCTTTGTGTAGTTATAATAATATTCGTATTCCAATAAGTCTTTATTTTATGCATTTAACTTTTGTAGCCCAACTTAATTATGTTTTTTTTTTATATATTTCCCGTATCATATTTGTTTCATCATAAACTATTATTTTTATACAGATTAGATTTGACATGTAAAACGTATACTTTATGTATCTATTTTACAAATAAACTAATTGAATTTGAATTTATGCAAAACCGAAACCGTAAAAGTTTCCCTTAAAAGTACAAACTAACAGCAATTTATTATAATTTTTATAGATTTTTCATCACAAGCGCCCTAGCTTGTGCCATAAGAAATTCAACTTTAAATAGTGTTCGTTAAAAATGGTTTTTCTTTCATCCATGGATCCATGGATACTTTGGATTTGGTCGTTCACGTTAACATGCCTTCTGAAAGACGCGGATGGAACAGAAATGTGCCCTATGGGATTTGAACCGACGACCGACGACCTCGGGCTAGTAGTTGAGTACTCGAACCACCAGACCACTGTTTTTTTCGACTGCATTCATTCGAGTTTAGATTTTATTACCACGTCGGTCGTAATCTTCTACTTCGAAATGGTTTGATCTCACACGTGTTTTAAAAGGTTTTGTATAAAATCGATCAATACTACTCTAGTTATAAATATACTAAGTTTGTAAGTAGACGCTATATTTGTAACCGTCACCCAAACATCCTTGATATTATTTCAGTTTGACGGTTGGTTTGTTTGTGTGTAATAAGATAACGATGATTTCATCCATCCATCAGCCTGTTTCGTCCACTGCTGGACATAGGACTTTCCAGGATTTTGCCACTCTTGGCGGTCGTCCTGGAAGAAATGCCCATACTCACACACGCTGGGCAGACGGGTTGGTGAGCGCGGTGCCGAAACCCTTGCACCAGTGACGCCGCTGCCCGTCACCAGTTTGTTTTATATAAGGCCCGGCAATTGGGGATGGATAAACCGCCATCCATCGGTCCCAGGCAATGGTGGGCCGCCTGGTTTTGCCTGAGAGCTGTTCTCTTACTCTCCCCCGAATAACTTCGGGAGGATTTGCGAGTAAGATGGTGGTACCTCCACAGTCGAGCCCGGCATCAGCTCTACCACCTATTGACGATGATTATGTCTGCATAATAGAATTGTGATGGTACTTGCCGCGAGATTTATTTTCATTGTATGCCAATAAAAGTAAAATCCACGTGGGTGGAATTGCGGGCTAAAACTAGAGATGTCTTAGGTGATTCTACTCTCATACATAAACTACTGAATGTAACAAAAGTCTCAGAAACCACTGACGTCACAAAAAAAACAAATGAAGAAAAATATACGTGTGTCCCTATTGGGGTTGATCATAATTTATAATAAATAATAAAAAAGGTTTATTGCCAAAAAAAATTCTTCAAATTCAACATATCGAATTGCAGCCTTAAATGTAGGAGAAAAAAAGTTTTAAGCATCCCTGGCAAATGGCATTATGCTCAGCAAAGCTGCCGATCTATAGAAAGAGAGCAAACAGCACTGATTTTCAGTATACTCCAGACATAACTAAATAATTTAGGAGGTAAAAAGGCGCATGTAAGTTAAAACATAAAATAAAAAAGAACATAAATTGGTGCATATGAAGAGAAAAAATAATTTTAAATAAAGGCATCCAACAAACGAAAAATAATCAAAAGGTTATAGAGTGCGTGCAGTGTTTATAATAATAATAATAAATAATGAAGGGTAATATTAATATATATGATATATTATTACTATACTAAGAACTTAGGGGTTAGAGAAAACAGTTTCTAATTCAAGAAAGCTCTAATTTTGTTCGTGAAATAGTACAAGTGATTTTCTATTCACACCAAGTTCCACCAAGTGCCAACGACAAACAGTATCAACATCCTATGAAACTTTAAGAAAAATTATTAAAAAATATGAGATTGGTAAAACGTTCTAAGTCTACTATTTCTGATTATGTCTGCTCCAGCATCCATTCCAGTCACACTTGCGAATAAGTGAACCGTTTGCTAATTCGTTTAATAAATACTGTGACCGCAGCAGTAGCCGGCCAGATGTAGCAGGTTCCTGATCATTGTCTTCATTTGAGGTGAGCCAATAGTATTAGTTAAAACTATTAACTAAAGTGTCTCGAAGCTATCTCTATATTTAATTTACATAACTAATACACACACGTGATGACAGGTTGTGCGCCGGAAATTATGAGATATGGATCGCGTACATTATCCATGACGTCACAAGTCTTGCTTGTACAGTTGTGAGTCGCGCTGGTGACACTTTACTGAGTGAATAGATATTTCGAGCTTGGAGAATAAATTATTGTAGGTATTCTGTAACTAGGTGTTTAATCTTTATGATAGAGCCAACCTCGATCTCGACTGTCTGTTGTGCGTCGCCACAAATAAAACGTTTCTTTCTTATGTTTCCGTACCATGAATTGCAAAACTAAACCCTTATGGTGTGACTCGTATTCGTTCGTTTGTCCGTCTGTGACTGTCTGTTTGTCACTCTCAAAAACATTTTCTCTTTCTATTAAAAACGAACATGTCCATCTTTTGCTACACCGTAGCAAGTGCAACGTCTCCATAGTAACAGTGCTCACGCCTCGTAGACCCACTACGGCGCCGTGGTGGGAACACTATTACGCGTCACACGTCAAGGGACACTCGCATGTATGTGTGAGGAGAAACTGTGAGCTACAAATGTACTTTTCGCCTCCGGTGTGTGCGGTATCATTTAAAAGCCCAAATAAAAACGATTCTGAAGGTTTTAACTGTAGTCTTAGTCCTGTCAAAATTCGAAAAGTGGAGGGGAAAAGAAAGATAGAAAGGTCCAGGAGAACATTCATGGATCAGGTGAAAGAGAAAATAAATGTCGTGTCGTATTAAGAAGTCAAAGAGAAGGCGAAGTGCAGAAGTTAATCTCCATTCAGATTCCACCGACAAAACCACAACTAGTTAGTTAAATTGAATTTGAAACTGTGAAAACTAAGTTTTTTTGTTTCCATACTAGTTTTTTAGTGTTAAAAATAGAAGCTATCGAACTTTGAAAAATTTGAATTTTGTCAGCACTAAAACTAAAATTAAAATTTTCAGGATCGACTTAAATATTGATAGTTTAAAGCAATGAACGAAATTTGTTTCGTGGTTCCACTTTTTATCTAAGTATTCTTAATAAATTTTAATTTTAAGGGGTCTGTAGCCAAAGGGCAAAACGGAGCCGTAAATGTCATTCTGCTGTCTGTCCGTCTATAGTAGGTGAAATTAAATCAACCGACTAAATTCATACTGGAGACTCGGTTGGTCATCAGGAACAAGGTTTAATGACCCTTCAGATGAAATCAGAAAAAAAAATTTTTTGCCCCATAGTGCCTGCTCTATGAATTGTACATTAACTAGTCCAACCAGTAAGAGAACAAAAAAATGCATTTTTGGAAATTGGCTAAAATGATTACTGAACCTAGTTGTTGACCACTAACCGAGTCTCCAGTATGAATTTGGTCGGTTGATTTAATTTCACCCTATATGTACGTATGTCATTGGTCTCTAGCTCGTATACGAATGAATTTGGATATTTGTGTAAAATACTCGCATAAACTAAAAACTGAATATAAAAAAAAAGAATTAAACCATTTCTCACAGAAGAATTTTTAATAAATGAAAAAGGAGCCGAAAATCTCAATTTATTTTTCGTACCCCGTCATACTGAGTAGAGCACAAACGTTTTTTCAACACTATTTTTTTTCAGGTCTATCCTAACAATAAAAGGGTTCTGTACCAGCGCACAATATCGTACGGTACATAACAACAACAAAGATGCAACATCAAGGCAACAAAAAATATGGCACTAAAGTGGCAGCGCTCGGTAAACAAATGGTGCCTACCCTCTGATTATGGAACCCAATTTTTTATTATTTCTGTTTTCGATTTAGAGTATGAACTAAAACTTTACCAAACAGTATTAGAGCATACTGTTATCGTGGTACGGAACCTTTTGTGCGCAAAACCAACTCGCACTTGGCCGGTCTTAACGGTTCGTAAACGAAAGGTGAATCGAGTGTTCGTCCCTCGGTCTATACGTGTATCACGGTCGTTAAATTACTTACTTTTATGTTATGTTATTTACTGTTGTTCACAAAATATCTGACTGTATCGCACCTTCATGAAAATTTAACTGCAATCTCGCTCTAAACCACCGCCAACCGGACGGATGTAACACCAATAAATAATAAAAAAAACGTAAAAAATGGCGTTAACACAAACACGCAGTATTGGTCAGCGCTGCAAATAAAAGAGAAATGACATATACGTTCTCGTATAATATGACGTCATCTAGCGTTATTTTTTATGGATTAAAAAGAAATAATTTTGTATTACGTATTAACTAAACGAAATGAGAAGGAAAATAATCTGCTTCAAGATGAAGCAAATTCAAATATGGCCGTCGTCGAGTCAGACTGAACAAATTCTTCAATATCCGTTCTGACGATCCTGCAAGGTGCAGACTGCTTTTTATTTATTTACTTCACTTTTAATATCGGGTGCATTTGTTTTTATGATTGCTGCGCCAACAAAAGAAACAATTGATTTCGAACTACGTCATATTTTGAAAATTCATATCGAATACGATTCTGTTGTTGTTTATTTCATCCCCCAATAAAACATCCTAGCTAGATGGAAATGGTTGGATCAAGGTTTTGGCTTCAGGTTTGAGAGATACCTATATATGTACATACGGAGGAGGCAAGAGAAGGTCCCGAAAGTCCCAATTTATGGTTGTTTGCTACTTCCTCGAAAGTGGTGCGCTGTATCTAAAAAGCTATTCAAATTTTTAACAATAAAATATAAGTAAATACCAAAATTTAAATAAATAAATATTGTGCCTAACTCCGCCTATTCAATTAGTTTTGCTTAGAAGAAGGATAAAAAACCTAGAAAGATCATGTTTTTTTTTTCCAAAAATATTTTACCTTTAAATGTAGCTTTTTTACCTTTTTTAGAGCAGGTTTAGTTTTACATTTAAGTTTTCGTTCAGGTAAGTTTTAGTATTAATATTTTTAAATTTAGTTTTCTTTTATTTGGTATTATTTATGTTCGATAAGCTTCTTCAATAAAACTTCTTTAAATACATTTTTGTAAATGTACATAAGTCTTTTACTTTGTCGTAGTCGACGAGAACTAGGATGACGCTCGCTCACTTAAAAAGTACCTTATAAAATTGAGTCAGTCATGGAGCAATCTGGCACAATCAGCACTCTCCAGTATATGGGTTATCATGGCGTCACGGCGTAGCCCGGTGAGTCGCTTGGCGGCATGGTTTCGTCACATGGCTGTTGAAACGCTACTGTAAAGCTGTTAGTGGGGTTTAAGTCTAACAGACATGGGTGCGGCGGGCATATTTGTATGTGTTAGCGCTACTAAAGAAAGCTCTTTTCTTGTACTAAAATGCTACAAGCAACGTTCAGAGTAGGTGGAAGAAGAAAAAATAAAAAGCGATTGGACGTTTGGTTTGTGTCATACATATCGGACATTCAGGAGTACAGTGTTGACAACGGTACATCGATGGACAGCTCTAGAACAGAACCAGCCCTCCATAGAAAATGGCGAGAAGAATGATGACGTCATCAATCATTCTCGAGTTACACCACGTACTGATAGCGATAGACCCTGAAGATATGTAAGGAATACATTTTCAGGCCCTCAAATCAAGAAAACTAGATTTTAGCTTCAAACAATAACGCCCTATTTCCAGTGAATTCACCTCACTTCCACCGTATCGTACAGGATCTTGGCGTGAAATAAACCCGTCGGCGCGAGATCGTTTATCTCCAAGGTGATGACGTCACACCGCTCTTACCCAGTATTATGTACGCTTGACTCGGGTCTCTACACGTGGCTTTAAATTAAAACTATTCGGTTGATTCTCTAATAAATTAAGCATAAACTGTTCTAAAAATCAATGAAGATTAAAGTCGGCTATACTCGTAACTATCAAGTTTTCTTACTAATAAATTGCACGGGTAAGTTTCTTTGGAAAAGTTGTTTATTACGATCATTAAAGGATGAGGTTTTCTGAAAAGATACCTGTACCGAAGACAACAAACTAGTATTAAGTTTTACACCCGAACTTTTTACAACTGCTTTTATACGAGTTAGCCCATGACTATCTCCGTCTAGCACTTAACAATGTAATTTTTCGTCGTCTAGTTTGACAAGTCTGAACAAAGTTATGATCCCTAAAAATAAAGTACATAGTTCAGAATACGAACTAAAGTCTTTTAGTACGTAATACCTCAATATAGAGATAAACGAGAATTACTTTTTTCTCCAACTAATAAATATCTATGGCATTAATAACATTTTACCAGTTTGTTTATTTGATATATTTTTTCAAATTAATATAAACTAAAAAATATATTTTTACGTGTGGTCCCGCGTCCTCATACATTGTTAGAGTGAGTATGAGTATCAGGGATTGACACCGCCTTATGTGGACTAGTGTAGTCGGTAGACTCTTAATAGATTCGTTACAGACTCTGTCTGTGCTAGATCTTTTATCGTGCGCATTCTGTCAGACTGGCTGCAAAGGCCCTCTCTTGTTTCACGCTCGGAATAGTTTGTCTGCATTGTAGACAAGCTTAGCATTAGTTACACATTATATTATGTGCAGGTCAAGCCACAATTAAATGCAAGGCACAGTTGTAAACCCACACTTAACCAATAAAAATTATGCCCTATCACCGTGCTTTGGTCACAAATATTGAAAAAAGAAGTTATCTATAGAAAATCTTTAATATCTCTCTGTTAATCCGCAAGATAACTCAACGACGCGATGGGTCGATGGATGCATACGATACTGGCGTCTGTGCATTGTTAGAAAACTTATCAAGAGTCTTGGGAAAATACGAAAAATCTCATCAACGATGGTTAATTTTCAAAAACTTAGAAAACTTTGATGTCTAATGTGATAAAGCATATTTATATTACATCTTCGTTAACAAATCCTGCTTATATCTTTCAACAAACATTAAACACACTTTTGTAAAGATACATTTTATAAACCAATTGTACCCCTAAGCAACAATTTATAAAATATTTACACGCTTTCTTCTCTGTTCACAACGACTCGGCCGCGTAGCAAGCGTTACGGCGTCGTAGATTTTCTACTTCGTAGACCCACTACGTCGTAGCATAGTACTACACTACCTTTTGTTCCAAGAATGCTTTACCGTTGGTCCAACCTCCACAAACCACACTCCGCTAACGCCTGTTTCGTGTGTTGTGTATGCTTGCACTCGCTCTACATGCGGAAGTGGGACGGCATTTTGCAACAGACGGATAGTATACTCTTATAGCACACTAACGTTTCATGGCGCGTGACAGTACAGGGATAAACATATCCTCTCCTGCTAGCTAGAATATGCATATACTTTTCATTTTCAGTCATGAAATATTGCAGTGTTGAAGTGTCATGCATGAGCAAGAGTCGTAAGTTATTAGTTGCAGACATATTGCGGACTTACAACGATTGTTACAGAGGCACACCGTTTTTGAAATTTTGATAATATTCGCCTGTGAAGTGATAAATGAGGTACGGACGTCTGTGGTTTATGGGACATTACAATTATATGTTACTTGCCAAACCCAATTTTAGGAAAAAACTATTTTTACGAGGCCTAACTGTTTCTTTGGAAATTTCAGAAATCCTTTGCGCAGAAGCGAGCTGTTAGTTTAGATAAAAGGTATGACGAGACGTGGAACGTAGCGGAGCGACCGCTCGGCTATAGGTACATAATCTTCTTGGTTATTTTTTACGAATACTCGGAAATCCTTCAACACAGAAGATTATACCACCTTATCGACGCTCTGACCAGTTTGGCTTAGGCAAAACTAGTTTGTCCTAAACTTAGATTTGGCCACAATACAATTATCTTAATTGCACACCAAAAACAGAAACTAATAAATTTTTTAAATAATGCAATTTGAAGTGTCTTCGATAGCTTTATTAAAATAAAAGTCTGATTGCTGGTTATCCTGTAGAATTAATGCGAATTGCAAATTTTCCCGGGAATTTTGTTTTTGGCTATATTTCCGGAACTAGTTGTCAGATTTCTTTTTCTAAGACAAGATTAAAATTCCTACAAGAAAAAAAAAATTAAAAATTTTTGAATTAAAAAAAAAAGAACCAAAAGCTTTCAATAATCATTATAGTATCAGAAACGTTTAAAAAAAACAACAGTTGTAACAATTAAACAAATAAAAAATAAAAAGTGTCAAAAGACTTTTTTCTGAGAAAAAAAATTTAAAATGGAACCTTCTTTAATTTTCTTTCGCGGGAGTTCGCATCTTCTCTCGGTATTTTTTATGGAATTTGAGCATTCGCCAACGCCATCTGTGATATGATTTTCTTATTTTTAAATGCATATGAGGTGACGTACAAAACATCATCATCATCATCATAAATACTTTATTGCACAAAAAATAAGTACAAAAAGGCGGACTTAATGCATAAAGCATTTTCTACCAGTCAACCCACAGATGGTACAAGATAAATAGGTAGGTGGGCGTGCAAGAAGAGTAAAAACTTTAAAATTACAAATTAAATGAAGATACTACTCTAAATTAATAACTAAAGGTAACAATACCTAAAAAGAATATATGTTAATACATAAATAAATACAAGTTTTAATAAGTATATTGTAAATAAATACATAAATAAATACATACATAAATTAAACATAATATCAATCAGCTGATACGTTAGTATAATTAAGTTTTTGATGGTAAGTAATTTATTAATACAGGTTTTTTTTGTTTTCATGAGTATATTAACATAAAGTGCACAGTGTAAACTATGCTTAACAATAGGTCATGACTGTAACGTAACACATTTTGTAACACATCGTTATATTCATGACATAAAACGCATGGGATGTAACCTTAAATTAAAATTATTACTTTATTGCAAAAAGCCAGAGACCTCCAAGTAGTTTTATTCTTTTGTATAAATAGTAAACCTACATAGAGACGTATAATAGTGAGAGAGAATATTCATACTTACCTTACAATCAAACAAATAAACCACCTTTTGTATAAATAGTAAACCTACATAGAGACGTATAATAGTGAGAGATAATATTCATACTTACCTTACAATCAAACAAATAAACCACCTTTTGTATAAATAGTAAACCTACATAGAGACGTATAATAGTGAGAGAGAATATTCATACTTACCTTACAATCAAACAAATAAACCACCTTTTGTATAAATAGTAAACCTACATAGAGACGTATAATAGTGAGAGAGAATATTCATACTTACCTTACAATCAAACAAATAAACCACCTTTTGTATAAATAGTAAACCTACATAGAGACGTATAATAGTGAGAGAGAATATTCATACTTACCTTACAATCAAACAAATAAACCACCTTTTGTATAAATAGTAAACCTACATAGAGACGTATAATAGTGAGAGAGAATATTCATACTTACCTTACAATCAAACAAATAAACCACCTTTTGTATAAATAGTAAACCTACATAGAGACGTATAATAGTGAGAGAGAATATTCATACTTACCTTACAATCAAACAAATAAACCACCTTTTGTATAAATAGTAAACCTACATAGAGACGTATAATAGTGAGAGAGAATATTCATACTTACCTTACAATCAAACAAATAAACCACCTTTTGTATAAATAGTAAACCTACATAGAGACGTATAATAGTGAGAGAGAATATTCATACTTACCTTACAATCAAACAAATAAACCACCTTTTGTATAAATAGTAAACCTACATAGAGACGTATAATAGTGAGAGAGAATATTCATACTTACCTTACAATCAAACAAATAAACCACCTTTTGTATAAATAGTAAACCTACATAGAGACGTATAATAGTGAGAGAGAATATTCATACTTACCTTACAATCAAACAAATAAACCACCTTTTGTATAAATAGTAAACCTACATAGAGACGTATAATAGTGAGAGAGAATATTCATACTTACCTTACAATCAAACAAATAAACCACCTTTTGTATAAATAGTAAACCTACATAGAGACGTATAATAGTGAGAGAGAATATTCATACTTACCTTACAATCAAACAAATAAACCACCTTTTGTATAAATAGTAAACCTACATAGAGACGTATAATAGTGAGAGAGAATATTCATACTTACCTTACAATCAAACAAATAAACCACCTTTTGTATAAATAGTAAACCTACATAGAGACGTATAATAGTGAGAGAGAATATTCATACTTACCTTACAATCAAACAAATAAACCACCTTTTGTATAAATAGTAAACCTACATAGAGACGTATAATAGTGAGAGAGAATATTCATACTTACCTTACAATCAAACAAATAAACCACCTTTTGTATAAATAGTAAACCTACATAGAGACGTATAATAGTGAGAGAGAATATTCATACTTACCTTACAATCAAACAAATAAACCACCTTTTGTATAAATAGTAAACCTACATAGAGACGTATAATAGTGAGAGAGAATATTCATACTTACCTTACAATCAAACAAATAAACCACCTTTTGTATAAATAGTAAACCTACATAGAGACGTATAATAGTGAGAGAGAATATTCATACTTACCTTACAATCAAACAAATAAACCACCTTTTTTCGGCGACAAATCTCACTTCAGCGCTTAATACTATTTTACTCCGAGAAAAAATTACCGCTTTATATGTTATCATGTTGCCATCACTATCAATGATGTTGCCACACAAGAAAATAATATAAAGACCCGGATTCATACAATAGTAAGGCAGTAATAACCGTTAGTTTCATGACGTTTTAAAAATATATATAAAAAATAAATAAAACTTTAGTTTAGAAAAAGGTTTTTATAACCACGTTATCCAAGTATCGAAGAACTTCAATTAAATTTAAAAATACGGGACAGCCAATCTATTTCTTAGGTGATGGCAGTTTTTGATAGAAAAGTGGTAGATGGACAAATAATTTTGGTAGGGGAATGAAAGTAGTAGAAAAAAATACAAAAAGTAACTAATCTGCAAGAGATATCTTGGTTTTTGTGGAATAACCTAAAAGAAAACAAGCATACCATTTAGTAAAATGTCCAACAAATCACCTATATACAAAATTGTTGATGCTATAAGAAAAATAAAATTTCCCATTTCCCAGGCCAAAAATTATAAAAGTACATGTTTTCGCGGTTTGTCCCTAATGTCAATCATATTGATAATATCTAGTAATATTGCATGTGTACGGGTTATTTGAAGTTTCATTACGCCAATTCACTATAATTTTTAGTCTAAAATTACGTTTCGTACACAAATATTTTCCAATGTTCATTATTGATTTTCACAAAAACTGCGATATTCCGCGGAAAAATAAAAGCACTTTATTATAGAAAGTGATAGCTAGCTATTGATTACACACCTCATTACAATTAAATAAAGGTCACACGCACGATTCAAATACCAACGTTAACAATGCTTGAGACGATTTTTTGTCCACCAGTGTCCGTTTGTCAGTTTGTCCACCAATATTTGAAAAATCATCTTGATTCCGGCTGGTTTGTAGTTTGTACCTCTTCTCCGGAGTTCACAAGTTCTGATTCCGTAGGGTACAATAAAAACCGATCTACATACCTTGGAAAGCACGATTATCACAAAAGTTGAGATGGTTCAGAGTGCACAACAAAACTTTGTTTTTACTTTGTGGAAGTTAAAATTAAAAAGATTTTGGTCTGTGGTAATTTACAACAATATTTTAGTTTTAAGCAACAGTATAACATTTAATGAACAAAAAAAACTTAAGAAGGTGTTTTTATTTTAAGATACGGAACCCTAAAATAAGAATCCCGTGTTTTCATTTTCTCCTTTGTCATGATTTTTTTTGTATAAAAGATTAAGATAAGCGAAGTTCTTCAAAGATATTAAAAAACGTTTTCGTTATCTATTTTTTGTTTTGATATCAAGGATATTGACATTACAGTGATATGTAGGAAACGCAAGTAATACTTAGTCGACACTTTTAAAGGTCAACACATTTCCTTATAATAACCTAATAATTGTGCTGTGGCTGTGCTGCTTGTTGCTAAAGTACGAGTAGGCACGAATCTCTCGTACCCACAGCTAATAAGTGAAATCGTAAAAATTACCCCTGATGAACTTTGTGCTCATTTTAGATATATTTTCTTCTTCACTTTCCAGGTCTCGGCTAAACAGCAGTGCAACTGGTGCACAATTCAAGATTACGGGACATATTACGAATTAAGCTTGCTACTACTACTCGTACAGTTTTCGTGTCCGTTAGCCAATAGTAGTTGTGTGAAGTTTGAGAATGCTCTAAATGTTTGGGCCACAAATAGCGCTTAGCGCTGCTAATTATCACGCAATTTAGCATTAAACATAATGCCATGGCTACACTTGCGTTAGAGCACGGTAAAATATACCATGCGCCGCACTTGCAGAACTTTAATGACAGTCCTATTTTTAGACATAAAGGATATTAGCGCAATAAGGCTCAGATGTAGCCCTAGCATTAGTATTAGCGTGTTAATTTGTCACAGGAATTATAAGCGACGACTGACGTTATTCGATAGCTTGGGTGGTTTTTTCGGTACATCGAAGAGCATGTGCTATTTGATGGGTTATTGTGGCTAGAAGTAACCGGAACCTTCATAATATGACACTCGCGTGTCCACCCTCAGTATGTAGGGATATGTAGCCAACGTTTGTTTGGTATAAGGTCCTATAGTTGCTTCAAGTTTGTAGGCTCTATAGGTAGTTCGGGAGGTTTCATGGGTGATGAGTGAGTGAGTAATAATTTGCTTTTATGTATGTTGATTTAAATGTCGACTTAACTTAAAGACGTAACGTTAATGGAGATACATTTAACAAGGCAGAAGTTTTGGAATGTTGTCTCCACATATCCCGACAAACATAACTAGTTAGTTCAATTTCTTAACGAGACACGATAAGGGTTAACAGAACAATGTTCTGAACCACTTAGAGCGTCTCGCGACGTGTCTACACAAGTTTGTGTACATTTGTCTCTGTGGGAACTCTTGGGTGGAACAGGACTTGTCGAACACATTGTATACAGGACGTGGAGTGTGATAATGATAACTCCAAATAAATACCTCTGACGCACCCTTGATGTTAAACCAAGACCCACTTAATAGACAAATCCTTTCGCTTCAACTTGTATCAACCTCATGACAAAACTATGCCACCAAGAGAATCGTCGTGTTATGGCATGACGTCATGAGAAGCCGTACCGGGGGAGTGATTACCCACTCTTTGTTTTTCTGATTGAATGTGCTTTATCATCGACCTCGCTTTCTTTTACGTATGATAGTGGCCAAGCGCAAGCCAATTGAAGATGAAAATAACAGTTAGCTGCGCAGCACAGACATTTAGGTGTAAGAAATATAATAAAATGCTGTAAGGCCTATATTTTGACCAAAAACCCCCATGAAATGCATGAATATTTTTTAAAATAATATTATCAACACTCACGTGAACTGACATACGAAATTATTATTAAATACCGGCTTGGGCCATGTGATAACGTCGGTGAACGCCACGTCGTCGTACTAAGAATGACACTCGCCTTGAAAATGACAAAAATGTTGTCCGTGAAACAGTTGGCACAGATGTAGTTAACAATAATAATACTTTAGTTATAAAACCGGTATTTAATAATGAATTTATAATTTTACGTATATTTTAGAGGTAAAAATTTTTTTGTGAGAGGCTAATTTTATTCTCACGAAGTATGCTCTTGTGATAGATTGAAAATAAATTTCGTTTATCTCACTCCCCGCTCTAAAGGCTCTAGATCTAACATGTCCAACACCTTCTGTGCTCCTGTAGCATTAGTTATAAGTTTGAGTAACTTGTTCAAATGGCGACAAAGTTTGTGTGACGTTCCATATTGTACTCAGACACAGAGAGAACTGATTACATTCTCGGGTCTGACAGACAACGTAAAGCACCAACACCTGGAAGTAGATTTGGGATGAGACCTTATAGGGTTTTTTAGGGTTGAAGGTTTAAGGAATTTTTTTCTCATAAGAATACATACGAATTCACTTAAAATGAGAAAAACAGTTTGTTCTTACGTACTACACTCTTAAAAACTATTTACACAAGTTATATTTAGAATTCACACGCTCCACTCAACAATAAATACATCCATATAGATCAAAAGCCCAAAACTCGTAAACCTAAAAATACTAAACAGAATAAAGGGGATAAAACGCACCTTTCGCACGCATTCGCATTTTCTGCCCCGTTTTCGGCTTGCACGTTGTTTTATTGGCAGTCCTTAAGGCCTATATGTTGACCAGGGTCACTACGATGATAAATAAATAAAACTGCATCCTAATCCGTTGAGTGACTCTCGAGTTAAAAAAGACACAGGCTTAGTTTTTTCAAGTGGGTGGCATAATACAAAGCTATATGGAACAGCCAAAAATGTTCAAAGGAGTCTCGGAGCAGATTTTGATAAACGGGATCATTAAATTCTTGAAAAAATAATTCCCTTGGCAGGGAATCAGCAGCAGCAGCAGCAGGGAAAACACAATAAAAAAAAACAAACTGTATAATAACCTACAGTTCAGAGTCAAAAAAAGTTAAAAGATGGTAGAGTATCGGTAAAAGACCACTTTCTATTGATTTTCATTTTGTGCGCATACTTTTTTTTACTTTTCCATAGAAATTAAGTCAGTTTTATGGAGCAAAAAGTAACCAAATGTTTTTTTAATGGGCGCGTTCGTTTGCCGGCTCGGGTAATATTAAAAAAAAACAAATAATGCAATTTCGTAAAAATTGCTACAAAAGACTACATAAACTTTTAACAAAAAAATAATACCCATTTAAAATTTTAAAGCAGACATTCACTAATAAGTTTAAAATAATTACATACTGACCGATGGTACCAAAATATCACTTTTGCCGACTTCTTTCTTCCTGAAACATAATAATATATGTTTTCTAGAAGTCGGCGCATTCCCCATAGTATAGAACACAAAAACCAATGTGGGAGCGCCAATTAGTAATTTTAGTGAATGTCTGATATAAAATTTGAAGTCGGTTAATATTATTATTTTTTTAAGTTTATTTTTTCACGTTGACGAGACGGTTGACGGGATAAATAGTGAAAAATGGGTAGACTACCAGTGAGTACTCTGATTGCTGTCCCGTGGCATAATGACAATTTTCAAGGTATATCCTGCAATGAGCACACTAACACAAAGCGATTACCGCCATTGAAATTTATGTGCTGTCATCCGTTAAGGAGTTCTATGGTGATGAGGCCAAGATCAAATTTTCAAGTATTTTCCTGCAATAAACACACTGATTTACTGTTGTGGCGGCACGATCGCATGTGTATAACACATGTTATATGTAACATCATAATGTAACATGTGTTAGACATAGTTAAGAAATGTACTTTATAGTAATAAATATGGAATCATTTATTTAAATATATTATTAGCTACTTACAGTGTCATCCAGACTACACCTAATTTATTATTTATACACGGACGACGCTCTCTCTAACCTCGCCCGTACGTCGGTGCGTTAAGGTTCACGCATTTTTGTTTGGAACTCAATTATTTCCTAAACTAACGGTGTCCGCGGGTATGACTCTTGGGAAAAGTGGTTCAGTAGGGTCGGTAGAGTATGTGGTTTCATTTAATGGTCGTACTATATTTCATATGACATGACTTTCATCACTGTTGAAAATAGGTACTGAGTCCATACAAACGTGGTCATAATCCTTTCATGTATCTATCTCGAGCGGTTTATGCTGTGTCATGTCTATCAGTCGGTCACGGATCTGTTTGGTAGATAAAGAAGATAGATAGTCGTAAATGAACACACAAGGATTATTATCACTTCTGTCTTATCCTTATCTACTCTATACTATTTAGGTATGTCTTATGTTCTGTATATGAGGTGACATTAATTTATGCAGACAAACTCAAACTAGGCTTGCTAAATGATCAGTATTTTTTGCCTTGCAAAAAAATAATATATGTATTTCACAAAGGAGCCATCGAGCTATTATACTGAGCACTCCCCGAGTCTTCATTAAAAATTAATGCCTTGAAAACTACATAATCTACTAATCAAACTAAACAACTTTCCCATAGAAAAACATACCTGCGGCTGCGGCATCCTGCAAATATGAAAAAGAAATTGGCCCCATGCCCGCGCAAAATTGACAGTAGGTTTTCAAAATTAGTAAGGAAACTGGAAAACATTGTTTCAGTACCGCAGGTATCTTTGGAGAAGTGGTTCAGTATGATCAAAACGAAAACAGTCACTGAGCGAAAAAACCGCCTATGACGCATTATGACACAATAACAACATATTACATGACAAAGCGACATCAAGACTACAAAAAACAAGGCGCTAAAACATATCAAAACACGAAAAAACCGCCCATGACGCATTATGACACAATAACAACATATTACATGACAAAGCGACATCAAGACTACAAAAAACAAGGCGCTAAAACATATCAAAACACGAAAAAACCGCCTATGACGCCTTATGACACAATAACAACATAGTACATGACAAAGCGACATCAAGACTACAAAAAACAAGGCGCTAAAACATATCAAAATACGAAAAAACCGCCCATGACGCATTATGACACAATAACAACATATTACATGACAAAGCGACATCAAGACTACAAAAAACAAGGCGCTAAAACATATCAAAACACGAAAAAACCGCCTATGATGCATTATGACACAATAACAACATAGTACATGACAAAGCGACATCAAGACTACAAAAAACAAGGCGCTAAAACATATCAAAACACGAAAAAACCGCCTATGACGCATTATGACACAATAGCAACATATTACATGACAAAGCGACATCAAGACTACAAAAAACAAGGCGCTAAAACATATCAAAACACGAAAAAACCGCCTATGACGCATTATGACACAATAACAACATAGTACATGACAAAGCGACATCAAGACTACAAAAAACAAGGCGCTAAAACATATCGAAACACGAAAAAACCGCCTATGACGCATTATGACACAATAACAACATAGTACATGACAAAGCGACATCAAGACTACAAAAAACAAGGCGCTAAAACATATCAAAACACGAAAAAACCGCCTATGACGCATTATGACACAATAACAACATAGTACATGACAAAGCGACATCAAGACTACAAAAAACAAGGCGCTAAAACATATCAAAACACGAAAAAACCGCCCATGACGCATTATGACACAATAACAACATATTACATGACAAAGCGACATCAAGACTACAAAAAACAAGGCGCTAAAACATATCAAAACACGAAAAAACCGCCCATGACGCACTATGACACAATAACAACATATTACATGACAAAGCGACATCAAGACTACAAAAAACAAGGCGCTAAAACATATCAAAACACGAAAAAACCGCCCATGACGCATAATGACACAATAACAACATATTACATGACAAAGCGACATCAAGACTACAAAAAACAAGGCGCTAAAACATATCAAAACACGAAAAAACCGCCCATGACGCATTATGACACAATAACAACATATTACATGACAAAGCGACATCAAGACTACAAAAAACAAGGCGCTAAAACATATCAAAACACGAAAAAACCGCCTATGACGCATTATGACACAATAACAACATAGTACATGACAAAGCGACATCAAGACTACAAAAAAAAACAAGGCGCTAAAACATATCAAAACACGAAAAAACCGCCTATGACGCATTATGACACAATAACAACATAGTACATGACAAAGCGACATCAAGACTACAAAAAACAAGGCGCTAAAACATATCAAAACACGAAAAAACCGCCTATGACGCATTATGACACAATAACAACATAGTACATGACAAAGCGACATCAAGACTACAAAAAACAAGGCGCTAAAACATATCAAAACACGAAAAAACCGCCTATGACGCATTATGACACAATAACAACATAGTACATGACAAAGCGACATCAAGACTACAAAAAACAAGGCGCTAAAACATATCAAAACACGAAAAAATCGCCTATGACGCATTATGACACAATAACAACATATTACATGACAAAGCGACATCAAGACTACAAAAAACAAGGCGCTAAAACATATCAAAACACGAAAAAACCGCCTATGACGCATTATGACACAATAACAACATAGTACATGACAAAGCGACATCAAGACTACAAAAAACAAGGCGCTAAAACATATCAAAACACGAAAAAACCGCCTATGACGCATTATGACACAATAACAACATAGTAGGTACATGACAAAGCGACATCAAGACTACAAAAAACAAGGCGCTAAAACATATCAAAACACAAAAAATTTGGCACAGTCTGCGTACGGAACCCAAATTTTTATTATTTTACTGAATAGTATGTACTACAATCTGAAAAAATTTAAAAATTTTATGTATGACCGTCTTTAAGTAAGAGCCCGAACAAATAACGTTAAAATAATGCAACTTTTTCGAGGTTTCTTGTATGGGCAATATTGGCATCCCCTTAATTTGATTTTTTTGAATTCTTTATTATTTGTGGTGATAGAGGCTATAGTAACACGCATTGTGTAAAAATTTCAACTTTCTAACTATTTAGGGTTGAAGCTGTAGACCCCTGTGAGGGACGGACAGACAGATAGACAGACAGACAGCGGAGGCTTAGAAATAGGGTCCCGTTTTGCACCCTTTGGGTACGGAACCCTAAAATATAACGACGAAGGTTATGTATAGCGGTCTCGCCAGAACGTGAGGTGACTTGCCATACTCGACCTTCTAACCTAACCTACCGGCTCTCTTCTGTGGTGAAAGGTTTCCGAAGAACTGGTTTGCCCTTGGCCTTGCCCAAACTAGTTTGTCCTAAAGTCGGCTTTGGTCGGTAACAGTTATATATAATCTAATAGATAAGATACCAGTGATAATAACATTATTTCGATATGAGAGCGCAGCGTTACGCAAGTGCGTAACTTTGATTTAAGATAATGAATAACCAATAAAGTTAGCGTTGATAATAATATTGGATCTTCTGTAAAAACAAGTTATTACACAAAAGTTTTATCAGGTAAGTTGATTTGATTTATTTAACCTAACACTGGAGACTCGGAAGGAGACATCAATAAGAGGATTACAGAGGATCTCGGTGCAAAATGCACATCTCAATATTATTTTCTTTACTTTTAATTAAAAAGTGTGCATTAATAGTACATTTCGATGCAAGTGCGAAAAGGTTGATATTTAGAGTCACGATTGACTTTTTTGCCGAGACCCAGTCGAGTATGGAAAATCTAATAGTTTTAAAGCTACTATTATAAAATTAAAATGTGTTTTTACATAAAATATCTATCTGTATACCTGCGTTGCTCATAGCTATAATACTTGAGCTTGTGCGACTAAGGGTTGAAATAATATTAAGTAAATAACCTAATTTAAAATACAAATATAAATAAAGCTTAGTTAAAAGTATGTTATTGAGCTCGCACACAGCGTCGTCACCAACCAAATTTAAGAGTGCATTGAAGCCTGATGATTTTAATTTAGGTATTCGTTAATGCATGGTAGATAGTAGAGCTGGTGCCGGGCTGGACTGTGGAGGTGCCATCGTCCTAGTCGCAAGTTATTCGGGAGAGAGGAAGAGGACAGCTCGCAGGCAGGCACAATCAGGTGGCCCATCATTGGTCGGGACCGATTGATGGCGGTACATCCATCCATCCCAAATTACCAGGCCTCATAGAAAGCAGACTGGTGACTGGCAGCAGCGTCACTAGTGCGAGGGTTTCAGCACCGCGCACACCGACCTGCCTGTCCAGCGTGTGTGAGTATGGGCATTTCTTCCAGGAGGACCGCCAAACCTTTTTTTTAATCATATTCTATTGTTCTATAAAGGTTAATTTTTGACCTGTGAAAAGTATACTTTATGTATCTATTTCACAAATAAACTTTTTGAATTTTGAATTTCAAGAGTGGCGAAATCTTGGAGAGGCCTGTGTCCAGCAGTGGACGAAACGGGCTGATGGATGGATGATGGATGGCTTATAATAAAGTTTGCAAATTATAATATGGCTGAAAATAATTCGCAGACGCTTCTCTCGTGTGGAAAGATCCGAAACGAAATTATTAACTGAACACGTAAGAAAGAGGCGGTATTGAAGAACAATGATCAGCTGAAACTTTTTCATACGGTTATTATCTATTGTTGTAACGTATGGATCTCGAAAAGCTACTTTGCATACAAATGCGGCGTGCATATACGCTGTGTAATTTTTTTAAACATGCAATTTATTATTCTGAACTTTATGAGATGGCCACGACCCATGCATTAAACAAACGTTGCACTAAGTCTGTCGCTACCGAACACGACTGGTCTATAAATAACTAAAACAATCTAGTGACAGCGAATCTCATGGAAAGAAGGTTCCGTATGTATTGTACCTAAAAATATATACATCGTAGCATTTTACAGCTAGCGCCATCTACAACAGAGGTAGGAAAGACTATTTCCACAATTTTGAACAGTTCTTTTTTCAAATCTAGTTATTTTTATTACTGTATCATAGCACGATTTTTATTTCGATTATACTGTATTGTGTGAGCAAGTATACATAGGTAACACTAAAAGTTTCCGGAACTGGCCACTTACATAAACAATATTTAAAAATTTATTGCAACATTTGAAAATAGAACTCTTTGGCTGTAGAATGCAGTTTGTTTCATCTGACTGTCTTTTGTTTTTACCTTGTGGCGCCATTTAAAAAATTGTGTGTCTGCATCAACATGGATTTAACTCGGGAAAATTTTCGTAGTATGATTTTCTACGATTTTAAGTGTAATTTGACAGCTCAACAGAGCATCGCTCGGCTTGAAACAGCTTTTGGCAATGAAGCACCATGAAAGACGACTGTTTATAGCTGGTTTGCAGAATTCAAGCGTGGTCGTATCAATCTCAGTGACGAATCTCGCGATGGTCGGCCGTCCACCGCTGTGACCAACAAAAACATCGATGCTGTGCGCCGTATGCTTGAAACAGACAGGCATGTGACCTACCATGAAATTCGCGCATCCTTAGAAAGAGGCATGAGTCAAATACAATCAATCCTACACAAACATTTGGGTGTGAGAAAGCTGTGCTCGCGGTGGATCCCACACAACTTGACCGAGGCTCAAAAAACGGACCGCGTCACTTGGTGCAGTGCCATGCTTATTACCAGATTCAACGAAGGTGCGTCAAATTTGGTGTGGGACATAGTAACAGGTGACGAAACATGGATTTATTGCTACGATCCCAAAACAAAGCAGCAATCGAGCGTATGGGTCTTTCAAGATGAGCCGAAACCAACCAAAGTGGCGCGCGTGAAAAGTGCATCTAAGCGGATGATTGCTTCTTTTTTTAATAAAACTGGACACGTGGCTACTGTTGCTTTAGAGAATCGTCGTACCGTGAATAGTGACTGGTACACGACCATTTGTTTGCCGGAAGTTATTGACGAACTCCGTAAAAATAACCGTAAACGCCGTATCATCCTGCACCACGACAATGCTAGTTCTCACACGGCCAGACAGACAAACGACTTTTTGAAGACGAAAAATGTAGAACTCATGAGTCATCCTGCATACAGTCCCGACCTGGCACCTTGTGACTTTTTTCTGTTCCCAAAAATTAAGAACCAATTACGCGGTCAACGATTTTCATCACCAGAAGAGGCTGTCGAGGAGTATGAAAAACACGTTTCAGAGGTCACCACAGGGGAGTGGCACAAAAGTTTTCAAAACTGGTTTGATCGAATGAAAAAGTGCATAGACGCCAAGGGAGATTATTTTGAAAAACAATAAATTAATTTTGTACCTTTAATAGTATTTTTTCATATTCATTCCGGAAACTTATAGTGCGTCCCACGTATGCTATCTTATAATCAAGTTTGAAGACGTATCAAAAGTCACGTTAGGTATGACTCATGAGACTGTGCCAATACATACGGATGGATGGACATCAAAATTCCACCACGATAGTCCCTCTTTTACCCTTTAAATACCGAACCCTAAAAATACCTCTATGGACAATATAGATAACGATGTATGTAAAAATATAATCAATTTTCCTTATCTTATTTCATTTTTTTTCTTACATAATTTCTCAAACAATATGTCACTTTGATTTAGTTGAGTTGTGCTCTTAAACCTGTACAGACTATTTTGTTAGTTTATTAATTTAATTATTTTGTTTATTACTTAATTGGAGGTAAGTGAAGGCATGAATAGCTCGTGAACAAAGCTTTGGTTTTTATGTACTTGTATAATTGTTATTTAAGAAATATATATGATATAAACATTTTTACTTAACTTATTTACTAGAATTGACTGTCAGTATTTTCGTTTTTTTTTGTCTAAATGTTACTAATTTCGTTTTTTTAGTTACTTCAGGCTTGATTTTTATATAACGTGCGATTACTTTATTTAAAAATAAAATTAAATACCTAGGGTTGCAGATGATATAATCCCAACAAAACAGAGATTAATAATTGTTTAAGAAAACTACACAATTTTCACAAAATTTATCTACAGTATCCGCATTAGACTAAATCTGTGTCGCGGCTAATGTCTACTCGGAATCAGTTCTGTTTTGCACAGTACAGTCGGTAACTCCAATGTTTTTACAGTTCGTGAATTTGGAGTAAAAACAACTTTGTTAGTCTTCGCTTTAATTACTTGGTATCATATTATACACAATTTGCGTCAGAATCTTCGCCACTCGGCAAATCTGGAGGCACGGTAGTGCCCCCATCAAGTCGAGCTAAAAAGCGGCACGCCGCTGTACCATCCTTTTCTCGAAGCAGTTCGGGCCATTTTCGACCCCCTTTATCTTCGTTGTGGATAAAACTAAAAGCCTGAAGTTTTAGTAACCAAGCAGGCAGTTATCATTTTGTTAATCAGTTAAATACGAGCCATAAAATAATCTAATTATTATTTAGATAATAACTATCCCTTTATTAATTCATCTTAGAAAGAGTTAAACACACTTACCTAAATTAAAATACTTTGATCAATCTGTTTCGTCTACTGCTAGACATAGGTCTTTCCAAGATTTCGCCACTCCTGGAAGAAATGCCCATATTCACACACGCAGGGCAGACGGGTTGGTGAGCACGTTGCCAAAACCCTCGCACCAGTGATGCCGCTGCCCGTCAACAGTCTTTTTTTTAATATCTTTATTTCTAACACCAAAATATCAAGCCATCAAACCGTTCATAATTAACTTCGAAGATAAAATAAAGACGTGCAATCCATCTGTGTGATATTGACGACCTTTAGCCAATAGAGGTGTGTCAGAGACTTTGATAATGGCTATGTTGTTGATGGAAGGTGTTGGTTTTGTCTCAGTCCTTCGTTACTCGCGTCGTTTGTTACTCGCGTTCCGGTATGTAATCATATCGATTTCGTTTTAATATTGACTTGTTTCTTTTAACTTTGAAATAATGGATTTTATTGAAATTAATTTTATACATTTGGAAGTTGCGCATCTTCTTATGAATCTAACAATTTTGACGAATATTTTGGGACAGTGATCGCATTAGAAATGTTCCCGGCAGTCAATCACGAGAGAATTTGGTGTTACAACTTCGAGAGTATTTCGAACGAAATAACTAAAATAGATACTTATTCAGTCACAGTTGATGAAGTTAAGAAGTTGTTCCCTTTTATTTCTTCAAAATCAGTTGGTTGCGATGGCACAGGTCTGGAAAAACTAATTCATAATTTTTGATGTGCTGCCACCATCTCTCACAAAACTCTTAAATGACTCCTTGGCAGACAACGCTTTCGTTTCTGTCTTCAAATAGGCTTAAACCTCCCAGTTGCTTAGTTAGTTATAGTAATATTCTTATTCTAATAAGTCATTATTTTATGCATGTGTATAACTTTAGTAGCCCAACTTCAATATAGTATTTTATATATTTCCCGTATCATATTTGTTTCATCATAAAATATTATTGTTATACTAATTATACAGATGTAAAACGTATATGTACTTTGTGTATCTATTTTACAAATAAACATTTTGAATCTTTGAATCTATAATAAATAAATAAATAATTCTTTATTGACACAAAAATTACCACAGGTAACACGAAACAAAAATAACAAAAAATATCAGCTAACTGTTATACAAAAATGAGTAGTTACTCTGACACCTAAGGTAAGAGAGCATCTTGAGATTTAGGTGTCAGCGCCCTCCCGACGTTGACCTTAGCTTAAATAAACATTATAGACTTTACAACATTAAATTTTAGAATTAAACAAAAAAAATACAATTTCATTATGTAACGCTACGAATTAATAAGGTAGGTACATTAAAATATTAAAATTATTATATTCATCGGCATGCTGTTAGTATTACAATGTGAGTGAGGGTGTGTAAAAGGGTGTGTGGCGGTGTGTGGAGGGTGAGTGTGTGAGTTGGGGTATTTATGTTGCGTGAAGCGATAGGTGTTGGAAGGGGAGGCAGGAGGGGGATAACAAAGTTGTGTTAAAGCTAATTATGATTGTTATTTAAAATTTAAATTTGAATAGCAAGCAAATTTTCCGTTTCATCATAATTTAGCCCAAGCAACCACCGGGAAATTATTTTTTTGCAATGAAATTTATTAAGGTGCAAAATGACTATGGTTCGGCTGATTTTGTTGTAGAGACGTGAACTTGCTACTACAAAATTATTTTTGGCGAGTGAGGTTTAATGGGTGGGAATTTTACAGACACGATCAACTCTTCGTTTACTGGTCGTATGTGAACGATTGTAAGTTACAAGAGAATGTTTAATTAGGACGGTGTGAAGAATGTAGAGCTGCCTAACGGTAAGGATCTTTAATTCTTTACTAAAGAGTGCAGTGGGATACCGGATAGGTTTATAAGTCATGACCTTTAAAACAGCTCTCTGTGCCCGCTCCAAACGTATCAGTGCTGTTTTATCAGTACCACCCCAGACTGGAATGCAGTAGCTAAGGATAGATTGGGCCAGACTCAGATACACTGAAGTTAGAATCTGGTAATTGGTGGCAGATCTCAACTTTCTAAACACGAATATAAGCTTTCGCACTCGTGAGGTAAGGGCTTCTATGTGCTGGTGCCAATTGAGTGTGCTGTCAATGACAACTCCAAGATATTTTATAGCCGGTACACGTGTCAGGGAAGCACAGTCACATAGTATGTTCTCGGCAAATCCGCATGAATGAGCAACAATTTTGTAGGCATCAAATATAGGCCGTGACAAAACTCGATGTGAAAATGTGATAAAATTCGTTTTGGAGGTGTTTAATGTCAGAGAGTTCTCAGCGAGCCAGTTCGTTACAGCACGTAAAGCATTCTCTGCTACTTTCTATGTCTCGATCCAGTTACTCCCGTGTAAAATAAGCGCTGTGTCGTCTGCATATGTGACAATTTCACAATTTGGCATCAAGAGAGAGCACAGGTCGTTTATGTAAATAAGGAATAAAGTTGGGCCAAAGACACTACCTTGAGGGACTCCCTAGGTAACATAATGGTCGTCACTTATATGGTGATCTATTTTGACACGTTCAGTACGCTCTGACAAGTAGCTCCGAAACAGGTCCAGTGCGAGGCCCCCTATTCCAATTGTTTCCATCTTAGAAAGTAGTTTGGAAAAGGAGACAGTGTCAAAGGCCTTTGAAAGGTCAAGGAATATTCCTAAGCACTTTTTACCTCTGTCCAAGTTATGAACAATGACGTTAGTTAATTTAAAAACTGCATCTTTTGCAGGGCTCTCTAATCACAGATGCTTAGTATTTTGTTTGTCCGTGCCTTTCTGAGTTTTGTTTAGTAATTTTATAGCTCTAATTAAAATTTCTTTAATCAATACACTAGTAAATTCTACTATGATGGGCTTGTTGTCCGGGTTTTGAGCATTAATCCGGAAGACATCACGAATGTCTAAGGTTTCGATGTTTATATTCAGTGATTTTCCTGTTTCCTTTAGTATTTTAACCAAGTCATCTCTGGTTTCAGATTTTTTGGACGGAACGTTTCTAAACTCTACACTGGTTGCCTTGAATTTTCTTTCAGATTTTCTATTTTACTTTCTAGAAGCTGGATATACTCAAAGTTATCTCCCCTTTCCTTTTCCAGGTTATCAATTTGGATTAAATCATCATACTGTTTAGACAGGTTGTTGATTGACGTTAATATTTCCCGATTATTTTGTTTAATTTCTACCAGATTATCATTAAAGTTGCGAATCATTTTGTCCAGAACAGCATCTTGTTTTTCTAATCTAGCATCTTGTTTTGCCTGCCACTTGTCAAACATTTCGTCCATTCGCGATGTAAATAAACTTATGGTCTGTTCGCAATCACATTCTTTGTCTCTGTTTCGCTTAACATTTCGCTGTGTGATAAAGTTCTGTAACTTCGGGGTAGCCGAGTCTATATTGCCTTACTGCGATTGTGCAGGTAGATTCGATGTTGTCTGTGTAGGTGTGACTTCTTCACTTGGTAACTTTAAGTTTGGGTCCTGCTTAGTAGGTGTTCTAGTTGTATTTACCATTTTGTGTTATTTTTTAGGAAATAAAAAAAATAAAAAAAAAAACAAAAAGCTTTGTCGGGCACTGTGGGGCTCGAACTTGGGTCGCTGGATATCGAGGCGAGTTGTTTTCGCGCACGCTACCGACAGTCATAAATATTTAGGCGAAAAAGAGGACTAGTAGATAGGCCCGCGATCGGTTAGCGGAAAGTTAACTCAAGTGACGTAGCTCGTGACGTTGATAGCAGCTGACCGGTTTGTGGATGGACACACAGCCGTTGGAAGAAAATTACAAGTCACTCACAGATATTATTGACAATAATTGTTTCGTAATCCACTGACTAAACACCTTGGAAACTTTATAAATCACTCAGAGGTTGTGAAACAGTGTATGCATGACTTTTGAATAGGTTTTAAGTACAAAATTTGTTACGAGTAGCTGATTTTAAATTTTATTTAGGAGCGCACACAAAACACGTCTACTAGATTGCGCGTCGCGGGACGGGGGGAATCTTTGAATCCCCCTTTCCCAAAACCAGTATCCCAACAGATTTTAAAACTTCAGACCTATTTATATCTCCTTTTTTCCAAAGGCCTTGAGAAAATTGTCCATCTTCAGTTAACTGAGTTTCGGGGTCTTACACGCGATAACTAACAACATACCTTAATAGACATGTGCTTGACGTTTCTACGCCTCTGTAGGCTGTCGTGGTCACAAGCTAACTGATGAGAGTAGCAGCAAAAATGTCCTTGGCGAGCCGGCGGTAGGTAGCACATTATTTTTCTTTTTCCTACCCGCACTTTGTCTTTTGTTAATTAATTGTTTCTTCCGTCACACACGACACACAACACTAACAGTATCGAGGCAAATATTCGAAGATAAATCGCGAGGTTTAAATTTCTGTATGACTGAACTCCATGCTAAAGATAACTTACACCCGTCATCCCGATTTAAATTTTTTGGGTGTTTTTGAATTTCAATTGCTTCTCGCACAATTCTCGGGTAGTAGTGGCGGTCAGTAGACCAAAGTTAATAATGTGTGAAAATCGCGTAAGTTAAAAGTTTACAACTGAGTTTCGTTCACAAAAAAAAAACAGTTCACAGTTTTTACATAGCTTAACTTTAGCAATGCATTCTACTAAATGGAATTTGATCTTCTTGGGACATGAGACACTCTCAATATTTTGTGCAGATGTTATTTCCTGGTTTGAATCTTATCTTCGCGGTTGGCAACAGTACATAAGGGTCAGTGATGCCAGTTCAAACTGGTAGCGTCTATCAGCCGGCGTTCCGCAAGGTGGCGTCTTATATCTTCTGTTATTTTTAATTTTTAGAAACATTATCCCCAAACAACTATTTTCTCTCTACTACTTCTACGGTGATGTGATGACTTTCAAATGTATGCTGGTACGCCTGTTGAATCGTTAATCGAAGCCATTCGCGCAATGACCAGTAATCGCCTAGTAATATCTGAGTGTGCCAAGGCTCGTTATGTAATTTTAATACACCTGCTCAAAATATGATAAATTACGTGTCTGTTTAGCGTGCGTTAAATGACATATTTCGCACTCGTGTTTTTTGTTTTTACTACAGACGCCATCTAGGGTAAACCGGCCACATCGTTTAGTAGGCATGTAAAACTTTGTTTTACCTGATACTCTAAAAACTTTTTAAGATGAGTATTTTCAAACTTTTATATTTTATTATTAAATATATTATTTATGTTAAACTGTAAAAGATGTTTTAAAATTCAAAACGATTTGAGACTTCATAAATTATATTCAATTTTAACTATGTTAGAAATTATTATTAAAGAGATTTAAGAAAGAGATTTCTTCTGTCGACTTGTATCTGTTTTGATTCGCAACAAAATTGCTTTTATTTTATTATTTCATGTAATTTTTGCAGGTGTATTAAAATACTTCGTTTGATACATGTGCGAAAGTGTTGATATTTTTCGTCCAGACTGTTTTTTGCCTCAACTGCGTCTCGGCAAAAAAGTCAATCGTGACTCTAAATATCAACCTTTTCGGACTTGCATCCAAATGTACTATTATTTTATTTTGTTTGGAAAACTTACAGCTCACTAAATATTAAATGACAATGTGTCATATGGGTATTGAACAAGCCATTGACGAGTTTTTGCATTTAGGTTTTAAAAATATTGAAGTTAATTGTAACTTTAAAAAAATAGTTGATAAAAGTTAGTTTTGGGAAGCACCAAAGAATCTGTCAGTTTAACAATACTATATATATAGGTGGATTATTGTAATAATTTATGTAGTCAGATTATTGTTAAAGGTTTACTGGGTAAAAATTAGGTTATTAAGAGGAATAGGAGTGATATTTCATTCAAATTAGTGTTAAAAGGTCGAATGAGTCTGTGTAGCGTACTTACTATTAAAGAGGTTACTAATTCCTCGGATGAAAGCGTTGCGTTTGTAAATGGTAGGTGAAAGGGCAACTTAGGGCATTTTTTACAAGTGGACTTGAAGCGACAATTTGCTAAGTAGGTCACGGACATCAAATTTAGATGTGACTATGTTAGAGAGTAGTGATAGATCAGCCGCCTCCCTGCGCAGATTTAGGGGAAGCATATAACGCTGTTTACATCTGGTAATGTAATATGAATAAGTTATATTGGATTTAAAGTTTAGGAATCTGAATTTAGCTTGGATATTTCCGATTGTGTTAATGTGAATATCGCATATATGATAGATATATGAGAGCAATATTTGAGTTGGCTTCTCACTAATGTGCAAAATATAAATTTTCTATATTTTAACTGACTGTTTTTTTTATAGTCCAAGTAGGAAATCTCATGTTTTGATATCTTTTCGTGATATTTTGATAATATGTTTTCTGTATATAAGTTTGGAGTATCCTAGTAAACCTCAAGTTAAAGTTATAAATAACGCTATTTCAAGGTCCATCAGCATGTCTCACGCGGTATTAAGCGGAGTGGCGACGCCGGCGCAGCGCTACGTAGACCACATATTACGCGAGGCTGGGGGGGAACACAACATTGCCAAGATCCTCTACCACTGCCTTAAGATACATCCTGACGATGTCATGTTGGTGAGTCATATAGTTTTAGATGTGCTGGGTTATTGCTGTGTAGAAGTGTATCAAGTTCATAGCAGATCTGTATGTATATTTACTAGAGGATATTGTAGTTTGTATACTGGTAACAGGCGTAAGTATATTTTCCTACACATGTGCTTTTCTCCACGGCTTTGCCTGCGTTAAGAGAATATCTACCCTTGATGGTATCACCTGCGACTTGTTCAATACAAGATAATTTAAAATGTGAATAACTAAAACATAATTATCGTTTACACTGAAATAACATGACAGAATGTTCTGATTCCTGCTCCAGCTGTGTTTTTTTGGTCTAAGCCCATCTTACATAATATCATAGGCACAGATAAGAAAAGATGCAATTTCAACAGTCCCAATGACATTGCAGCTCAACGGGCACTCGGGTGAGTCATTCAGCAAGTCCTGGATGCTGGCGCGCTCCGTGCAAGTGACGCGAGCCCTCAGAGCGCGGGTGCAGGGTGGAGCCGCCGTCACCGTCGCTGCCAACCATGAGCACCTGGTCGCCGCCAACCTGGGCTGTTTGATGGCTGGGGTCGTGCCGCTCGGGTTGGATCCTAACGTTACTGTCTGTGAGTAAGGGACCGACATTGCAGCTCAACGGGCACTCGGGCGAGTCATTCAGCAAGTCCTGGATGCTGGCGCACTCTGTGCAAGTGACGCGAGCCCTCAGAGCGCGGGTGCAGGGTAGAGCCGCCGTCACCGTCGCTGCCAACCATGAGCACCTGGTCGCCGCCAACCTGGGCTGTCTGATGGCTGGGGTCGTGCCGCTCGGGTTGGATCCTAACGTTACTATCTGTGAGTAAGGGACCGACATTGCAGCTCAACGGGCACTTGGGCCAGTCATTCGGCAAGTCCTGGATGCTGACGCGCTCCGTGCAAGTGACGCGAGCCCTCAGAGCGCGGGTGCAGGGTGGAGCCGCCGTCACCGTCGCTGCCAACCATGAGCACCTGGTCGCCGCCAACCTGGGCTGTCTGATGGCTGGGGTCGTGCCGCTCGGGTTGGATCCTAACGTTACTGTCTGTGAGTAAGGGACCGACATTGCAGCTCAACGGGCACTCGGGCGAGTCATTCAGCAAGTCCAGGATGCTGGCGCGCTCTGTGCAAGTGACGCGAGCCCTCAGAGCGCGGGTGCAGGGTGGAGCCGCCGTCACCGTCGCTGCCAACTATGAGCACCTGGTCGCCGCCAACCTGGGCTGTCTGATGGCTGGGGTCGTGCCGCTCGGGTTGGATCCTTGGATCCTAACGTTACTGTCTGTGAGTAAGGGACCGACATTGCAGCTCAACGGGCACTCGAGCCAGTCATTCAGCAAGTCCTGGATGCTGGCGCGCTCTGTGCAAGTGACGCGAGCCCTCAGAGCGCGGGTGCGGGGTGGAGCCGCCGTCACCGTCGCTGCCAACCATGAGCACCTGGTCGCCGCCAACCTGGGCTGTCTGATGGCTGGGGTCGTGCCGCTCGGGTTGGATCCTTGGATCCTAACGTTACTGTCTGTGAGTAAGGGACCGACATTGCAGCTCAACGGGCACTCGAGCCAGTCATTCAGCAAATCCTGGATGCTGACGCGCTCCGTGCATTATTACTCCAAGTTTTCTCGTAAATGCCAAAAAAGTATGGCAAAATTCTGTAATATCTCTGTAGTATTGAGGGACATAGGGTCATATGATCTTGGCCCCATCTGCTAAAACGATGTAGGCACCCATTTACTGGTGGGAAGGTTCGGCCGTAGATCGTCACCATCCTCATAACGAAACCCGCCTCGTGGTGTTGAGAAAGTTATTACAGGCAATTGTTAAGTTTCTGTATAAGTCTGCTACCAACTTCCGCAGATTTTTGCAAAAGTCCCTTGAAATACTGATAAACGCACCACCTGCTGTTACGCTCCTTTTTGACGAGCGCATTTTATTCTCAGTATTATCAAGGCTTTCCAACAGGTGAGGTGATGGCCGTAAGCTCATTGAACGTAAAAAAAAATAGTTTTTATCAGTTACCAAACGAAACGCCACAGGATTGCTTAGAGCGTATAGTCACGAAGATATATCAAACTACAATAGTTGTTCATAATTATGATGATCACATCAGTATTACAATACTCACATTGCACTTCCCGGTTTGTTCTCAGTTGAGTTGGATCACTTCTTCAACATCTGGCCTCCGTCGGTGGTGTTTTGTGACGCCGCAAACCACGAGGATGTGCAACAAGCTGCTGGGAAGATGGCTGAGCGGCCGACAGTCGTGGTGCTCGATGGAATTGGGGAGGGAAGCTTGGATGCGTTTGTTAAGGGGCAAAGCGATGGGCTTGAGGATTTTCAGTAAGAACATTGTAATATGATTGGAGCTACACACAAAAAACATATCACTACAACCCATTTCCAAGGGAAACGTCAGAGGTGTTTGCATAGTTTGGACTGTCACTAAAGCAGTAGTAACACTTTTCAGGGACAATCTTAACGTCAACATGATGGGGGTGAGCCTTATCGCTGAACTCTGGGCACAAATACGTGGCGGCTGGATGAGGAGGATGGAAGACCGCCAAGAGTGGCAAAATCTTGGAAAGGCTTATGTCCAGCTGGGGACGAACATAGGCTCTTGGTTTGATGGTTGGAAAGATGTCGTATTTGCATATTGTTGAAGGTTGTAGGTATAAAAACCACTCTAAGTAATTAGGGCTATCCACTTTTCACGTATCGAAATGAAAATAAAAAGAAGGTACGAGTGTTTACTTGACTGTTTATGTGATTGTTTATGCTCTGACAACCCCACGGACAGCATTGTATTGATCAAACAAAATAAACTAAGAATCTTGTCTCAAGTATTTTATACACAATCGCAACCGCGAGCTAACAAAGATAGTCCTGTGGTTATACCTTTGTACAAGTGTTTTTCAACATTTAACCAAAATGCACGAAGGCATGATCAAAATTTATTAAAGCATTTAACCATTGAGCAACTTTTGAGCCACAGAAGGTAAGCCTAGGTATTACTCTCCGTTTCAAATAATAATGGGATCCGGGGATAAATTGTTTCTCTTTCTCTCAAAAGAGAGAAATCTTTCGCTCTGTCTTAGTGACAGCAAAGTGACGTCATGACTGTTTTTATTCTTATTTGAACAGAGTAACGCCTTATGCAAGCTTATTATATAGAATGCCCAATTCACCGCCAGACATCCATTTTTATAGGACTGCTGTCACCACTCCCTGAACACGTTTTTACCTTAGTACTATAAAGTAACAAAAAAAATCACGTATAACTGTATCAAAATCAATGCGGTATTAATAAAAATGTATCTAAATAGTCAAAACCACGACATTCGGCCATCTGACGGTGTGCAAACTCCGGCGCACACAATACATGACAGAAACATTTTATTTATACATTATTCCTCAAGTTGTTTTTATTTCTAAGAATAGATCTAATAAACCTATACTGATCCTAAGTGAATCTGATTTTGAAGGCTTTAATTTAATGCTTTCATACCTTTAAAAAATTATCAAGATGCCATATTTGTTAAGTAAGAGACTTGTACTTGTCCACATAATTATAATTAAACTTCAATACACCCGACCGGTTTCGCTTATAAGCATTATCTGGGGCTATAGAACATAAAAATAATATAATATAATATTTTATTACAGAAAAATATTTTATTGCACGTATTATCCATGTAAATATTATTTAAGTTATCTTTTATGTTATAAAGCCCTAGATAATGCTTATAAGCAAGACCAGTCGGGTGCATTGAAGTTTAATTATATTTCTGTGGACAAGTACGAGTGTTTTAATCAACAAAGATGTATAGGTATAATAAGTTCCACCAAGTGCCAACAATCACAAGCATAAAAAATCAAGATTCCATTTACAATGGAGAAATTATATTTTATTACTGTTCTACTAGCTAAGTAATGCCTTTGAAATCAGCTATTAATTAATACAAAGTATAAATTATCTGAGAATAACAAAGCAACAATAGTTTAAAAACATTTTAATTTTATATTAGTATATGGTAGAAATTTAAACACCCCAACTAAGAAAGTCTTTCTCAAATTGCATCACAAAAATATGTAACTCTTCACAGAGTGGCGGATGCGTCACCGTCCAGTACAGCACTGCTGCTGCCCACCAGCGGGTCCACTGGACCTGCAAAGGCATCCCTCGTCACTCATGAAGGTTTAGTCGCACAATTATCTTGCATGTGGTGAGTTGCTTTGCTCATCTTGGTGATCTCTCTTTTTAATAAGGCTACCTCATACAGCACTGCTGCTGCCCACCAGCGGGTCCACTGGACCTGCGAAGGCATCCCTCGTCACTCATGAAGGTTTAGTCGCACAATTATCTTGCATGTGGTGAGTTGCTTTGCTCATCTTGGTGATCTCTCTTTTTAATAAGGCTACCTCATAAATTCAAGAGAAATTATTCGGACAAAAGTAAAATTTGTTTTTTTTTTCTTGTATGATTTAAAAAGAGCATTTCATTTGTTTTAATATTTAAGCATGATAATAACAATAAAAAATTCTGTTGATTTTCGAAATATATTTCGGCCCACTTTGGGGCCGGCATCAGTCCAATAAATAACAATTATTTAAAAATGATGTAAACATATATACAATCTTATGAATAATAAACCTACGAATCTTCCTACCCAACCTACTTTTAACATTAATAATTTAAAAAAATATAAAAACAAAAATGAAAATTATTTCAGTTGAGGAGCCACCTTGCGGTTTGGGAGACAAAACTATTACATACATGTATATATTAAGACCAGGGTGCCATAAACAGCAGCGCCATCTTGCGGCTTTCGGTACGTATCACTGATATTCCAAATAAATGTCGGGATATTCCGGCCGGAAACCGCAAGATGGCTCCTCAACTGAAATAATTTTCATTTTTGTTTTTTATATTTTTTTAATAATTATTGTTAAAAGTAGGTTAGGTAGATAGATTCGTAGGTTAATTAGTCATAAGGTTGTATATATCTTTATGTCATTTTTAAATAATTCATATATTCGACTGATGCCGGCCCCAAAGTGGGCCGAAATATATTTCGAAAATCAACAGAATTTTTATTGTTATTATCATGCTTAAATATTAAAACAAATGAAAAGCTTATTATAGCCAAATATATATATTTATTTTAAAATGAGCATCAAATTGCCGATAACTGCAATTGAATTCCCATTTACCCTCTTGATTCTAATAAGCACTAAAATTATAATACAACAATAAATTTATTGTATCTTGCCGAGCTACGATCTCAACTCTGATGCATTTTACTATTGTTTATAGGAGACTAGGAATTGAGAGGGTTGATAAACAAAACTCGCAACTCGCAGAATGTCTAAGTCGCATTATGTTAAGGCAGTCGCAAAGGGTATTAAAATTGTAACTATAGTATCTTTCATATAAGAAGTCCCGGCTGACACTTCTCAGAACTGAACTTTAGTGAAGAGACACTTTGAATTGACACTATATTCTATCGATTTCCGATTATTATTACAAACAGATTAGAATCGAATCAAAACATTACTAATATTGGAAACTATTGAGATATGGAGTTCAAAGATCTTATCACGCTAACAGTGACTCAGAAAGAAAACAGCGTACTCGTATGTCTTAAAAATTACATAAATGTGGCATGTGGCAACGTTATCTAAAAAGAATATTGTCGCTCTAAATCTTCTCATGGATGTCGTGAAAGGCGATACGTAAGGTATCATAAAAAGTGTTCTAACATTATAGCCGATTCTGAAGGCTTTAATTTTAGTTCTAGTGCTGTGAAAACCAAAATTTCTTCATTCCAAAATAGATCTTTAGCGTCAACAGCAGAAGCTATATTACTTTGGAAAAATTTAAGTTTTGACAGCACTAAAACTAAAATTAAAGCCTTTAGAATCGACTTAAATGTCTCTATAATATTGGGGATATTAAGGCCATCGGATCTAGGCCTCAGTGGAGGCTTTGGCCGTGGCTAGTCATTATCCTCATGATGAAACCATGTGACTCATCGTGTACTCGCTGTAGACGTTACTGACTTCCGTAGATTTTTGCGGAAGTCTCTGGAAATTAACACCTAGCCTGCCGTCACTCTCCTTTTTTAACCCTCTTCTTTGACGGCAATTTTAATATATTCTCCTCAGTGGTTTCTTTTCCAAATTTTTCCTTGCTAATACGGGAGACCGTTTTTCGGCTGAGTCCAAGAGTAGCAGATACTCGTTCACACACTTTAGATAGTGGCAACAACGGTCCGTTATTTAGCGATTCTCGTTCGAAATAGACTCGTAGACGCACAACAAACTCACGCGCTTGTCTATGCAGCACACAATTTTTAGTGGTATTTACCATTTTAATAACAAAATAACGAAATAAAGATAACGAATAAAGAAATAACGAATTCACTTAAATTATTTCAAAATACAAGTCAGGCTCACAGTATTTCAAAATTGAAGACTATAATGATTAAAAGTTCTTTACCATGAATGAACTTCCACAGATTAAGGCATTTTCGTATTTATTCATTGATACAATAAGTACTTTTACAGAAGCGTTCTTTTGTGAAAAGAAATACTCTGTTATGTTGCAGATTTAACGAGTCAGGTTAACACATGATAATCATACATAAACTTAAGAAAGAATGCAGGCCGTTCATCTAAAAAAACTGGGTAAATATGCCAATTTTAGTGATAGATGGAATGATAAAGAGTCATCGGCTTAGTAAAAGGGTATCATCGGCTTCGTTTGGGTACGGAACCCTGTAAATGAAATGTCTGAAATATGAGTCTTGTTACTTATGCGTCGTTTTATCATAAACGTTTACTCGCCATATCGATTGATCGGCTACTTACCGATTAATTGAACGATTCTTCGTCTCGTCACTATGAAAAAATAGGCCTTGTCCATAACGGTGAAACAGAATGATGTATCAATATGTTATTTAAAAACCTAAGGATTAGTGAACGCAATAAATTGATTGTAATTTTAGTGTAATAATAAAACAATTTTAAAATGTTGTGTATTGGATTAAGTCTTAAGAAGTATTATTTGTAACTGAAAAACCATACTCGTAGTTGTATCATGCATGTCGGTAATTTACAATGAACATACACCCTTACTTTCTTTAGATGTGTCAGCCGGGACTTCTTAGCTGAAAGATACTATAAAATGGTTACAAAGTATTCTTGCATGCGACTTTTACTTCTAACTCGAAAATATATTAAAAGTTTATATCTAAACACAATTTGCATGTATATGACAGAATTCAAATGAAGAAGAATCACGAAGCGAAAAATTACCCGAAGGCTCTCCTGAAAGTAGTAAGATTAAAACTAAAGTGAAAATACCAGGGCTACATAAGATGTTATTGTTGTTTTTTGAAATATTTTCCTTGTGTTTATTTATTA
This sequence comes from Ypsolopha scabrella, assembly GCA_910592155.1. Lineage (NCBI taxonomy): Eukaryota > Metazoa > Arthropoda > Insecta > Lepidoptera > Ypsolophidae > Ypsolopha > Ypsolopha scabrella. The sequence continues at coordinate 668,435 of OU342980.1, read as the reverse complement.
GGATGCATTACACCAAGTTTCCCCATCCAGAAGAGTTAGCGTTCTTGCTGTCGAGCGCGCAATGGATGACGTGGTGGGTCATGGTGTCGACTAACCCAGTGTTCAGAGTCCCGCTCGCAGTAACTCCCAAAGTTAGCGCCGAAGCCTGTCTTGCAATCATTAAGAAACATAAGGTGATTCTTCATTGACTAACCTCTTTCCCGTGATTAGAAAAACTGACCTAGAGTACTTTTCTTAGACTTCTTTTACTACTGACCGTAACTGTGGTCTAGTCGTTCGATTACTCGAACATTAATCTGGAGGTCGTGGGTTCAAATCCATTACGAGCATATTTGTGCCTGAACTACGGCGACAGGGCTCACCGCCCATCACACTGTAATATTGCGCGGGTACGTTTCCTGGGAGAAGTTGTTCAGTATGATCAGTGGAATAAGTAGTTACATTTAGAAAGCACTGTCCGTTTATGTTCGATATATTATAGTATATTCAAGACAAGTGAAAAGCGTGTTAGGTTGCTTGTAATCATCAATTTGGAAGCCAAGCGAAGCGGAGCGAGGCAACCCCTGTTGCTCTTAACCTTCTATCAAATAAGCCCTAGATTTTGCGACAACGTCTCACTGACAACGCTGTCAAAACATACGTGGATCTCGGTGCTCTAAGGTTCACGAAAATATTTCCCAGAAAAATGATTGCGCGGGAATGTTTTGTTGGAAAAATTGTTTAAAGTGATCAGTAGGATATGTAGTTTCCGTAAAAGGCAGCAGTCTAATTACACCATTAAACTCATATTATGTACTCCAGGTGACCTTTTTGCTGACGAATCCAACCATAGCGTCCCGAGTGCGAAGTATCATCACCCCAGCGGATGTGACATCATTACGATTCTGGCTCATCACCGGTGGACCCATCTCAGGTGACACCATCGCTGCACTTCAGGTAATTGATCAGAGATCATGATGCTCTAAGTCCTTTGCAATTTGACTACGCTCTGCAATTTAAGGTGTACAATTTTTTGCACACCTCAAATTGCAGAGCGTAGTCAAATTAATTTATGTCATGGTACTAGTTGAAGACGAAATTTTGTGCCGTTATATTTATTTCGTTGTTAAATCTTATAATCAGTTGTTTTACAAAACAGCTTCGTTGTATAAAACAGCGAAACGAAGCTCAGCTTGATTGCCTTTGCGTTATGTTCGACAATAAATAGAATTGGTCATATCATGATATTTACAGCAATTATACTTGTAAGTTGAGTATACTCTGCAACAATGAGGCTGTTTTTTGGCATATAATTTTATCTCACCGAAAACATAAATGTGAAAATGAGGCTGAGTTCAGACAAAGGCAGTGCAGGATTGAGATCCAATTGTGTGCTGAGGCTTATAGAGGTTCCTTCAGTCATAACTGCAACGTTTTCACTTGTTTTAAAAGAAACTTTGTTAGGGTCCTTCCTATTGAATATGTAGAGCTTGGCAAGTTTTTACAGGTAAAGTTAAAACGTTTTAAAGTTATGTACGTCATACATGCAAATAATTGATTATGATAACTTTCCAAGATCTACTCGTATATTCACAAATCAAACCAAGAGTTAAGGCATAATTTTCACAAATGAATAGCAATTTTTTCTTTGACAAAGATAGTTAATATAAGATGAATTTAAACCATAGACTTTATGCCCCTGATACATATACATTTTGTGTAAAAATCTTTTGATGTAAGTCAAGGACAGCATGAGTGGATTGGACTTGGGGATGAAGGATATTAAAAGGAGTTGACTAGGTGCAGTGACATTCTTTTTGGTGTTCCCAGCTAACTTGAAAAAAACTCAGTCTCATCTTCCGATAGTCAGACCCTATAATAAAATTGGGTGGTATGTACATGAGTCAGTCACAACTTGGTTGATTGTGATATTCCATCTTTACTTCTATGAGCTGGAGAAGTTCTCACAAGTTTGGATTGTTTGTGCTGAATGTTATTACAGACAAACTTTCAAGAAGGATCATTTGTGCGGCAAGGCTACGGAATGACGGAGTTACAAGGATTCTTCTCAGTTCCTGACAAGGATACTCCTTTTAAATCTGTTGGGTTCCCAGCAAACATCTTCCAGTACAAGGTAAATGAGACCACTTGGAAGATATCTTTGTAAGAAGATAGAAGTTGCGACTGTAGCAAATTGAGGTAGAATGTTTTATTTCGTTTAAACATGTTGCACCTATTCTTACCCGGCTAGTTATTTGTGATTCCGGATTATTTGCAATAAACTAAATTTACTACACTTGATTTTTATACATGGACAATCAAGAGAAAAATAAAAAAATACTCTGAAATAAACTAAATAAGATCCATAATGAAGTACATTACTCAAAAGTAGAGTACATTGGAAATAAAAATAATATTTACAGACAAAATGTTGTAAGAAACAAAAAAAAATACTTCTTCTTCTTATTTTTTTCTTACACTAGATAGTTTCAGTCTTCGGTGAAACATATATTTTTCATAGTTCTTTCATTTAATTAGCGTGATAGGTTCTTAGCAAATCGGATTCAGGTTTCAGAGTTCCTCTGTTTGACTAAAGAATAACTTCGCAACAAATAAAACATTATTGACCAAGTACAAATAAAAAATGAACTTCCAAAATAACCTTCAATGGGTATTGAACTATTTACGAATTCTGACGTCATTTCAAGTGCGAACGTATCCTTTGATAAGCGGATATGTATGTTTTCGACGATAGGCACTCAGTTTGGCAACTGATTTTACGATACAGAATCAGGGGGCTTGTTGTTCTAAAAAACTCATCAAAATGTGTTACTTGGGAAAACAAATTAAAAGAGGTTTGTCATTTGAAAAATTATTATGATTCCATATCCAAAAGGCAAAACAGAGCCTTATTATTGTCACTCTGCTGTCCGTCCGTCCGTCTCTAAAATAAAATAAAGAAAGGTGGGAATGTGAAAGTTGTCAGATTTAGAGTTTTATGGTTACCCGAATACTCGATCATCTTAATGTTGCAATAATACTTCATACAGTTTGTCGTTAATAATAAATTTGTATTTTAAAATTATTAAAGTTTATTAACTTATTTAAATGGTAAGAATCCTACTCGCACTTGACTGGTTTTTTAACGTAATTGTATAACTGCATCTGTCGCCGAGGTGATGGCCGTTGGGGCCAAAAGGTGTTAGAATGGAGACCACGCACAGCAAAGCGTAGCGTAGGCCGACTTTGTGCCCGAATCGCCATTTGTGCGAAATATTGGAAAGACCTATGTCCTATATCCTATGTAGACAAAAACAGGCTGTTGGATGGATCAGTAAATCACCATTTTGAAGATTTCCAGCTTTTGTTTTATTATATATAAAATATAATTAATATTATTGTGTTTTTATATTTATTTAGATAGTTGATGAAAACGGCAAGGAAGTGGGACCAAATGAAAAAGGAGTACTTCAAATTAAAAGCGAGCTCTGCGTTACTAAGGTACACGTCTTTTGATTATTATAAAAGTATAATAAAAGACAAACAAATAGTAACAATAACATCATTTCAAAACAGTGAAATAAATAAATATATTGTTACGTATAAGAACTTCACAATTATAAAACTTATTCTTCTAAGTAAATTTGAATGAAGACATTTGTCATAATTTTCACCACATAGCAGTCTATCAAAGCCTTCTCATAAAGCCGCCAGAAATAATTAGACCTGTAGCGGCGGCGTTCAGACTTACTTGGGGAGAGAAAACAGTCTGTGGCAATTGATCTGGTTGTAAAGTACAGTTAGTCACAAAGGCCGCGTAAGTCATATGGTTTACATTCAGCCAGGTCATTTTCCATTTGTCGTATATTTGTTGTCGTGTCCAGGGGTACTACAACAACGAAGAAGCGACGCGAGAGAGTTTATCTGCAGACGGCTGGCTGCGGACCGGGGATATTTTCTATATTGATGACGCGGGGAGAGTTTTCTTTGCGGAGAGGAAAAAGTTCGGGTTCAAAGTTAACAGCTACCAAGTGAGTTTCTTCACGAATTTCTCAAGTAATTTCATTTTTCTGCAGTTCATTCATTCATTCATTCATATTCTTTATTGCACACAGTTATTAATATTTACAAGTAGTCTTAAATTAAATGTGCGAATGGCGAGCTTATCTCTGAAAGAGATTTCTAACAGCAAAACCTAGGTGCTATGGACATGTTGGTAAAAAAGTGCATAGTCCTATGTGCACACATAAAGAAAAATACCCACATAAATGATTTAAAAAAAGGAAAACAAATTTGGAAACAATATCGACTTAAAACTAGCCTTTACATACTCGCTAAATAAATAAGTATAATATTTATTACATAATAATAAAAGTAATATATACAAATCTATAATACACATACTTAAATAATGTATATTATTAACCTACATAAACGTACTTACATAATACATATTATGTTTTAAATAAGAACATAAACATATTTACATAAAAATATTCATAAATAGTGCTCTTTGAGTTTCTTCTTAAATAAGCTGATCGTTTGACAATCGCGAATCGTGTGCGGTAGCGAGTTCCAGAGTTTGATGGATGTCACCGTAAACGAATTCCCAAAAGCACCCGTGTTGTGACATGGAGTTTTTAAAAGAGATACTGTGTGTGGTCTGTTCTGTTTGTCTTTGGAAAAAAGGGAGTCAAAGCATTCACGCAAATATGGAGGGGTAGAAGGACTCCAAAGGATGTTAAAGAGTCTGCACAGAATGTGGAAATTTCGTCGCTGACAAATAGAAAGCCATTTCAGTTTGTCATGAAAATATAGCAAATCGTAATAAGTGAAACCAAAAAAATAGTAGATGTACAAGCAGACTTTAAAAGAAGTATTGTTGCATGAATCGGATATTTTATTTACGAAACATTATGTGAAAAATCCAGAATGTGATTTGTGAGTTTATGTACTCAGGCATGATAGAGAATGATGCCCGTGTATGGAGTAAGTAGCCACCTGGTACGCGCCCTGAAACCTTCCTCTAAAATTCCAGTGCTTGCATCATTTTTTTTTTATTTATCAGAATAAACGGGGCATAAACTGAATGGTTTTGCATCTCTAGAGGAGTCAAATAAGGATGTGTAGCATGTTTTAAATATTTAAAAGAACATAAATCGTTGCATATCAAATACCACTTGTACGTCGATGACCAAGTTTTCTGTGCTTCATCGATGGATGAGCTACAAGAGATGGTAGCAATTATGGATAAAAGGAAAGGAACCAATATTAACGTAGGAAAAACAAAGGTAATATTGCTACAGGGCATAAATCAGTGACGCAATGCAAGGATAACATTAAAGATGAGAAAGTACAATAGGTGAATTTTTATATCTGGGTCTATTTACGCGCGATGGAAATTGAGATAATGACTTTAAAGGAAGAGTGAATGTGGTAAATTTAAATATTTTTATGTTTTGTGTAGGAAATTTAAATAAAGTGAACAAATAAATTATTTTGATTTTGATTCATTTTTATTTAATCTAGTCTTTGAAAAAGAAAACTGCATTAGAATTTGACAACTACTTTCGGAGTTATAGCCAAAAACAAAATTGGCGAAAAAAATGGCGAATGGAGCGTGTAGGGGGGATTGGCTCCTACACTTGTGTAATAGTAGTGAATGTTGAATATGGCAATGTAAGCATCGAAGTAACTGAATTTAGTGGAAATGCGTTCCTTATGGAATATTTGTGGTTTGAAATTGAATGATAGAGTGAAAAATATCGACAGATGGGATCGTTGCGGCCTGAAAGAAGAATTGAAAAAGGAATGCTTTGGTGGTCGGGGTGTAGAGAGGGGATGAACGAAAGATGAGTGACGAAAAAAAGATAACAGATAAATAAACAAAAGCTAGGTGCTAGTGGTTAGATTACAAATTAAACAAAAAGTACAAGTACAGATATGTAGTAGTTACATTAATTACCTCGTGACTCGTCAGGTGTCTCCGGAGGAGATAGAAGCGGTGATCAGCACCGTCCCGGGGGTGGAGCTGTGTGTGGTGTGCGGGGCGGAGGAGGGCGCCGCCGCGCTTGTGGTGAAGGCACCGGGGTCACAAGTGAGCCGTGCACAGATACATGAAGCTGTCAACTGTAAGTATCTCGGAGGGAGGGCAGCGCCACCCTCGTAATGAAAGTGCCGGAGTGCATGAATCTGTCGACAGTACACAAGTGGCTCGAGGGTTGGTCTTTGTTTTGTATTCCATTGGGTTGCGATTGGCCACTACGCCTGATGGAAAGCTTTAATAGACCTAGGATGAAGTGTGATCGCCCAGAAAATAGCGGAGTAAAAGTAGACGAGGCATCGATTGGTCTCTCTAGGACAGGGGTACTCAAATGGTCGCGAAAGCTTTTCGAGTCAATCGCCAGCAGCTATAATATACCTATTATAGTATTCATTTCCATGCTTGAAAGAAGTAGCTCTTCAGTTAACAGCATTGTCTGCATCGACTTATTTGTGCGAGCCTGCATTTTCAGAAATGAAAATTATTAAGCCCAAATTCCGCAATCGACTCACTGACGAACACCTGACATCATGCTTGCGGTTGGAACTCAGTAACAACGTTACATCTTATAAAAGTACGCGGATAATAAGCAGTGCCATCATCATCATTAAGACTTCGTAAGTTATGACTTATGATTCTTTCATTTAGTACAACCATAGTTAATTTAAAATTTATTAAACTACATTTAAGTTTTTTGTTTTTAGTGCCTACCTACATGGTAGTTTAGTCGATCCCTTGCCTTCAAAATATTTTCTGGTAGATTGCCGCCACTACACGGGTGATCGCCCCTGCTCTAGGGACAGATAGAACGTTACTGTATATAACCCAACGACCTAAGTATCTATATCTCGTTGCTGTAACCGCTTTCTCGGTTTGGGTTATCATGACGTCATGGTGGAACAGGACTAATCGGTTAGTGACATGGTGTCGTCTTGAAGATGGTGAATAAGCCACGGCCGAAACCTACCACCAGTCCAATCTTTCCTTGATCTTACTGTTTAAGTCACAATCATCGCTTATTTGTATAAATTTATTCTGTTACCATTTTTTTTTGTAATCTGAGGAAATTTGATTGAAACAGCCTTAATACTGTTTTTTTCAAACACTGTCTACAAAAATGTCAGGCATATCCCCAATCTAAGCAGAGTTAACCTAGGTATCTTGGTGGGTATTCTAACTGGCCACTGTAGGTTAAATAAACATATGTCAACAATGAAGGTGTAGGAGAATTCTTCTTGCCTGCAGGAAATTAAAAAGCACTACTTAAGAGAATGTTACAAATATACCAGTCTTAGTTTGGGGATACTTTGTGGTGACTACATCAAGATAAAATATATGAAAGGCATTTTTTTTGTAAATATCTTCTTAGAAAAACCAATGTTTAAAAAGTACATAATATTGCAAAAATAAATTATACATTTTCATGCCTCTTTCTGCAGCTACACTCAGCTCGTACAAGTATCTCAACGGTGGCATCGCCTTCGTCCCTTCCGTCCCCCTCACTCACTCCGGGAAGTTGGACCGGCGCAGCTGTCACCTCCTGATGTTGCAGCTCATCCAAGAGAAGTTGTGCTTCAAGTGAACTGTTTAACTAGAACAGCACGGTCAGCAAAAGACATAACTAGCCAACCAGCCCGAGACACTGTGAACCTAAGACATACAGATCCGTTATAGATGTGATGAGGAATACTTTTTTTTAATATGCAATGGTCTTAGATGCACCTGAACAAGCGTCGATTAGACTAGGATGGAAAGCGCTTGCATATAAAATCGAAGAGTGAAAGTACGATACGGCTTCTCATTATGGTGTGCCAGAACATGACGGATATAGGGTTTTGTCGTGGGGGCGATTACAAGACGGCCGATTTGTCAATTAGTTTTATGTTGGTCTAACTGTCTAGAGTGCACCGGACGTATTTGGGGTAGTCACTGGTGGTATCTCAGATTCCGCTACTCGCTGATGTCTTTCATGCAACCCTACTTAATGAATAGTGCGTGAGTATTTGTATTGAGCAAGTATTCCACATCAGAGATTCTCTTCTGTAACATGTCGGTGAGTTTTGGGGTCACAGTGTTTGTACTGGTCCTGCTTAGTTATTTCTTTTGTTTACTGTACATAAGTATATAAGTACATACATATAAGTACATATGATGCGATGATTCGGTTTTCTTTTGAAGTCTTCCACTGTATATTATGTAGTTGGCAAGAAACAGAGTAGCTTTTATTTAGAAGACACAATTGAAAATTGATTGTGTCTGGAAAAGAAAAGCCACTGTGATTCTGTCCCAATAATTGTTCAGATATACTCTGATAACGAACATAAATGAATTGATATAACAAAGATTAGTTACCTAAGCTTTAATGACAAATGCTTCAAGCTGAACATAGGCAGTATTTATTATTTAAATTTATCACATAGTATCATAAAAGTGACAAATTTACCGGATATACATTTTATCTGTTATAAATGTACAAGATCTTACAATAAAACCACAATATCTACTTATCATACTGAGTAATTTTTCCAAGGAAACAGCTTGGAAAATTAGTCAATATTTTCACGTATCCTAACTTATTATTATCTATTGAGAAATAATATATAATACACTTATTAGGTGGTAGAGCTGATGCCGGACTCGACTGTGGAGGTACCACCATCTTACTCGCAAATCCTTCCGAAGTTATTCAGGGGAGAGTAAGAGAACAGCTCTCAGGCAAAACCAGGCGATCCACCATTGCCTGGGACCGATGGATGGCGGTATAACCATCCCCAATTGCCGTGCCTTATTTAAAACAGACCGGTGACGGGCAGCGGCGTCACTGGTGCAAGGGTTTCGGCACCGCGCTCACCAACCCGCCTGCCCAGCATTTCTTCCAGGAGGACCGTCAAGAGTGGTGAAATCCTGGGAAGGCCTATGTCCAGAAGTGGACGAAACAGGCTGATGCATGGATGGATTACACTTATTTACAAAACTTTTTTATTGGCAGGTACCATTAGTTTTCGGTGGTTCCGTTTCCACGGAATGGTGGTTCAGTATGTTCCGGTACATATTTTTGTACAGCTTATTTCAATATTATGTTTCAAGATTCAAAGATTCAAAATATTTATTGCGTGCTATAATGTAAGTACATAGTATTAACAGAGGTAGTACAGGTGTGGAAAAAAAAACATTATAGCGCCCTGCAAGGGCATAGCAAAGATTTACTTACAACTAAATACGTTCCTAATGTTAAATTGTGTACAGCTTGATATTAGTAGATAACTTTTCCATAATATATTGTCATACTATTGAATTAAAATTTTAAAATAATATTATTGTTTTAAACAAATTGAATTGTAACTAGTGATTCAGTATATTATTAGTGAAATTTTTATCTTATTCCAATTTTTGGGTATATTATTAGTAGTATTTGCAATTTACCAAAACGTGTCTCATATAAATTATTAGGTACTTAATTATCTGAATGGGTTATTCTACATTTTAAGCTATTTATATATTATATTCCTATAACATTGCTTGATTACATTTATTTAACATCAAAAAACTCCTGCAGCGTGTAAAAACATTTTTCGGACAGATACTCTTTTAAACATTTTTTAAATTTTTTAATATCGCTCATGTCTCTCATTTCCTTAGGGATATTATTGTAGACTTTTGTACACATTGAAAATGGACCGGAAGATACAATTTTCAATTTTGTAAGAGGAGGGGCTAACCTACTATGTGGTCTTAAATTTCCTGCCCGAGAGTATATTGGGAAGAGTTGAAAGTTTTCTTTAACGAATATGCTTACTTCAAGAATATATATACATGTTAAAGTTAGAATTTTATGTTTTTTAAAATATTGCCTACAGCTTTCCATTGAGTTTATGTTGACTATAATTCTAACACATCTCTTCTGGAGACGGAAAAGATCTATAGTATTGGTACTATTACCCCATAAAACGATACCATATTGAAGCCTGGCGTGTGCATATGCATAATAGGCGGTCATAGAGATCTTTAGATTAGTACATTTTTTTAGCTCGTACAATGCATAAGTAAATCTAGAAAGTTTTGTTTTTATCCTTTCCAAGTGACCTTTCCAATTTATGCCGGAGTCAAATAGTAATGCTGTGCGGGGCAGCCGGGCTTGCTGGTGTAGCAGGGCGTACGGCCAACCGCGGGGGGTGCCTACGCGTTCAGCGGGTTGTTGCTGACGAGGTAGAGGACCGCTGGGGTTCGGGGTTGATGAAAGAAAAACTGCTCTTCTATAGTTGATAAGCCAGATGAGGTCCCCCAGTATTGCCGCCTTGTTCGACGATCGAAATGTGAATGCATGTCTGTACTGGAACGCGCCTATATTTATACTGCTCGCTTTCTAAGGGAACATCTCATATTTATACTGTGCGAGCGAATAAGGAGATGTGTGAGCGAGACAGACTGATTTTTACCCCCCTAAATGCGGCAATACCGGACAGAGCCCACCTGCGCTATTATTTATTTAATCAGACTGTTATATTTACATTTATTGCGAAAAACTTACTATATGCTTACTCTATATACTATTATTCTATATTTTTAGGTTAATTAAAACTCAATGGAGAAGGAACTTTATTCAATTCACATATAGCTATCAAGATGAGGCCAGGAAAACGTCTTAAAAGTAATGGACTAACAACTATGAAATAAGGGTATCTTATCCTATTATAAGCTTCTATACAAGTATATTATGTATCTATAGCCGCGAGCGTTATTCCGTCTCGCACATCTCTCCCGCCGTGCAGTGCTCGTCGCTGCATTCGCCTGCCCGTGGTTGCGAGACGACTTCTTTCGTGTCCTCTGTAGGCAGGATCACAATGCGCTTTACTGGTCGCCGCAGTACTCCTCCTTTGGTCCTGATGTCCACCACTCGTACTGTCCCGTCGGGTCCCGGGAATGTGGCTACGATGACGCCTCGCGGCCAGGTGTTGCGAGGTAGGTTACTGTCAACCACGAGTACCATGTCTCCTTCTGTGGCTTGTCGACCTCTGCCTCTTGGCTCCCGCCGGTTTTGAAGCTGTGGCAGGTATTCACGTACCCATCTCGCCCAGAATAGGTCGGCGAGACGCTGGGAGGCCCTCCAGTGGGTGTGGCCGATGAGATCCTTGTCGTCGAAGGTACCAGGAGTGGGTACTCGTGCAGATCCGCCCAGGAGCAGGTGATTCGGGGTCAATGCCTCCTCGTCGTCGGGTTGAACGGAGACGTGAGTCAGGGGGCGGCTGTTTACTGTATACTCGGCTTCTGCTATGAGGGTGCTCAGGACTTCCTCTGGCGGATGGCGCTCGTGGAGAACGGCGCCTAGTGCTGTCTTTACTGTTCTTACAAGACGCTCCCAGACCCCGGCCATAAATGGCGAAATCGGCGGTAAGAAGCGCCATCTTATGGTGCGGCTGGCGGCTTCTGTCTGCGTGGCGTCCAGCGCTGCGCGGCGTAGTTCGGCGTCGGCACCATGAAAATTGGTGCCGTTATCGGACCATATCTCGGTCGGGCAGCCTCTTCTGGCTATGAAGCGACGTAGTGCGAGTATCGCTGAGTCCGTCGATAATGATGCCGCTATCTCGAGGTGTACGGCCCTCATTGTTAGGCACGTAAATAGCGCGACATAGCGCTTTTGTCGCTGTCTCCCCACTGTGACGCTGAGTGGGCCAAAATAGTCTAGCCCGCAGTATGTGAAGGCTCGGTGATGGTGGGCGAGGCGGCACGAAGGCAGGTCCCCTGTTGGCGGCTCTGTTGGTATCGCGCGTCGGATGCGACAGGGTAGGCAGCGCGATACGACTTCTTTGACTGTCGGGCGTAGTCGAAGTATCCAGTAATGTTGTCGGCACTCGTTTACTGTAGTTTCGACGCCTGCATGCAGCAACTTGCGGTGAGTGTGTTCCACCCACAGTTTGGTGGCGCAGTGATTGCCGTCAAGTATCGGCGGGCTTTTCTGTCTGTCGGTTACTCCCGCCGCTGCGTCGACGCGCCCCTTCAGATGTATGACGTCATTGATGAGTACCACCGATAATAAGCGTAGCCGGCCGGTACTAGATATCGCTTTTCCTTTTCTTAGGGCGCGTATTTCGTCTTCGAAGGAGTCTTCTTGTATTGTTTGTACTATCAATCTTTCGGCTTCTTTTAGTAGGTAAGCTTCTATAGGTATGAATTTTTTCTGATTATTTTTCAGTTCTCGCTTCTTAGGCGTCGTCGTTTGTTTGCTTTTCGCTCGGTTTTTCCAGTCGGGGTCTTGTTTTTTGTTCTTTCTTGTGCGACTGTAGTTTGTTCGTACTTTTCTTTGTTTGCAGATTTCTATAAATTGCAGTACTCTGGCTGTAGTTCTCAAAAGGCGTTCCCATTTTGAAAATCGGCTGGCGTCCGGAGTTATACTCGTTGTTCGTGGCGTTGCCTGTGATGCGTAACATATCACCTTTTTCTCTTCTCCCGTAGTTTCGGGCTGAGTAGGTGTTTCTGTGGGCCACTTGGATGGGTTTTCTTTGAGGAAGGGCGGGCCGCTGTACCATTGGTGTTGGTTGTCGAAAGAGGTCGGGACTTCTCTCGTCGCGTCGTCGGCCACGTTGAATTTCGTAGGTATCCACCGCCATTCGTTTGTTAACGTCGTCTCTTCTATGGCAGCGACTCTATGTGCGACGTAAGGCTTGTACGATCTCGCACCGTTTCTTATCCACGCGAGAACTGTCTTGCTATCTGACCAGTATGTCTTGGATGTGGGTTTCTGTCTATGCTCTTCTAACACCGTAGCGGCCATCTTGCTGCCCAGGACGGCGGCTTGTAGTTCAAGGCGTGGCACGGAGGTGACTTTGAGCGGTGAAACACGGGCCTTCGCTGTGATGAGTGACACGTGTATGCTGCCATCAGGAGCCTCCGCTCGCCAGTATAGAGCGGCGGCGTAGGCTGTCGTGCTTGCGTCGACGAAGACGTGAAGTTGTAGTGAATGTGATTCGCTGTACTGTAGGTAACGTCTGGGTACTCTGACGTCGCGTAGGCTTCTCAGGTGATTCATCCACGTAGCCCACTGGGTAGCGAGGTCTTTTGGTATTCTGGTGTCCCAGTCTGTACCTCTGCGCCATACTTCTTGGAGTATCTTCTTGGCTTGTATGGTGACAGGAGAAGCTAGGCCCAACGGATCGTATATTGACATAACGATTTTTAGGGCTTCTCGCTTGGTCGGCGCCTGTTCTGTGAGTAATGCTGGAGGTAGGCGGGCCAGATCCAAGTTGAAGCTGAGCTCGTCTGACTGTGGTTTCCAGATGAGCCCCAATACCTTCTCTGTCTTGGTTCCGTCGTCAAGGTTTACTGCTTGTGTAGCCGTGCTTCTGTCTTCTGTTAAGGCTTCGAGCGTCTTAGATGAGTTAGACGCCCAGCCTCTAAGGTTGAAATTACCCTTGCTGTGAATCTCTCGTACTTGCTTGGATATCTCTATAGCTTCTTCTTCTGTTCTGAAGCTGTCTAGATAATCGTCCATGTAGTGATTATCTGTTATCGCTCTGACGGCCGTAGGATGCGTATCTCTGTATTTTTCAGCGTTTCTGTTCTTCACGTAGATCGCAGTGGTCGGGGAGCTGGTCGCTCCGAATATGAGTGAAGTCATTCGGTATTCGTCTGGCGGACCGTCTCGTCGCTCTCCTCTCCACAGGTACCGTAGCGCGTCTCTGTCTTCGCTCCGCACGCCGATTCTCATAAACATTTCAGCTATGTCTGCTGTTACGGCGACTCGGTGTTGACGAAACCTCATAAGGACCCCGGGCAGTGACTTGAGTAGGTCCAGGCCTGTGAGTAGGTGGCTGTTGAGGCAGTGACCCTTTGTGATAGCCGCCGCGTCGTGTACGATTCTCATCTTGTCCGGTTTCATGGGATTGAAAACTGGAAAATGCGGCAGGTACCATGTGCGGTCTTGCGTTTTCTCTGCGGGTGCCAGCTCTGCGTATCCTTTTTCTATGAGCGCTTTCATCTGCTCACCATATTTCTGTTTTAGGTGAGTGTCTCTGTCGATGCGTTTCTCTGTCGAAGTTAAGCGCCGGAGAGCGTTGTCGTAGTTACTAGGTAGCTTGACGTCTGCGTGCTTCCATAGTAGTGGTGTCTCATAGCGGCCGTCTTCTTCTCTTCCCTCTAAAAGGTGGAGTGCGCGCCTTTCTGGATCGCTTGCGGGCTTCTTTAGTTCGATGTCTATCGAGTCCAGCGCGAAGTAATGCTTCAGTTGTTCATCCATCTTTTGTTCTGTAGTTTCTATCTGTTCTGTTCTGTCGGCCAGGTGGTGAACGAAGTGTACTCGGCTGCCTATAGTGCGCGTGTCGGTTCCATGTAGGACCCAGCCCAGTGGTGTGCGCGACGCGACAAGCTGATGTCGGTTGCCTCTCCTCGTTTCTGTAGCTAGGAGGAGATGCCAGTTATCTTGTCCGATAATGATCGTGGGTTTGGCGTCTTCATAGACGAGATGTCTCTCTATGTCGCGGAGATGTTTGCAGCCCCATACGTGTTGCTCTTCTATTGTTTGCGACGATAGCTTGAGATCTTCTATAGTGCGTGCTTGTATTTTCATCGGTCGGTCTTGTCCTTGGATAGTGATGGTGACGCGGCGTGACGAGCCCGATAGTATCTTGGAGTCTGATATGGTTTCCAAGTGTAGTGGCTCGCACGGTCCCATAGCGCCAATCTGCTCGGCGATGCGCTCGTCGATCAAGGTGACAGTAGAGCCGTCGTCCAGGAGCGCGTGCGTGTCTACTTGTCCGCTGGGGCCGGAGACTCGTACCGGTATAATTTTCAGGTACGCGCATCTGTTGCGGGCGGCGTTGGTGGATGTTACTATCTCCTTGTTTTCTGTAGTTGTCTGTTCTTGCTTCGGTATGAAGTGTAGCATAGGATGATGACTGCGTTCGCAGCCGTCTTCGTTGCACTTGCGCTTCGGGCATCTGTGTGTACTGTTTCTATAGCGCAGGCATCTGTAGCATAGACGGTTCTTCTTAGCCATGTTCCATCTTTCGTCGGCGTTAGCTTGTTTGAAGGATTCGCATTCTATTTCTTTGTGATCCTTCCGTTCGCAGATAGTGCATGGGTATTTGTTCGTTCGTTCTTCTCTGTTATTCGCGGCGTGTGCGCGTTGTATTTTTCTATAATTCTGTGGCGCCACGACGTCTTCTGTGATTTGCTCGGGCGGTGTGAATTTGCTGCATCTGTCTGCTTCTCTGTCCATGAAGCCGCTGAATTGAAGTAAGTCGGAGTCTAGTTTCTGTTGTTCTGCGGCGTAGTCGAACCAACGATAGCGGAGTGCGGGCGTAAGTTTTTCTATAACATTCTTCATGGTCTCTGGGCTGGCTAAGTAGTGCGCCTTCCCAAGGTACCGTAGTGTAGCGACGCAGTTCTTCGTCTTGTTAGCGAACAGGCAGATGTCACGTGGCGAGTCTGTGGTTCGTGGCATGCTGCGCAGTTTCTCTAGCTCGGCGAGGGCGATCGCGTCGGGACGTCCGAATCTCGCTTCTAGGGCGTTCATGATGTCCTCAGGGGGCGTGTTGACGATCAGCAGGCTGGTTACGGCTTCTTTGGCTTTCCCCTTCAGTGCTCGGCGTAGTCTCGCTGTATTTTCGACTGCAGAGTAGGTTTTAGAAGACTCGAAGAATGCTGACTTGAAGGCTAGCCATTCGCTGTGAGAGCCATTGAATGTTGGTAGCTCCACGAAGTATTTGTGCGACGTGACTGTGATGGGTGTAGATCTCGCGGCAGCGGCGATGGCTTGCGCTAGTTCGGTCAGATCTAATTTTCCGGCCTGCGGTAGGTGCGTCGGAGCAGCGGCGTGGGGCGGGGCAGGGACTATTTCCTCTTTACTGCAGTGATATGCAGGAATTCGCTCTTCTATGATGGTAGCTGGCTTCTGTGTTTGCGGGACTGGCGCTGTTCGTGTGGCTTCGATTGCGGACTTTGCTGTTCTGTGGTTGCGGACGTTCTCCAGCGTCAGATCTCCTTTTTCTGGTGCTGATGCAGCTCGGTCTCGTTCCTGTCTGTGAACCCACGTTGCGGTGCGCTTGAGGGTCTCGTCTTCTGTTGATGAGACGCTGTTGTTGTCGTCATCGGATTCAGCATCTATCTTCTTTTTCTGTGCTATGGCGAGTTCCAATCTCAGCTTGGCTATTTCTTCGTCAGCTTTGGCTAGTCGGTATGACTTGTTCGAACGTGACGATCTTCTACTCTTCTGTTTGGACGGTAGGTTTCTTCTATGGTTATCGTCCTGCTGCTCTGACGGTGATAGCGGCGGCTGGTCATGGTGGACTGGGAGATCTATTTGTGGCGCTTCCTCATCTTGATTGTTCGACGGGTCCTTGGCCGATTGTGAACGCGTAGTCGGCATGATGTTGCTTGAAATCGGGCTTCTCGAAGGGCTGTGTCCGGCTCGAAGGGCCAATGTGCGGGGCAGCCGGGCTTGCTGGTGTAGCAGGGCGTACGGCCAACCGCGGGGGGTGCCTACGCGTTCAGCGGGTTGTTGCTGACGAGGTAGAGGACCGCTGGGGTTCGGGGTTGATGAAAGAAAAACTGCTCTTCTATAGTTGATAAGCCAGATGAGGTCCCCCAGTATTGCCGCCTTGTTCGACGATCGAAATGTGAATGCATGTCTGTACTGGAACGCGCCTATATTTATACTGCTCGCTTTCTAAGGGAACATCTCATATTTATACTGTGCGAGCGAATAAGGAGATGTGTGAGCGAGACAGACTGATTTTTACCCCCCTAAATGCGGCAATACCGGACAGAGCCCACCTGCGCTATTATTTATTTAATCAGACTGTTATATTTACATTTATTGCGAAAAACTTACTATATGCTTACTCTATATACTATTATTCTATATTTTTAGGTTAATTAAAACTCAATGGAGAAGGAACTTTATTCAATTCACATATAGCTATCAAGATGAGGCCAGGAAAACGTCTTAAAAGTAATGGACTAACAACTATGAAATAAGGGTATCTTATCCTATTATAAGCTTCTATACAAGTATATTATGTATCTATAGCCGCGAGCGTTATTCCGTCTCGCACAAATGCCTAGAAGAGGGTAAGTTGTAACATTTTCAATTTTTTCATTTTGGAACGAATAATTTATAGGGATAGCTGGTTTTTGATAGGGCTTGAATTGTAAAAGTTTAGTTTTTTTTAAATTGATTTTCAAATTGTGTTCCTCTAGCCAGTTCTCTATTTTGGTTAATATAATTTCAAGCGAGGTATTCAAACTTGTTGAGTCCTGACAGGGCAATACAATCGATATGTCATCTGCGAAAAGGGTACAGGATTTTTCCATTATTTTTGGCAAGTCGTTGATGTATATGAGGAACAGGATACACCCGAGCACACTTCCCTGTGGGATCGATTGTGTAACCTTTCCCTCACTCAGTTTTCTCAGATTTCAGCGAGACTGAATATTTTTTTTATATAACGATTAAAGTGATTATATTATATACTTAAAATGTAGTGTTCTATTTTTAATTAAGTAGGTACTTCTATAATATGCACAATATTGAGTACAAATTATTAAAATATCCACACACGGGTTTGTTTTATTTACAACACGTCCATTCGTATAAATATTTGGGTATTGACGAATCCTTGTTCCCAGAAAGTGTTACCTCGCTCGGTGCGAGAGATAAGCCGGTGAACAATACGCTCCTGAATATATTTAAGAGGCCGGCTGAAGGCGGGCGGGAGCTTATTGGTCCCTGAAGGGATCGCACTGGAGATAGGGAAACTTGTTTTTCCGCCACTTTCCGTCCTCTCCGCGGCCGTTCTTTGCATAATGCGGACATTTTTTGTCGTTTATACCGAAATATAGCAGTTTTTAATGTGTTTTATGTGGGAAGCGATTTCTTAACGGCTGCTTTCTATGGTTTCTTCAGAAAGGAAACTGTGGTGTTTCGGTGCCTGTCATATATCTGTATACATATGTGGCTGTTTTTTATTCCTTGGCATGACTCAAGAACGGCTGAGTAGTTAAGGAAAAATACTTTTGTAAAAAAATCATACCGTCCCACCGCCACCAAAAATATATAAGTACATTGAAGGGACGCAATATGAAAAGCGGTCGCTAGCAACACAAAAAGGATCCCTTGTAAAAAAGAGGAGAGATTTTTTTTAAACATGTATAGCCGAATAATATAAATCATTGTTGTGATGAAAACACAAATAATATATTAAATAATAATATTTATATTTTAATCATTATAAAGAATAATAAATATTATTTGTGGAAATGTACAAGTGTTTTTCATCACAACAATGTCTTATAAATTCCACCAAGTGTCAACAATCTCAACAAACAACTAATCTAAAAATATAAATCAGATTATACACGCGAAAAACATAAAGCAGTTTTGTTTACCGTGTAACGATATCGAAATTCACAAGAAACAAATTGTAATGCAAAGATCAAAAATAGTTATTTTAGGGTTTGATTTAGGTTTACATTTACTAAGTTTTTGGAATTTTGTTCAGCTACCGAACTGAAAAGAACGAAACTAAGCTCAGTGTCTATAACCGGGGACATTATACATTGTATTTTATAAATCACAAGCTTTTGCCCGTCCCGTACCTTCGATGGTGTGAAAACGTCTTTCAATCAACGTATATTTCAGGATAAATCTAGGTCGAATATTTGAGTAGTTTTAGGCTTGGCGGTTATTACATCAACACACCTTATACGCGCTATGTTGACCAGGATCACTACAATGATCATAAAGAAAACCGCATACAAATTTGTTGATCTGTTCTCGAATTAAAACGGAACATTCAGTTAAACAGAAAGCCACACAGACAAAAATAAAATAAAAATGTAGTTTCAGTTATGTAATAACCCATTTCATGAAAAAGTTCGCAAAAGTATTCAATGTATAGTCAAGAAAATTTTAGTACTTTATGATTTTTATATATAATTGCTTTTGCCCGCGGCTCCGCCCGCGTGTTATTCGGTTTAACGACATGCTTTTTTTCCGGGATAAAAAAGTACTCTATGTGTGAAGTTGGGGTATAAACTATATCCATTCTTAATTTCATCTAAATCCGTTCAGCCGTTTCAGCGTGAAAGACTAACAAACATACACACACAATGAATGACAGTGATGAGATGTCAAATCAAATCAAATTGTTTTTTGTTAAACAGATACAAAAAGTATATATAATAAATTTAACATAATCATAATAAAAACAATAGATAATGATGAAGCAAATATAATTCCGGAAATATAAAAAAATCTATGTTTATGTTATTGTCACCGTGTCAAAATTATTTGGCATCATTTCATTGTACGTAATATGTCATTATTATATCAACTGATGCCGGGCCCGATACATCTTGTTTTTTTGTATATAAATAATAATAAAAAACAAGCTATAAAAGTGTATATACATTTATGTTATCATTAAAGTTGGGCTAGTAAAATTATGCACCTGCATAAAATAAAGAAATATAGACATGAAAATATTATATTATACAAAGTGCAATGAATAAATAAGTTGCTAAATAAACTAAATAGACCATAAATAACTATACTCCCTAACCAAATACATACAAACAAAATAAAAATAAAAGAAATAATATACCTATACAATGCAACATTATATAAGTTTATAGATAAATAAACTATAAATAGATAATATAAAATGCCTAAATCCGCCCACTCGATTAGTATTGCTTAGAAGAAGGGCAAGAAACTTAGCAAGATCGTGTCTTTTTTTATCATTTTCCTTTTTTGATCATGTGTCTTAAATGCTTTTACAATATTTTTAACTCATATAAAATTATTATATTAAACAAGGTATTTAAATTTAAGGGATAAAAAGTAACAAGACAGCAGGAAATTGTCATGAGGAAAAAATATATATCTTAGTTTATGACGTGTTAAAATACTAAGCAAAACATCATCTACCTGTCTCATACAGTTTATCACTTTTCACAGTCAAATTATCTACTAATAAACGTTAAGTTGTAAAATGTTTATGTTGTTATTATTTATTACGCCGTCTTTGATCATGAATGAGGTTTTGATGCCGGGATATTTTGGTGCTAGATTGCAACAATATTTTTAATGTTTCAGTATAACATAAATTGAATTTTACTGTGTTAAATAACCTAAGTTTGCTTAAAGCTCCTACAGAAATAAATAAAAACCGGCCAAATGCATGTCGGACCATGCGCATTGTAGGGTGCCGTAGTTGCCCAGTACATTTTATAAGTTGGTCTACTAATACAGATCGCGCCAAACTTTTAGTCACATACATTTAGAAGAACGGCAAATACATTAACAGAGGGGACTAAAAGTTTGTCGCGGCCTGTACTCGTAAACCTGTAAAGCCCACTTAGCTCTGATAGTTTTTTTTACATCATTATATATTCAATTCAATTCAAAAAAATTATTTAGGGCATATGTCCATAGAGGATTAGTAACAGTAACTTAAGTGGTATGTTAGTATGTAAAAAAATAAAATAAATCCTAATTAATTATATTACAGTGTGGAGCTGCATCCATCTCTGTAAGAGAGGAGAGTCCCACCGATCTGAAAATACTTTCAGGATGCCGTTGGTGCTGCCGCGGAGGTGGGCAAGTGCAGAGGCGCACCTCTTTCTCATGATCGCGGCGAAGCCGGCTGCATCGCCACGGCAGCCCCAGCAGTGCCCTAAACGCATTATTATATTGGACCCGTAGGTCGCTGTATGCCCTCTGAGTAAATCTAACCCACAGGCTACACGTGTAGAATGTCTGACAGTAGGCTTTTAAAAGCGCGATCTTGACTGGTGTAGTACAACGCGAGAACCTGCGAGCCAGCATGTTACATCGGACAGACAGCGACCTACGTTCCCTTTCGATGTCACAGTTGTCTTTGAGGTCATCGGTGACCCAATGGCCCAGATATTTAAATTGAGTAACCCTGCACATGGGTATTCCGGAGAGTGATACTTCAGGTATCTGAGAATAGCTCACAGAACCTGCCTTAAACACCATTAACTCGCTCTTCTTGGTGTTATATTTGAGCCCATATATACTGTTTCATTGAATTTTTCCACATATTCATATATAACCGTTTAGCCAGCAGGGGGGACACTTTACTCTAACAAAAATTATCACTTTAAAGCCTAATATTACACCAAAGGATTCCTTAATCGAAAAATGATTTTCACCCACCCATCATTTTTTTGAACGACCTATCCAACGATACCCCACACTATAGACGAGAAAAATAAATTAATCCCCGATTTACGTGTATTAAATCGAGTTTTTTTTTTAGTTTTGTTGGCGTGATTAATATGTATACTCATACCAAATTACAGCTTCCTAGTACTAATAGTCTCTGAGCTAAGTCGCGGATAGATGGACGGAAGGACAGACGGATGGACAGACTGACATGGCGAAACTATACGGGTTCCTTTTCAGACTACGGAACCTACGGAATAAATGAATTAATTATTTACAACTATCTTTTGGCATGTGGCATTGCATTAACAGAATAAAGAGCCCAAAATTGTCCAAAACATAAAAGAATATAATGCGTTGAGGAAAAAACGAGATGTTAGTTGAAATAAGGTAAATACCGTTTATATAAGAAAGAGCCCTAACTAGCGATTTTATAAGCATTTCAATAGCCTTTCGTGGTCACGGGTTTCTCAGTTGTCGTAACAGCCACGGCTGAAAACTCGTTATTTTAAACAAAAAAGAAACGTCAGCAAAGTGCAAAGTGAAGCGGTGACAAAAAATCCGCCTTTATGGTCTAGTGACCATCAATCTGAAGTTCGCAGATTCAAATTGTGTAGGGGCACATTTGTGTTTGGTCTGCGTATTTCGGAAGGCTGTGGTTCCATATTTGTACCCATATCTGCGTTCACACCATTACGCTGGGACGTTATTTGTCATCGGTGAAACGTGGGTGTGTGATTGTGAAGTGTGAATTGCATTTTAATGTCCATACTATTAAGCGGCACTCCCACTTCCCCAGGATTCAAGTCGTGGCGATGTTGGTATAAATGTTGTCTTAGACTGGCAAAAACTGCTTTTTCGTGAAAACCGAATGATGGCGTAGCACATTTTCATTACGTGGCTTTTTTTCCGAAAAATCAGTTTACTCTATTTTACGTTGACATAAATAAAACTTCTCTTACAATTCAAAAGACTCTTCCTCATAAAGTTTCTATACAGAGCTTTATCTCACATAAAGCAGTCTTTCCAAACGGATTTGAGTAAATCCTGCAATTGTGAATATAAACAATGGAGTTGTCGAGTTGTTTGTTGTTTGAGTGATTCCTGAGAGTTGTGACGCGCACGGACTCGCGACTGGCAAGTGCTATGTTAATGTCACGGGTTTTGTCTTAGTACGCTTAAGGCTTTTCCCAACGCCAACGACCTTAAATGGAATAACTTTGTAACCACCTTACGCGACAAAATATAATATATATAGTAACCTCCATGAAATTAAGGGTGATGTGGTTTTTCCTAAATTTTATTTTAATCGTATAGAAGCGAAGAAAAAGAATCTGAATTCAACCTTATGAATCGGTTTTTTGTCCACTTGTAACAATATTGTTTCCGTAGTTTTTATCGAAACGGAATAAAAATTTACTAACTTCGAGACAAAATATGTAATGAAATGATACAGTTTTCTGAAAATTCGGAAATTATTTTTTTTTAGTCAAAATTAATAAAAACACAATTTTCGCACTTATTAGCCACAGCCGACCAACGTAACAGCCATGTTGCAGTGTGAACTGATAAATGAACTTTATTTTGTTATAAATACGAGTCCAGTTGCTAATTTTAAAGAAATCAACAGTATAAACAAATCAAAATATAACTCCTAAAGGGTTGTTAGACGATTTGCAGAAAGTGAACTGTTACTGAACTATGTTGTTCGATAATTGACGTGATAGGGGTAAACCTTATCTCCACACTTCGGGCACAAATACACGCTTCTTTGGGCATGCAAGTTTACCTTTGTGTTTCCTTTATTGTCAGCCAGCGGTAAGTAAACATTTATATGTCTGTGGTAAACATATAATTTGCCTATAAATTCCAAAAAACTCATTGGTGCTTGCTCGACCGGGCAGGATGTGAACCCGGGTCTCGATGTTGAGAGTCTGGTGAGCTACCGACTGAGCCACTGCTGCCGCTGTTTGTGCTCGAATCATTCTTATTGAAAACTTCTGCGTTCTAAATGCATTATACTTTCTAGAACTCACTGTCACAAATATAAGATTAAATATAAGTTTACGTACTCCAATTTCTGTTAAGAACTAACAGTGATCGCTCCCGAGTTTATGATCATAAGCAACGTGAAATTCACTTCCTCGCTTCGCTTATCGCCGCACATATTTTTGACTTTATGTTAAAAATCGTCGTAAATTTATATAACCACCAAATACGAGCAGACTAGAGAGTCAGTTTGGCAGTCTGTACTCATGTATTTCTTCCCTCTCCCGCATTCCCACCGCACCGCACGAATCCTGCGATATCAGATTATCTGCAAGCTGCAAGTAGTCTGCTGCAACACAACATGCAAGGCAACGAACGAACATCCATTCCCACTCTGACAAAATAATCAAAGCGTTTCATCATTTGTTTGCGCCGGTTCGTAGGTAATATTTTTATTCGCGGCACGCACGTCTCTACGAATGAAATCCACAAGTTTTTTTGTGTGTGTCTCACTTTGCTGGCCTTTAAACTTTATTTGACAATATGGGGGACGCCAAGAAGAGAACATTCCCCTCTAATGAACATTTTTAATCACCATACTTCTTTACCTGAGGGCCCCCAGCTGGCAGCATGATTTCAAAAGTGTGTACATATAGTGTAACAGGAATCTTCTGTAATGACATACTTTTAATGAAAATAAATGAGGTGTGCTCTATTGGAGAGAAGCGACCAGGGGGGCAATTCCGGAGAAACAATTGAAGTGAGATTTCTAAAACTCGATCTAAAAACGTATGGAGTTCGACAGATAAAATGATTTTTACGATCAATCGGCGGGTCGCAGCAGCGCGCGCGCTTCGAATGCTCGTAGAGCACGCGCAATTGTTTGAGTGTGTTCACAAACACATTCAAATGTAAATATTATTATTAGAGTGCAAAAGATAAATTAGAAACAAATGTAAAGACAAGAATTTGAAAAAAATCGTCGGGCCAGGATTCGAACCTGTGACCTCTTGTTATCAAGACAAGCGCGCTACCAATTGCGGTACCAAGGCACCTAGACCGTTGAATTTTTCCACCATACTTATCCACCGAATATTCTTGTAACTATTTGATCTACATTTAAATCTATGGGATAACATTGCACGTTACGTTGCGTGTTGTGTACATGACTTTAATATTACATTTATAGCTGTTGGGTTCAGACTAATAATAAGAATAGGCGGCTAAAATGAGTGATCTATCGAAAATGACCGTGATATCCAAAATTAGCTAAAACTCAAGCAGTGTGTCCAGATGCACTGTAATTACAGTAAATTTACTGTATTTTTACTCCATTCACTGTATACTGTATTGCTGTGAATACAGTGTATAGAGAGCACTGTAATTTTCGTTAAGAAAAAAAAAACATTGTAAAATATGAAAAAAGAAACGTCCTCCTAACTTTGGGAATAGGGGAATATCCTTATCGCCAACTATGATTTTTGAAACTACTAAACGACCACGGCAACTGTATTCATTTTATATTGACAAGGAAAAGACAATGACCATGACCATTTTTTTGTATGGTACCTTCCTATGTCTAGCCTCCTTTGTACCTCCCCAAAACTTATCAGCCAATTCTGTGACGTCATTTAGAGGTGATATGAAAGTGATGTTGGTTGTTGTATTTTTGTAAAAATATACATGATCTCATGGCTTTCAAAGCTTTAAATAGAAAAAAACAATCTAGAAGCCTAATACTCGAAATGGTTTCATAATCAGCACCGTATACTTAATACTTAACATATCGAATTGTGTAAATCTCACGCCTAATAATAATATATATTATGATAAATGCCTTTAACAGAACAATTTATTAAACTGAGCCGGCTCCTGGACTAAATCACAGTGATAGTGACTGATTTTAATATTGTGAATTCTTACTATGTTTATATTTTACTGTAAAATATACTGTATTTTTAGTCATTAAAACACTGTATTTCGGGTTAAAATACTGTAATTTCAAGCTGCCTACACTGTAATTTTAATTTTTCCAATCTGGACACACTGTACTCAAGTCAAGTTAAGTTTGACACAATACTTTACCTACGACCATCAAAAATACCATTTTCGCGTTACATTATTTGAAATCATTCCAAGTAACAATTTCATGACAAAAGAAAATGCGGTATTCTTTTTTTTTATTTTATCCTGTAAGCTTATCCTGTAAGATCCTTAATCTTTGTTATTTTTATCTTGGTAAGGATCTTTTGTAAGGATGTGTGGCTGCATGGCAGAGATACATTTGCCTAGCCCAAAATAAAAGAAGAAATATTAGTCGCTGATTGGTTATGTTATAATTTAATTACAATGAGATTTTGCCTATAGGTATATTTTGTTATAGATAACAAAATAATATGGTTGAATTCAGAAACAGTTGTCATCACAAAATGTATGGTTGCTCAATTTTATTCAAATCTGTGCTCTAGTTCCGAAAACACGGAATTTACTTTATCCTTCTATCTTTTCCTTGTGTCTCATATATAAGACTATGTGAATAACTTTCCTGAAAATAAATTGAATAAGCAATCCAGTCGAATGAACATACTGTACGGGTTGAACATAAATCAAAGTTTTTGTCTAGCCAGCTCGCTCACAAACGCTGCATGGTTTAGAACATAAATTCAAGCTGTCAAAGTAGCCGGTGCGGTGTATTATTGTCGCTTGCTCGTACACTCGGAGATTACGTCCGCCATGGTTCCTCTGTGACGTCACTCGACAACATCAACAGTCATTCGTCCACCGGAGATCAGCGTGGTGCATGACAATACTTGCACTGACGCAACAAGTCGCCAATAAGAACGAAATACCTATTTGCATATCTGATTATTCCAAAGTATTCTCAGATTCTAGTAATTCTCCATTATGTAGCATTATGTATTATTTATGTAGCCAGCCCTAGCACGGACCTCGGTCTATTTTGGGCTGTTATTGCCACAATTTCTATATTAGTAAAGAATGCATCAGTCAAACCCAGCTTATATACCTATTCTATACCTATCTGCATTCTGCATGTAGTTTGGCTAAGTAAAATTTTTCGATAAATAAAGAAAGAATGTGTTCTGCAGATTTGGTACAACAAGTAATATAAGTATTTACTAAGTAACTTTTCAGCAAAATGACAAAATTATAAAAGTTCATTGAAAGAGCAGGCAGGCGATTAAAATTTCGTTTTGTAGTGAGTGTTAAGTACTAAAAACAAGTTTTATAAAAAGTGACACAATTTATATGTAGTCAGACCATAATAATGGTATTTTCCGCAATAACACTTTATAAACTCACAGCACCGTAAAGTAATTTTTATTTCACTTGTCTTGAATGAATTCCTTGACTGTACGAGATATATCACGTTCGGTGAATGTAAATTAGTTGACCCGCGGGCCCGGGGTCCAGGTTCGAATCCCGAGTCGGCGACATTCGACTGGAACTGTAATGGTCCACGGTCACTCTTACATGAAATTAGTAAATGCAGTCGGTAACAGGTATACAGCTAACGTTTATTGAAACTGAATACTCAATTGATTACATTTTTACGAAAAACCTTTTTGGCGCAAATTACTTTTACCACAACAGGGTACTAAGTATGAACATGCTATCGACTCATCATCGCTTCGATACACAAAAATGTAACTGTTATCTCATAGCAATAAGAGCTGTCGTTTGGAATTTATCGAGTTGATCTGTCAAATTTCTTAAATCGATGCTTGCTTACGTACTTGCTATGCAGTTATGTGAAAATAATAAATAACTAGCCTTCACCCACAAGGTTTTCTGCGCTTACCTCCTCGTTAAAACATGAACAAATTAAGAGGTGGCTTACATTTTCATGCAGAAATCTAAAATTTCCAGTGCCAAATTTACCATCTTAAGACAGACTTTAATATTGTTGAATACATGTTAAACATAGACAAATGTTTTGTAGTGAATCACCTTTTTTTGTGGTGAATCACCTTTTTTGTGAGTGTAAAAAATAAACAAAGAGTTATAAATGATTTTGATCACTTGGCAATTTATCCATCGTAAGGAAATAACAAACTAACTTTATATCATTGCGGTATAGAAAATCAGAAAAGTAAATATGGAAGTGAGGAGCTCTGAACCGGGATTTGAACCTGGAACCTCGCGCTTAAATTCATTTCTATCATAGTTTCGATAAGAGTAATGTGTATTCTTCGCTAACCTGATGCTGTAACAGGTGTCGGTAGGGCAATAAGTCTTAGACTCGTATTGAATTAACTAGCGTCCTCTAGACATCAAGTGGCTTACTATTAAGTGTGTATCTATATATATCGTTGCGGTAGAAACCGCCCAGTAAGTGAGAAGCGGGTTCAATAACTTGCATAATGTACTAAAATTTTTATTATTTATCACATTACTGTAAAAAAATACTTCCGTCAATTTTTAGGGTTGTTTACCTCAAGAGGAAAAAACGGAGCCCTTATAAGATCACTCCTTCGTTTACCTCGGGAACGCGTGCAGTTATCGAGTTGAAATTTAAACCATATACACAGCTGTGAAAAAATCATACTTCTAAGTCAATAAAAAAAATATACATATGGCCGTTTATCCCAAGAAAAACGTATTATTTCGACACTCTTAAGGGAAAAAAAATTTATAGGGCATTTTTCGTTGACCTAGAACCATGAAAATAGGCAAGTAATACCGTCTTATACTACAAGTATAGGGAAAAATTTGGAAACTATACATTTATAATTAGTCATAAAAATGGTTCCATGAACCCTCGTGGGCAAGTCCGACTCACAGTAGTCCGTTTTTTTCGGATAAAATAAAAAAGAATCCAGTAATCTATAATTATAAATTATGTAACAGAAGTCTTACTAGAGTATCACAAATTCGTGACTTAGGTGTCATTATGGATACCAAACTAACTTTTATACCGCATATTAATAATATACGGACGCACTATAAGTTTCCGGAATGAATATGAAAAAATACTATTAAAGGTACAAAATTAATTTATTGTTTTTCAAAATAATCTCCCTTGGCGTCTATGCACTTTTTCATTCGATCAAACCAGTTTTGAAAACTTTTGTGCCACTCCCCTGTGGTGACCTCTGAAACGTGTTTTTCATACTCCTCGACAGCCTCTTCTGGTGATGAAAATCGTTGACCGCGTAATTGGTTCTTAATTTTTGGGAACAGAAAAAAGTCACAAGGTGCCAGGTCGGGACTGTATGCAGGATGACTCATGAGTTCTACATTTTTCGTCTTCAAAAAGTCGTTTGTCTGTCTGGCCGTGTGAGAACTAGCATTGTCGTGGTGCAGGATGATATGGCGTTTACGGTTATTTTTACGGAGTTCGTCAATAACTTCCGGCAAACAAATGGTCGTGTACCAGTCACTATTCACGGTACGACGATTCTCTAAAGCAACAGTAGCCACGTGTCCAGTTTTATTAAAAAAAGAAGCAATCATCCGCTTCGATGCACTTTTCACGCGCGCCACTTTGGTTGGTTTCGGCTCATCTTGAAAGACCCATACGCTCGATTGCTGCTTCGTTTTGGGATCGTAGCAATAAATCCATGTTTCGTCACCTGTTACTATGTCCCACACCAAATTTGACGCACCTTCGTTGAATCTGGTAAGCATGGCACTGCACCAAGTGACGCGGTCCGTTTTTTGAGCCTCGGTCAAGTTGTGTGGGATCCACCGCGAGCACAGCTTTCTCACACCCAAATGTTTGTGTAGGATTGATTGTATTTGACTCATGCCTATTTCTAAGGATGCGCGAATTTCATGGTAGGTCACATGCCTGTCTGTTTCAATCATACGGCGCACAGCATCGATGTTGTTGTTGGTCACAGCGATGGACGGCCGACCATCGCGAGATTCGTCACTGAGATTGATACGACCACGCTTGAATTCTGCAAACCAGCTATAAACAGTCGTCTTGCATGGTGCTTCATTGCCAAAAACTGTTTCAAGCCGAGCGATGCTCTGTTGAGCTGTCAAATTACACTTAAAATCGTAGAAAATCATACTACGAAAATTTTCCCGAGTTAAATCCATGTTGATGCAGACACACAATTTTTTAAATGGCGCCACAAGGTAAAAACAAAAGACAATCAGATGAAACAAACTGCATTCTACAGCCAAAGAGTTCTATTTTCAAATGTTGCAATAAATTTTTAAATATTGTTTATGTAAGTGGCCAGTTCCGGAAACTTTTAGTGTTACCTATGTAAAAAGGGTCTATAAGCAAATGGGTTTTGTTTTGCGCGTTGGAAAGCCATTCAAAAACCCTTCCACTTACAAACTTCTTTATAACAGCTATGTCCGTAGTCGCTTAGAATTTGCTTGTACCACCTGGCATCCGTTTTGTGCAAACCACATTGATAGGATAGAAAAATTGCAAAGAAAATTCGTTAAGTCGCTTGACTATAGAACTGGCCACACTTATTCTGATTATTCACTATCAGCCAAAAGACACAAGCTGGAATTACTAAAACATCGCCGTCATTATAAAGATGCTGTTTTTCTGTATAAAATAGTCAACTCTATCATCGATACCCCGCTTTATTACAAAACATTTCCTTCCGTGTGCCTCGTAGACGTGAACGTATATGCTGTAAAAAACCTTTAATCTCTATAGCTAAGAGTAATGCTTGTTATGTAAGTAATAGTTTCATTAGACGTGCATGTAAATATTATAATGATAAACTTGTTGATGTTGATCTCTTTAGTACATCCTTAACAAAGTACAAAAAAGTAGTAGGTGATAAAATTTCTTCTAAGGGTTAGAGTTTTTACTTTTTAATTGTTAATTTTTTTCATGTTTTGTTTTTCTTTAGTTTTAACTTATTGATAATTGTAACCTTGATTCAATTAGGGGGACCATAGGTCTATAAATTATGTAATTTTTAGGTTAATGTGTAAACCTTGTAAATTTTTCTTTTGTGTGACTGTTTGTCTCCGAACAATAAAAAAATAAAAAAATAAATGTTGCCAGTTTACCAAGATTTTTTTTATTGAATCAAGCATAATTTCTTACAATTAAAATTTCATGTCATAACAACCAATGATCCTTAACCAATCGAATTCTATAATTATATTGGCAATCTCTTCATTTTGTTAGATCGTAAAATATAATGAACATCACTATAAATTCCAAGAAAATCATGATTCACAAGGACATCACACACAAAATTATCATTTCAGAGCACTTACACTTGCATTAACACAAGTAAGTATTTTATTTTACCAGAAAGTTGACGTATTTAAGTACCTTTAGTTACTTCTAGGACATTAAGGTACACACCAGGAAAAAACCCATCCAAATCCGTTCAATACGTTTTACATGAATTACAGTGCTTTTAATACCTCTTTTTGGTAAATTTTTGTACGAGGTATTTGTATTGTTTAATATTAAGTAATTTGGTATTTTTAATACTTATATTTTTACTGATTTGAGAGAATATAGGTTATAAAAAAGGCTCATGTTTAAAAAAAAACACTTCCATAATAATGAAAAAAAAAAAAAAAATTTCTTAGTATTGTAATTTTCTTAATTATTAGTTTTATTTTTGATCTGTAGTCTTTTTATTTGTTTATCTGACTTTTCCATCAACTTCGAAATAAAAATAACAATTTACAAATTTTATTGTTTTTTTTTTACAAAGTGGGCTAAAATATGGTCTACATTATATGGCCAGAGGGATAATAGGGCATAAAGGGTTAAACATAATTTTTCCTTGGTTGTCAATCCCAAGTATTAACTTAATTTTTCCATTTTTAAGAACCAAATCCCTTCTAACGGGTTTATTATAATTTTATAGATAACCGGTCAGTTTTATAAATAATTAACTTTTGAATTGTTTGTATAACAAATATGAGTTTTTATATAGTTTACAATTAATTACTCTGACCGTTACTTGCCCAAGTATTACCAATCTGAAAATAACCTTTTTTATTGGATTAAAAGTTAAGCTGCACATAAACAAATATTCATATATTCTCCATGCTGCAACTCCTGATACATAACGCCCTCGTGAGCGTTCAGTATGTGCATTACGAGATGGTTAGATCAGACAGTCACAAAAAAAAAATCGGTGGACAAGTATGGAGGAAAAATTCAACGGTCGAGGTAAGTACCTCGGTGGCGCAGTCGGTAGCGCGCTTGTCTTGAAACTAGAGGTCGTAGGTTTGAATCCTGGCCTGATCTTTACATTTGTTTCTAATGTATCTTTTCTAGTTTGTAATGCACTCTAATAATAATATTTATAACCCAAAGTATTTAAAACTGCATAATGAAAGTTCGATCAAAACGTTTAAAACCTGAATTGATTTCAATCAATTCGTTTACAAATGACTTCCTCTTCAACTGAAAAAGTTTAAACTTTCGAATAAACGAGTAATGTCCCACAACCGCCACCGTCGCGTCGATTCGCCACGGGCTGTCAATTACAGTTAAATGTTTCCAGTATTTAACATTTATTATGCTATGTTACAATCATAGACGCAGCAGGTGTCTAGAGGGATATAATAATATGCCACCATTTTTTATGGCAATCTAAATGGTGAACGTTAGCATGGTCCTAAATTTCCTTTAAATCCAACAAAAACCAATGTATTAATGACTTCTGATATTCCAAGAATGATAATTCTGTTAGAATAAATTTTGTCTTTATTTTAAAATTATATTAAAACCCTATTCTTCATAAATGTGAACCGGGGTTTGTACAAAATTTGGTATTAGTGTCTTTGTATGGCTATTCTACGATAATTTCAGTGTTATCTCTATGGTTAAAATGTTACGCATCGTAACTCGTGCGTAACCATAACAGACAGTATTAACTTTAACTATTGGTTTAGATGATGCATAAAATAAGTAAAATTATGAAGCGAAAGTGGAGTACCGAACTCAACCCACCTGATTTTGAGCAAAACTATAAATATTTTCTGAAACGAATTCCTCGGTACAAGATTGAACCTGCAACTTCTGGCTTACAAAGGAAGTTAGTTAAACTATGCTACCGAGCTTTCACTCGGACCGTTCAATTTTTCCACCTGTATTTGTCTTTTTTACCGACGAAGTAGACACGAGTCTTCGAATCGATCAATGCAGGTGGATTAGGTATGTGATCAATGAGATCGTTCTCCACCGTCGCTTTTAATTTCAAATTGGCGCCTTAGGGGAGTGGAGTGAGGGGGACTTACTACATACAAATATGCGCTCACAAACTAGCTTATGCTGTAAGGTCGTATGCGGCAAAACAGTATTTTTCATTTAAAATGACAACTATAAGTGATTTAATAAATCCAATCGGCCATATTGAAGTGTATTTGTACACTAATTTAAATAAAAAACTTGGAGGCATCATTCGCTCCCGTTTGTCAGTTAAATATAAATCTCTGTTTTAAAAGAGGTTTTCTAAATATTTTCTTCTCTGCTATGAAAGTTAATCAATGAACTAAATCTTCGGGCAAAATGATGTAAATGAAATGCTTAATCTAGTATATAAATTGGTAATTACATATGTTTTTTATTGCTGAGAAAAATGGAGATCCATGTCGTCTAAATTTCGTGGCGTCGCCTTAACATTAGTATCGAGTGAAATTATATCGAAGAACACCAACGTTGTGTCAACTTCTTTAAGGTTCATCATTTCAACGTAGCATCATGCTGAGTTACGGCCATCTTTCATAATAGCAAATATGTATAAATTTATCAGTAATTAAATTAGTTTCCAGTCTTGGATATAGATTTGTACACACATCGGGTTGGATCTTGTAACGTGGCAGCAGATTTTGAGATAAATATGAAAGTGGGGAGTCTCTTGGGGTCCAGCTCGAACATTGCTTACATTTTTGTTCTAGGAAATGCGATTTTTTTTTACTTGTGAAAATATTAAAATACGTAAAATAACATAAAACGAAATGTGATATCGACATTAAGTTTGGTTTTGGTCAAGTAACATCTGTCAGAATAGGTACTAAACAGGTGAAACGAAACGATAGTTATGCAATTCCTTTGTTTATATTCAAGATAAAGAAATGAACGACCCAGAAAACTTATGTAGAGCAAAATGTGACACTATACTGGTAGGATACTAGAAGCTCTAAAACCGAATCAGCGCACCCCGGCTCTACAAAGTCTTGTTGCTACTACCCCTAGAGTGTATATAAAACGCCAGAGGCACGGAGAGAGAGAAGCCCCCGGCAACCAGCCTCAGCCGCTACGGCTCACACGGATGCCTGTACTTTGTTACGCAAGGGCGAACGGATGGCACTTTCCGTTGCGCCAAAGCAGTCGCAGAAGTTTCTGGGTTTTTAACCCAGTGAAATGTTGGAAAAAGTAAGGTTATGAGTATACGAAAAAATAAAAACGTAAAAACTATACATTTGCTGGACAAGGGGTAAGTGGGGGGACTTTATCTCCCCCCATCTTCCTCCCACTCCTTTACTAAAGTACTAGATGTAAAAAAAACAAAAAGTGAGGTTATATCTAAAAAATTCCCAAGGTTGGGAATGTGTTTAAGGGGAGGGGGAGTGTAAACACCCCTCCCCCACTCTCCCCTCCTCTTCACAACCTCCTTTGATGCTGTCACAATATAAAATTTTAACCCATACGTCTCCCATTTAATTAATTTATGAATCATGCTATCTGTGGCATCAAATAATGAGACATCTTAATCTCACAGACCTACATAAAATTAATGATATTGCATATTTATGCATACTGTTTTACATTAGTACAAATTTAATTTTCTTTCTTATTTAAAAAACCATTTGGGCACAAAATGTAGGCACAAGAGCTTCTGAGTTGTTAGAGCTAATTCACTTCTGATCTTTGCGGAGCGATGGAAACAAATTCTCTCGGTGCTGCTCGGAAACTTATAATGTCTATGTGCTCAATACATTCTGACTTTCATTGACAGCTAGTCTTGCTAGGCGTTTGTTTACTTTCTGAATTGTAAATCAGATATATTAGAGAAGTTCAAGGAATTGAGAAGATTGGTAGAAAATCAATCGGAAAGAAAGATTCAAATTCTTTGAACAGATAATGGTAAGGTCTCCCACTGTTAACGCAACAAACCACGCCGGGGCTGCTATACTCTGGTAGGTATTATTAGATAAGTGACGCTCGCCTTCGACGTCTCTTTGACTCAGGACCAGGTCGAATATTTGCAATTCCTCAAATGGGTCTGAGAAATGTTGAACACAGCACATCCCGGGATAGACAATTCGAAATGATTCGGTCGTGCACCCATGTCTTTTGCACTATAATTTATTGAGATTTACATAATTTATCCATTCCAACCCACATTAAAGTTTAATATGACCTTTTGTACCTGTTGTACCTTTTACAGCTTCCCCATGGCCAAACTTGGCTGGCAGAAAATACTTAACAGTATTAAGCTCCCCTTTGTACAAAATATTAATGTTTGTCTCGAGGCAGTTTTTTTATTACTAACCTTTGGCCGCGGCTTCGCTAACGAGGAAGTGTCTTCCAATCAGTGTAAGGATAAAAACGATTGTTCACAGTTTTTGGCTTGTTACTTTATGAAAAAATCAAGTCAGAGTTATTTATTTTGTAAAATACTATGTACATTAAATATATTTTTTGCACTTCAATTTTAATTTTATAAAAACAATAGGATACGAAAAAGGAATATAAATAAATAAAAAATAATGATGATGATGATGATAACGACGACGATGACGACAAAAAACACATGTTTATACGACCGAGGCGATAAATATTATAGGAATACAAATTATACGAGTAGAGTCTAGTATAGTATTAGTACGAGAGATTGTGGGAGAAAATTGCCAGATCGCAAGCGTCTCGGTCTTTATTATTTATTGTACACAGAGAATTCATTAATTATACACGATTAATTAGAAATTATGAACAGAGGTGAGCTTATCTCTAAAAAGAGATTTTATGGAACAGCTGATATTTTTTTTACGATTTCAGGGTTGGCTCCATAGTAAAAGTTGTTCATATGGATGGGTACTATCATAAGTTTTCGCTAACAAAATCACAACAATTTCACATTGTATACATACAGATATACCTAAATTCTAAAATTTTAGTTTTGGCCTCAATCAAGTAATAACAAAATAACCCATTTTATTTAAAATTTCGAAAAAATATTCAATGTACGGCTAGCTCAACGAAAGTTGAGGTAAACACAGTACCCAGACAGATATATTTATCGAAATAGGGTGATTATTAATAACTGCTTGTTGACAAACTCCAGATCGGAGAAGGTCCTGATTTTTGCGTTAGAAGTGTTCGCCTTATCTAAGAGTACTCCCAATATATTGAGTTGAGTGACTTTATACAAACACGACTTTTTACTACTTTATAACCCGTATATATCAATAACACTCTGTAAGGACTTCACATCAAGCAATTGTCTATCTGTCTATGTTTCATCAAATGCCGACAATCGCACGTGAATCTGCAAAAACATTAATTTTTTCAAGCGTCCGCTAGTGGTGCAGTGGCAAAAATGGCCTCAAAATCTAATCGACATCTTCTGAGCTCCCACACCAAACTTGCTGCACTAATCCTCTAGCAACCTGCAGTGCTACACTGAAGCTCACTCCTACCGTCAGACAAATAAGGTTGATTTTCCTCCAGATCGCTTGTTTGGTGTGAGTGTGTTTGAGTAGTAGGTACGGTCTGCAATATTGTGCTGCTGCTAGTTACAGATCGGTCGGCTCAGGTTCGGTTCCCGGGAGAGACAGTTTGTTCTGCAGACAGCTACAGATTGGGCTCGTGCACTGTTGGACTCGCGTGTTGTGTGAATCATTCAGTTGAGGATATGGATATGCATAGCAATTATTTACTGATTGTATCTTGAATATTGATTTAAATTTTTGTGGATTTAGTTTATTCTTTCATCTTCTGTGTAATCAAATGAACCGTTTAGTAGCACAAGTAGCCTATTATGACATAATGTTTGTTTGCATGAGAAGGTGTAAAACACAGACAGAGACAGAAGAGCCCAGCGCACATTATTAAAAATCATGTTCTTTAAAAAGATCTGATTTCTTACTCATCAATTAAACCAACTCACGAACGTCCTCACTATTAGACAACTTATGTACTCACTATTAGGCATCTTCTGTATTTTGGAAACACACAAGTCCCTTACCTTTATTGTTTGAATTCTTAATAGAAGAAATATCTTCTCAGTAAAAAAACCGTTAAAACTAAATTTACTTTAAAAACAATACAACCAACAGTCGGCTTACATTTATAATAAAATCAATAAAAATTCAACATCTCCTCAAAGACTCTTACAGTGTGTAAAATACTAGTTATCAACTGGATTAAACAATATAATTACGAAGAAAGTTTATTGCAATTCCTGAGTAATAAACAAGGATTTTTGTTCTTATTTCTAGTTATAATGTGTTCTAAATGAAAAAATCATATAAACGATAAATGATTTATATTTGCTACCACATGCACGCTCTCACTCAAATACCCACACAGACACATGCACAAACCCTTTCCCACTACCACACAAAAACCTTACATAAGTTTACACACACGCACATTCCCACAAAAACATTTTAAAATATTATTGTGTCAGTTATTTTATTTAATGTTTTGTAACTATAATTTTAATCATATCACACAATTTAGAGAAAGTAACTTTATCTTACCATTATTACTTCGGAAGATATAATATACCGGGTGTAAATAGAGTGCGACCATTAAATGAAACCACATATTCTACTGACCCTACTGAACCACTTTTCCCAAGAGTCATACCCGCGGACACCCTTAGTTTAGGAAATATCTACTACCTTAATATTACTACCATATGCTATAGACATATTGTATGGTACATAGAAATTGTTCTGTGGCATTGTTGCGTAGCTAGATCTTCTGGTAAACGCGTTCGCCTCCCCAATTTGCTATGTGAGTAGCAAAACCTACGGCTGCGTAGTTTTACTACGCTAATACAAACGCTACGGATGCGTAATTTTGATACGCGGATAGCGCAAGCGCTACGGCTGCGTACTTTTAATACGCGTATAATAGCAAGCATTACAGCAGCATAATTTTGCTACGCGTGTAGCTATATCAAGCGCTATGGCTGCGTAGTTTTGCTACGCTTTACAAGCACTAAAGCTTCGTAGTTTTACTATGCTAATAAAAGCGCTACGGCTGCGTAGTTTGGATACGCGGATAGCAAGCGCTACGGTTGCGTAGTTTTGCTACGCCTTACAACGCTACAGCTACGTAGTTTTACTACGCTAATACAAGCTCTACGGCTCCGTTGTTTTGCTACGCGTATAAACAAACTGGCGTTTATATGTACTCGTACCTAAATGTATGTATGTATGAATGTTTTTTCGACGATAACTCGAGTATCGTTGATTGGAATGCCATGAAATTTGGCAGACGAGTAAATAAGGCCAAATGAATAGTTAAGTTAAGAACAAATCAGTCAAGCGCGAGTTCACAGTTCGGGGCGAACTACTGGTTAAAAAAAAAGTATTAAAGGTGCGGTTACCCTAACAAATTTAAACATATACTAGCTTTTGCCCGCGGTTTCACCCGCGTTGAATTAGTTTTTGTGTACTCCTATAAAATCTGACAATATTTTTGACTGTTACCTACAGTAAACACAGCTGGTGAAATGTGTGTGTTATGCGCCTCTGTTTCCCATTTTATATGTTTCTTTTATAGCTTGGAAACAAAGGGAAAAATAGTTTTTGTGCTATTCTAGATCTAGCGCAAAGTTTCAGCCCAATCGGTTTAATAGGTACGGCGTGAAAGGGTGACACATCACTTTTCTATAGAAACTTGAAATCTCATTTTCATCCCATGGCAACAGATTTTTTTTTTATTTATTTATTTGGTCTACCAACAGATGATACACTTTCAACGTACAATTACAATTAGCCTATACACTGAGTAGAGTGTAACTCCAATTAAAGGTTAACACAGCATGATTACAAGAGAGGAGTGACGCGTGAAGCCGCGCCGGCGGGCGGCAGCAGAGACGTGCCCGATAGATAGATGGACTTATTAATAAATCGGACGTGCTAACTGTTAATATCAATGAACTCAATGAATCGGGTAGAGCAGTGGACGTTTTGTGTATTACTGAAACGAATATGATAGCGGAGGATACTAAATATTTAAATATACCAAACTTTAAGCTTGCTTCTTTTTCATCACGGAAAAACAGAGCCGGAGGTACTTGTATTCTTGTGGCAAACCAACACGAATACAAAAAATGTAATGAAATTGTGAAATTTAATATACAATACGTTTTAGAATGCTGTGCAATTGAACTGACATTGCATAATTTGATTATCGTATGTATTTATAGAGTAACTCAATACACCGTTGACATTTTTACACTATTTTTCAAGACATTAAATGAAATTTTATCTAAATTTTGCTTCAATAGGGCAAAGAAAGTAGTTCTGTGTGGAGATTTCAATATTGACATGTTGAAGATAAATAACCAATCTAACCAATTTAAACATATTTTACATAGCTATAATTTAAAAATTGAAATTAATCAGCCAACCAGACAAAGTAGCAAGACATGTCTTGATAACATTATGCACAACTTGCGTGGTTGTAAATGTCAAGTGTTGGAGATGGCCCTTTCTGATCACACGGCGCAACTTCTTATTTGTCCAGTGAAAAAAACGTTTAGTAGTTCACACTGGTTTATTACAAAAAGGAATCTAGGTCAAGATAACTTACATACATTTAGAAATTATATCCAAGAAATGTCATTTACCGAATCATTTGAGGATAGCAATCCAAACAAGGCTTTCCAACATTTCTTTGATCAATTCAAGATGCTCGATGACTTGTGCTTTCCAATCATAAGAATTCAAATCAGATCTAAAACTAAACCTCGATGGCTTTCTAAGGGTATCAAGAAATGCTGCCGACGTAAAAGAGAACTTTTGTGGCGATACAGACATTCTCCAAATTTAAATACAAGAAACGACTTTAAAACATATTCCAGCAAAGATAGAAAGATAATAAATTTAACCAAAAAATCGCAGAACAATTATTTAATAGCTACAGCCAAGAACAAGTCAAAAGCAACATGGAAAATTATCAACAGCATGAAAACAAATCTGCCCAAAGAGATCATTGATAAAATTAAAGTAAATGGCAAATTGATATTATGATCCCCATGACATTGCACAAGAGTTTAATAATCACTATATTGACATAGTACAACCGCCGACTGACATAAATATTAATAATATAAATTTACTTAACTCCATTCCTAACTCTCTATTCATTTGCATCAACTACTACAGCTAATGACATTTTATTGATTATTAAATTATTAAAATGTACTAATAGTGTAGGCTACGATGACATAAACACCAAGGTGATAAAGTTTGTTGCTGACATAATTTCGCCAGTTATAAGCCAAATTATTAATGTATGTATTGAGCAAGGTATTTTCCCGGAAGACCTGAAATTATCAATTGTAAAACCAATTTTTAAAAAAGAAGATAAGGAGAACATAGATTTCT
This sequence comes from Ypsolopha scabrella, assembly GCA_910592155.1. NCBI lineage: Eukaryota > Metazoa > Arthropoda > Insecta > Lepidoptera > Ypsolophidae > Ypsolopha > Ypsolopha scabrella. The sequence continues at coordinate 628,686 of OU342980.1, read as the reverse complement.
ATCGACCAGTTGCACTTCTCTCAATATTTTCAAAGATTTTTGGAAAAGTCATTTATAAGAGCCTTTACGACTTCTTTGAGAAGCATGACATTCTTGTGCCGGAACAAAAAGGCTTTCGGCGAAATAAATCAATCAACCTCGCCATCTATGACTTTCTACACAAAACTATAACTACCATGGATAAAAAATATACCGTTACCGCTCTCTTGATGGATATAACGAAAGCATTTGATTTTGTTGATCACCAACTGTTGATCAGAAAACTCGAATGTTATGGTGTAAGAGGTAACATTTCCAACTTGATTAAGTCGTATTTGAACAAAATACAGCAAAAAACACAAATTGATCGAATGTGTCAACAAACTAAGACAGTTAAATCGTAATCAGATACTAGGCAAGTACATCATGGAGTCCCTCAAGGAAGCGTATTAGGACCATTACTTTTTTTAGCCTACATTAATGACCTTCCAAAATCGACTTCCTTTCCCATGATTTTATTTGCTGACGACAGCACGGTTATATTTTGTAGCAAAACTAACCAAGAATCAGCAATAAATGACACCTTAAGATGTATAATTGAATGGTTACAACGTAATAATTTAAAAATTAATTTGAATAAAACTAAAATTATGCAATTTCAACAGAGACTTTCACCTATTTCACTTGATATCTCATACTTAAGTACAAAAATTGATAACACCGAGATAACTAAATTCCTAGGTTTACATATTGACTCAAAATTATCTTGGAAAAGTCGAAAGTTGTTAACAAAAAAGCAGTTCTCAACGCCTACTTTGGGTATGCCGACTCAGTGATTAGGTACGGTGTGATATTCTGGGATAATTCAACTGACAGAGAAAAACCTTTTAGAGCACAGAAGAGATGTGTAAGAGCGATAGAACAACTTCGGAAAACAGATCACTGCAAGGCTCATTTTATACAGCTAAAAATTTTAACCTTACCCTCCTTATACATTTATGAGCTAGCAGTATTTGTTAAAACTAATAAACACTTGTTTTTAAATTTTAAAAGTATAAGGCATCAAAATATGATAGCGTGTAATTCCTCAAAAACCGGCCTCTTAAAAAAAAGTGTTCTGGGTATGGGTCCTAAGATCTATAATAGATTGCCAGCTGCTCTTCGTGACATTAGCTGCATTAACATTTTTAAATCAACTTTGATGCATTTTTTATCATGAAAAGCATATTATACCATTAATGAGTTTTTAGAAGATAGGTAGCACGACCGATTTATGATTTTATAAAAATTTTGTGAAATTGTGACATTTCAAATAATTGTTTTTTGTAACTTTAATTTAGTTTTATTTGTATTTCTACTGTGTATATTAATTTTAAGAAACAATAATATTTGTATGCCACTAAGGCGCAACATAGCTGGACATCTCAATCTGTAAATATCTTATAAGACCTATGTTGAACAAATAAATGATTTGATTTGATTTGACTCCGGAGACGTCTCGTCCCCCGCCCACCAGCGTTGGGAGTTTTAACAAAAATTATTAGATATCTATGTTATTAATTAAGAGAAGTTAATTTATACATATTTACATTTATATTAGGTAATAAAAAGAAAATATACAATTTATGGGATAAAAAGTAGCCTATGTCCTATTCCAGGTCTAGAACTACATTCATGCAAAATTTTAGCCCAATCGGTTCAGTAGTTACGGCGTGAAATAGTAACAAACATCCATCCATCCATACATCCAAACTTTCGCATTTATAATATTATAGTGGGATAGTGGGATTAGTGGGATAGTGGGATGACTGATATATTATTACTAAAATGATTTATAAATTCATATATGGTTTTCCTAATAAAGAAAAAAAATATATAAATATATATCTATAAAAGCATATCATACTTTAATTTTACCATTTATATAACTAGTGTTTTTCCGTCCAGCCAATATCTCTCTTACTCTCTATGACCGTATAGTCACTCAAATTTCTCATCAAAAGTTGATGGTCATGTAATATGAATTTGAAGGCCTTTGGCTCATTAGGGCTATCATAGTCAATATATTCGTCCTTGTTGGTCCAAAAGTGAGGGCTCCTTTCTAAACACGAATGCATATGTGATTTTTTTCCATAAATAAATATACAAAAAAATATACAATAATAGGTATATTCTAATTACCTAGCCTAATACAAAGAATAATTATAATTGTTTTTATTAAGAATGTGTTGCACACAAACAACGCCGCATGCCACGTAATAAGAGTAAATAATGTGCCTATACATATATATTACGCAATAAATGATTTGATATTACGTTGAGAAGGAAGCGAACTGACGTGCGTCGACGGTCGCACTCGTTGGTCGCAAGCCACTATGAGGTGCGTCGACGGTCGCACTTGTTGGTCGCAAGCCACTATGAGGTGCGTCGACGGTCGCACTCGTTGGTCGCAAGCCACTAATGTGCAGAGTGTGCAGCGGCCCTGAGCAAAGGGAGTTCACACTGCGACCTGCGGACGCTCTGGTAGAGTTTGGACGATGTACGGAAAGCCTTGTGTTGGTAGACCTGCAGGTTTTGCATTGCTGGTGCCACCTATAATAAGGAGACAGTACGGGTCGGTATGTCGCCGCTGCAGTCGAGGGCCAAACGGTACGTCCCATGACTGACTAACCCCAAAGTACTACTCATTGCTGCTCGACGTAACGTTATAAAATCCCTTAGTTGCCTTTTAAAACATCTATAGGAGTAACAGTATTCTTTTGCATGACGTAGCCACGCCCGCTGATTAATACTAGTAGTTCGCGCTGAACTTTAAACTCACGCTCGCCTGATTCGCGGTTGATCGAGCGCATGTTTGAACTTGAAAATTCTTTTTGCCCTATTACTCACCCGCCAAACTTCATGACATTCCGATACTCGAGTTATCATCGAACATACATTCATACATACATACAAACACCAGATTGTTCAAGTATACTCGGAGAACTCGCTCGCTTTGCTAGCTCGTTTAATTACTGCAAATATTTTTACTCTTATTTCAAATCAGAGGAATTGAACGGATTCAAAAAAAACGTAACTAGGCAGGCATACTCGTATGTAATCTAACGCAGCTTATAACTTAATCCGGTGAATTGATATCGTTTATTCACGGCCAAATGCTACGGTACAGACACATTAACGATTATCAGCTGTATGCCGACACAGTAACGAGTATTTGCGGTGGACACACAAGTCGTGTAGGGTCGGAACACAGCCCACTGAGGCGTGTTATGGATTGGTTGTTACCTGCAACAGGCCCGTAGACAAGGGAGGGATCATGTGTGTCTAATTATAATTACCACTCAAAATCTTTGGACTTCAAAAAATCAAAAATAGTATTAGATTTTTACATTACTTTGATGTAACATTAATTTTCACGAAATTTAGTTATGACACTACTGTGATCTGTGAACCACCTGTATGTGATAGAGTTTAAAAACGGATCAAGTGCGAGTAGAACTCACGCCCTGTGGATTTCGTACCATTCCTATAAGTTATTATATTTGAATGAAAATTTAAAACTTATTTTCTTTAACTACAAAATTTATGAAACAAAATTGCATAATTATTCCGGTACGTTACCCTAAAAATGTATTGAAAATCGGCGTATTCAGTATTTGTTGTTTAAATACAGCATAATATGGCACATAATATACATACATAAAATTCTAAATTCCTATCTATTTTATTTTTTTAGACAGACACCGCAACAAAAATGGTCTAAAAACAACTTCGATAGCCCATTTATTTATATTTAAAGATTTAAAAAGTAAGTTGTATTCTACTCAACAAGTTCTAGATAATACCCTTTGCTGGAACTACTACATAAACCACGGTGAAATAGGCAAAAAGATTTATCGAAACAACCCAGTGATGTACAATTTTTCTCAGACAAAATCCGACCGTCGTCAAGTCGACATAAATCAAAGATAACTTCAAATATCGAACGAATAAAATAGACAAGAAGGTTCTAAGACAAATACCCCATACAGGGGGAAAGTAAAAAAAATGTTTTGGCTCCCTTTTCATGTTGGAGACCTCCCCCACATAACATAACTAAATTTCAGATATCAGCTCATTCCGTTTGCAAGCTAGAGACTCATGCATACGGACGGATAGACGGACAGACAGCAGAGCGACATTATTGGGGCTCCGTGTTGCCCTTCGGGTGCGGAACCCTATTGCTGAGTCCCCCCCCCCGGGTTACAAATCCTGATTCCGATTCCGCTTGCAGCACAGATTACTTACATAGCTAATGTAAAGTGATGCACTCGTGGTGGAGTGTTTGTACTTGTGATTGATGAGTTGCTCCAGTGCGAGTAGAACGGCTGATGTAGTTACTAGTACATACAAGTGGAGGTAGCTCAGTCGTCGTTGGACGTCGGACGCCCAATCTGGAGACCTCGGCTCAAATCCTATCGAACGACCATACACCTGTGGGTTTTTCGGTATTTATGTAGGTACGTAGTATTTGTGGTATACTGACCACTTGCTTTCAGTGAAGAAGAATTGTGGGGTATACCTGCATGCCCTAGAAAGCGTGTATTTGTGCCTGAATAACGGTTAAGAGATTTCACGTTGGGATGTAAAAATAGTCGGTGAAAAAGGGTGTACTAGTGATTAATGTACTGTTGAGATGATTAATTTAAATAGGCGTTACCTTGCGGAAGTCCATCACTAAGTAAAGGATATATGAATATAATTTGCAATATTCCGCTAAACAATTCTTGCGTGCTATTCAAAATGCAGACTCGTGCACCGCCCGCCCGCCCGCATAAAAACATGCAACAAGCAAGCGATACAAGCAAAGCAATCTTAAATAACAAGCAAGAAAACTTATCGACACGTGTTTCGCCTCTGAACGAGGCATCCTCGGGATGTGTTGCTAGCCCGGCTTCTCCGCAGCAACTGATGTGTTGCTCGCCCAGCCGCTCCGCAGCAACTGATGTTGTTCGCCCGACAGCTCAGCAGCTAGCGACGAGCCGCCGACCAAAACTCGCCTTTTATACACCGGCCTGACTAGTTGTTTGGTGGGGAAAATGGGGAGACGAAAACATGCGTAACAGTGGGGTAGTGGTAAAGTTAGTTTGTTCGTTTAGTAAATCAGGTTATTCTTGTTTTCTTATCCTAAGCTGGCTGGCCTAACACGTGCCGTTCAGCTATTTCGGAACGCTGAGGTTCTAAATGTTCTGTCACTAATAGTACAAGTTCGTCAAAGGGTCTATTTTCCAGATGTTGAGGTGAACACAAATCGCACATTAAGGAATACTTTGCCCCTCCAACCAACGTTATTAACATCGGCACTTTTAGCTCCGGTTTTATTTCGTTTAACAAAATAAACTGCTTTACACGACGAATATAGGCCGGCCCCTATTTCGAAGTTTAATCGAACAATTCTAATTTACCGATTGACATAGTTAACATAGATAGTTATTCGCACGCGTTTTCAAAAAAATAATTCCACTCGTCGTCAATGGAACGTCAGTGAAACACGGGAGCTAATGGCTGACTGGTTTATTAATTGTATCCATCTACCGATATTTATAGTGTTGTATTATTATTATGGTAAGGTTTTAGTTATTATATTCACAATCTAGATGCTAAGATATCTTGTTGTACAGTTATTATTCTGCTTGAAGAGTGTTTAGAGTCATTAAGAATATTTTGTTAGTAGTTATATTGGTTTTGTGGGTAGCCAGGAATATAGTCACTTTGGACAGATATAAATACAGCTCCGCTGTACAGTCAAGTTAGTCTTGCTACGATTGTCAGTGTTGAAACTCTGTTAAAATATAACGTGAATATGGAAATCTCACTTTTATTTAATCGTACCTCCCGAGTGCTAATATTATAGTGTCGCTACCCTACAGTTTGCACTTCTACTTCCGGGTCACGTGCTTCACTAGGTCCAGTCACACAGACGGCACTGATAATGTGTTCATAATCTCATCGAAAGATCGACCTGTGCCTCCTCGCACAGTTAAAATTGTGAGTCCTACCCGTTTTTTAAATATAACGTGAATATGGAAATCTCCCTTTTATTTAATCGTACCTCCCGAGTGCTAATATTATAGTGTCGCTACCCTACAGTTTGCACTTCTACTTCCGGGTCACGTGCTTCACTAGGTCCAGTCACACAGACGGCACTGATAATGTGTTCATAATCTCATCGAAAGATCGACCTGTGCCTCCTCGCACAGTTAAAAATGTGAGTCCTATCCGTTTTTTAAATATTACGTGAATATGGAAATCTCACTTTTATTTAATCGTACCTCCCGAGTGCTAATATTATAGTGTCGCTACCCTACAGTTTGCACTTCTACTTCCGGGTCACGTGCTTCACTAGGTCCAGTCACACAGACGGCACTGATAATGTGTTCATAATCTCATCGAAAGATCGACCTGTGCCTCCTCGCAGAGTTAAAAATGTGAGTCCTATCCGTTTTTTAAATATAACGTGAATATGGAAATCTCACTTTTATTTAATCGTACCTCCCGAGTGCTAATATTATAGTGTCGCTACCCTACAGTTTGCACTTCTACTTCCGGGTCACGTGCTTCACTAGGTCCAGTCACACAGACGGCACTGATAATGTGTTCATAATCTCATCGAAAGATCGACCTGTGCCTCCTCGCACAGTTAAAAATGTGAGTCCTATCCGTTTTTTAAATATAACGTGAATATGGAAATCTCACTTTTATTTAATCGTACCTCCCGAGCTCTAATATTATAGTGTCGCTACCCTACAGTTTGCACTTCTACTTCCGGGTCACGTGCTTCACTAGGTCCAGTCACACAGACGGCACTGATAATGTGTTCATAATCTCATCGAAGATCGACCTGTGCCTCCTCGCACAGTTAAAAATGTGAGTCCTATCCGTTTTTTAAATATAACGTGAATATGGAAATCTCACTTTTATTTAATCGTACCTCCCGAACTCTAATATTATAGTGTCGCTACCCTACAGTTTGCACTTCTACTTCCGGGTCACGTGCTTCACTAGGTCCAGTCACACAGACGGCACTGATAATGTGTTCATAATCTCATCGAAAGATCGACCTGTGCCTCCTCGCAGAGTTAAAAATGTGAGTCCTATCCGTTTTTTAAATATAACGTGAATATGGAAATCTCACTTTTATTTAATCGTACCTCCCGAGTGCTAATATTATAGTGTCGCTACCCTACATTTTGCACTTCTACTTCCGGGTCATGTGCTTCACTAGGTCCAGTCACACAGACGGCACTGATAATGTGTTCATAATCTCATCGAAGATCGACCTGTGCCTCCTCGCACAGTTAAAAATGTGAGTCCTATCCGTTTTTTAAATATAACGTGAATATGGAAATCTCACTTTTATTTAAGGGGCCACCTTTTATTTTTCAACGGTTTTTGCTAAAACATCCTAAGCCAACTACTGATTTGATGAATATAAAACTTTAACACATGTTTTTTCAGACCTTTATCTTTCGATAGACATAGCCGTTACCTAATTGGACAAATTTCACTCGATAGCTTTTATTTTCGAAATAGACGCCTTTTTAAGGTGTGAATACGTTTTATGTCCAAGCGGCTTGAGTTTTATGTCTGAAATTACTGCTATAACACGAAAACATGGTTTATTATGTACAGACAGACCAAAAATGTCGTACATCAAATATTATTCAGTAAATAGACGAAATTAGTTTTGAGACTTACGTCCTTTAGTTCTGAGTCGAAGCACGCTCAAAGGTTGCACTCGATTTTAAACTTTATAAGCACTACGCGTCGAGATATATAGCAACGCTCGCCGTCAATTTGTCAGTATTGCTCGTTGCGTTGTCAGCGTCGGACCTATGACCGTTTTCTTATCACGCATGCGCACCTAGACACGGGACGAGAATACTATTTTACTTGCTCAGCGGAGAATACTAACCCATTCGTTAGTAACTAAGTATTACATATTCAAATACATACTGCGATATCATAAAAAAAATGGGAAACAAGAGGAACAAAATTTATGTTGTTAAAAGAAAGAGAGCTTATCAATTAAAAGATATGAGAGTTGCGAAGCGGTAAGTACCTACCTTCCCTTTCACTATGTTATAAAAAATGTAGCTCCTTTCTCAGGGTTCTGCACTCCAAATTTTTCAAAAGAACCCTCATACTCATGATCTGTCTGTCTAGTACGTCTTAGTAATTATCTTATTATCACATACAAGTACAATCTCTCTGCGATCACTGATATATCGTAAAAGTAGTAGGTACAAGTACCTATCTGCGATGAATAAAGCTACTGACTTGAAACATGCTTCAAATTCGCACTCACTCGGATTTTATCAGTATGTAAGAATATTATACAACGTTTGAATACACAAATATCATTATATACTACCTACAGGTAGGTACATTTTGATGCTATTTATATAGGTAATATTATTTCTTTCTTCAATATCATCATAAACTATGTACCTACTTAGATATAATATTCAACTAAAAATGTGATTATTTTCTTACAGATCGAGAAAAGATAATCAAAAAGATAGCTCAGATGATCTGAATGAAATTAGGTAAGTGATCTTTACGCGGGAGATTTCTTTGAGGTCAAAGGATGCGACACAGGTGGATGGCATCAGTCTTTACCGCGTAAATCTAACACTTACTGTACTGTAATAAGAGTTCATTCAGGGTACGCGTTACCGCCTGTTTCGAACGCGATCTCGAGCGAGCCTTATCAGTTCTCCCGTGTATTACGGCGCTGTCACGCTTATTGCTATGTAATAAGAACTACGGCGTGTTAAAAATGGAAAGTCATTTGGTACGAATTTTGTTGTCGATTGTAATATTGTTGATTTTTCATTAATTTAACATTCCAATAAGGGTCTAAAATAACATGACCTAAAAGAAATAAAAATAACAAAAAGGAAAATTTACAGTTCTGTCTAAACACTCTAAATATTTATTTTTGTTGTTTTTTCTAGGTATAACTCAGAATAATAAAGTATAACTAAAGCGAAGGTACGACGAACATCAAACTTTTCTGATGTCTGTCTAAGTCTCTGTATATATATTTCTTTCATCTCTATAAAATGTAAAAACTACTATGTATCGAATGTGGGTATTTCATTCAAGGTTTTACTACTTTTATTTCAGCATGCAACCTCCATCTGATGTACCGAGTGTGGACTGTGACACTCATTCCACTTTGACAGTAAATATGAATGTAAATAACACGTAAGTTCTATAAAATATTATTATTTTGATCAGTACGTGGCGGCAGGCCGCGCGCAGGGCCTGCTATAACCTAGGCGCTCTGCTTTGTGGCAGCGTCGCCACGCCGACACCGCACGCTTTGGATCCGCGACCGCGAGACGGTATGTATTAAAAATATCATCTTGCCTAGTAAATTTATGAAACAGAGGAAACGATAAATGCAACATCGAAGAACTAACTATACGGAACTCGAATTATAATATTTAGTCTATTTTTTCATCATAATTATATAAGTTTGCGGCTTGTAAGTGACTGAAATCCTGGTTAAATAAATATGTTTTACGAATTACAGGTTTAATTATACCACATTGCAAAATGCAAATGTAATGACCTCCACTTCCATGGATGTTGAGGAAGAAAGGTATGAATACGAAACTCGAATAATATTTTTTTTCATCGTAATAAAAGTTGTCGGCTTGTCAATGACTTAAACCCAGGTTAAATAAATATGTTTTACAACTTACAGGTCTAATTATACCACATTGCAAAATGCAAATGTAATGCCCTCCACTTCCATAGTTGTTGGCGAAGAAAGGTAAGAACAAAATTTATAAAAACTACGGCGAAGCATGCCAAAAACCAGATGTTGATCCCGAGGAACTAGAGCTTCTGAAAAACACGTTCCTGAGCAACTTAGAGAAAACTCAAGAGCAAAGGTCAAAAATCGAAAAAGAAACCATTCTTCAGAAACTACTGGGCCATCGTTAGTGCGTGCACTTCTCTATAAGCAAGATCTCAGCAATGTAAGATCAATAAGACACGGAGTTGCGAATGAAGTTAATGCACTCCATCAGCTGTCAATTCAACTGGGGATTGCCATAGAGAACTGCGGATTATTCATTGATGCTCAGATTCCGTACCTTGGAGCAACACTGGATGGACTGGTTGGAAATGATAAAGTCGTGGAAATAAAGTGCCCTTTGTCAGTATACAACCAGAATTTGAAAGATGTAGATGTCTTAAATAAATTACCATTTTTCAAAAAGAAAGACGATGCACTGGTATTGAACAAAAATCACGACAAGTATATTATTGTAATATTGTTATATGTATATATTATTGTATTATTGTAAGTAAGTAATCAAGTAAGTAATTTAACTTTTTGAATCTACATAGATCTAGTTACTATTTAACAGATTTCTTTTCAATTTCTTCATGTTTTATTTTTTCAGGTTCAAGGCCAGTTACATATAGCACAAAGAAAAAGATGCATTTTTGCTATATGGTCTGGCGAGAACAACCCTCTGCATGTAGAAATTATTGAAAGGGATGACGAGTTTTGGAATAAATGCATGGTTGAAAAACTTAAATCATTTTACATAACCCATATCTTACCAGAATTGGTAGATCCTAGGCATTCCAGAAATCTACCGCTTCGTGGTACCACCAACTTAAAACAAAATTCATCAGACCTGAGTGAAAATGAGAAGAAAAATAGTTCCAAAGTAATCAGTTCTGTTCTTACATTTCAACAAATGTAGAGCAGGCAAAATAATAAATTTAATGTCATGATTTGCAAGTGGACTTAAAAAGGATTTGTAGCGTCACCGTGGCTATTCAATCTAATGGACAGTTGTTTAAATGATTTAAAAGAGCGTGTATGTGGACTGAAGTTAGGGGAGTTACTTATCAAATGACTCTTATACGCCGATGACCAAGTTATCCTTGCTTCATAGACGGATGAGCTGCAAGAGATGGTAACAATTATGAATGATGATGCCTTTAAAAATAAAGGGATGAAAATTAACGTTAGTAAAACAAAGGTTTTTGTGCTAGAGAGGGATGAAGAGATTACTGAAAGTAATGCTCAGATTAGAGAAGAGGAAGTAGAACAGGTTAAAGAATTTGTGTATCTTGGTTGTCTATTTACGCGCAATGGAAAGTGTGACGGTGATATTGAAAGAAGAGTGAATGCGGAAGATAAAGTGAACGGAGCCCTGCACACGTTTATAGGCAGCCAAAATGTGACTGCAAAGGCAAAGAAACATATCCATACAAACTTGAATCTCCTATTTTACCCTTTTAGGGGTGAAATTTTGAAATATCCTTCCTTATTCCATTTTAAATGGAACCTTTATGCAAAGTTTCAGCTTTCAAGGGTTTGGGCGTTGATGGGTCAGTGAATGAGTGAGTGAGTCAGTCAGTCAGTACTTTTCTTTTTATATGCATAATAATAAAGATTGTAATAAGTATAATAATTATAAGTAGAACTTTTCTAATATTATAAAAACGTAATAAAAACCTGTATTTCAGCAAATAAATATGATCTTATTTCTTATTGTTACCATTTTTTCTAGTAAATAAAGTTATTATACTATCATTATTATGATTCTGACAAAAAAAATGATGAATGATTGATTCTTTTTATTTACACTGTAAGTAAAATTAAACTTTTTAGTTCAATGTTCACAGATCGTATAAATAGGATTAAATTATTTATAGCGAAATCTTTCACTCGAGAAACTCTAAAAATTATTTGAGTAAGACAGAAAAATCAATCGGAAACAAATTCTCAGATAACATTTTATTTGGGACGGGCCTAGAACCGAAATTTTTTGAAATTTTTTTTTCTGTTTGAGTTTTTATGTTACTATGCACTCTAATAAATTATTATTATTATTGTATACATTTTGTGTAAGCTTGTAACATTTACATAACGCCGAGGTGCGGCGCGGCGCCGCTACGCCACCCAAAGTTGATCGGCGCACAGTCGCCGCCGGCAAATACGAGTCGGCGCTCACGTCTACAAAATATAGTAGGTACTAATGTAGTAGTTATTTAAAGAAACGATAAAAACGGATATAGGTATTATTAATTATTATGTAAACAAATGCGACAATGGTAAAAAGTTTTAAATTTTCCTTATATTCTTTAAATGTATTTTTAAACTACCGTTTTGATCTTAATTATATATTTCCTTATAATATTTGATTAAAAAAATATGTAATGTCAAATTTTTTTAAAACATTAGTGCCTATTAACCCACTTTGCTGTGTTAATTAATTTTTTCCAATAGCTATGCAACATTTCGCACGCAAACGCCTCTAGCGGCGATTCGAGGTAACTAAAATCTGCTTGCGGGGAAGCGGGGAGGAAATCACGATTTCTGACGGGCCTGGGCCGGGCCTTAATCGTACCTCCCGAGCTCTAATATTATAGTGTCGCTACCCTACAGTTTGCATTTCTACTTCCGGGTCACGTGCTTCACTAGGTCCAGTCACACAGACGGCACTGATAATGTGTTCATAATCTCATCGAAAGATCGACCTGTGCCTCCTCGCACAGTTAAAAATGTGAGTCCTATCCATTTTTTAAATATAACGTGAATATGGAAATCTCACTTTGTAGTATTCATTGGTTCACGGCGGGATATTCGAAAATACAAACGACAAGGTTCAAAGTAAACTGAACATGTATATTGAACTTTAATCCAATACAATAAGCGTCTAGGACTAGTAAGAGGAAAGAAACAATGCGTCTCAGTAGGCGATTCGACAGAGTCTCCGTACTGGCCGATTTGTCTTACTTCGATTCAGAGTTAGATAGTATTTCAATTGCTTGAATGAAAGCTACGAATAATGTACATAGCCAGGGTCACAATTGTGGGACGAACAATCGATATCGCGATGTAGGATGCAGCCAGCGCCATCTAGTTTTCACATGTTGGTACTTCACTGGTGTCTGGTTCAACTATATATTACATACCCCCCCATTAAATTCGAAGGTGTCCCAACGAGAGTTAATTCTTCTTCGGTCTGCCACGTGGTCGCGGCGGTTGATTCTTTTGGTTAACCATTTTGCGTGGTCGACCTCGCTTTCTCAGTGGTTGCGCCGGTTCAGGTAGGTCTTGTTTGTGTCCTACGTAGGGCGTCAACGCTGAGGCGTGGTATAATCCAAGACTTAATTCCGGATTAGAAGGGCTCGCCACCTCATAGGAGGAAGGACCATGTTTTTTCTTCACTAAGTATGGTCCATCTCTACGTGGTGCAAACTTGGCGCTAATTCCTTTTGCAGCTTGGCTAAGTGGGTTTAGGGTTACTATGACCCTATCTCCTTCTGAATAATTGGGTCTTGTTTGTCGTTTTTGATCCACAATTTCCTTTCTTTTCTCTTCTTCCATTTCATGCACCTCTTTTGTCTTTTCAAAAATTGAGGCTAACTGCAGTAATTTTGGGGTAATTTCTGCTATAAAGTTCTCTGAGAGAACAATTTGGCGATAGTCGTGAAAGTTATCGTCCAGAGTTCTTAATTCTCTACCAAAAGTCATGAAGGCAGGAGTATAGGTTGTTGATTTGCATACAGCCGTATTCATAGCGAACCTAATACTTGGTAAGTGTTCTGGCCAATCACGATGATCTTCTCCAAGAATTATTGCTAACTGGGTTTTGAGGTCCCGATTTCTTCTTTCCACCGGGTTCGCCTCGGAGTGGTAGACTGGTGTAAGGCCGTGCTTGATTTTTAGGCAAAAAGTAACCTGCTGCATTATCGCACTGACAAATTGTGGCCCATTATCACTTATCACCCGTCTTGGGAAACCGTAGCGGAGGAAAATCTCATTGACCAAGACAAGTGCGCATCTCTTCGCTGTTGCCTCTTCTAAGGCGAACAATTCTACCCAACGGGAATTAATATCCTCTATGATAAAAATCCAGGTTTTGCCATCTTCAGAAACAGGCAATAGACCAAACAGGTCAAAGGATATAACCTCAAAACGTTGACTCAGAGGATGTGTTTGAAGTAATCCAGAGGGTTTTTTGTTCGAAGGTTTATATCTCTGGCATTCGACACAGTTTCTAACGTAACTCTCAATATATTTTCGCATACCAGTCCAATGGTAACGTCGAGATACCGCCTGATAGGTTTTTTCGACGCCATAGTGACCGGAAACCGCAGAGTCATGATAAATTTCCAAAACGTTAGCCCATTCGTGTTCTGGAACCAAGAGCTGAGCATCATCGGTGTCTGATGCAGAGCTGTGTCTGTATAAGAGTCCATTGTTCATCAAATGACCCTTATTACTCCAGTACAGGGCATCTTCTTCCTCATTCAGGTTTTCTAAAGCCTTGATAATTTTGGTTAACTTGCTGTCCTTTAACTGTTCAGCTCTTACTTCAGCGAGACTACGTGGAGGTAAATCTACAGTTACAATGCATATTCCGCATTCCTTCTCATTGTCCTCAGAACATGGTGGCCTTGATAAGGTGTCAGCAACAACGTTCGCCCTTCCCGGTATATATTTTGTGGTAATGTCATAGGCTTGTAGCCGGAGTCACAATTGTGGAACGAACAATCGATATCGCGATGTAGGATACAGCCAGCGCCATCTAGTTGTCACATGTTGGTACTTCACTGGTGTCCGGTTCAACTATATATTACAACTTTTATTTAATCGTACCTCCCGAGTGCTAATATTATAGTGTCGCTACCCTACAGTTTGCACTTCTACTTCCGGGTCACGTGCTTCACTAGGTCCAGTCACACAGACGGCACTGATAATGTGTTCATAATCTCATCGAAAGATCGACCTGTGCCTCCTCGCACAGTTAAAAATGTGAGTCCTATCCGTTTTTTAAATATTTGTTCTCAAAAATACATTGTAATATTACCATTACATACTGTAAAGACCTACTAGAAAATACTTCATCCTGGCGAGCTAATAAAAGTGTCCAGGAAATCTGAATAACTGTCCAGGAAATTCGTATGAAAATCCATTACATACCAATGTTCACAGAGTACATTTCACATGCTTTCTTTTTAAGGACTTTGGCAATCATAAGGTTTTAAGCGGCCAATTTACAAATAAAAATAAAATTAATTACAATTTCATGTCTAGAATGTAGAAATGTTGCTATATTTTATCTTACCTCATATCGTAAAATTTTCGGCTCGTTTTCTATTGATAACTTTAAATTTAACCTCAATGAGCGTATTCTCGTTGTTTTTTTCTTAGTTCTTAGCGTTCCTCTAGATGGCGTTGTCCATGAAGAAGGCTGCATGGCAGTAAAATACCTTTGCCCAGCTGGCAATAATAAAAAAATGTTGCGTAACATCGGAAATTTTTGTTGCTTTATATTTTAGTTGAAATAAATTACAAAATGAGTTTAGAAGAGGGCTCTGATATTAATTGTACTCCACTAATGCGTTGCTGAAGAAATCAATAACAATAAACATGACTAATGCCTCATTTTATTTTTGAAAAAAGCACTATATTTGCTTCGACCATTAATTAGCAATCCTGGCCTCGTATATAAAAATCCTCCCCCTTCAGGCTCGGACTTTTAACCTACTCGTCCAGGATTGCTTAATTCCTGGTCTTAGCAGTAATGTACAAATGATGTTAACTCACTCTAATTTTAATATACAATGCTTCCTTACACGTTTGTTCATCGCGCATTATGTTCGAATTTCAAACCCCGTCAACATCATGACCTAATTATGTGCGTACGCGTCCAATGAGCCCAATAACTTCATGTATCAACATAACGGGGCACCTCCCCATTACGCAAGTGTAGTGCGGGATTTTTTGACGGAACTAGATAGTGGTGACACTTTAATACTGGTGCAATACAATTGACAAACAAGTGCGCGTTTGTGTATTGAAAGAAATGGACTGCACTTCGATCAGCTCTTACTTGTAAATAAGTGGTATGTACATAACATTTTGTAAATTTTTATCAATCTAAATAAAATGATTCCATTATTTTATACGCCTAATGAAACTACATTTATTACGACGGTCCTAAGCCTGTAAGAGTATGAAGGGAAAATTGTACCGTATTCACTACCCGACGGACGTTTGACGAGTCACGTGATGTATCGTTTTCACTGCCCGAGGGACGTCTGACGAGTCACGTGTTCACTGCCCCACGGACGTCTGACGAGTCACGTGATGTACCGTGTTTACTGCCCGATGGACGTCTGACGAGTCACGTGATGTATCGTGTTCACTGCCCGATGGACGTCTGACGAGTCACGTAATGTATCGTGTTTACTGCCCGAGGGACGTCTGACGAGTCACGTGATGTACCGTGTTCACTGCCCGATGGACGTCTGACGAGTTACGTGATGTATCGTGTTTACTGCCCGAGGGACGTCTGAGGAGTCACGTGTTCACTGCCCCACGGACGTCTGACGAGTGACGTGATGTACCGTGTTCACTGCCCGATAGACGTCTGACGAGTCACGTGGTGTATCGTGTTCACTGCCCAAGGGACGTCTGAGGAGTCACGTGTTCACTGCCCCACGGACGTCTGACGAGTCACGTGATGTACCGTGTTCACTGCCCGATGGACGTCTGACGAGTCACGTGATGTATCGTGTTCACTGCCCGAGGGACGTCTGACGAGTCACGTGATGTACCGTGTTCACTACCCCACGGACGTCTGACGAGTCACGTGATGTACCGTGTTCACTGCCCGATGGACGTCTGACGAGTCACGTGATGTATCGTGTTCACTGCCCGATGGACGTCTGACGAGTCACGTGATGTATCGTGTTCACTGCCCGAGGGACGTCTGACGAGTCACGTGATGTACCGTGTTCACTACCCCACGGACGTCTGACGAGTCACGTGATGTACCGTGTTCACTGCCCGATGGACGTCTGATGAGTCACGTGATGTATCGTGTTCACTGCCCGAGGGACGTCTGACGAGTCACGTGATGTACCGTGTTCACTACCCCACGGACGTCTGACGAGTCACGTGATGTATCGCGTTCACTGCCCGATGGACGTCTGACGAGTCACGTGATGTATCGTGTTCACTGCCCGAGGGACGTTTGAGGAGTCACGTGTTCACTGCCCCACGGACGTCTGACGAGTCACGTGATGTACCGTGTTCACTGCCCGATGGACGTCTGACGAGTCACGTGATGTACGTTTTTTACCGCGGCGGCGCAATGAGCACAAGCAGCAAAGGTGACTGAACGCGCCTAGAAATTTTGTATTTACAAAGTGGCGTAAAGTGCGGATTTAAAGAAGGAATAGCTTTTTATTTACAATTTCTTTTTTCTTTCCTTTTTTCATTTTGACTAGGGGTCCAAAAATAGCCCTGTACCCACACAGGATTAGTTTTCTAAGTGGGCTTGGATGGCCACCTCTGAAACTGTTGGGGACAGCGAAAAATGATCAAAGGAGACTCGTGGCCGATTTTCATAAAAACCAAAACGGAATCATTGGATTGTTGAAAAATAATTTCCCTTACCAGGAATCTAACTCGTTAAAAACAAAAACTTCTCACTGTACATTACTGCACCATCCGATTATAAGGATCAAATTCTGAGAACATACGGCAAACTAAAGAAAACGTGTACTGGTAAGTTTTCAGAATTTATGTGCATAGTACATGTACCTACATATGTGTTACCTAGTTTTTACTGGATACTGAATATTTATTTACTGAAAATAGTTAGTAATACAAAAACCTTAATTAGACCTAACCAAGGGGTTAGTAAAATATAATACAATTACCAACATGTACGTTGCACATATTATTGCGAATGTAACTGCTGTGATACTAGAGTTCTCCGTAACAATTATTAGTTCCTTTCTTCACTGTTAAAATAAATTCAAATAAAGCCTTTGTTTTGACAATGAGCTCCTTTATTATTCAGTACATAGCATATATTGGTCCATACTTACCACCTGGTATACCTTAGGAAAAAATGTTATTACCCGTCCAACACAAAAAGGCCAATGTCAAATACTTTATTAACTTTTGATAGAGGCGATTATTGGTTAGCTAATTGACCTATTTGTCTAGGATGCGTCATACTAATAATTACGCGCAAAACTGTAGTTCGGAGGATTTTTAGCTAATACTGAAATATTTTGTAGGGGAAAAAATACTGGATTTAAGTATAAAACCTTTATATTTCTATTCCCTATTTTATTTTTTAAAAAATCAAGTTGATCTCTTAAACGCGTTCTTGAAACAAACGTTAGAAAACCAAAAAAGAGGGTGAAAAACATATTTTTTTGACAAAAATATAAATTTTAGTACATTGTTTATAAGTAGATCCCCTAGATAAAAGATCAATAAATCAAATATATTGTTTCCAATATTAAGACAGTCCTCTACTTCGTCAAAAGAACCCTCGAAAATCTAGCTTTTTTCATATTCTAAGGTCAGAACATGAATGCCTAAAAAAGCGTGTATTTATGCCCGAAGTACGGCAACAATGCTCACCTCCTATCACGTTAGGACATTAAAGTGCCGAAGAAATTAGCTCAGCCAGTTCACTTTCGGCAACATGTCTGTCTCCTCTTTGGGAATATAAATGATTATGTTGAATTACGTTTATATTTTTGATTTTGTTTATTTAAACATACTAAGACAAAACTCGTGACATTAGCATGACTCGACGACTCCATTAATTATATTAACGGTTTTCGGATTTACTCAAATCCGTCTGGAAAGACAGCTCTATGTGAGATAAAGCTCTGTATAGAAACTTCATGAGGAAGTCTCCCTTGAATTGTAGGAGAAGTTTTAATTCTGTTTATTAAAGCTAGAAGTACGGGAAATCGTATTATTTTATGGTAAAACATTATATTTACCAGGCGATGACAAGAAAAGTACTACGAGTAATCGGTTTTTAAAACACACGACATATTATAATCGTAAATTATTATGATTAATACTTGCGATTGTCGGCACTTGGTTGGACGTATTATAAATTATTACTTTTCCCGGAAATCACCGGGTTATTCTTGGGTTTACTTTAGATAGCAAATGCACAGACTCATGGTAAAGCCGAAAGGTGCCACAAAGAGCGAAGCGAGGAGGAGAGTGTTACGTTGTTTGTGATAATTTATACGGGAGTCCAGCAAGGCGACCCTTGTGGTTCTTAAAAAAACATTCTACATAACCCCTGTTATCCCAATTTTATTCGTCAAATTATTTTTTTGTTAGGAATGACAGGGGTTGCTTCGCTCTGCTCCACTTCGCTCAACTTCTAAATTTATGATTACAAGCAAACTATCACGATTTTCCTTCCTTCACTCGTCGTCGCACCTATTTTGAATCCTAGCCTTAGTATCTTTTTTTATTACTAAAATACACTTTTTCCAAACATCACTAATCTGTGTGCTAAATTTAACTGGTGAAAGCTTGTAAAACAACATAAAACGTTACAACTTACGTCGCGTGTAAGTCGGTTGTACTTGAGTTGGTTCTATCAAGTGTTGAATGTGACTTGCATGTCACAGTCCCCACTCGGCAACACATGTGACACCCCCTTGAGGATTCGTGGGGATAATAATTATTTATTTTATAATAAATACATTTTACATGTCCAAATTCTGCTCAAACACGGTCTCATTTTTGATTCATGCCGCGCGAATATAAGTAACGAACTTTTCAAGGGTCAACAATGCGACAGGGAAGGATTCAAAACAAATTATTGAACCAAAAAAAAGTTACCTACTTAGTTATAAAAACAAAAACTTGTCGAACATCGTCCAATTTTTTTTTAAGCATTAGGTGTTATTCGTAGAGGCCATTTTTGAAAAAATATAGGTGGGTAAAATTTTCACCTCAACATAATTTTTTCCCAAGATTTTTGTACAGCGCTGTCACTACACTAAGCTACGAACGGTGAGCGGAAGGCGCGTAGCCGCGTAGCGCGTGCGACGCATGGTGTCTACAAACGTACCGCGTAGCCGCGTAGTGCGAACGGCGCATGGTGTCTACAAACGCAATTGTTTTTAGGATAACTTTGTATAGCCGTATCTTAATATTTCAGTACTGGGTGATACTTAAAGAAAAAACATTGATTTCATTATTTCCAGTAAAGATTAAAATAAATAAATTTGGACGATGTTCAAAAAGTCAACCTGTATAAATATAAACATAAATATTTTCATTTATTTCCATCAACCAAACCATTTTTGTCGTTCACTGCAATTCATCTAATAAATTGTATCTGAGTTCTGACAGAAGTCCTCGTGGGAGATACAGGATGTACAGAACTGTCTGCACATGATTTACATTCATCAAACGAGGAGAAAATGTGTGTTGAAACCTCATTTCAAAAATTGTTTCTATCGAGTGAAGGTTTTTCAATAATGATTCTGTTTTTATTAATTTGCGACTAATTTCATCTCTTAGACATCTTCTGGCTTGTTAAAATATGAACGGTCAAAATTGATAAGCATTAACAATAATTATGAAGGTAAGTAGATATAACAATAAAAATTGTTGAGGGTAAATGAGTATAACATTTACCATCTTTTGTAAACCATGTTTGAAACAAATAAATATTTCTATTCTTTTCTATTCATAACATCTGATATAAACATTTACAGATTTTTTATTATTTATCACACTAACTGTTGTAATAGAGTTCTGTCATTGTTATTTAAGCTTATTATAATCTTAGGTAAAACAAAAGGAAGATACGGTACTCTGTTTCTTGCGCGCGGCCCTTTAAATATAGGCCCAATGGGCCTGCTTTGTGTAGCTTTCGGAGCTTGTCGCTCTCAATGACGTTTGGTGGCGCATATTGTTTAAAAAAAGGTCAATTTTTCAGTTAACAATATAAGAACGTACCGCATCTACCTTTTGTTACATCGATGAATATAATCATAGTTTCATGCCAATAGCTTATGATTATTTACCAATCGAATTCTGCAATTTTATTGACAATCCTTTTATTTAATATGACCAAAAAACATAATTAACATTACTCCAAGTTCCAAGAAAATTACGATCCATAATGACGCGCCATACAAAAGCACCAACGCAGGGTTTCCGTTCGTGAAGAAACCTTAAAAACTATCATTAAGAAATCGCTTCCCACATAAAACACATTAGAAACTGCTGTATTTCGGTATAAACGACAAAAAATGTCCGCATTATGCAAAGAACGGCCGCGGAGAGGACGGAAAGTGGCGGAAAAACAACTTTCCCTATCTCCAGTGCGATCCCTTCAGGGACCAATAAGCTCCCGCCCGCCTTCAGCCGGCCTCTTAAATATATTCAGGAGCGTATTGTTCACCGGCTTATCTCTCGCACCGAACGAGGTAACACTTTCTGGGAACAAGGATTCGTCAATACCCAAATATTTATACGAATGGACGTGTTGTAAATAAAACAAACCCGTATGTGTATATTTTTTATAACAGTTAAAACTAAACATTGTTTACAATCGGAAGTATCTACTTAATTTGGTAATTTAAAGCAACATACCAGGTGTAGCGGGACAGTTATCTTTAAATGAAACTACTTAATCAACGATCATACTGAACGACTTTCCCAAAGAAACAGTTCCAATATATCCGAACGCTCGTACAAAAAAAGTTTCTTTGAAAAGTTTTTTCAGTACGATCAGTACCTACATATGATGCGGTTTTATTTAAAGATATTTATTAATTTACACCCGGTGTTACCACTGGTTTCTTCTAGATTCGTGTAACTCGAAACGGGTATTAGTATTGTATTGACGTCAAAACCACAACTTTTTGAGTCTGTCTGTATGTAAGAAGAAGAAGAAGAAGAAAAAGAAGAAAAACGTTTATTAATATATACAGTACATGAAACATGTAATGATTTGGAACCGCGGCCAAAGGCTAGTATTTGTTTAACTCCGCGAATAGGTTTCCTTGCGAAAGTACCATTAGTGGGTTATACAGTTTAATTATAAGATCGGAGTCTATTTCGACCCGGTATTTACCTACTTTGTAGGTGGTTGATCATGGTTTTGACACTTCATTACGTTCATGTGGTGAACATCAATATGATGGTCAGCCGAGTTTCTACACAAATGATCACTTTGAACACTGCCAAATACACCATGCCATCCAACACGAGTGGGATTTCGTTCATAGAAGGGAAAAAATATTGAAATGGATTTCTTAGGGCCCGCAAAAATTTTAATATTGTTAGTATTAAAAAAAATCTAGAAGACGTAGTCGCGGGGAAGGCAGGTTATTAATATATTTAAATTCATCAGAGTTCTGATGAATTTAAAGACCCAGGTTAAATGATAAAATATTTTGTTTCATTGAATATGTACCACCCCAGTCTTAGCTCCCGCGATAGTACGTACATTCAAAAAGCGCCCCGGTTAAATTTATCACTGTTTTTGCTAAATTAAAATCATTATTACCGTTAAGGGTCAGCCTGCAGTATTAGTTGCTAAAAAAGTAGGTAACTATACTGTGTTAAAACAATTAATTTGTGTTCGTTTTGTGAATGTAATTGAACAATTACGTACGGTGAACACAATCATGCGGCTTTACTTATCTACTGTTTTACAATAAACATCAAGGCCACTCTGGTTTCGACCACCTTAATGTACAGTAACTACGCTTCAAAACTAAACCGGATCACCACGTCACACATCTTTATGTACAGTCAACAAAAGAGAAAACTAACCAGAACCAGCGCAAACACTTTGCTCCTAAGACCCACCGACGAGATGACGAATACTCGGTCAATGCATACAACTACATATACGCGGACTATTCATGAAGTGGTGTTGCATTACAGGAGCATCAACGAGCGGCAGAAACTGAGATAGAACTAGTGATTTCCCCAAGTACGCCTGGAGCACCCGTTAGATCAAGACCAAGGACAGTTCGACCAAGACTCAGCTAACTGAAAAAACATTTTACTTTAATTGGTAGAGTACGCTTCAGCCTGGCTGCAACTTGTCAGCAAGGTCATGACGAAACCTTGTCTATCTTGTTTTAGCATGCCGTCATGACAAACCGTACCGGGAGAGAAGCCCTGGACAGAATAATCAACACCGCACCACCTTTCACACGCCCACTTTTTGGGCGAGCGCACTTCATCTCGAGTCTAATTGGCACTTTTCATCTGGCGTGGTACTGGGCAAGCTTAAACGACCATTGTACGTATAAAAATTGTCGCGTGGTTAGGCATTATATTTATTTATGGTCTATTTTGTTTATTTAACAACTTATTTATTAATTGCATTATCAGATCACACTGATATTATAAATGCGAAAGTTTGTGTGTATGTTTGTTACTCTTTCACGCTGAAACGGCTAATTTAGAATGGATATCGCTTATAGCCTAACTTAACACATAGGCTACTTTTTATCCCAGACAAAACATGTCATTAAACCGAATAACACGTGGGCGGAGCCGCGGACAAAAGCTAGTGTAAAATAATATTCTTATTCCTATAAGTCTTCATTATATGCATATGTACCTATAACTAGCCAATTAAATAATTTTTTTAAATATATTTCCCGTCTTATATTTTGTTTCATCATATAACATTGTTTTTATAAAGATTAGATATGACCTGTAAAACGTTATACTTTATGTATCTATTTTACAAAATAAGCATTTTGAATCTTTTTGAATCGCTCAACAAAAGTTAAATCAAATCAAATCAAATCAAAATATTTATTTTTGCAAAATAGATACATTAAGTATACTTTCTACAAGTCAAAGTTAATTTACACAATATAATATGTCTTTAGAATATAAAAAAAATATATAATAATACGGGAAATAAAATATACAATATTGTTAAGGCCAAAAACATGGACTTAATGACTCAATATTGAATTACATTACGAGTATTCTTAGATGAGGGACACTTCTAGCAAAGACATTAATACCTTCTTCTTTTTTAAATTCGATTCTCTGATTAGAAATTGTGTTTGTGTGAGCTCTGTTTTCGCTTCAACTTTCTTTGAGCTACCTTGTACTTATTCCTCATATCATGTGTCACGCGTCTGTGTCTTAAGATCTAGTGTCTTGAGTTTGTTATCTCTTTTGCTAACCATTTCACAGCCCAATTACCCTATTTTATGTATGATACAAACGCGACACTGAAATACGAAAAAGTGACAATCACCACGCAGTCAATCTTGGTGAAACATTTTTTTTTTTATAATAGCGATATAGTTTTATTACACCTTAGACTCGCTTTGCTTCTTATGAGAAAAGTTCGACTTTTCGGTCAAACTTAAGATTGAACTTTATGAGTGACCAATATCAGGCCCATGAGTGACCTACATCAGGCCCGTGCAAAGTCTTATTCTAGCATTATGAAATTTGGCACGTCGTTGTAGGGAGCATTTTTTATGATATAATATATTCCAAGTTTAGTCCGCGCGGTGATGGTCACTTTTACGCATTTCCGTTTCTTCAGTGTCCTAGAAACACGATAATTAGCTGCTGTATTGTTCAGTTCACTTGAAGCACAGTTCCTCTTGAATGAGCTGCATCATCAGGAGGTGACAGTTGCGCCGGTTCACCTTCCCGGAGTGGGTAAGGGGGACGGAGGGGACGAAGGCGATGCCACCGTGGAGACGCTTGTACGAGCCGAGTTTAGCTGGAGGAAAAATAATAACAATGAGAAAGATGTTATACGCAGTATAGGTACATAATATACACTTCCATCCATCCATCTATCAGCCTGTTTCGTCCACTGTTGGACATAGGTCTTTCCAGGATTTTGCCACTCTTGGTGGTCTTCCTGGAAGAAATGCCCATACTCACACACGCTGGGCAGGCGAGTTGGTGAGCGCGGTGCCGATACCTTTGCACCAGTGATGCCGCTGCCCGTCAACAGTCTGTTTTATACAACGTGAAATTCAAGTCATTTTGTTAACGAAAACTGGCGATAGTACTCGTCCATATGAACAACTTTTATTACCGGGACCGCGACTTGAACAGCTGTCAAAAAACAGCTGCTCCCGGTTTTATTTATAATATTAGTTTTATCGCTCTAATATAGATTATTTTAAGTGTTTTCTTTCTATTCAAGTGATAAAATACCTTGGAGTTATTAAATATCATATAGTTGTTTGTGAAATGATATATTTTTTTTGACCAAAAATTCTAACGGTTTGACGGTGAACAAAGGAATTTATGGCGAGTATCGTTTTTTTATGCTTTTGTGTCCTTATCTTAGTCGATAAAAAGAAATACTAGCAAGATTTACAAGCATATCACTCTTTTAGAATTAAATTTGGTAATAAAAATACAAATTTTATATGTAATTTTAATTTTTATTGCTAGAGTTAACCTCTAAAGTAGTTGGTAAAATACTTTTGTACCTGTACCTACTGTGAAATCTCTTATTATATTTAGTTAAAAGCACTGAGTAATCTCTATTAATACCGTTACCTTCCTTTCTCCTACTGTATATTTCTTATCACAATCTTCCTTTTGTGTTTTTACTTTGATTTTTACAACCATTCTTTTATTTTTACAATATTTCAACTTTCAGTGCATTAATATTGAAATTAGGAGATTATTTTGCAATTAAATTCATTAGTTAGAGACCTACACTTAACATACACAACTTCTTACACATCTCACTCTGTGAGAAACATCCAGTATCACACACAAGTATTAGTTTAGCTCGCTGTGCTTGACAAACAGTGGAAGCAACAGTAGAACGCTTGACTAAACTACTTGTTCAGATCACATCACCAACAAAACCAAGCACCTGACCTACACATTGCAAGCATAACACAACTCTGAGTTCAGTGCTCCCATAATTCCTGGCTTTGTTGTGGAAATACTACTGTCCTTCCCCATGTCATTTCAGATCAATCCATCAAAATGATGACTCGGAGCAAACTGAATAAGGTACAAAACCATGAATTAGAGCTCAAGTTAGCGACCACCCTTGGGGACCTCAAGACTGCTAGAGAGCTTAATGCCCAGCTTCTCCAAGAGCGAAAAAACAGTGAAAAAGAAATTGAAAAGGTGAACACTCAAAACATTCTTTTAAAACGTGAGTTGCTTGTTATCAACAGAGAGCGTGCAATATTCCATACTGAGCAAGATTCATTGCACAAAAAAATCAATTCTTACAATGAATGCATCCAAACACATGAAGCTGCATTACAAAAGATCCATGACCTTGAATGGCTGCTTGCTAAGACACAAAATGAACTGCAACAAGTGAAGATGGTACGAGAAAACCATGAAACAGAGCAAGCTCTGCAAAAATCCATGGTGCTGTATGATGAATTAGTAAGCTGCAATGAAACTCATGCTTCATTACAAAATATTGATTTAATTAATTTGTCTGTAACGTGCCAATTGAGCGAAATCACCAAATTGAGATTGGAACTAGAGATCATGCAACAAAAATATCATGCTGCAAGAAATGAGCACTCGGAAAAAGATGAAACCTTTGGAGAAATCTTGAAAATTGCTGAATCCATGGGTGAAATTATAAATAGCAATGATGTAAAACTACAGTTGCTTGTAGAAACGACACGGCCTCCAGAGAAAGCCAGCTGCATACATCGTGGCTGCGCACTCTATGGGCCACCTGCAACTCCAGCTTATGTGGACACTCAGCCTATACTGACTTCTCAGGATGTACGTGCATCTATAAGCCCCTTACCATCTCAGATTCACCGACCTTCAATGGGCCCCATCTCCGAGATCTCAACTAGTATAGGCCCTTCATCGCTGCTTTGCCCCAGTGCCACTCTGAATCCCACAAAGTCACCAAACCCTTTGACAAACATGGTGGGGAAATCACCGGCTATGGATCTCCCAACATCTTTGGGTGACCAATTAACACACAGTGCAATTGCTATCCCTGAACAACTGCTGACATCCACTGTACCAAGGCACAACTCTGTCACTGGCCTGACAGTGCTCCAGTCTGAGTCCAGAGGTAAGGACTCTCAGCGTCGCCGCTTGTTACTGCCGGCACTTCCCAAAACGCCGTTCTCCACACCTAAGTCCAAGAGAAAGGCCACCAGTCGAAGGCAACGTCACCGTTCTGCTGGCCTTCGTCGGGAGACCAATAATGCCCCTGTCCCGGAACCATCATCCACTCCTGCAGTGGAACCCGCGTCAGAACTTGCTCCTACGGCTGGCGCGCTGCCAACGCTGAAGTCCCCCTGTCAGCCCTCTGAGCTATCGGCGGTCGACGCGTCAACAATTAAAATTTCTGCATCGCAAGTACATAATACTGTTGTATTTACAGACACAATTGGCAAAATCTTAGGGCCCTTATTAGGAAATGAACTTTTGCAAAAAGTGGTCAATATTTGCATGCCAGGTGCAACTTTTATACAAATTGTAGAATGTTTGCTAAAAATGGACTATACTAAAAATACTGCAATTGTCCTGTTAATAGGAAATAGTATTGGTGTAAGTGAAAGAGACCTCATAAAATATCTTGAATTAATGTTAAAGCTTAGTGTTCGAAAAATAATACTTTGTGAATTCCCTTATTCAAAACTACTTACAGGGTCACAAAAAACTAATTTATATAATTTGAATATGTGCATCCACAATTTTTCAGTTGGTCACAGTGACAAATTACAATATTTTGATACGAATACGTATATTCGTGATTTTGTTTTGACGGAAGATACTTTTTACCTTGCAAATTATTATAAAAACAATTAGCTACTAAGTTAGCATGCATTCTACCCTGTATTGAACCTGTTACAATGTGTGTAACAGGAAATTTTTCAATACCAGTCATTATTGATGGTATTTGTAATAATAATAATTCTTTTCACAGTTTTGTCCCTATTGACATGGTTAGTACAAGTACTAACTAAATTGTAACAAATTCTTTTTAGATTTAAAGACAACGGGAAAGCCAACTGTATGTAAGCTAGTACACCAAAATATACAAGGTGGCTTCCTCGGCAAAATACTTTCAATAGAGTTGTTCCTAGAGGAATCGAAAACAGATGTTTTGTGTATAACTGAACACCATTTACTTGAATATAATATGCGGTTTAATGTTAATAATTTTCGTGTTCTTAGCTGCTACAACAGATTAACAATACAAAAAGGTGGCTCCATGATTCTTGTTAAAAATAATGTAATGGCAAAGGAAAGAAAAGACATTGTAAAACTTTCTGTAGAACATCAGGTAGAATTAGCTTGCATAGAAATGAGTAAATATGTAATTATTTGTGTCTACCGACCCTCGGGGCAAGATTACAATATTTTTGAAAAAACAATGGAAGAAGTACTAAAATTATTATTTGATACGAAGAAAAAAATTATCGTCAGTGGAGATTTTAACGTAAATATACTAGAAATGTCGGTTATCTCCACGAAATTAATACAGTTATTCAAATCATTTAATTTGTCTAATGTGTTCTTTGAACCAACTAGAATTACCCAAAATACAGCAACAACATATTCTGTGATTGTGACTACTCAGACAATAAAGTTATTAACCGCTTGCAGTCTGATCACAGTGGCCAAACTGTAACTTTCATACAAAGTGTGAAACAGTTGCCCAAAAAAGCCTTTTACAGGCCTGTTACAACTCACAGACTAGAATGTTTTCAAGCAAACTTAGAACTTAAATTACCACATTTTAATCTTCTCCAAGATGATCCAAATGCTCTCTTTGCAGACCTGTTTAACATAGTTTCCAAAGAATTTGAAAATACGTTTACATTGCGGAAAGTTTTTAATAGTAATAAAATCACTTTTAGTGACTGGGCAACGCCAGGTATTTACAAAAGTAGAAATCATTTATACGACTTGTACGACATAAAATCCTACAATAATAATACTGAATTTATTTAACATTTGAAAATGTACTCGCGTACTTTCAAATTAGTGTGTTTAAAAACAAAAAGTATATTTCTGAATAAAAAACTTAAAATGGCCGATAACAAAGTAAAAGCAGTATGGAATATCATAAATACTGAAACTGGGAAGAGTAACAAACGGAACAATGAACTAAAATTGAATATTAACAATGAAGTTTTTACAGGAGATAAAGAAGTTGCGAGGGACTTTGAACAATTCTTTACTGACATTCCTTCCTGGACAACTAAAGGCTTAAATTCAAGTCCAAGACTTGCACAGGATCTTTTGAGTGATCACGTGCCTCAGTGCCATTCTGTATTTGCTTTTAAGCATATTAATTCACAAACTGTCATTAAAGCATTTAAATCTCTTAATTAAAAAAAAACCGAGGACTTATGGGGCCTATCTGTTAAAGTTGTAAGCTGTATTGATTTAATAGCTCTATATTTAGCTTTAATCTTTAATAAATGTGTAGATGATAGTGTCTTTCCTGATTTAATGAAGTTGAATAAATTGATCCCTCTTTTTAAATCAGGCGACAATGAAGACCCTTCCAACTATAGACCTGTCTCAGTTTTACCAGTATTTGGTAAGATTTTCGAAAAAAATGTTTTAATCAATTATTATCTCATTTTAACTTAAATTAGTTGTTTCACAGTGAACAATATGGATTCACTAAAGGGAGGTCAACCATTGATGCAGGAGTTGCTCAAGTCAAGCACATATTTGACGCTTGGGAAGCAAAGCAGGATGCGTTCGGTGTATTTTGTGACCTCTCAAAAGCTTTTGATTGCGTTAATCATGAAACACTTTTATGTAAATTAGATCACTATGGAGTTAAGGGTAAATTTTTGGCGTTATTTAAGTCATACCTTAGTGACAAGATTCAAAAGGTAGACATTAATGGAGTAAAGTCATCTGGAGCATTAGTCAAAATGGGTGTTCCGCAGGGCTCCATATTGGGGCCCCTATTGTTTTTAATATACATTAATGACCTTCCTTACTTAGTTAGAGACTTATCTGAGATAGTTCTATTCGCAGATGACACGTCACTTATTTTTAAAGTGAATCGACATAATGATATTCTTGTTGACGCGAATTCAACTCTCTCTCTGATTCTTGATTGGTTCACTGCAAATAATTTAGTTCTTAATGAAAAAAAAACGAAATGTATAAAGTTTACTTTACCAAATGTAATTCAAGTAGATGTCAGTTTATTTTTTGCAGGGGTCCAAGCTGGAGTTAGTTAACGAATTTAATTTTTTGGGTATTACTATAGACTCTCGTCTTCAGTGGGGTCCCCACATAGAAGCTCTCTGTGGTAGAATTAGTTCAGCCGCTTACGCCGTTAGACGCATAAGGCAGATTACTGATGAAGATACTGCTAGATTAGTATATTTCAGTTATTTTCACAGCATTATGTCATATGGCATAATGTTGTGGGGTAGAGCCGCGGATATAGAAGCAGTCTTTGTCTTGCAAAAGAGAGCAATTCGGTCTATTTATAACATGAAGTATCGAGATTCATTGAGAGAAAAGTTTAAGGAAATTAATATATTTACGGTCCCATGTGAATTTATTTATCAAGTTATTAGATATGTCAGAAAAAATATTGATAATTTCCCGAGGCTTGGTGTGGACCACTCTGTTGAAACCAGAAACAAACATAAACTAGCTTTTCCAAAATTCAGACTTGCCAAGGTAGGTACCTCTTTTGTAGGACATGGTATAAGATTTTACAATAAACTTCCAAAGGAGGTCCTTAGTTTCCTGAAAATAAGTTTAAATTATACATTAAAAAGGGACTACTTAAAAAAGCTTACTATAAAATCAATGATTATCTGGACGATAATAAAGCATGGTGTAATAAATAATAATAATCTTTATCAAAATTGTGAGTCATAATTAGCAAATTTTAATACGAAATGTTTGATTCCTCTAAAGGCTAATCTTAAGCCCTTTATAGTTTACTAATATGTAAACTGACTTTGCTGTAAAAGGTAATAGACAATGTAAGACGGATTGACTAAGATCAATTTTTTTTTCTCTTGGACATAATTCCTATGGTTTTATATTTGCCTTTACTTAAGTAGGTATAAGAAAATTGTATAGATTAAGGTTATGTTACAAATGAAAAAAATTCATGTTTGCTAAGTTTCTTGCCCTTCTTCTTAGCAATACTAATCGAATGGTGCGGATGGTTAGGCATTATGTATATATAATATTTTTATTCCTATATTTCTTTACTTTATGCAGGTTTATAACTTTATTACATTTTCGTAGCCCAGCCTCAATATTTTTTGGATGTATTTCCCTTATTTATTTATCAACTTGTTTGTTCTTTGCATCATTTATATATAATATTTTTATTTCTAGATTTTTCTACTTTATGTATGTGTATAAATTAATTTTTGTAGCCCAACTTAAATATTTTTTGTATGTATTTCCCTTATTAGTATATTCATATTATTTTTTTATTCTAAAGATATTTATTGTAAAGATTAACTTTAACTTGTAGAAAGTATACTTTATGTATCTATTTTACAAAATAAATATTTTGATTTTGATTTGATTATGAAGCCAACTCTGAAATCGTGAAAAAAAAATCAGTTGTTTCATACATAGTAGGTATTTAACTTTTCTATGAAACAGCTGATATTTTTTTCACGATTTCAGGGTTGGCTCCATAGTAAAAGTTGTTCATATGGACGAGTACTATCACCAGTTTTCGATAGCAAAATTACTTGAATTTTACGTTGTATAAGCCCTGGCAATTGGGGATGGATATACCGCCATCTATCGGTCCCAGGCAATGGTGGGCCGCCTGGTTTTGCCTGAGAGCTGTTCTTACTCTCTCCCGAATAACTTTGGGAGGATTTGCGAGTAAGATGGTGGTACCTCCACAGTCGAGCCCGGCATTAGCTCTACCACCTATAGAGTGTATAGACACTTATTACATAAAAATACAACAAATAGAAACTTGCCTCATTTATATTTAACAAAATAATATACACGTACGGATATGAAGTGAACAGAAAAACTAGAGCTAAGAAGAAGGACCAGAAACTTAGCCTGTACATGTCTCTCATAGGCATCAGAGAAACAAACTTTCATGATTTGATAGATACACCAAAATGAACACTGGTTACTCCGTAAGTAATCAGACCCATGTTAAAGTTAATTGTTTTTTTGTGAATTCCGAAGATATTTTAGGTATAGGTACTTGGTACGTAACTGAGAGTTCTACTACCTATAGTTATCAACTGAGCTACCGCGCTGTTGTGGGTGAGACCAAATATTTAATTTGAAATTCCGCAATAAGATTCTTTGTTATCTGTAACTTCTTAATCACCGTGTCTCTAGTATGAATATGGCTGTTCCAATTAACGTTACCTCAAATAACAATAATAAAACCGGTCAAGTGCAAACATGACTCACGCCCTGGGGGTTCCGTACTATTCAAACATTGACCTCTCGTCAATGCATTCAAAGCAAAAATTTAACAAATATTACAAACTTATGATATGTAAGATGATCTATAAAATGTATGCAACAAAACTACAAAATTAAGTTGGTCGAGTATTCGGCTACGTTACCGTAAATCTATATCATAAATCGGTGTTTTAAGTACATATATTTGTTGAAAGCAGTATACCTATATATACATACCTGTGGAACATAATATACAAATTTCGATAGTGTCTGATTGAGATAGTGTCTGAGATGGCTGCCATTTCTTTATTTTTAAATAATAAAAACGAAATATTATGTCTACTCCATTGATTATAAACAATAAAAAAATATTGTTTCCTTTTCCACGTATGGGACCCTCATACAAGAAAAAGGGGTTGAAGGTGTTCAAAAATAATGTATTTATTTGTTTAATTCTATATTCGGTTTCTGGTATCCACACATAATATGAAAATTTCAGAATTGTAACTGATTCTACGAGCTAGAGACCCGTGACATACGGACAGATGGTCAATAGTAGAGTGATATTAATAGGTCTCCATTTTGATCTAAAAGAGGTAATAACGAATTAAGTATATTGCTGAATCCAATTGAAAGGAGTGGTGTCATGAAAGTTGGTATCGGCCGCCTTTTGGTCACCACCTTCATGACAAAGCCATGGTGCCCAGCCAAAGTTGCAGGCCGTCGAGCTACTTACCGTTGACAGCTTCATGTATCTGTGGCCGGGTCACCCTTGATCCCGGTGCCTTCACCACAAGCGCGGCGGCGCCCTCCTGCGCCCCGCACACCACACACAGCTCCACCCCCGGGACGGTGCTGATCACCGCTTCTATCTCCTCCGGAGACACCTGACGAGTCACGAGGTAATTCATGTAACTACTATCTGTACTTTAAGTTTATCTGTGATCTGACCACAGAAAAATTGAGGTAAGATTACAGGAAAGTATTACTGAGAAATACATAAAGCTGGATTCATCACGATAAATCTCTGATCAACACTTTTATTTTCTCTGGAGACACTTGCCGTGTCACATAATAATTCATAATTATCTTTTGTCTGTCTGTGATCTGATAGCAAATAAATAGAGATAAAATTACAGGATAACAGATAAATAAATAAATACTTATTGATTAATTATTTACCATTTCTATTTCCTCTGGACACACTTGCTAAGTCACGTGATAATTCAGAGAAATACCACCTTTTACATTTATTTATTTTATTTGTTATCTATTGTTTGACTGATTACAGACAACTAGAGTCAAGTTAACAGATTAGGATGACTGATAAACAAATTCCTTGCTATTTTTACTTTAGTAAATGTATTTACGTTTTCTCTTAGATTAGTATTTTCCTTTATTTAACCAATTTAGCTTTATGTTTGTTCTCTCGGTTTTCTGTAAAGATTAAGGAATAAACATTTATTGATCCTGAGGTATGCTACATTAAACCTGTAATTGTGAGGTCTACCGGCAATAGCATAGGATTAACAAAATTTAATATTTTCGTTTTTTTTATAAAATGTGGTGGAGAAATTTTACAAAATAAAAGTTGTTTCCATCGAATTACGATAAAAAACACATGTATATATGTATGTACATATTATTATAATATAACTAATAAAGGGACTGTTAATTCAGTTTTTCTGTGCGTGAATACAAATACGTATGACCTGAGAAATTCGTGAAGAAACTCACTTGAAAGTTGTCAACTTTAAACCAGAACTTTTTCCTCTCCACAAAGAAGACCCTGCCAGCGTCGTCCCTGTAGAAGATATCCCCGGTCCGCAGCCAGCCGTCCAGAGATATGCTCTCTCGCGTCGCTTCTTCGTTGTTGTAGTACCCCTAGACACGACAACGAGTATACGACAAACGGAAAATGGCTCGGCTCAAAGTCACACATATGATTGACGCAGCCTTTGTGACCTTTGTTGACTTTAAAAGAATGCTTTCTCCAATGACACGACTGCTAGGTGAAAATGATGACTAATGATGCCAAATGTTTTCATTCCAATTGACTTATTCTGAAGTTTGTATATATAGAGTAGAAAGTAAAGAAGGGGCAATAAGCGCAGCTATCAGAACCGTTATAGCAACAAAGAAAATAAGAGGGCTAACCCTTACTTTTGAAGATTTTGACTCCGGCATTAACAGATTTCAAAAAATATGGTTGTAGCAAAATTACATATTTATAAAATTCACAGTGAGTATTGATAAGGACGATTATTTGTAAATATATCCCGTACTTAATGCATGGAAATTTTATTTTGCATTTTCTGGTCGTATATATATAATACCTTGACCTTGGTTAACCCATAAAGACTTATTATGGTACATATAGAAAGATAAATAGGGAGAAATACATTATTTTTGAGAATAGCTATTTTATCGATGACTGTACATGTTTTCAAAATCTATCAATGTAGTAGTGAAGTACTCAAAACATATGGGTTAGCTTCCTAATATGTTATATTGTAGCTGTACCCGTTCTAGTAGCCCCTTTATGCTCCGTCTCAACTTTCCATGCTGTATTATATCCACATTAAACCGTTTTGGAATGATAATTTAAAGCAAAATCCATCGTTTAAACCTCGGTAGCACACTTGCCATGAAAGCAAGAGGTCGCAAGTTCTAATCCTGGACAGAGGTATTTTTTGAAAATACTTACTTATCACACTTGGAATTTATTTCAATTGAACTTTTCCAGTTTTTAATGCACTCTAAATAATGTTAAGATTTTACACTACGTCTTATATTGTATTATATTAGTATACTAATCAAAAAACGTGTACCTTGATAACGCACAGTTCGCTTTTAATGAGAAGCTCTCCTTTTTCATTTGGTCCCAATTCCTTGCCGTTGTCATCGATTATCTAAATAAATATTTTAGATTTAATTTACCACAATTTAATTTTAAACTCTACAACTAGAGAAGGTCATCCTTAAATAAAAAACATAAAAAAAAAAAAATTAAATGCTGGATCTAGAAATTTGGAAAATAGGTTCTTTGTATGACGTAAACACACAGTATAGGTAGATTTCCGACGTCATCTATCCAACTGCCACTTTATGGATTAATACGTTATTTGAACTGATATTACGAGTAAAAGTAAGAAACATATTAATTAAACTATTCCTGCCAAAAACCATTTCTTCATTCAAGTTTGAAACTATGAAATGTTTTTTTTTACCTGGAGTTAAATATAGATAGAATAAAGTACAAAAATAAAAGAATTGACAACTATTCTCATAACTATTCTCCAAAATCAACCAGATTCTCAAGGTTTTTGGAACTTATTAACTTAACTTATTATTGTTACTGTGTACGGACTGAGCAGTCGGCGTGAAGTGCGAGTACAGAACTCTGGCCTACGGACATCGACAATACAGCTTAGTCTATGCCTACGGATTATCTATACATTGTTTAAAATACAGATTGACTCCACGAGCAGTTATCAATCACCGTCTTAACTTGAGACTTAAACTCTATGTATCCAAAGTGTCTAATTAGGTCGGAGTAACTGATTCTTGAAAAATTAAATATTGGTAATTTTCAGATGTTTTTCTAGATGTACTCGTATGCTACAAGACCTAATTGTGAACGGAATGTCAAGTTTCTAGGTCAACTATAAGTGCCCTATAGGTATGTGTAGTGAGCCAATTTGTATAAGAAATTTATTTTGGAAGGTCAAGAAGAAGAAGCCTGATTTCTCAGCAACATCATGGGGTTGGAGACTTCTACAGGAAGTATAAACTTGAACTTGATGTCCCTAATGGGGGTCGAGAAAATGGTCATCAGGTATTATATCTATTTATAGTTTATTTATCTATTAACTTATTTATTCATTGAATTATGTAGGTATGTATATACAATATTTTAATTTCTTACTTATGTTAGTATATATTTGGCTAGGCATTATATTTATTTAGGGTCTATTCAGTTTATTTATCAACTTATATATTAATTGCATTGTGTATTTATAATAATATTCGTATTCCAATAAGTCTTTATTTTATGCATTTAACTTTTGTAGCCCAACTTAAATATAGTTTTTTGATATATTTCCCGTATCATATTTGTTAATCATAAAATATTATTTTTATACAGATTAGATTTGACATGTAAAACGTATACTTTATGTATCTATTTTACAAATAAACAATTTGAATTTGAATTTGGTCTTGGTTGTTTCCAGGTTCGATTCGTGACTTAAAACCCTAAAAAATCGATATAACGTTGATAACTTTAAAATATTTGCTTTGGAGCTGTTACAAGATTAAAATGAGAGGAGAAATATGAAAAGAAAGAATAAGCTAAAGCATTCCTTTACGAAAATGTCTTATTAGAAATTAAATGAGCGGCAATACGCATATTTCATCTCAAGTTGTAACACCAAAAAATAGAAGAACCAACTTCTTACAAAGATAAATGTATCTCACTTATCATAATTAAATTCACTTGTACTTGTTTTACTGGTTTTACTTTGAGATTTACAATTTAACTGTAAATTAATTCTAAATTAATTTGTCATTTGTAAAATAAAACCAGTTAAACAAGTACAAGTGATTTGATTATGATGTTTTATAAGTTTTACCAAGTGCCGACAATCGCAAGTATAAATTATGTATCTCATTTACCTTGTACTGGAAGATATTTGCTGGTAACCCAACAGAATCATAAGGGGTCCCTTTATCAGGAACTGAGAAGAATCCATGCAACTCCGTCATTCCGTAGCCTTGGCGTACGAATGATCCTTCTTGAAGGTTAGCCTGGAAGATTTTACAACAACCCTAACTTTTGAGGACTTCTGTAGCAATGCAAATTAAATAAGTGACAAAAATTACACGCACATTCATGCCGCAAAATATTGTGGTGCATTTTCGACTGGCTGGACTCGAACCCGTGTATTAATAATAATAATAATCGCCATTTATTTCAGGCAAATACACCCATACAATAAAATAGTAAACATTAAAAATTGTCACATTAACACAATTTACATACAGTAAAATAAAATAAATTAATAAATTACATTGTCAGCTGCTTTATTTACTGTTGAAGCTTATATAAATATGAAGCCAATGTCTAAAAATTGGACTAGATAATTCATCATAAACGGTATTCAGAATTGCGTTTCCAGATCTGCGCAAATAATCCCAGGTGGTTGCTATTCTACAACTTATAACCGCAAACAAATTTAATACTCTTTCATCTGCAAACATCCCCAACGCACTACAAAATTTAGATCGCCTCATAATTATACGAAATGCATCGTTGTACTGAATTCTGAGGGTAGAGTACGCTCGCTTAGTGTAATTGGTCCATGGCTGACAGGTGTACATGTTCTGACAAAATGCTTTAAACAAAGTTACTTTGACTACTTCTGTACACCTGGCAAATCGGCGCGCGAGCATGTTGCATCTGACAGAGAGAGCTCTTCTTTCCCTCTTCATATCACTAACATCTTTCAAATCTTCCGCCAGAGTGTGCCCCAAATACTTAAAACTTTTGACTATCCGTAACGGCAAACTATTCATGTAATGTTTCAATATTGAGATTTTGGTATCCTACTGATTCTTAAGTGAACGAATTGTATAAAAGGGATCGCAGTACGCAGGTGTTGCATTGCATACATTTATTCGCGATTAATTCTGTAAGATTTTTGATTCCGAAATAAGTCGACGAAGTTTAGGAAAAAGTTATGTAGAGGATTAAATTGCTAGTGCTCTGCAATTCTCGTAGTTTTTTAGTGAGCCATAAGATAATATTTCAGGAGAACAGTTACCTGAAGTGCAGCGATGGTGTCAACTGAAATGGGTGCCCCGGTAAGGATCCAGTTCCGTAATGACGTCACATCCTCCGGAGTGATGATACTTCTCACTCGGGAGGCTGTGGCCGGAGACATCAGTACCCAGGTCACCTGGAGTATATACATACATTGTTATGACTTGAATCGCCTAGTATGGATCGTGAAAATTAACAAACAATAAAAAATGTTTGTATTAGAGTGCATTACAAACCAGAAAAGATAAATTAGAAACAAATTTAAAGACAAAAATAATATTTAGAGTATTCAAAAGCGATGGATTCCGCATTAAAAAGATAATCTCATAAAAAATGGTTTATAAATCGTGTATGTATGAGCTCCAAAACAAAAATTAGCTCCATGTGTAGATATAACGGGTTCAGTTACAACGGTTTTAGCTACATGCTGATGAATATTGGTGTCGATTCGGTCGAACACCACACCTTAACTTAACCTAACCAAAATACGACTAAAATAATTCAAGTCGTTTTTATTTGCTATTTGGTTTCGTCAACGACCTAAATTTGGTTGCCCTGTTTGACATATTTTTCTCAAGCTAAATTGAATTCACAGATAAACAATACCGATAGATACCGGTGAAGACCACAGATAAGAATGGTTGCATTTCATTCGTTCTATATGGGAAGTCTCAATATTTCTACTTTTTGATAGCATTATGATTCGATTATAAAATATTTTATTTTTATTCCTTTGCTTTCGCTCCGTGATTTTAACCACTTAGACCTTGTTCTTGCCTACCTTCCCAAGAAAAGTTTTTTGTTTACTTCTAGTTTAATAAACAAGAAATCACAATTAACAAAATTACTAAATTGGTAATTGGCTTCCTGCACTTACTTAGACCTGATGCAGGCTAATGACAAAGCCAAAACGGTGGCTACTTACTGGAAATATATAATTTAGTTTCCACTCGAAGAAGAAGATCATCATATCAAATAATTTCAAGATCATCATCCCCGTCCCATCCATCCATCAATCAGCCTGTTTCGTCCACTGCTGGACATAGGCCTTTCCAGGATTTCGCCACTCTTGGCGGTCATCCTGGAAGAAATGCCCATACTCACACACGCTGGGCAGGTGGGTTGGTGAGCGCGGTGCCGAAACCCTTGCACCAGTGATGCCGCCGTCACCGGTCTGTTTTATATAAGGCTCGGCAATTGGGGATGGATATACCGCCATCCATCGGGCACAGGCAATGGTGGGCCGCCTGGTTTTGCCGCTATTCTCTTACTCGGATATGCGAGTAAGATGGTGGTACCTCCACAGTCGCGCCCGGCATCTGTGATGTGAACTAAACTTTGCAAGTGCAACTCAACAAAGTTTAACTCAACTAGTTTTTGTTATTGCTATAAATTCGTTAGTCACTATTTTAGCTCAACTTTTATAATATCGACTGCAACTTCAGATGATGTTCAAACTCAGGCTTCACAAAATAAAAACTAAATTATACCTATATACATAACATTTTGTGTATTTTAAAAATCAGTTTTCATAAATAATAGCATATATAAAACGTTGAACCAATTTGAGACGTTAGTATGTGTCACAGACGCATTATTCTAACGGTAAAGCAAATTTTATTTCCAGAGTCTGAACTTCATAGCTTTAGAATTAAATATGAAATTCAAAATTGTTTATCTATTTTATTTCATAAGTCTAACATCAACATGCCATCTTTCATGAATCATGGACCATCTCGTACTACATTTCACTATAATAACTCATCATTCGTAGTAAAGTTTTCAAGGCTGAAACTTTTTAGCTTTTAGAGATCAGACTGTTGTTTTAAATTCAATGCAAGTTTTTGGAAACCTTTCGATGAGTGTAAAATGTGCGATGGCAAATCGTCACTCACCCTTAGTTACTTCTAACTTTTTATGCGAAGGCTTGAAGTCTAACGAGCGAACAGAAAAATACCCGCGATCTTCGGACTTATTGGTGTTCAAGTATTCAAATGACTAGATCACAAAAGCAATCAGAAAAACGAGCGAGAAAAGGAATGTATTTTCTGTGGTTTTTTTATAGTCGCCTGTA
This sequence comes from Ypsolopha scabrella, assembly GCA_910592155.1. Taxonomy (NCBI): domain Eukaryota; kingdom Metazoa; phylum Arthropoda; class Insecta; order Lepidoptera; family Ypsolophidae; genus Ypsolopha; species Ypsolopha scabrella. The sequence goes on along the minus strand of OU342980.1, from coordinate 588,558 downwards.
CGAGTAAATAGATACATTATTTTTAAATACCGGTTTTAACATTCACGTATTATTATTGTGGAATGTATGCCAACTGTTTCACCGAGACAATTTTGGCTTTCTCAAGGCAAGTGTCGTTCTTGAGACGACCGACGCGAAGACGCGACGCGGCGTTCACCGACGTTGTCTTGTCACACGATCGGCGACATATTATAGTCAACAATAGTAATAATACCTGTTAAAGCCGGTATTTAATAATAATTTACAATGTCAGCTCACGTGAGTTTTAATAATATTGTAAACAGATTAGTTAATAAACCTGGAAGACCATTGTTAATATTTTTTTATCGAGAATCAATAATTAAGAATCACCTGATGTTTCTTAATGATCTTAAGAGAGGTTTCGGCGCTGACTTTGGGGGTCATTACGAGAGTGATTCGAAACACTGGGGTAGTCGACACCATGTCCCACCACGTCATCCATTGCGCGCTCGATAGCAAGAACGCTCGCTCTTCTGGACGAGGAAACGTGGTGTAATTCATCCTGATAAATAAACAGAAACGATATATTTCATAAAACAGTAAGTTTACTGTAATGATGCGGTGATGTCACGATATTTAAGTTTTGATTTTAATCTTGCTATTTTCAAGAGAGCCTTCGGGTAGTATTTCGCTTCGTGGTTCTGCTTCATTTTAATTTAATTCTGTCATTAACACGCAAATTATTGTAAAATATCAATATTAAATCGGTTTTCGACTAAAAAGTTGAAGCTGCATTAAATAATACTTAATAAAAATGGGAAACTTATCATTTTTTTGATAACTTTTAAATGCTAAATGAGAGTTTTGTTTATTAATACGAAATCTATAACTGTGTTTCGATAATTTTAATACTTATCTCAAATATTGATTTAAAGAGTTCATCACATCATAAATTTTTGGATAAAAAATAAGATTATTATGACCGTTCGTACGAATATATTCATAATTTTCGAATATTTCAGCTTTCTACGTATATTTAAAACAAAACTTGGCAAAATAAAACGAAGCAACTCACCACATACAATACAATTGAGCGACTAAACCTTCATGAGTGATGAGGGCGGCCTTCGCAGGTCCAGTGGACCCGCTGGTGGGCAGCAGCAGTGCTGTACTGGACGGTGAGGCATCCGCCACTCTGCCAAGAGTTACACAAAGTCACGACGCAGATTGAGAAGGAGATCTTTAATAAAAACCTGTGTTCATCATCTACGGATCAAAAGCAGTCAACCGGCTAATTGTTTAAATAGACTAATACATTATCTTTCGTTTGCGCATTTCTGTTTTTAATCTATTTTAAGTCACTCAAACAAAACCTATGACAGATGATCGCTTATGGCCGTACTTTAATGGTTTTTCAAAGGTTTCATTCTAAGAAACACATCTGTTATCTCTTTGGGACTATATTTCATGAGCGTGATCATGTTTTTTGTATGTAGCTCCAATCATATTACAATGTTCTTACTGAAAATCCTCAAGCCCGTCGCTTTGCCCCTCAATAAATGCATCCAAGCTTCCCTCCCCAGTTCCATCGAGCACCACGACTGTCGGCCACTCAGCCATCTTCCCAGCAGCTTGTTGCACATCCTCGTGGTTTGCGGTGTCACAAAACACCACCGACGGAGGCCAGATGTTGAAGAAGTGATCCAACTCAACTGAGAACAAACCGGGAAGTGCAATGTGAGTATTGTAATACTGATGTGATCATCATAATTATGAACAACTATTGTAGTTTGATATATCTTCGTGACTATACGCTCTAAGCAATCCTGTGGCGTTTCGTTGGGTAACTGATAATAACTATTTTTTTTTACGTTCAATGAGCTTACGGCCATCACCTCACCTGTTGGAAAGCCTCGATAATACTGAGAATGAAATGCGCTCGTCAAAAACTAGGAGCGTAACAGCAGGTGGTGCGTTTATCAGTATTTCAAGGGACTTCTGCAAAAATCTGCGGAAGTTGGTAGCAGACTTAAACTGAAACTTAACAATTGCCTGTAATAACTTTCTCAACACCATGAGTCGCTTGGTTTCGTTATGAGGATGGTGACGATCTACGGCCGAACCTTCCCACCAGTAAGTGGATGCCTACATCGTTTTTGCAGATGGGGCCAAGATCATACGACCCTATGTCCCTCAATACTACAGAGATATTACAGAATGTTGCCATACTTTTTTTGGCATTTACGAGAAAACTTGGAGTAATAATGCACGGAGCGCGTCAGCATCCAGGAGTTGCCGAATGACTGGCCCGAGTGCCCGTTGAGCTGCAATATAGGTCCCTTACTCACAGACAGTAACGTTAGGATCCAACCCGAGCGGCATGACCCCAGCCATCAGACAGCCCAGGTTGGCGGCGACCAGGTGCTCATGGTTGGCAGCGACGGTGACGGCGGCTCCACCCTGCACCCGCGCTCTGAGGGCTCGCGTCACTTGCACGGAGCGCGCCAGCATCCAGGACTTGCTGAATGACTGGCCCGAGTGCCCGTTGACCTGCAATGTCAGTCCCTTACTCACAGACAGTAACGTTAGGATCCAACCCGAGCGGCATGACCCCAGCCATCAGACAGCCCAGGTTGGCGGCGACCAGGTGCTCATGGTTGGCAGCGACGGTGACGGCGGCTCCACCCTGCACCCGCGCTCTGAGGGCTCGCGTCACTTGCACGGAGCGCGCCAGCATCCAGGACTTGCTGAATGACTGGCCCGAGTGCCCGTTGACCTGCAATGTCGGTCCCTTACTCACAGGCAGTAACGTTAGGATCCAACCCGAGCGGCATGACCCCAGCCATCAGACAGCCCAGGTTGGCGGCGACCAGGTGCTCATGGTTGGCAGCGACGGTGACGGCGGCTCCACCCTGCACCCGCGCTCTGAGGGCTCGCGTCACTTGCACGGAGCGCGTCAGCATCCAGGACTTGCTGAATGACTGGCCCGAGTGCCCGTTGACCTGCAATGTCGGTCCCTTACTCACAGACAGTAACGTTAGGATCCAACCCGAGCGGCACGACCCCAGCCATCAGACAGCCCAGATTGGCGGCGACCAGGTGCTCATGGTTGGCAGCGACCGTGACGGCGGCTCCACCCCGCACCCGCGCTCTGAGGGCTCGCGTCACTTGCACAGAGCGCTTCAGCATCCAGGACTTGCTGAATGACTCGCCCGATTGCCCGTTGACCTGCAATGGGTTAACAACTGCTAAAATTCTACAAAATATTCCCTACGCTGAGCCTTTGTTATCTGTACGTTAGCAAGAAATTTTTGCAGTCAAATTTCAATTTGGTTATAATATCCATCCATCCATCAGCCTGTTTCGACCACTGCTGGACATAGGCCTTTCCAGGATTACGCCACTCTTGGCGGTCCCTCTGGAAGAAATTCCCATACTCACACACGCTGGGCAGGCGGGTTGGTGAGCGCGGTGCCAAAACCCTTGCACCAGTGACGCCGCTGCCCGTCACTAGTCTGTTTTAAGGCCTGGCAGTTAGGGATGGATATACCGCCATCCATCGGTCCCAGGCAATGGTGGGCCGCCTAGTTTTGCCTGAGAGCTGCTGTTCTCTTACTCTCCCCCAAATAACTTCGGGAGGATTTGCGACTAGATGGTGGTACCTCCACAGTCGAGCTCGGCATCAGCTCTACCACCTTCAATATGTATAATATGAGATTTTAATATTCGTCTTGTCTTTAAAAGCTGCCCTATTGCTCACAGCTCACAGCTCCACCCGCACTGTATGAGGAATAAACGTAAACTTTCTCTATCACAATATCCTTTCTTAGTGGGTGTCTAAATTTGTGCAAGCAACTTACCTGTAAAAATTTAAGTTTGTCTACTCTATCGCAAGAGACTTGGAGAGTCTCTGGTCAGACGTATTTCGATTTATTTATTTTTTTATTATTTATTTATTTATTTATCAAAAATTTGCACAGCATTACAGAATAATCCAATTCGCTGTACAATGAAAAAGTTAAAAGAAAGTTAACTAATCTACATAAATTATTGAAATCCACATAAAATAGTTGAGAAAAATAATAACAAAAATTAACCAAAGTAAAATTATGGTCTAAGGCTTAGAATCTAAGGACATCGTCATTGAGGCTTCACTCTCACAAAACTTCAAACATTCCCTCACAACATCCGTCATTCTGTCAGAGAAAAGATCACACAGTGGTTCTGATACCAAGAGCGCGTTGAGTTTCAGGGGTGCACGCATCAGTGGGGACTCCCTCCGCGCCACGGAGCATGAGGAGGACGTTGCCAAGAGCTTGTGTGAGCGGGCACGAAGATAATTATTTGGCACAAAAAATTTACAGACCTGAGCTACCAGCTCAGGGCAGTCAGAATTTCCGCGAAGTAGGCAGCATGCAGTCACCATCAACTCACATGCTCGTCGGACCTCAAGAGAGTTGAATCCTAGCACGCCCAGGAGAAACTTGGTGGGATACATAAATGGATAAAAACCATACTTTTTCTTGTAGAGAAATCGCAAGAATGCTTTTTGAATCTTTTCAAGCATAAGGGCATACTTTTTCTCGTGTGGACTCCACACAGTAGAACTAGCCTCAATTTTGCTTCTAACCAGCGCTGTATATAAAATCTGGCTTATTTTAGCATCGTGGAAGTATTTTGCATTACGTAGTATGAAACCCAGCCGACGATAACATGCTACCGCAAGACTTTTTATATGCTCATGGAACGTGAGTTGGTAGTTGAAAACGACACCCAGGTCTCTGATAGACTCAACACGAGCAATGACTTCAGAGCCGAGCGTATAGACTGCGTGAAGAGGTTGTCGACTACGGGTAAAAGACAAAACGTTGCACTTCGAGGCATTAAAGTGGAGCCTGTTTCTAGTACTCCATTGAAGTATTGAGTCAAGATCTTGTTGCAACAAGCGATGATCGGTTATATCCTTTACGCAGAGAAACAGCTTTACGTCATCCGCATACAGTAAACAACTCGCATGGTTCAGGACAAGGTCAAGGTCATTTATCATAATAATAAATAACAAAGGACCCAGGATTGATCCCTGGCTCACGCCTGAACGAGTATGGTACGGTTGGGATGTATAACAGCCATACTTAACGACTTGCTGTCTATCACGTAGGTAGTCAGCCAGGAAACAAAGCAGGCTAGGGGCGAAACCAAATGAACATAACTTATCTAAAAGCACGTCATTATCCACGCGATCAAACGCCTTTTTGAAGTCGAGATAAGCTACATCCACTTGTCCGCCCCTCTCCATGTGTTCGGAGACATAGTCCACAAAAGTAAGCAGGTTAGTATCTACCGACCGCCCGCTTCTAAAACCATGCTGCGAGTCCGACAGAAAAGGTTTTATTTGTGCAGATATTTTCCTATGTAGAATAGACTCAAAGACCTTAGCCAGGGAGTTAAGATTTGCTATGGGTCGATGGTCCTCAACTTTTGATGCGTCATTAGTTTTTGGAATAGGACTTACACGTGACAGCTTCCATTTGGAAGGATACCTACCCGTTTTCAGACAAAGGTTTAGTAAGTAACCTATCGGAAGGGATAACACATCACTGCAAGCCTTCAGAATATAAGGAGGAATAGAGTCTGGTCCAATCGAGCTTTGAGGCTTAAGTCGCTTTAAACCATTTACAACATCATTTATTTACCGTGTATTTACCATTTATATACCGTGTGTATAGAAACAGCTGTCTTTGAATGAAACCAAATATTCTTTTGATCATACTAAATACTTTTCCAAAGAAAAAAACCACGCATATAAGAAAAAAAAAGTTATCCTCTCCATACCAACTTTTAAAAATATATAATATATATCGTCACGACATAAATTCCCGAGGGGATGTCAAAGGTGTTCCGGGTCTGAACTGTGAAATGGAAGTCACAGTCCACACTCGGCACGGTCGCGTTTCACCGACGATTATTACGTCCCAACGTGATGTGTGGTCAGCCTTATCGCCGTTCTTCGGGCAGAAATACACGCTTTTTTTTCGCTTTCCTTCAACGTTCAGAAACTGGTAAGAATTAAATACTCTGCACATAAATTTCTAAAAACTCATTGGTGTATGCTCGGGTGGGGATTTAACCTGGATCTAGAGGCCAGCGTTCTACCCCTGAGCTAACGCCGCTTTAGAAAAGTATTATTGCAAATTTTGTATGGGCAAGTTAAAGGAATATCTTTGCCAAAATAGAGGCTTTTTAAATCTAGCCAAAGAAGGACTGCCAAGAGTGGTGAAATCTTGGAAAGGCCCATGTCCAACAGTGGACGACACAGGCTGATGTATGGATGGACTCTACCAATTGGTCAAACTCCTCAGGGTACTGGTAGGATCAACATTTAAAGTTATATCTCCTACTCGTATATTTTTATGATTGGAATCTCATAAAAAACATTCCATTGGCGCAAGTGTTGACAGGTATTATTTCAATGAAAGCTACCAAAAGTGTTGCTACAGATGACGTAGAGCTTTGAGAGTATGTCGAGATTCGAGAGTATGCATAATTGCGCTGCGACTAAAGAAAGTTGAACCTCTTTTTGTTGCATTGAGACATTGACACTTTTACCTTAAGTTTCAATGTTACTTAGATTACGGAAATTTTGAGTATGTACATATACCTATACATAGTACGTAACCAGTGTAAGACTGAAACATCATAGTTTAGTAAATAAGTTACCTATCTAAAATATTCTAATCTTAAATAATTCACAGAAATAACAACCAAAGGCAGATATTACTTCAATGCGAGTAGAGCCTTCCCGAGTATACAGACTTTAGATATTATACGATCTTTACACACCGCTTAACATCATCATCAAGGCGCATCTTAAACTATTTGTTAAGAAATATAACTCACCACCATGACGTCGTCAGGATGTATCTTGAGGCAGTGGTAGAGGATCTTGGCAATGTTGTGTTCCCCCCCAGCCTCGCGTACCACGTGGTCTACGTAGCGCTGCGCCGGCGTCAACGCGCCGCTTAGTACCGCGTGAGACATGCTGATGGATCTTGAATTAATTACTGCTGGGCAAATACATAATGAAACTTAACGCCTCAAAAAAGTTACTCTATTCAAGTACATGGATAATTTGGACATCGAAAGGAAACGCAGGTTGTTGGTTCTACAGTGCTTCCGGTATATTCGCAGAGGCTCGTATCAACGGCTTCCATGACATCGTCAGGAAGCGGTGTGTGTCACTGCTGAATCAAGCGCATACCAGCACCAACCAACAGCAACAGCAACAGCGGGACTGTCCACTGTTGGGGGACTGGCTTTGTTTACACGCACGCAACATTATCAAGTGTTGTGTAAATGTGTAAACTATCTGTGTTTTGTATGTGTTTTTGTATCTGTGTATTCCATCTGTTTAAATTTTGTAATTTAATTTATTTTGGAATTTAGTAACTGTAATATGTCTATGTTTAAATTGCAAAATCCATTGCTTTGGAATACTCTTAGAATGCATTAAGTACCTCGGTGGTGCAATTGGTAGCGCGTTTGTCTTCATAACAAGAAGTCGCAGGTTCTAATCCTGGCCCGAAGAATTTTTTCGAATTCTTGTCTTTACATTTTGTTTCTAATTTATATTTTCTAGTTTCTTATGCACTCTAATAATATTGTTTAGTAATATGTCCATTAAAATTGGAGCTAGTTGATATCATGAATATTTAAAAAAGGTATTGGACTCACGTTTCAAAAAAAAACCTGTGGCTTCTATTTAAAAAGTGAGGCCAATTCGTTTTTAAAATATTCGTAATCTATTAAGAATATTAATATTAATTTGTAATAAATATGGATAACATTGAAGAGGCCTTTGGTACCAGTTAATCTAAAGGTGAGTTGGCTGCATTTGTGTCATACTAGATGCGTTCATTCATATTGAGTTATGGATGCGTTCTCACATTCTCCGCCACTTTATGAAGTTATTTGGTTAACTTGTTAACAAAAATAAAAAAGACAGTATTTAAAACTTAGAATCTATGAACCTATAATAATTTAAAACTTGGATGTTCTTGAGTCCCTACATACACTGGATCAGATCAAACAACTATGTTAAAAGTTGCTTCTTTGATTAATGTTTTATTATAACAACATATTTATTTTATATTTTCGGTTATGAATATTAATCTAGATAATATATTCGTTGCACAACTAGTATAATTTTTTTGATTTGATTAAAAACAATACAACTAGGGTTGGTATCTGACCACAAGCTACATTAACTGACCCTTCAAAAATGGTAGTTTACCTATAAATTACAGTAAGGTATAGTCAGGAACGTCGCTTACAAAAAAAAAAGAAAATAAAACGCAAAGAGGTCCGAGCTAGGTGGAAAACGTAAGCAATATAAACAATTAATACTTTTAATATTTATATTTTTGTTACACTTTATTTTAAGGCTGAATTGTAAACACCATTTTTTTTTCTACTTTACACCTGAAATAAACACACTTATTTTATTATTATTTTATTAGCCAATAGCAAACATTTCATGCATGACGCTGTCAGACAGGTAAGCTAGTTTTGGAGCTTTTAAGAATAAAGTCAAGTTAGTTATAAATAATAAGTAAGAAGTTTAGCAGTTATTTAAGTTCAATGTGTATTGTTAAAATTAGCTTACTAACTATTGGTTTTCCCAATAAAGAACATAAACAAATACGTAATTATGAACCAGTGTCTGTGCGAGATCGTAATATAATACCTGGTGATGTTTGGAACTATTGTAAGAATTTACACGTAACTTTTCACAGTTCACATAATATAATTTTACGATTAATATTGAAAATGTATTTATTTAGCGCCGGCCCTTTTCCATCATCCAAACCTTTATAATGAGCATGAGCGAGATAGACAAGATTAAAAACACCACTTCAGAAAAAGGGAGGATAATTCCCACAAAACTTTGCCTAATAGTCGGTTTTAAATTATTTTTGTCGTAAAATAATATACATTTATCGTGGTTACGTTAACTACATTTCTTACGGAAATTTATAATTTTCTGACGGTCACTTACCATTTCTGACCGTAATTTACATGCAGTAAGGTAAAGTAAGAAACGGAGCTTACATCTCTAAACACAACACATTTGGCTAAGCTTTTGATGATAAGCCGTAAAGTGTACGTTTTTAGTGGTCTGTTGTTAAGATGTTTCAATTATTTTTGTCGTAAACTAATATACATTTATCGTGGTTACGTTAACTACATTTCTTACGGAAATTTATAATTTTCTGACGGTCACTTACCATTTCTGACCGTAATTTACATGCAGTAAGGTAAAGTAAGAAACGGAGCTTACATCTCTAAACACAACACATTTGGCTAAGCTTTTGATGATAAGCCGTAAAGTGTACGTTTTTAGTGGTCTGTTGTTAAGATGTTTAAATTATTTTTGTCGTAAACTAATATACATTTATCGTGGTTACGTTAACTACATTTCTTACGGAAATTTATAATTTTCTGACGGTCACTTACCATTTCTGACCGTAATTTACATGCAGTAAGGTAAAGTAAGAAATGGAGCTTACATCTCTAAACACAACACATTTGGCTAAGCTTTTGATGATAAGCCGTAAAGTGTACGTTTTTAGTGGTCTGTTGTTAAGATGTTTAAATTATTTTTGTCGTAAACTAATATACATTTATCGTGGTTACGTTAACCACATTTCTTACGGAAATTTATAATTTTCTGACGGTCACTTATCATTTCTGACCGTAATTTACATGCAGTAAGGTAAAGTAAGAAACGGAGCTTACATCTCTAAACACAACACATTTGGCTAAGCTTTTGATGATAAGCCGTAAAGTGTACGTTTTTAGTGGTCTGTTGTTAAGATGTTTAAATTATTTTTGTCGTAAACTAATATACATTTATCGTGGTTACGTTAACTACATTTCTTACGGAAATTTATAATTTTCTGACGGTCACTTACCATTTCTGACCGTAATTTACATGCAGTAAGGTAAAGTAAGAAACGGAGCTTACATCTCTAAACACAACACATTTGGCTAAGCTTTTGATGATAAGCCGTAAAGTGTACGTTTTTAGTGGTCTGTTGTTAAGATGTTTAAATTATTTTTGTCGTAAACTAATATACATTTATCGTGGTTACGTTAACTACATTTCTTACGGAAATTTATAATTTTCTGACGGTCACTTACCATTTCTGACCGTAATTTACATGCAGTAAGGTAAAGTAAGAAACGGAGCTTACATCTCTAAACACAACACATTTGGCTAAGCTTTTGATGATAAGCCGTAAAGTGTACGTTTTTAGTGGTCTGTTGTTAAGATGTTTAAATTATTTTTGTCGTAAACTAATATACATTTATCGTGGTTACGTTAACTACATTTCTTACGGAAATTTATAATTTTCTGACGGTCACTTACCATTTCTGACCGTAATTTACATGCAGTAAAGTAAAGTAAGAAACGGAGCTTACATCTCTAAACACAACACATTTGGCTAAGCTTTTGATGATAAGCCGTAAAGTGTACGTTTTTAGAGGTCTGTTGTTAAGATGTTTAAATTTCCAAAATTTTAGTTCTAATTGGATAAAGCTCTAAATTGTTCAATAGGTAGCCTATTATATTATAAAAACATTCCATAGACACCTCACAATTTAATTTTGTGTTTGAGTTTGTATGAGGTTTGTGCGTGGTGGGTGTTCATAAATCCCCTGCAAAAATCTCTGAACATCATTTTATTATGATTATTATAATGGTTACCCCTATTTCTTGTAAAGTGCAGTTTTTACTTTTCTTGCATTTCATGAATTTTATTTGAAATTGGTGGTGGTCGGAGCAATGAACATCTGTTTCTAACTCTCTCCTCAACATGAATTCCGCAGGGGTTATCCCTGTAGTTCGTTGTGGTGTACTTTTAGAGTCAAATAAAAAGACATTTACAGTTGCAGTAAGAGTATATCAACTTATTTTTATTTTTTTGTTTTGAGTTTTACATATCCTACCGACTGCGCTAGTTGTGGTATCTTTGAATAAAATACCATTACATGTTATCGCTAAATATAGACTTAGAGCTTGTTCAGATGGGGCGTTGTATACGCCCGAGGCCTCGCGCGAACAAGAGTGTGTGTAGCGTCCACATGGCGCGATGTACGCGCGTGGATTTGGTGTAGAACTCAGTGAGTAGGTATTCAATATGGATTTGGACCGAGCGGTTGAGTTGAGTTTGCGAAATTGAAAAAACCAACAACAGTTCAGTATGATAAGACAAAACTAAAACTATTACCTTAAAATAAAATTCATGAATAACAATTAATCGAAGATATTCCAAGTAAATGTCGGGATGTCGGGATGTTACGGCCGGAAACCGCAATATGGCTCTTCAACCGAAATAATTTTTATTTTTGGTATTTAATATATATATTTTTTATTTTTTTCCATAATTAATGTTAAAAGTAGGTTAGTAGATTCGTAGGTTAATTAGTCCTAAGGTTGTATATATCATCATGTCATTTTTACATTATGTCATTTAAGTATTCGACTGATGCCGGCCCCATAGTGGGCCGAAATATATTTCGAAAATTATTTTTTTTTTTTTTATTATTAATACAAGTTAAAGGAAATTAATTGTTTTGAAATAATAAAATTGGCATTGGCATAACCAATAGATGCGATGTCATATCCCATATGTGGGTCTTCTTTCCAATTAAATAATTATTTTTTTATCGAAAACTAAAACTACTACTTTAAATTAAACTCATGAATAACATGGTTATTGCTTTAAAATAATAAAATTAGCATTGGCATAACCAATAGATTTCATATCTCATATATTATTACCGGTCTTTTTCCACTTCATTAATAAAAAAATCGGTATCGAAATCATGCTCCATTTTTCCCCTGAACACGTCCGTTCACGCTAACGCTCGCGCGTTTACTGGACACGACATACATATTCCAAGTACCTCGACTCGCGCGGGCTTCGCGCGTATACGCGCGTAGTCAAGATTCTTGCGTAGAACCTGCGTTAATGCGAGGTTATCCAGAGAAATCTGTCCTGCTCCAACGCTTTCATTTCACACATGCTTATCCTGCTCAGCGGAAGCGGGCCGCTCAGAATACTCGCGGTTTTTATTCATTATTTTGGAATTAGAGGGATGGGTTTTTAATATGACAGCCGTTTTATATCACATTTTTTACGACGTTTATTTTGGTATAACTTTTATTGTCCAAAACTTAATACATCTCAAATGAAATGATGTTTAGATCACAGTTTAGACCTATTTTTGCGATTTAATTGGATCGAGCGAAATGTAAGTAATCCTGTATCGAACGGCCGAAATATCAAGATCAAAGAAAGAAATATGACATATATATTTTACAAAATTTAATCATCGCTATTTATTTGTTTAAAATTAATTTGAAAAGAGACAAAATGGAATAACCCCCCCCCCCCCTCTCCCTCACCCTCTTAACGAGCGAGAACGCGCGAATTTATTGCTCGCGCGTTGACATGTGGACGCAATGTATTAGAGCCTCGTACTTCGACTACGCGCGCGCTCTCGTGCGAGCAAAACGCGGCATGTGGACAAGGTCTTAGGATATACTAGTATATTCTAAGTCTATGTCGCTAACCAAAGTTGTGAGAAGAAAAGAGTATATGAGTAAGCGAGACAGATATCATGCAAGCTGCGTTCATTATTGTGTATATAGATTTAGATGCGTTTTTACTTAGTTAATGTGATAAATAATAAATATTTAGTTATACAATGTCACCAAAGTTATATCTCTGATATGTTGGCAATGTCGTCTGGGCTAAGAAATTACATTACTTTACCACTCACTTTTGAGGACAAACGTAGATACACACGAACCTTCTTAAACACAGCAAGGCCGTTATTTGCTTTAAAATAGACATCAAGTTTAAATAAAAAAACGAGTTAAAATAAAATCACCAGTCATTTTTGGTACTTGGTGGAACTTAATATATGTAATTGTATTTGTTATCACTTCATCTGAGATAGTGCTATTCGCTGACGACACGTCACTTATTTTTAAAGTTAATAGACATAAAGATATCCTTGATGATGAGAATGTAACTCTATGTATGATTCTTGATTGGTTTACTGCGAATAATTTAGTTTTAAATGGGAAAAAGACAAAATGCATGAAATTCACATTACCAAATGTAATTCAAGTAGATGCTGATCTACTTTTTCAGGGGTCCAAGCTAGAGTTAGTCAACAAAACGAAGTTTTGAGGCATTACTATAGAATCTCGTCTTCAGTGGGGTCCTCACATAGAAGACCTTTGTGGTTGACTAAGTTTAGCCGCTTACGCTGTTAGACGGATGAGGCAAATTACTGATGAGGATACTGCTAGATTGGTGTACTTTATTTATTTTCACAGCATTATGTCATATGGTATGTTGCTGTGGGGTAGAGCTGCGGATATAAGCGCAGTCTTTGTTTTGCAGAAGAGAGCAATTCGTGCTATTTACAATATGAAGCATCGGGATTGACTAAGAGAAAAATTCAAAGAAATTAATATTTTAACAGTTCCTTGTGAATTTATTTACCAAGTTATTAAATATATCCGAAAAAATATCGATACTTTCAATAAACTTCCAAAGGCGGTCCTTAGTTTTTCAGAAAATAAGTTTAAATTATATATTAAGGGACTCTTGAGAAAAGCATATTATAAAATCAATGACTATTTGGATGATAGTGACGCTTGGTGTCATGAGAATATTGATTGATACTACTGTTCGTTTATTTTCTAACTGATTTGTGTTTTTCAGATCGTTTGTTTTTATGTAGACTAATATTTTTATATAGTTTTTATTATCATTTTGACATTTCCTTTTACATATTGACATGAACATTATTTAACTTAAACTTAGCATTTATTAGTTGATAATCTGACTATAAAAAAAGTGATAAACTATATGAGACAAGTTGATGATGTTTTGCTTGGTATTTTAACTTACTACCCCATTAGATAGGTAGACTAAGATATTTTTTTTTCTCATGACACAATTTCCTTAGATTAAGATTAATCGAATGGGCGGATTTAGGCATTATATCTATTTATAGTTTATTTATCTATTAACTTATTTATTCATTGCATTATGTAGGTATGTATATACAATATTTAAATTTTTTACTTATGTTAGTATATAGGCTGAGATTGTATCGGCCGACCGGATTAGTACTGGGGACTCGATTGGTGATCGGGAACTGGGTTCGGTAATCCTTTTGGCCCATTTCGGGAAATGTATTTTTGTGCTCCCTAACTGGTTGGACTGGTTTAAGTACAATTCCTAGTCTAGGCAGTGGGGAAGCAAAGAGAATATTTTTCGAATTTCACTAGGGGGGTAATTGAGTTTTGTTTCTGTTCACTGGCCGGGTCTCCGGTATGGGTTTGGTCGGTTGATTTAGTTTCACCTTGTATATTTGGCTAGGCATTATATTTATTTACTGTCTATTCAGTTTATTTATCAACTTATTTATTTATTGCATTATGTATAATAATATTATTATTCCAATAAGTCTTTTTATTTTATGCATGTGTACATATAACTTTAGTAGCCCAACTTAAATAAAGTTTTTTTATATATTTCCCGTATCATATTTGTTTCATCATAAACTATTATTTTTATACAGATTAGACTTGACATGTAAAACTGATACTTTATGTATCTATTTTACAAATAAACAATTTGAATCTTGAATCTTCACTCAACTGAAATGAAATAAAATGGTTATTTAATTTATTGTTGTTTTATTTTGCCTGGAAGAACTTTGAGAATACTAATAAGAGAAATCGGTTCTTTAAGTGTGCGGACAAAGGTTTAAAACAGCAAGTACAATTGTTTTATTTTAACAAAGATTTATTAAGTAGTAAACATGCAGTGTTTTTTTTTTTGTTTGTTCGAAGGAATTTTTACTGAAGTTAGCACTGACTTTGATCTCAAGTATTTTATCGTTTAAGCCAAACTTGGCACCTTTATTCATATTGGTTTATGTTTGTTGAGATTGTTACATCTGCAACGCTAAGCACTTTATTTTTATTTTTCTTATTTCAATTAGAAAACCAGCTTTAAATAACTACAAAAACCATGTAATTTTATAAAGATGATGAAAAACTCTAACAGTGAAAATATTGCAGTTAAAAATCAAGCCAGTTAAGGTGCATAGGCATGCCACCGTTTTAGTACTTTGATCGCCGGTTTCTCTGTTGTTTTTCGTTATTGAATAAAGCTTAAGACCTCTAAAGTTTAATGTAGGCATTAACAAAGTCACTAACTAGCTGAAATGTCAAATTCATACATACAATTTAAGGCAAGAAAACAACTTTGTATGCAAATCTGTCCAGTTTAATATCTTTAAAACAAAATCAATATTCAAAATTTTGGAAAAATGGTGCCTTTTAAAAAGAAAAAACAAAAAACAACCTAAAAGGAAAAACAAGTGAGAAACGGGTAATCAAATTTTGTACTAAAACAGTGGCGTGCCTATGCGCCTGAAGCAATTTCGTTAACAAGCTAATCATGACCTCACTTACCTTCAATTAGGAATTATACAAAATAGTTAAAGTGATGAAGTAACAAATAGTCTGTACGGATTAAAGAGCACAACTCAACTAAATGAATTATAGCTTCGTTGATTTATTTTTGACCCCTCGAAATAAGATAAGAAAAATTAAGATAAGATACGGTCGAGCAGACGTTGGTCGGACGGTGGCTGCTTGTTATCAAACATTATTTTGTCAAATCATTCAGTATATTCATAAAATTGTCAGATAATGTACGTAATCTAAATCAATTCAGTTTATCAAGTGCAATGATATACATGTCATTATATAATGGACGGTAACAAGAATAATCAGAGGTATGTAAGTTTTAATCTAAATCTACTCAACCACAGGGTGTAGCAAAACATTTTCATGTGAGTATTTAAGACCTAAATAAATATAAAATATATTTTATAAATATATACGAATTTAATGAAATGTCAAGTCCAACAATATTAATACTAGTATTTAATTGTTACATGTAGATATAAATTAGAGCTCATCTTCTTCTATATACATATAAAATACAACGTCTGTCTGCCTGTCTCTCTGTTCGTTCGCTTATTAACTTGAGAACCACTCAATGGATTTTGATACAGTTACCATTGTAAAGTAGAGTATTTCTTTTCACGAAGGTTTAAGGGTATATGTCATCACGATATGACTAAAGGAAGCACTCAATAAGAGTTTTGGTTAATCATCTGATATGTACGCCTTGCGTAGTCGCATGTAGTCCAATCATCGGGGCTCAAATCATCCACTGGTAAATGTTTTCAGGAGATCTCTCACGTTTAGGCTTATTTGATCGGTCTTGATGAGTATTTTTGTAGAACATGGTGACCAGGGTCTAATGACGGGACTGGAAGGTGGGTACGAGATCTCCTCAACAGACAACAGCAGACCCTTCGAGTTTGGGCTTATTTGATTGGTCTTTATTAGCACTTGAAATTTTAATTTTGTCATTTTGCTATCGAAAATTTCTCACCCGCTATATTTTTCCTTTAATCTTTACGTAATCTTAAATTACCATGATTTTTTCATGTTTTTCGGTTCATTGGTTTCGGAAATAAGGGGGGGGACATGCATTTTTGTGGTTTTTCAAAGATTTCTCGAAATCGATTTTAATAATCAGCTCTTTACTATCTACCATTTGGTAGCCATATTGTATTTATAATATTTTTCTTTATATTTTTTATATTTTTTTATCAACTTTTTTTAATCGCTATGTTTTTACTGTAATTAGCCAGCCAGTGCCTATAATCGTGATTTTTTTCATCTTTTTCGGTCTACCAGTTTCGGAAATAAGAGGGGCATGCATGTTTTTGTGGTTTTTCAAAGATTTCTCGAAATCAATACCAGTTAATATAAAATTGTATTTATATTTACAATACAATTTGTTTCCCATATTGTGTTTTTAAGAATTATTCTTTTATTTCTGTCACTTTTGTATTCCAAATATTTTGAACAATTTCAAATTTTTCAATAATTTGTGTGTACCGTATTATGTAAACAAGTGAATGCTATTTTTGAGGAAAATTTCAAGTCTTTATCTTTTAACGGTTCTAAAGCTAATAAAAGTTATGAGCTGTGACATAGGGACGGACGGACGGACAACGGAGTCTCACCATAAAGGTTCCTTTTGTACCTTTTAGGTACTACGGAACCCTAAAAGAGATTCCCGCGTTTTACTTTTCTAATTTTTCATGAATTTATTGATTTGATTATTTCTGATGGTCGTTAAATAAAAGTAGCTGGACATAAAGCCATTGTGACACTCATGCAGCCTATTACGAAACGAGTAAACAAGCACTGGTGTCCTAATTGCTCTTAGTATGTCTCACTTGGATAATACTACCTATTTATACTAGCTAAGAGTAAAGTATACAACTAGTTTATTTTTTATTTTGTCATAAATCCGAGGAATTAACCCTTACATAGATACGGCCTCAAAATTTTGTTATGTGAACTGTGCAAATATAGTCGGTAGCTAGTGTGGATTTGGCTAAATAAATAAAAGTCAGCTTGCATAACCTGATAAAAAACATTTATGTAATATTTGTTTTTACAAAACACCAAATATTATTATCTGGGTGATACCGGTGATAAAATGAATTGCATGTTTGTTATCAACACAAAGAGGACATGTTTGTAAGTTTGTGAGTCTGTGAGTTTGAAGGTAGGGGGTGATATCCGGAACTACTGATATAATATTATTATCTGGGTGATACCGGTGATAAAATGAATTGCATGTTTGTTATCAACACAAAGAGGACATGTTTGTAAGTTTGTGAGTCTGTGAGTTTGGAGGTAGGGGGTGATATCCGGAACTACTGATATAATATTATTATCTGGGTGATACCGGTGATAAAATGAATTGCACGTTTGTTATCAACACAAAGAGGACATGTTTGTAAGTTTGTGAGTCTGTGAGTTTGGAGGTAGGGGGTGATATCCGGAACTACTGATATAATATTATTATCTGGGTGATACCGGTGATAAAATGAATTGCATGTTTGTTATCAACACAAAGAGGACATGTTTGTAAGTTTGTGAGTCTGTGAGTTTGGAGGTAGGGGGTGATATCCGGAACTACTGATATAATATTATTATCTGGGTGATACCGGTGATAAAATGAATTGCATGTTTGTTATCAACACAAAGAGGACATGTTTGTAAGTTTGTGAGTCTGTGAGTTTGGAGGTAGGGGTGATATCCGGAACTACTGATATAATATTATTATCTGGGTGATACCGGTGATAAAATGAATTGCATGTTTGTTATCAACACAAAGAGGACATGTTTGTAAGTTTGTGAGTCTGTGAGTTTGGAGGTAGGGGGTGATATCCGGAACTACTGATATAATATTATTATCTGGGTGATACCGGTGATAAAATGAATTGCATGTTTGTTATCAACACAAAGAGGACATGTTTGTAAGTTTGTGAGTCTGTGAGTTTGGAGGTAGGGGTGATATCCGGAACTACTGATATAATATTATTATCTGGGTGATACCGGTGATAAAATGAATTGCATGTTTGTTATCAACACAAAGAGGACATGTTTGTAAGTTTGTGAGTCTGTGAGTTTGAAAGTAGGGGGTGATATCCGGAACTACTGATATAATATTATTATCTGGGTGATACCGGTGATAAAATGAATTGCATGTTTGTTATCAACACAAAGAGGACATGTTTGTAAGTTTGTGAGTCTGTGAGTTTGGAGGTAGGGGGTGATATCCGGAACTACTGATATAATTCTAAATTTTTTTCACAAATAGGAAGCTACATTATCCTTGATTGCTATAGGCTGTAGTATGTTCCCTGGGATGGATAGTTCCCTAGGGTCATTTATATAAAGACTATAGATTGTATTGCTTTGCTGTACGTGGTGTCTATTATAAGAGCTTTTTGGCCCCAACGGCCAAAAATATTATCTGTCGGTGAAAAATTAGACCTGCCCGCACCGCCACTTCAACTGACTGACAGGCTATTTATTATTATTTATTTACTTTAAATTTGTACAACATTACAGGTTATCCATTTCGTTATACAAATTAAAAAATATCAATGGGAATAACAAAAAGTTCAATTATAAATATTACAAACATGGAAATAACAAAAAGTTAAATCATAAACAAACATTTATATCAAAATACCGTACATTTTACGAATCAAGGATTTTCTCATTTCGGTCGTGGCTCCCTGTATCGCCTAAATACTATGCCAACAGGCCAAAACTTTGGATCCAGGAATATATCTTTATGCTGCGCTGGAAGCCGGAGCACGAAGGATCTGAAGTTTGTTGTCCTTGGTGACTGCAGCGCCTCCAGCCTCACTTGTGATAAATTCTGGACTCGTTCCCAGCACTTCTCTCTCTTCAATATATCTAACAATATCCCATCCCGATGTACTCTGGTCAAATCGGGACAAATACATCGCTGACAAAGGCACTGCCGCACGGAGTGTAGCTGTTGTGGCGGCAGCGGGACCTAGGTGAATCCGTCTTTGTCGACCGCATTCCTTTTTTGGACGGGCGGTGGCGGGTGCGATGTCCGCGAGTCCCGGGACATCTGCGCTTATGTCTTCTGGCGCTGGATGGAACTTCCAGCACAGCTGGAGTTAATGCAGAATTTGCAGGTTGAGACGACGTGTTTTTGGCGGTTGAAATCGAATAAATAGGGCAGGCAACAACATGTGCAGCGAAACGGAGTGGGATGACGGTGACAATAACTTGCCTGCCGATGCAGTTGGGTTCTTGCAGCGTCGACGCACTGTAATATTTTGCGCAGACTTCCGTAAAATTATCGGTGCAGCGTTCTGTTGCGCAATTCTGCTACTTTCATCTTTAAATTGGCCATGGTTTGTTCCGAAATAGCCAACCTGGAGCGGCTTTCAGTGAACTCTTTTAGCAACCTCGTAACTTATAAATGACCAAATGTCACGAGAGGCAGCTAATGGAGATCACGCGTCACAAAGGTCGGGGCGTTTTCGGGATCTGTCTCCTTCAGGACACGAAAAATGTCCTGCAGGTACTCCTTGCCGCACCAATCCTTCTGCTTCATTACGAGGTGGATGGTGGTCACGGCGGTGTTGGCTAGCGCCTTCCTAGCTGACACAATTTCCTCCTCCGAGTAGCTGGAAATACAGATTTGCTCAAGGCTGAGCTAATCCATAATGCCTAGTTTGTACTGCACGAAAGCAAGCAGCTTGTGGACGATAACACTATCGGAGCCTTTCAGTTCAATTTTTCAACGTGTTATTTTACGGAAAAATCTAGGTCAACATTACAGCAGCCGCTGTACGAAAAGACTGCTCTAATCAGCGATATGAATGCTATGTTGGTCACCTTCGATTTCCGACGGATTATTTCCATCAAAGATACGTCTCAGCGCCATGCGTAATTACACGCAATGCTTATACGAACATATTAGGCACTACGGTATTGACGACGTAAATATGTGAGGCAATTTTCAGAATGCTTAGTTTTCATTCTCTCCCTACTTGAAACAATGCTTCAAAAAAGCCAGCATTTAGTAGATATAATATGCTCAGACAGGAACACTAATTCAGCGCCATGCGTCATTACACGAAGGACAGAACGCAATGCTTATACTAACATATTAAGCACTACGGTATTGACGACGTATATTTAGGCAATTTTCAGAATGCTTAGTTTTCATTCTCTCCCTACTTTAAACAATGCTTCAAAAAAGCCAGCATTAGTAAGTATTAAGTAGATATAATATGCTCAGACAGGAACACAAATTCAGCGCCATGCGTCATTACACGAAGGACAGAACGCAATGCTTACACGAACATATTAAGCACTACGGTATTGACGACGTATATTTAGGCAATTTTCAGAATGCTTAGTTTTCATTCTCTCCCTACTTTAAACAATGCTTCAAAAAAGCCAGCATTTAGTAGATATAATATGCTAAGACAGGAACAATAATTCAGCGCCATGCGTCATTACACGAAGGACAGAACGCAATGCTTATACGAACATATTAAGCACTACGGTATTGACGACGTAAATATGTGAGGCAATTTTCAGAATGCTTAGTTTTCATTCTCTCCCTACTTGAAACAATGCTTCAAAAAAGCCAGCATTTAGTAGATATAATATGCTCAGACAGGAACACTAATTCAGCGCCATGCGTCATTACACGAAGGACAGAACGCAATGCTTATACTAACATATTAAGCACTACGGTATTGACGACGTATATTTAGGCAATTTTCAGAATGCTTAGTTTTCATTCTCTCCCTACTTTAAACAATGCTTCAAAAAAGCCAGCATTAGTAAGTATTAAGTAGATATAATATGCTCAGACAGGAACACAAATTCAGCGCCATGCGTCATTACACGAAGGACAGAACGCAATGCTTACACGAACATATTAAGCACTACGGTATTGACGACGTATATTTAGGCAATTTTCAGAATGCTTAGTTTTCATTCTCTCCCTACTTTAAACAATGCTTCAAAAAAGCCAGCATTTAGTAGATATAATATGCTAAGACAGGAACAATAATTCAGCGCCATGCGTCATTACACGAAGGACAGAACGCAATGCTTATACGAACATATTAAGCACTACGGTATTGACGACGTAAATATGTGAGGCAATTTTCAGAATGCTTAGTTTTCATTCTCTCCCTACTTTAAACAATGCTTCAAAAAAGCCAGCATTAGTAAGTATTAAGTAGATATAATATGCTCAGACAGGAACACTAATTCAGCGCCATGCGTCATTACACGAAGGACAGGACGCAATGCTTATACGAACATATTAAGCACTACGGTATTGACGACGTATATTTAGGCAATTTTCAGAATGCTTAGTTTTCATTCTCTCCCTACTTTAAACAATGCTTCAAAAAAGCCAGCATTTAGTAGATATAATATGCTCAGACAGGAACACTAATTAAGGCTTCTTTTGGCATCATAATGTGATTCACAAAGTGTGCGGTTCCACTCCACTTCGTATAAACGCTTCAAAGCTAAGTTGCTAAACATTATCATATAAAGTAGGTGAAGTTCACATGCAAATTGCAGTGTAGTCGCCATGTGGACGCGGCCTTACCTGCGCTAATCTACAGCATCAACAACACAGAGTACTGAACATCTTTTGCAACCAGAGTAAAGCAGTGAATGAATTATCTGTAGCAGGATATAAAAATTTCCAAAGGACTTTTTGACAGTCTTTTAGGTAATTTATTTATGTATTATACAAACCACGCACCGGTTGGTTTAAGACTAACAAATAAATAAATATTCTGTTCATCTAAGGTCTCATTTAAAAACCAAAATAGCAAAGTTCTCACATTTTAGTGAATGACTCTTATAACGCATTAAACATCACTTTTAATTCATTTAACAACCCTTTCTCCCACACCCTATCATACACACACACACACACACACACACACACACTCTCATGCACACACACACACCCTCATACACACACACACACCCTCATGCACACACACAAAAACACCCTCATCCTGCAGGCTCTGCTCATTTATTCTTGTATATTGTTTTTTTCTGTATTTTATAATGTACCTAGTACCTTTTAATTAACACACATAATGTTAAAATATAGAATATTGTTAAATAAGTATCTCTAGTAATTTATTTAATGTTATGAATTTTGTGTTTTAAAATCTTCTACGTTATTTATCATTTCTATGTTTTAAAATTAGTTTAATAATGCATAACTTCTAAAACGCATGTTAAACACACTTTATTTATATGAACAGTCAATCTGGGAACAACTGTTATTGGCCACATGTACTAATTTTTATTCTCTGAGCTATATTTTTTGTAATCGTTGTTGTTGTTCTAAAAACCAAATAAATAAAAAAGTAAAATCATTTAGACAATCTATATTATATTAATGTATTTATTACGCCAATAGTTTCACCCATACAATTTCGTTCCCAGGGAGTCTAGCATGCGCCGTCGATACAGTGTCTTTCCATAATACTTGCTCATTCGCACATCGACAAACGGGGAATGCGTGAGAGTGCAAGTAAGATAGTTAGACATTGTATCTGTTGCGCGTGCTAGCTACGCAGAACGTAGAACGTCTTAGTGTCAAGAGACCGCTTTATGCTTGGAATAAATCGCTAAAAACGATAAGGGCGCCAATTTTTATCTTCTTTCATAAAGAATAGTTTATTTTTTAATTATTTTTTTGTATTCGGTGCACGATAAAAAGTATTTGTTTTGTCTTGTCATTAAATACAAATGCAAAATAAATTTAAAATGCTTATTTTTTCCACGTACTTAGATAAAAACTAATATGCGTACATACCGATACCTGGTAATTGCTTTTTAAAATTTTGAAATTTTCATAATTTATTGTAAAATTAAATACTAGAAGGGAGGTTTGATTTAAGTAGATACACATCAAAAGTACCTGAATAATCAAAATATCTAGAGTGATCCATATATCTATTGAGGTCATAAACTAATCTTACAGTCAGATAAGTGACAAAATGTTTTAGAGGAATAATTCTCTATATATTTTGTTGAGTCTACCCTCGGTTAAAACTTCCCCTTACTAATGAACTTTGTGCCAGTTAAATTGTAATGAAGGGACGCACCCGGGATCAGTCCCCTTTCCCAAAGCTGGCTCCACGTCGCGGCCAATATTGGCGACCAAGGATAACAAACAAATGAATATTTTCTTACATAAACAAAAAAAAACATGAAAACCTAAACAATTTTGGTTGAAGAGCCATCTTGCTATTTCCGGCCGCAAAATCCCGATATTTGTTTAGAATACCAGGGATAAGACGTACCGAAAATCGCAAGATGGCGCTGCTTTTTATGGCACCCTGGTCTTAAGTCTGGTGTCAGTAAGTAGTCTTAGTCTGTCAGTGTTGTTTATTGTTTTATGTCATTTTGTAGATTTGTCATTTATTCGACTGATGCCGGCCCCAAAGTGGGCCGAAATATATTTCGAAAAACAATATCTTATTATTTTTGTTTTAAAATTAAGAAATAAAAAGCTTTATATAGCCAACAATATATATATTTTAATATAAACAAATAAATAAAAATTTATAAGTAAAATAATCAAATGAAGTAACGGGATATTTCACAACGATCGTGGATACGTGGTGCAGGTTTTTTTATGGATTTTAAATTAGTCCCCCAATGTGAATAAAGTCAACTGAGTTTTAAACTATTAATAGAGACAATCAGAGGTGGTGACTATGACAGATGCGTTTAGTGACGAGGTACTTAAACAATTTCGATATAAAAAAATAAAGTGTGGGTTGAGTAAATATGTCAGACAACATGCGACACAATAAAACAAAAAACCGGTCAAGTGCAAGTTAGACTCGCATACCTAGGGTTCTGTAACAGTTTTGGAAACAGGCAGGAAAACTGGAAATAAAACTCGTGGGTGAAAAATTTAATTTTGTCATTTTATTATTGTGAATTTCTCAACCGCTATATTTTTCCTGTAATATTTACGTCATCCCAAATTACCATGGTTTTTTTCATTTTTTTCGGTCCACCAGTTTTGGAAATAAGGGGACATGCATATTTTGTGGTTTTTCAAAGATTTCTCGAAATCGGTGAAAGTAAATATTTTAATATATTTTTATAATCTGCTCTTTAATATGTACAATTTTATGCCCATGCTGTATTTTTATAAAATCTATGTATTTTTTTACATTTCTTTTTATATTTCTCATTTGTGTTCATTTTTTTTTGAAATCGCTATAGTTTTCTGTAATAGGCCAGTTATAGCCTATAATCGTAATTATTTTCATTTTTTTTCGGTCCGCCAGTTTCGAAAATAAGGGGGGGGGACATGCATTATTTTGTGGTTTTTCAAGAATTTCTCTAAATTAGTAACAGTAAATAAAATTATATATTTTTATAATCAGCTCTTTAATATCAACAATTTGATACCCGTATTGTATTTTTACGATATATTTTTATTTTTATCTCTTTTGTATTGGACATATTTAACAAAATTTCAAAATTTTCATTTTTTTTTATCCTATTGTGTATGCAAATGAATTATATTTTTGTGGCAAATTTCAAGTCTTTATCTTTAACGGTGCTAAATTTATGAGGCTGTGACATACGGACGAACAGACGGACGGGCGGACGGACGAACTCTCACCATGAAGTTTCCTTTTACCTTTCAGCCTGAAATTTTCAGGTACTATGGAACCCTAAATTACAAATGTGCCGAATCTACTAGCAAAGTAGCCATAAAGTTTAGAAAGTGACTTGTTTACCATTTTTTTCCTAGATATAGTATAGTTTGGAAAGAGACGCAGCCACACGGTTAAGGAGAGTATAGAACCTTCAATTTATTAATAACGATTCAGCCACTATTAATCACCGTTTAATTCTTTTGTTTTTGAACCTTTGACTTTTGAAAAAAGTGTTGTCATTTTTATAGCTTCTGCTATAAAGTAAGTTGTTATAGGAGTACATAAAACGAGGCACATTATAGCTACAAGTAGGCTTACCATGAGTTTTGCTTACTATACACGTTAACGTCTGCGTAAAATATTTATTTGACAAATTTTGCAGCGCCCCTAGCGGCTTACTACAGGAACCAGCATTTCTCATACAGAATATTTTACGCAGACGGTAACGTGTATAGTAAGCAAAACTCATGGTAGGCCTAAGGATCCTGCCTGAGCCTTGGTGAAGGCAGCTATAGTTAGAGGTAATATGGCTCGTTTGTAGCCGAGTTCAACACTCTGCTTTTCTCTTCGATTGCGAGGAAATGAAACTGTGATATAGTTAGCAAAAATTTTTCTGTTATTAAAATTTAAAGTATAATTTTGACAATAACTTTTAAGATATACTTGCTTAGATTTTGGCGGCAATATCTGCTGAACAACTTTCTTTGCGTTTCTTTCCATTAATGAGTTAGGAGTAAGTATTATTTCATCATCACTTGATGACATATTTAACTTTAAGTAATATTTATTGCAAATTTAAATAATCAAACAACTAAATATGTACTGCTGAGAAAAAACAACAGCTCTTTACCGCCACTACTTTTTTTTAAATTCTGCCACCGATTGGGAAGGCAAAGGTAACTTAGCCCACACAGCCATGTCTAAATAACGTAAATAAATAATCAGACATGCATGTCTGAGGTTTATTCAATTTATATCATATTTGTTTAAGTCACTTTAATATCATTCTGAGCATCGTCTGAAGAGTCCGTGTTCATCGCTGTCCCGTCAGTTCGCGCTAAAATGATAGAATCTTAGCGCGAACACTATTGCGTTTGATAAAGTTTGTCAATGAAGTTATACTGTGTATTTGGCTGTAAGGCTTATTGCCATAGTGTTAGAAGAAGTAAACATTTTTACGCACTAAAACATAAAAAGTAGTTTTAGTCCGCTTACACCTAGCATAAACAAGAACTGGAAGAGCATGAGAAGTGAAAAAGTCTTTATTTCTATAACGATTTTATAGCAAAATAACGACAACATGAAAAACAAAAAACAATAACCGAAACGAGTATGTAATAGTACATAACATAACTTTTTGCCTCCAGCAACAATGAAGTATTACAATGTTTTATTGACACTTTTTACTCATCACGACTTAATAATCACGAAACTTGGTAGACATTTAGACATCATAGGTGCCATCTCTCGTTGACCCTAGATAGTAAACCAAAGTTGTTGTTCATACCTACTCTAATTTCATAATTTGAGGTAAAATTTACTGATCATAATTTTATTTTTATTTTATTTGGAATATAAAAAAATATTAACATTATACTTTACGACACTAAAAAAGATTAATGTGCTTCGAAATATCGGCACTGGGCATTTACAACATAATTAATTTCATTAGCATTAAGTATCATTAGCTTATACTTAATATAGCTTTGACATTTCACGCCATCTTTGATATCGTTAAAAGTAACCACAACCAACATTTGCGCCAATGTTGGCGCTTGTGACATGTGACGTGTGTAATCGGTTGGGCGATGTTTGATAAATTGCTGAACTTTGTGCTTTAGAATGAAGTTGTTTGTATGTGGACGCCATTAGTTGCCCGAATGTGGGTATCTGTAGTACATTAGATACTAGCCTTTACCTGCGGCTTCGCTCGCGCGGATATTGTCCTTATGACTACTGAAGTAGAAATCATATTTTAAAATTCTTATATACTTGGCCGTGGCTATGCCCGCATTTATTCAATCTTTGAGCCGTTTTTAGCTTAGGCGTTATTTACGTGTTGACCAGAGTCACTACGATCAAGAATAAAAAAACAGCACCCAAATTCGTTAATAAGTTCTCGAGGTAAAAGCGTTTATTTAGTCTTTACCCCGTTTTCGGGTTGGATGTTATTTTATGTCCACACCTTCTAGCCTATGTGTTGACCAGCATCACTACGGTGATAATATGAAAAACCGCATCTAAATACGTTAAGTGGTTCTCGAGTTAAAACGGAACAGACAGACAGACAGAGAAAAATTCTAAAAATAGTAGTTTTGGATCAGTACAGTACTTATAACCCAATTTATTAAACATTTAAAAAATATTTCTTCTGTACAGATACGACTTTTTTACTAGTTTATTATAAGTATGGTTAGAAGTATAGATAGGTATATAACTTAACTCTCGCAGCCTCTAACTGTACACAAATACGCTGTTACTGCTTTGTGATAAATGGACACGTTCATAAAACCAATCATAAATTATAATATATACAATAATGTTAATACTTGCGATTGTCGGCACTTGGTGAAACATCATCATGGTTGAAGAAAACACTTGTACTGTTTCACAATATTATTATATTTATATTTCCGACTAGTTTCGCCTTAAAGGCATTTTCCAGGTTTTTTATCTGTACGAGTTTGTCACAAAAGCTGTTCAAGTAGGTATATGAAGTATGATTGTCATCCTGTCTTCACATACTTGAACAGCTTTTGTGACAAACTCGTACAGATAAAAAACCTGGAAAATGCCTTTAAGGCGAAACTAGTCGGAAATATAAATATAATAATATTGTGAAACAGTACAAGTGTTTTCTTCAACCATATACAATAATATTTATTTATTTATATAATTAAATATATAATTTTATCATATTAAATCATATATTTATTGGGTAACATGGGTTTTACAAAATTGATGGCTGAAAGAAGAAGTATGATTAGAATACATAAGTCTGCCGTTTCCTTTTTTACGTCATTATTATCATTGTAACTATCTTAACTTTTGTTCAATAAAATTTTTATTCAATTTAACTAGAGTTAATACATAAATAAACAGATAAACGAAAAATAAAAAATACGTAAAACTCTTATTTCATTCATTAAATATTACAAATATTATACCTGCTTGTCATTGTATTGTGCACTAGAATTATCTTACGAGATAATTCTTGCATTCATAATTATATGCATTTTTTTTTCACTTTTTCAGTGAATTTTATCAAAAATCTACTTTTATGACTTGCATCATAGCACGAAGGATATGATCGTAACAGCAGATAACTTCACTATCAGTTGAGACACATTGCAGATTTTAGCGCGATAAGATGCAGGTGCAGACGTAGCATTACAATAAATTATTATTTACAAGTCATTCTGATACTTTCGTACGTGTATTTTTACTCCGTGTAACCTACATACGAGGGGGCGTTTTTAAGTTCGCGGAATCGTGGGTAAGACGTGGAAATATAAATACAAGTTTATTTTTCCTTTTCAATATATTCACCTGCAACCCTTATACATTTTTCAGATCTTTCAATTAGCTTATGTATACCCTCGAAAAAAAATGTTTTTTCTTTGTCTGAAAAATAAGCTGAAACTGCTTCCTTCACTTCTTCATCGCTTGAGAACTTCTTCCCCCGAAGTTCTTTTTTCATTCTTGGAAAGAGATAATAATCACTGGGAGCCAGGTCAGGACTGTAGGGTGGATGAACCAAAATATCGAAGCCCACCTTATGCAGGGAAGCCAACGCAACACGGCTCTTGTGCACAGGCGCGTTGTCGTGCAGAAGGAGGACACCTTTGGTTAATTTTCCCCTTCTTTTTGCCTTGATTGCTTCCTTTAATCGCTCTAAGATTGAAGCGTAGTATTCTCCGGTTATGGAGACACCTTTATCTTTATAATCTATCAACATTTTCCGGAGTGGTCACCTCGATCGACCGTCCTGGCCGAGGATCATCTTCAAGTGAGGCCCTGCCTTTCTTAAAAAGGGTATGCCACTTATAAACCATGGTTTTACCCGGGCAAGACTCCCCGTAAACGGATGACATCTCTTCTAATATGGTTTGAACCGATTTACCTTGCTTGGAAAGGAACTTTATGACAGCGCGGTGCTCGATTTTCTCCATTTTCACAATGTTCTTCCCAACTGAGTTGTTTGATCGACGATAATTCAAATAGTAATGGCCCGATTAAAACAAAACATTCTATTTATACTAATAATGAGCTACTGAACCAGTTACGACTAAGGAAAGTACCCTCATTTATTAATTATCTACCCATTCCGCGAATATTAAAATGCACCCTCGTATTTACGTAAACGGACCATTCCGTCCATTTTTCTGATGAAAGTCGGTCTTGCCGCAGAAGAGCCCGCACTCGGACGATGCAATTTCATAAATTCACTTGTTTGTACATATCTCCCGGTGGCGGTAGGTCGAACATTGGGTAAATAGCTGCACGGACAAATAAATGGACACATTTCTGTCTGCAGATATAGATATTGTGTTTCACGAACGTATATTTAATCTTTCGACGCGCAGAATGGCTAGAATTAATCCCAAAGAGGTGGTATCAGAGCTGTTTCCGAGTTTGAACTGTGAAATGTAAGTACACCCACGTTTTAACAGTCACTATTATGTCCCAGCATGAGAGGTATTTAATCTCTATTACGGTACTTCAGATTGAACACAAATGTGCACGCAATTCGAACCCACGCCACGACCTCTGGGTTAGAGATCGAGTACCTGTAAGCCAAAGGAAACTAATAAAATGATGTGACTAAAACTAAGAGACAAAAGGTCCAACGACAGCATGCACTGAACACTTACCACATTTTTACAAAGTGAAACCGGCAGCGCTTATTTTAAATATGTAACAAACAAATGAAATGAAACTAATTATAAGCAATTCAATTTGTGGTTTTATAGGCAGGTGAGATCTTTTGTATAAGATACTTTTTGTGGCGGAGAAATGTTCCATCATTTTGACGCCAACAACCCTTAAATGCAATAGTTTCATGCTTTGGACATAAAATACTATTTATCCTGGTACTGGATACTCATATAATTTTTATTTCGCGTTTCATCAAAAGTTTTTCAATGGAAGTTGTTCAGGATGATCAATATAGCATGTGGTTTAATTTAATGAGCACATCATGATTACACACTGTATTTACAGAAGATGACACGTAATATTGTCATAGAGATATATGGGCATCCAGTCTTCACAACGCCAAATTGTAAAGCAGCAAGTTGGAGCTGACGATGACCCTATACAAAATTTGATAAGTCGCATTGCCTATGTATAAACAAGAGAATCAAAGAGCTTTATGCGTAATCCTTTACTAAGAAAGTCATAAAGCAGTTACCTAGGTGCTAACTCTACCACGTGGCTGATAAAACACAACCTACCATTAATTAAAAGCCCGAGATTTCCAGCTTCACGTACACAGCCCAGTTCACGTAGGTACATACTCTATCGGTTGGTTCAGGATGCAAAGGGCAGGATTAAAAGAAGTTATTCTCGCAATCTGGTGTTTAAATCCTAATAGCATATACATACTTCAATGGATTAAGGACTAAATCATTTCTTGAACCCCATAAAATGATACGATCAAGGTCGTCTTTAAGCTTCATCGCAACAAGATTAGCTTCAGCGGGATTACAGAAGATGTACAACAGTAGGTCGTCTGCAAACAAGAACGTTCTTTATGAGATCTCTACTCTACAGTATAAAGAGTAGATTTCCAGGTATAGAACCTTGCGGTACACCATCATCTACCGTACACCTCTGAGATCTCAAGCTGCTACCATCCTGTCTTGACAACATCACTTGCTGCTGACGGTCACCGAATAGATGTTAAGTCTTTTAACAGTCTTAACATGAAAACTGTTGAAATATTAACTCGTTTAATTGATTTAAGCTACGATTCGGTCTACTATGTATTGTCTTAGCGAAAATAAGAACTTAAACGTTTAAGCAATAACTTCATTTATGTTGTGAAGTTTATTGAACAAATAAAAAAAAGGTCAACTGATAAGGAGTCTGAACAATGTCAACATTAATATTGCATTCTATTGCATTGCAATAAAAGCTAGATATCTACTAATTTTTCTTTCAGGGGGACCACCAAGAGTGGCGAAATCCTGGAAAGGCCTATGTCCAGCAGTGGACGAAACAGGCTGATGGATGGATGATTTGGCTTTTCTAATAATAATATAATAAAATCAATTAAAACAAACAAATACATAAATAGAAGTAAGATTGATCTCAAAGACGATTCACCTGGCTGGTTCCACATCTGCGAACAAATTTTGCACAAAAGAGCTACTTCTATCTTAGCCCGTATTTGTACAACAAAATTTACCGATCTCTTAACATTAGTCAAGCTACTAGATTCACTTGTAGAAAACAAGTAACTTTGTGGCTACTCCAGGTAAGCTACGATAAGACTGAGGACATTCTGCGTATTCACGAATAAAGACTTCCTGCAATACTACTTCGATCATTATTACAAATCTTTTCTGTAAACATTTGTACCCACCCATACTAATAAATTTTACCCAAATATCCCAATTCATACATCCTGCAAAAATCACCTACATACACTCACACACCCCCACCCGCCCTTTCTTTCCACCACTCGTAATACATACACACTAGCATAAGTTATTACACAATTGTAAATAAGTATCCCGTTTCTTGTTTGTTATATTAATTTATATTCAATTCAAATAGTTCATATAAAATAAGTTTACCTAAAAATTCTAAATTGTATTAAATTTTACTAAATTACACATAAATATATAAATCATTGCAGAGCGTTAGAAACTAGTACCTACAACCTAAAGGGAATCCTAGTGTAGAGACTAGAGAACACTGTTAAAAATTTATAAAGATACTATTGTACGAGGCATGCCTTTTAAGTTTTGTCGTTTGAAGAACTGGAACCTAATAGTACTTTTTATTGTTTTTCAAAGTATTCTCCACGTAGTTTACAACACTTTTCCATTCGTTCGAACCAGTTATTAAAACATTTATTCCACTCCAAAGTGGGGGTGTTCAATATGGCTGATTTGAAAGCGTCGACTGCTTCTCCACTGGACTGGAACCTTTGACCACGAAGAGTTTTCTTAATTTTAGGAAATGTAAAGAAATCGTTAGGGCTTAGGTCAGGACTGTATGGAGGATGGTCAAGAATTTCTACGTTTTCCTGCATCAAATACTCAATCGTTTGATGAGCGCTGTGTAAGCTTGCATAGTCATGATGTAGGATGATGCGTCGCTTTGGGTTATATTTCCGAAGTTCGGCGATGACTTGTGGTAAACAAACTGTGGTATACCACTCTGCATTAACCGTTCTACGATCTTCAAGTGCAACTGTCACAACATGCCCGGTTTTCACCACGAACGTAGCCACCATCTTCTTTGAAGTGCTTCGAGAGCGAACAACTTTAGTCGGCTTTGGTTCGTCTTTGAAGACCCAGATTGTGGATTGTTGTTTGGAATCAGGATCGAAGGCATAGATCCAAGATTCGTCACCACTGATGCTGTCGTAGACGTGATTTGACTCTCCTCGGTTGAACCATTGAAGAGTTTTCTTACACCATCTGACGCGGGCCCTCTTATGATCGTCGGAAAGCAAATGCGGGATCCAACGGGAAACTAGCTTTCTCACACCAAGCGCCTCATGCAAGATCTTCTAAATGGTTGTCCCTGAGATGCCTGATAACGCCTCTATCTCCCGATATGTCACATGACGATCTTCGAGGATCATATATCTCACAGCAACAATGTCATCTTCAGTGAAGGCGGATTTTGGACGTCCTTCACGAGATTTATCACTAAGACTGATATATCCACGTTGGAATTCTAAATACCAGCGTTCGACAGTCCGCAGACATGGGGCTTCATCATGGAATACAGATGGTAGCTTTTCGGAACACTGAATCCATGTTACGCCTCTTTGGAAATTATAGAAAATGATTGCACGGACATTTTCCTTGGTAAGATTCATTTTCGTACGTGACCTGACAGATTCAAAACAAAGCTGTGTCTAAATAATTGCATTAATCCTAATTCTTTCAATTGTTTTGAAATTCTAAATTCACCAAAATTGAATATTGAACAGTTCTACATTCAAAATTGGCGGCAAATTTGTGAACGACAAAACATAAAAGGCATGCCTGGTATTCAATTTTCTTATAATATCTTTGATTGTATTATATTCTAAAATTTACTTTGAGCTGTCTTGCTGTACCCACAGTGGCTGAAGCTGCTGTTACTTTCCAGGGTAAAACTGAAATAAATAACGGTAAAAATGCAAATCGTTTTATTTTTATTATTAGCCGTGATAGACGTTAGAGTAACACATATTCTGTGAAAAGTTTAACTGTCTACCAATTAGGGCTCAAGCTGTAGACCCTTTTGACAGACAGGCAGACAGACAGACCGCGGAGGCTAAATAAATAGGTTCCGTTTAATGACAATAATGGCCAATACAAGGTCTAAATATTTTACTTTTCTTTAAAAGAGTTTTTACTACATAAAACGGCAAAAACATAAATAAGGACCAATACCCTTGCCGCAAACTCTTGCAAGAGACCAACTCTGACCATGCCAATTTTTTATCCCAGAATTTTAAAAAACTTACAGCGAGCAGCCAAAAACCTAGCAGCTTATAAGTTTTCCATATTTTCCATCGTTATAGATATGTATAGGTACATGACGCGATCGCTTTCATCTTTTCATCCAATTTTCTCATATCGACATTTTAATGCTGCGGCATATAGATGGGTAGCACTTTATTATTAGTGGGTTTTAGTCATTCAAAAACATCCTTTATTGCATTGTCACAAAGTTGGTAATAACTAATATGTCAATGGCAGTGTGTGGACATAAATACGTCATGGCAGAGTGACGGGCAATCCGTCAGCGCGGGGCAGACGAGTGACCGCTGCCATAGACTTGGAACGTATTTCAAAATGGCGCCTCTTCTTTAAGATGGATTAGGTACTTTGATTGGTACGGCCAAATTCCTACTGAAGACTCAGTAAGTGGTCAGAACTAAGGTTCAGAGACACATCTTGTGAAATTTAAAAAAATAAGTATTGGCATACATTATTAAAGATTGATGATAAAGATCAAATGCGCCTAGATCCACCCAGGGAAATTTTTCATATTTTTGAATTAACGGACTCTAGTACTATAAGTAGTACGAATATTATTGGTAAATCAAACTAACCTATATCCATTCGAGTGTAGTAGAAAAAACGACATCAATATTGAGCTTTATTTCATATAAAGTAACATTTATTTTTGCGTGATTTCACCAGTAAACATATCAAAATCTTTGGTAATATAGTAATCAATGGAGATTTTGTCAAAAATAAAGGAAATACACAAAAAACCCTGTGACTGGGATGCATTTAATCCTTGTCGACTCTGTACATATTATATGAAACCTGAAGGGCAACGCAATTAAAACAAAATTATATTTACAAGTTAGCCTTTTGTCCGCGGCTCCGCCCGCGTTTATTCAATCTCTGCCTCGTTTTCCCCTTATAGCCTATATTTCAGAGTCACTAGGATAGTAATAGAAAAACCACATCCAAATCCGTTTAGTGGTTTTCGAGTCAAAACGCAACGTAGAGATAGATAGCTAGACAGAAAGACAAACAGACACACAGACAAAAATTCTAAAAATGGCTTCAGTGCAGTACTAATAATAAACAATTTCATTTCAAATTTCGTAAAAATATTCAATGTACAGAGATGACTTTGTCTATGTAGGAACATTACCAAAAAGCTAAGCTAACATTAAGTTAAGTGCACTGAGCTTTGTTACTGACCACTAAGCTCGGTTAAGGACATGAATTTAACCGCATTTAAATATTTCACACAATTTTCACATAAAAAAATGGAAACTCATCCGTCACTCTGTCTGTTTTTTTATGATATGACTAGAACATAGATTTATATTAACATTCTGGGAGTCCAACAAATATGTCCTTTGATGACGTGTTCGCTGATTCCATCGCTATTGACGGAAAAAAACATGAAAAATATTGTCAAAGGTAATTCCCAGCGTGGATCGTTGTAACAGCAGGTATTTTATCACCCACTTTTTACTGCCGATTTTCACGTCTTAATTTTATAAGTGGTAAGCCTCATCACTTTAAGTCAGGCTCTTATACATGCTTTTGAGGGCATATTTACCTCATCATGTTTTCTTGTGTCGTCAGCAAGTGTTCAGTATACACATACAAATACAATGTGTATAAATTCCGAAGAACTCTATGCATGGTTGACTGCCAGCACTTAAACCTGGTCCTAAATTCCTTCCAACTGATCTGTCGCTGCTTTTGCATAGCTATATATATTGACGGAACATTCGACGTGTGTTTGACGGACATTCAGTTTTAGTCATTTTAGGGAAATTCCAAGCCTATGACCGCAGCCGCACATGTGAGGCCTCCACTAAATATTGATGAATGAAAACTTTTGTACTGTGCGGTTTGTTCCGCGAATTGAAATATTTCGATGGAATTCTCGATGTATTTCGTTTTTGTGTTATTGCAATATATCTCAATTTTCGGTCGGACTAACCCGGTAAAAATATTTTCGAGTTCAATACAATTGTGATTGTGATTGGGTTTCGTGGAAAACATGAAATTGTAATATATAGAAAATGTCCAGAGCTTTTTAGCTAAGCTATACTTACTTTTCGGTACGATTACCATTGCAAATATGACTAATAAGTGGGTCTACGTAAATTTCTCCGAAAGTATTTACGAGTATCTTGAATAGATTATTGTATTCATTAATTCATTTATTCATCAAAATTGTTTTACTGAGTCTTGCGCATTTGTCATTATTTTATTTATTTTATTTTATTTTATTTCAAGGTATATACAACAGATTACAGCTGAAAATTGCTTATAATAACGTAGTAACTGTTTGAACAAGGCTGCTTTCCAAAACGTGTTATATATAATATAAAATGAAATATCATGTCCCTAGGTAATAAATATATGTTCAATTTAGCATAATGAAATCCGTAATTGGCAGTATGTACATAGGTAACACTAAAAGTTTCCGGAACTGGCCACTTACATAAACAATATTTAAAAATTTATTGCAACATTTGAAAATAGAACTCTTTGGCTGTAGAATGCAGTTTGTTTCATCTGACTGTCTTTTGTTTTTACCTTGTGGCGCCATTTAAAAAATTGTGTGTCTGCATCAACATGGATTTAACTCGGGAAAATTTTCGTAGTATGATTTTCTACGATTTTAAGTGTAATTTGACAGCTCAACAGAGCATCGCTCGGCTTGAAACAGCTTTTGGCAATGAAGCACCATGCAAGACGACTGTTTATAGCTGGTTTGCAGAATTCAAGCGTGGTCGTATCAATCTCAGTGACGAATCTCGCGATGGTCGGCCGTCCACCGCTGTGACCAACAAAAACATCGATGCTGTGCGCCGTATGATTGAAACAGACAGGCATGTGACCTACCATGAAATTCGTGCATCCTTAGAAATAGGCATGAGTCAAATACAATCAATCCTACACAAACATTTGGGTGTGAGAAAGCTGTGCTCGCGGTGGATCCCACACAACTTGACCGAGGCTCAAAAAACGGACCGCGTCACTTGGTGCAGTGCCATGCTTACCAGATTCAACGAAGGTGCGTCAAATTTGGTGTGGGACATAGTAACAGGTGACGAAATATGGATTTATTGCTACGATCCCAAAACAAAGCAGCAATCGAGCGTATGGGTCTTTCAAGATGAGCCGAAACCAACCAAAGTGGCGCGCGTGAAAAGTGCATCTAAGCGGATGATTGCTTCTTTTTTTAATAAAACTGGACACGTGGCTACTGTTGCTTTAGAGAATCGTCGTACCGTGAATAGTGACTGGTACACGACCATTTGTTTGCCGGAAGTTATTGACGAACTCCGTAAAAATAACCGTAAACGCCGTATCATCCTGCACCACGACAATGCTAGTTCTCACACGGCCAGACAGACAAACGACTTTTTGAAGACGAAAAATGTAGAACTCATGAGTCATCCTGCATACAGTCCCGACCTGGCACCTTGTGACTTTTTTCTGTTCCCAAAAATTAAGAACCAATAACGCGGTCAACGATTTTCATCACCAGAAGAGGCTGTCGAGGAGTATGAAAAACACGTTTCAGAGGTCACCACAGGGGAGTGGCACAAAAGTTTTCAAAACTGGTTTGATCGAATGAAAAAGTGCATAGACGCCAAGGGAGATTATTTTGAAAAACAATAAATTAATTTTGTACCTTTAATAGTATTTTTTCATATTCATTCCGGAAACTTATAGTGCGTCCCACGTACAAACAATATTTCTATTAAACCTTCACTTTTTGTATTGTTGTGGATTTTTGTTAATTAATAAATTAAAATATGTATTACGTGTAACCATTTGAAAAATGTCTTTCCGGGAAAAACAAGTTACTGGCCGGGAACTAAAACTCTCCAGCTGAAATACTGCTATTGAAATCCTTTCCAATTTTTATATATACATATGTAAAGTAGTTCTATGACTGACTTACTTATAGACAACGTAAATTTAAATTAATGGAACTTATACACGTATATTCCGACATGATGGCCGTTGGGGCCAAAAGGCGTTAGAGTGGAAAACATGTGCACCAAAGTTTAGCGTAGGCTGATCTCGTGCTCACTGGGCTGACGACCCAAGGTGTCAATTGTCTAAGCCAATGATATTCAAATTGATTGTTGTATGGCTATTCGGCTAAGCAAATTAGCCCGATTGACAACTGAAATCGTACATTTTTGGCTGTCAAATGATTACAATTGTCCTATTTTGTTGTTGACAACCAAAAACGTACGATTTCATTTGTCAAACGGGCTTATTTGCTTAGCCGAATAGCCATTATGACAATCGAATTTGAATACCATTGGGTTACACAATTGCACCTCTGAAGGTCGTTGTGGGTGGCGGCTGGATGAGGAGGGTGGAGGACCGCCAAGAGAGGTGAAATTATGGTAAGGCTATGTCTAGCAGTGGAGGAACACAGGCTGATAGATGGATGGAAGGATACTTGCTTCAGTTACAAAATGTTTTATATTTCAACTTTGGTCATGTAATAAAGAAAATTGGATAAAAAAAAATTAAATGTCTAAATTACGCATTAGTTAAAGAATAAGCCACAAGAGCGTTCTGCGTACTTATTAACCACTTATCTTACAAATATATTTAACTAGGAACTTTATAAAATGTTGTTATCTAACAGATAAGGACATTTTTTGAACAATGGAGTATTTTGTGAGTTTCATCAACTGGACAGAGGTTTCCTTCACTGCACTGAAAGACATTGCAATATGTACCAAACCTAAGAGTGGCGTTAAGTAGGTCATGTTATTCAATCATTTGCAACTTTTATACCCACAAATTCTAGTTCTCTAGAGACTCCAAGAAACTCTAATAAAAATCATACATCATTCAACTGTTGTTTTATGGTGTGGCCGAGGTATATATTTGTTGAGAAATATAAGCCTAAAATAAGTAATAAGGGTACATTAGGCTCCGTGCAAAGAGTGCTTGTTTTCAAGGAGATAATTACGTTTTTTTAGTATTTTTAAAGTCTTGTCCGTCGAAACGAATGGGCGGAGTTAGGCATATATTATCCTTATTTAATATATTGTATTTTCCTCTTTTAAATTTAATCATTTTAATTTAGTTCGGCGTGTTTTGGGGGCATAATTGTATGATATGTGATTTGTCATAAAAATAACCGTGACTGCGTGACTCGCCATACTTAACCTTCAAACCATAGCTACTGGCTCGTTTTTGCGCTGAAACATTTCTGAATAGTGACATTTGATGTGAAATAAAATTATTTTAATCCGATCACCTTCAACAAAATTGTCGAAAAGTAAACAAAACGCCTGAAAATCAAAAACAAATCAAAACCTAGATAAACGCGAAATGATACAAAATAAAACGCTTCCGCTCGTTATAAAAATAAAAAACAGGTGAACGAAACGGCAGATTGTGCGAGTTGAGTGAATGCTCATTTTGAACAATACGATTGGAATTCTTTCATCCTTTGTAACTTTCCTGACTCCCTAGAGTCCAAGAGTTAGCAACGCTTGTTTGTAAAGCCGATGTCTCAGGAGACGGTGCAGGGGTAAAGAGATCTCTATTCCTTGTGTCCCTCGCTTTGGCAGTTGTCTATTAATGGAGTAAAATCATAATTCCCCGAAGGATTGTCAGAAATGTTATCATTATATTTGAAACAGTTACCACTTGTCCATCCTCTTTTCAACGATGATTTTCGCGTGACAGGGAATAAGCCTAATTGCCATTCTTCGGGCGCAAGTACTTCCTCTTTATGGTGTGGTGCATGTTTACTCACAGTGTTTATCTTTGCCATTTAGCAAATGGTTAGTAAAGTATACAAAATTAAATACAATGGACATCAATTCCAAAAATTTCGCCCAACTCAGGAATCGAACCTGTCTCAAGGTTGGTAGTCCTAGCGACTACTGCAAATTCCAGTTGCAAAATAAAATATAATTGAATTTGTTTTTGAAAAGCGTTCGAAACTTATTTTATTAATTTGAGTCTATGGCTAAAAGTTTGTTTTTAAACTCAGAAAGTTGAAAGTTCGTTCACATTCAGGCCCAAGTTACAACATACGTCTAGAAAAAAATCCGAAAATTACAAATATCCATTAAAGAATAAATAAAAGAGCGACTAAATAAGACCCTTTAAGTACACGTAGTGTTATAGATGAAGTGATCTAAGTGTCAAGTTAGTTTGGTCGCTAATAACTGCTCGTGGAATACTTTTGTGTTTTAAATATTATGTTGAGGTACCCCCAAGGTACGAGTTTTTCTCGCACTAGATGTTTATACCCATGGCAATGGGTCTAGTAGGTATGGAAATAATAAATGGCTAATTTGAGGCATCCGCCATATTGAATTTAGAAGGATGTTCTTATTTCGTCGTATTATCGTTGTTAAATCCTATTTTTTGTTTCCATGTTAAGGTGGTTAGTATACAAATAATAAATCGCTAACTTATCGTGTCCGCCATTTTGATTTTATAATGACGCCAATTAGCTGTATATTTGTCACCAAAATCAAAAGTTTGTGCTAAATTTCAGCTCAGTCAGTCGGTTCAGTCGGTCAGTCGGTTGGTCAAACTCAAGAGCTGGTTAAAATTAAATTGCAATATTTGACACAGCATACTAGCTGACTAACTACCATACACATTAAATTTAAGTCTGTAAAAAAAATATTTTTCAGTGAGACCACCTCAAATGTGACATTATTAATAAATTGTAATATTGTTTTTATAAAATAAAGCCAGCCTGCCATATCTATAACCAATTTAAGCCCGGTTCAATATTTCACAATATAACCGTCTCCAGCTCTCAGCCCAAGTCTCGTTCCGAAACATCTGAAACCCTGTACGAGTACAGACAAAGCGTTCCAATCGAACTGCGAGACGTGTTAGTATATACCTATAGTTTCTACTTTGTCTACAATGGAAGTATGAATATTCCTACAGTAGCAGCATTCATTGCATTACTGCGTCTTTACGTTTCAATCGAACTGCGAGACGTGTTAGTATATACCTATAGTTTCTACTTTGTCTACAATGGAAGTATGAATATTCCTACAGTAGCAGCATTCATTGCATTACTGCGTCTTTACGTTCCAATCGAACTGCGAGACGTGTTAGTATATACCTATAGTTTCTACTTTGTCTACAATGGAAGTATGAATATTCCTACAGTAGCAGCATTCATTGCATTACTGCGTCTTTACGTTCCAATCGAACTGCGAGACGTGTTAGTATATACCTATAGTTTCTACTTTGTCTACAATGGAAGTATGAATATTCCTACAGTAGCAGCATTCATTGCATTACTGCGTCTTTACGTTTCAATCGAACTGCGAGACGTGTTAGTATATACCTATAGTTTCTACTTTGTCTACAATGGAAGTATGAATATTCCTACAGTAGCAGCATTCATTGCATTACTGCGTCTTTACGTTTCAATCGAACTGCGAGACGTGTTAGTATATACCTATAGTTTCTACTTTGTCTACAATGGAAGTATGAATATTCCTACAGTAGCAGCATTCATTGCATTACTGCGTCTTTACGTTTCAATCGAACTGCGAGACGTGTTAGTATATACCTATAGTTTCTACTTTGTCTACAATGGAAGTATGAATATTCCTACAGTAGCAGCATTCATTGCATTACTGCGTCTTAACGTCTAATACAAGGCCAATATCTACTATACATTTTCGGTACGAGACATTCTATTTATACTTTGTTTTTATGAACGAAACATACTCGTATCTTACATAACAGAATAATTATAATTGAAAGTCTGCAACATCCATTTATAGTTACTATTTAAACTTGTGCAAAAGCGACTGTTTTTATTAAAACTGAAAATTTTAGCTTTTCAAAGTCGTTTTCTATGAGAAATATGTTATGCATTGAGAATAAATAATTCATTGCTTTTTCTAGACATTAAAGTGAGCAGTCTTTCAATAATTATTCCGGTAAGATTTTTTTTTCCAAATTGGCATCACTTATGCAGCACTAGCACTTTGGTCTTAACATAATTAGACTTGGAAATAACAAATATCTAAGTTGTAAAGTGAAAGATAGAAAATTAAGGAAAATACAGATTCTGAGTTAAAAAGTAAATACGGATAGAATACGGTTCCCAAGGGATAGACTTCGAAATAATTTTCAACCGTCTAAGTAGTGTCCAAGGTTACGTTAAAGTTAAAGTAATCAATATATTTAAGATGGAATTGATGTCCTTAGACATTCAAGGACACTGCCGATAAAACTCAGTAACGATATCCTGAAGCAGGATGATAAGTTCCACTGTCTGGGAAAGACTATAAAAATCCAAGTGTGACCTTGATGCCGAGATTAACAGCAGGACCAGTGCTGCTGCCGCAGCATTCGGAAAACTAAGTTCCGAGGTCTTGAAACGAGACTTAAAATTTTCCGTGTATATGGCGATTGTGGTGCCAAACCCCATAAATCCCTCTGAAATATGTATGATGTGTTGTAGTGTGAGAAACGTCGCCACATATTCACGCTAGAGCGCTTCTACCGTAAATGTCTGCGTAGCATAATGAAAATCAAATGGTCTTATCGTGTAAATACTAAAGTTCTGCGTCGAGGGAATGTTTGTGGCATGGAGTCTAGCCTGATGCGTGGTGGGACATGCCCCACATTGTTGTCGGAGACTTCCCATAGATTTAATAACCTTTGCCGTTTGCGTCTATTCAATCTTTGCCCCGTTTTCGGTTTGGACGTTATTTTATCAACAACCCTTGTAATCTATGTGTTGACCAGAGTAACTACGATGATAATAAAGAAAACCGCATGCAAATCCGTGGAGTGGTTCTCGAGTTATAAAATCGTTTATTCAATCTTTGCCCCGTTTTCAGCTTGGGCGTTATTTTATGAACACCTCTTATAGCCTATGTGTTGACCAGCGTCACTGCGATGATAATAAAAAAACGCATCCAAATCCGTTAAGTGGTTCTCGAGTTAAAACGGAACAAACAGATACTACTTTATTATTAGTATACATAGATAGATAATAGGCGGTATAAGGACGCGCAGGGGTTTACTAGGAAGATCGGTTACATTAGCATCAACTCTGTACTGACTAGGAGTCAGTGGTCGCCATCACCGAAAACGGTCGGAGCCAATTAACATTCGAGTTTTGAGAATAAAACAGATGAACCTAGGAACATGTAATTTTGACTGGTAGAATAGAATAGAATAGAATAGAATAGAATAGAATATCCATTTATTTATCTACCACAACACAATAAATTATAAAAACAAATTATAAAGTCAAACACAAGAAAATAACATAAAAGAATAAAACAATGTGACTAAAGCTAAATGAAATCATGTGTCGAAGCAGACAAAAAGGCTAGAACTCAGCATATGCTGTAGTCTTACAGAGTAAGACCGACATGGTATGATGCAGACATCCGATAAGAAGGAATTTTAGGAAATTAACGGGTTCGAGAGAAACGAGGTCCACCAGAGCAACGCTGAGGGGCATTAAAATACTTAAAATTTAATAATTATTTTGAAATTATGAGTAATATTTCTAAATTTTATTTAA
The DNA here is from genome assembly GCA_910592155.1 of Ypsolopha scabrella. Lineage (NCBI taxonomy): Eukaryota > Metazoa > Arthropoda > Insecta > Lepidoptera > Ypsolophidae > Ypsolopha > Ypsolopha scabrella. Next base: position 545,085 of record OU342980.1, on the reverse strand, counting down.
AAGATTTTTGCATCGCCCTTGGAGTACAGAGAATTCTTTATTCTCTTTGCTTGTGTGTTGTTTGTTGTCTCCATCAAACTTATTGCTCTCATTGATATGCAAAAAAAAAATGTTTATTATGTACCAAAACTTCAAGCAGCATATTTTTCAACATTTATTTTGCCACAATTAGGCAAATACGAATAATTACTATTTTCATACCATATTTCAAATCCGCTGATCAAAATTTAAGTGGGCGAAAGGCTGAGCGTTTTCCTTGGATTAAAGAAATAAAAGGCGGGGGGCGGCTGCAATAAAAATAAAACTCGACAATAAATTTTTAAAGTACTGTGGAGTTCCGTCTCTTGTTTTATATACTCTGTGACTGTGTAAACTTACGAGTGTTGGTGTAAATGGACATGTGTTGGTGTAAACTTACGAGTGTTGGTGTAAATGGACATTTGTTGGTGTTGATTTCGATACCGATTTTTTTTCTATTAATGAAGTGGAAAAAGACCCGCAATATGGGATATGACATCTATTTGTTATGGTCATGCTAATTTTATCATTTCAAATCTATAACTTTGTTATTCATGAGTTTAATTTAAAGCAAGAAAAGAAAAATAAATTTAATGCAAGAATAATAAAATTACAAAAATAAAACATAATACAAATTTTGGTACATTGCACATAATTTAAAAAGTAAATTTACCAGGGGTCCCCAAACTCAGCTACGCTAGTAACTTGGGGTACCAGTGAAATATTTGTGCCAATAGTGGATAAATTATTAGTTGATTAATTACTTATCATTATAAATAATAAAAGATTACAATCGATCTAGGTACATTTTCTTACACAAAAAAACACAATTGAGAATAAAACTTATAAAATAAGTATGTATACAAAACACAAGGAAAAAAAGAAAATTAAAAATAACAATTTTTTTTAACATAAATATTGCTAAATTTTCAGGTTTCAAATCTACAACGAAAGGATTAATTAACTTTTCAGTGTCTTCGTAGTTAATAGAATAAAGCCAATTTGTTATCTTTGCTTTTGCTTTAAAAGCAGAACACTCTTTAAAATCGCAGTGCCTGAGAGCATTATTGTATATACGAGAGCTTATAAATTTGCCAAACCTACTCGCAAAAGCTGTTTTTACTTTAGGCCCTGGCATTCTAAACACCGTTTGTTTAATAGGTAGCTGTATGATAAACCCCCCTCTCGATAGCTGTGATTTAGTTTTCGCGTGCTGGACCCATTGATATTGTACAAAGACTAAATTCTGTCAAAAGGGGGCTTTCCACACACGGGGGTCTTATATACTAAATCCCGTTATAGGGGTAAATGTTCAAAAACTCACATGCACGTGCACCTTCTCGTCCTGGACGGGACCTCTGCGCTCGATCCAGGTCACGACTCAATCCTGGCTCAGAGGAAAGCACAGGTCCCCTGGATGTGCGTTTCCCTTCTTCTGACGTTGATTGTCGTCGACCTCGGCACGGAGATTTCTGGCAAATGACCAGCCCAGCCAGCGTGTCAGCCGGATTCTTATCTTAAACTCAACCCTCTAACCCTGGCTAGCCAGCCCGTTAAAGATATCACAATTTCTGTAACGTGGTAAAGGAAATCGCTTTCCATCGCCTTTCACTGGTTAATAAAATTTACGAAACTTTTCTCGCACACGTCCTGGATCACAATTAATACTGATTAATTGGTTTATTTCTTTATTTTAACCGCTTATTTCCTTGAAATATTGAACACATTACCTTTTTCAACTCTGGTTGAATTAAAACACAATATGTCCGTCCGGACCCGCGTCCATGACACCTATATTTTTTTGACAATTGACCGGAAGACAACTCGTGTTGCCATATCAATAAAATAAAATAACTTGACACATACAATGTGCGTTCCGATACGTTTTAAAGCGAACAGTAGCTGTACTCTGCCGAGGTAATCATGTTTCGATGGGAGTCAATACAGGTTTTAAGAATGAACAGTTGTCGTACGGTAAGGACCTGAGCTGTGTTATATAAATCGTCTGTGGGATAACGATAGGGTTTTTTCAGCATTACTTTTAGTACAGAGCGTTGTGCTCTTTCGACGACGATCATGATAGTTTTAGAAGCACTGCCCCAAACTGAAATGCAATATGAAAGAAGGGACTGGCAAAGGGCAATATATACCAATTTAAGTATTTGAAAGCTTGCTAAGTTTCGTTGTCTTTTCATGATGCCATGAAAATTTACGGGTTCTCCTTAAGAGTTGAAGGATATGTTCTTTAAAGTTAAGTTTTTCATCAACAACAACACCAAGATATTTTAGACTGGTCACGCGTTGGATCACAGCACAGTCACATGGACGATGATGATTTGAGTTATTGCAGGAATGTACTCTGATCCCATCACGCAAAAGAGGCTCAGAGGCTGCTGTTTTATGGAAGCATATGTACTTAGTTTTATTATTATTGAGAATGAGTAAATTATTTTGTAGCCATTGGAAGATGGAAGTCATTCCATCCTCAGCTGACCTCAGAGTTTTTTCCCAATTGACACCATGGAATAGAATTACAGTATCATCATCGTAACAAATGGTTTCGGCCATACTTATATGAACATCGTGCAGATCATTCATGTAGATAATAAATAAGGTGGGGCCCAAAATGCTGCCCTGAGGAACACCATATTTTACCCCACTTATGCTGCTTTTAAACTGCCCCACCTTTACTAGCTGTTTCCTATCAGATAGATAAAGATATCAAAAGTTCTAGTTTACTCAGAAGTATGGGTGTGGAGACCGTATCAAAGGCTTTCGCCAGGTCCAGAAAGACGCCCACGGAACTCAAGCTTTTGTCTAAGTACGAAGATATTAGATTAGTAAGACGTACAATTGCATCCTCGGTGGATCTGTGCTGTCTGCAGCCAAATTGCCTTTCAGAAAAAAGCTTAAACTTTTCCAGAAATCTGACTAGTCTTTTGTTGACCAGTTTCTCTAATGAATGAATGAATGAATGAATGAATTTATTTATTTCAGGCCAATAACCCATAAAGATTTATATACAATTATTATTATTACAATAAACACACAAACTGACATAGAGCATTACAAAACAATTACGACAGCACAAATACATTTAAGGACATATAAAAATTGAATTAAAATTACAATTACAATATAAAAATTGGAATAAGAATGTCAATTTTAAATTAAATTCAAACAAGCACATTATTTTGGTGCTACCTTCCCCATATTTGGAACGAAGGAGTCTGTAGCGCCTGCCAATGTTTCATAAAGGGACCGTCCGACCTGCTGGCGATGGTGAGAAGGCTGTTTCCGCTGTCCCGCACCCTGCCCGCCATCGCAGTTGCTCGCCTGCGCATGGTGGTATAGAAGCAGTCAACGCGCACTGCAGCGAACATTCCCGACGCGCTGCAGAAGCGGGGCAGCCGCAACATTGCCCTCATCGCATTATTGTATTGAACGCGGAGAGCGTTGTAGGACTTCTGCGTGTATGATAACCACAGTGTCCCCGTATAAAAGGATGTACAAAAGGCTCGGAATAATGTAATTTTTACTTCATTTGAGCTACGGGCAAACCTGCGTGCTATCATGTTCGCTCTTACCGACAACGCCCTCTTTTCTCGCTCAATATCATCATCATCCTTCAGGTCGGGTGTCACAATATGCCCCAGGTACTTGAAGGTATGTACCCGCTCCAAGGGTACGCCGTACAGCCTGACGGGCGGAATCTCTGTCGGACATTTGGCCCCAGCCTTGAAAACCATAAGCTCGCTCTTCTTAATGTTGTATTTAAGGCCATGGATATGGGCGTAAGTTTCGCAGTAGCTTATGAGTTCTCTGAGTCCACCTATCGACGCGCTCAGCAGTACCATGTCATCCGCATAGCTGATGTTGTTAAAGCAAACATCATCAACATGGCATCCAACATGTCGACCACTGAGCGCGACAATGAGCTCGTTGATGTACAGGTTGAAGAGCGTTGTTGAGCTCAAACCCCCCTGCCTCACCCCGCACCTCAACCTGTACGTGTCCGACAGGGCTCCCGCCCACTTCACGCTATTGACCTGGTTCCCGTACCAGTACTGTAAGATGTTAATTACTTCTGGTGCAACTTGCGTCTCACGCAGCTTCTTCCAGAGCACTGGATATGAAACCAGGTCAAAAGCCTTCGAGAGATCGAGAAAGCAGGCGTATACTGGCGTATTGCGACTCGTGTAATATCTGACGGCATGCTTCATACTCAGAATTGCACTGTCCGTGGACAGTTTGGACCTGAACCCAAACTGATTATCATGCAGAGTTACATTTTTATTTAAGTGAGAATTTAGCATGCCGTCAAACACCTTTGCAATGACTGTGGCTAATGAGATCGGCCTATAGTTATTTTTGTCTGAAATGTCACCAGTTTTATTCTTGACTATAGGCACAACTATCGTTCTCATCAGCTCGTCCGGCAGATAAGAATGCCTAATGCATAGGTTAAACAACATGGAGAGGAGACGCGGCAGGTGCAGACCCGCATGTTGGAGATGCTCGATGCTGAGCCCATCGTGCCCTGGAGACTTGCCTCTAGTCATAGACTTAATAGCCTGTGATATTCCTTTGACTGTAAACTTAATTTTAGGTTCCAGGTCTTCGCTCATTGGGGCAGCCTCAAACATCTCCACGGAAGGAACGTTAATCGGCTCCACACAAAAGTGTGTCTTAAAGATATTAGCTACATCATTATCACAAGACACTCCATCGATGCTCACAGGCAGACCAGGTCTAAGATTGTGCTTTTGCGTACCTTTCCAGAAACCACGGAAGTCTTTTTTGGCATTCTTGTCTGCTAGAATGTCCATCTCGATCTGGTCTTGGTTGTTTTGACACCACCTTAACTTGGACTTGAAAGCTCTTCTACTACAAGACATTTCTTCAAAAATTTCACCCGTTGTCGGCTTGCCATGCCAAAGCCACACACTAAACTTTAGCCTAGCATACCTGTGAGCCTCGCTGACATGTTTGTTCCAGCCCATGACACGCCTCGGCCTCTTCATACCTCCCGCTTTACTCCCCTCTGCGCTCTTGATGGCCGCCTCCCTCAGAGCAGTCACAATCTCTCGGTATAAGTTGTCCAATATTAGTTTGTGGCTAGGATCACTACACATGCTATCACAACAGTGAGACAATACTCTCGGGAAATCAATTAATCGCAGACGACTGATTTTAATCTAATTTCTGACTAATAATTTTGAGAGGACGCTTAGCAGCGAGATTGGTCTATAATTATTAGGTGAGTTTCTAGGACCATCCTTATGTATAGGTGTAATAGCCGCCACCTTCCAACTTTCGGGGAAGCACCCAGTGCTGAAACTTAGTAATAGTTTTAGTTTTCGATAACTATTTTTTTTATTAATGAAGTGGAAAGGAGGTCCGCAATATGGGTTATGATATGACGTCTATTGGTTATCCCAATGCCAATTTTATTAATTCAAAACACTTTATAGGTTATTTATGAGTTTAATTTAAAGTGATACATAAAGTGTAGTTTTAGTTTTGCCTGATCATACTGAACTGTTGTTGGTTTTTTCAATTTTGCAAACCAAAACTCAACCGCTCGGTCCAAATCCATATTGAATACTCACTGAGTTCTACACCAAATCCACGCGCGTACATCGCGCCATGTGGACGCAACACACGCTCTTGTTCGCGCGAGGCCTCTCTGGACAAAGACTAAGAGCTTGGATTTGATTGTTAATTAATTCTATAAGTCAGGGTGAAGTTATGAACGTTTATTCAGATTAAGCTTAAACCTGTGCTCAGCGCAGACGAAGTCGTGGGGTAAATCTAGTCAATCTCTATGTCGGTATAAATTTAAAATAAACAGTAAGAGGGTGACGTAGCGCGCTATTTGCTTCTACGAGTTTATGCTACGAACGTAGCAAAAAAATTTACCTATATATTCTAAATTGTCAATGGTGTTATTTGTCTTTTTAGATTATAGTGTTTGGAAAATTGCAAAGGCTATTTTACAAATGGCGAAAAAACTATTAAGAAGTCCCTACTTGATAACCTCACGCTCCATTATAAGTTAAATAGCGTGTAAAAAGTGTTTTATTGTTCACAATTAACAGTCGGCACTTGTAATATCTGTGCGCCAGTTCATGTTTAGAGACAGTCACGCTATCCAATCAGCGGTGTTCTGTCATCGCAGTGCAGATCCCTACTCCCGCGGGTTCCGTGAGGATTGTGCGTGTCATCGCTTTGACAGGTGTTATTGTCTCCAATGCTCACAGTAATATGGAAATTAAGGGATCTTGCTATTCGTTAGTGTTATAGTTAAGGTTCCATTGTTTATGAAAACCAATTTAATGGAACTACAAAATAGTCAACTAAAATTAAAAATACTGGATGAAAGTAAATGGACATTAAAAAAATCCTTTCTAAACAATCATACCGGCGCCAGGGAATATATAGTACTAGCTTTTGCCCGCGGCTCCACCCGCATCTAAGAGATTTTCGTGGAAATAAGGAAAACAAAAGAATATGATTTTTTGAACGACAATATGCAATGGTCACCATGTTTTACCAAACTGCTAATAAATACCAATCAAATAAGCCCAAATTTGAAGGGTCGGCTGTTGTCCGTTTAGGAGAATCCATACCCACCTTACAGTCCCATCAACAAACCTCAGACACCATGTTTTACCAAAGTTCTAATAAATACCAACAAAATATGCCTAAACTCGAAGGGTCTGCTGTTTTCCGTTGAGGAGATCCCATACCCACTTTCCAGTCCCATCATCAGACCATGGTCACCATGTTTTACCAAAGTGCCAATGAAGACCAATCTAATAAGCCCAAACTCGAAAGGTCTGCTGTTATCCGTTGAGGAGATCCCATAATCACCTTCCAGTACCATCAGCAGACCCTAGTCACCATGTTTTACCAAAGTACTAATAAAAACCAATCAAATAAGCCCAAACTCGAAGGGTCTGCTGTTTTCCGTTGAAGAGATCCCGTACTCATCTTGCAGTCCCATCATCAGACACTGGTCACCATGTTTTACCAAAGTGATAATAAAGACCAATCAAATAAGCCCAAACTCAAAACTCAAACTCAAGCTCCACCCGAATCTAAGAGATTTTCGTGGAAATAAGGAAAACAAAAGAATATGATTTTTTGAACGACAATATGCAATGGTCACCATGTTTTACCAAACTGCTAATAAATACCAATCAAATAAGCCTAAATTTGAAGGGTCTGCTGTTATCCGTTGAGGAGATCCCGTACCCACCTCCCAGTCCCGTCATTAGATCCTGGTCGCCATGTTCTACAAAAGTACTCATCAATACCGATCAAATAAACTTAAACTTGAGAGGTCTCATAAAAAAAACATTTACCAGTGGATGATTGAAACCCCGACGATGAGACTACATACGTATGACTACGCAAGGAGTGCTTGTCTTGAGTGCTTCAAGAATTTTTTTTGTCAGTTCAGTAGTTCTAGATATTACCCATTATATGCAAACAAACATACACACAAATCTTTCTTCTTTATATAATAGTGTAAACAAACTTTAACGTGAGTTGATTTGCACCAGACTGCGTCAAATTCCATATTTTGAAACATGCAGCGCCATCTAGTGTATGATTTTAAAAACAATTTTAACGTCAGCTTACAAACAATTTCAACGCCAGCTTACTGAGCCGTTATATAGGATAGCTTCCCAGAGATGGCGTTTTCTAAGCACTTGAAAATAAAAATATTTTAGTTATTGGTCTTCGCTCAGTCAAGAAATATAATTTCAGCTTTAATATTTTTTTTACAAAAGGAAATATTTTTTCTGGAAATAAAATGAAAGAATAAAACATAAAAAGTGAAAACAAATTTTACCAGTCGGGGTTTGAACCCGCGACGATCGACTATGCTACGGCGGCGAATCTTCCATTATAGCGCATTCGCAATATCAGTTATTAGATATTTGTGTAAAGTTTGATATATGCCATGCGATGGAAATTAGGGTGACTAAACCACATCAAATAGAAGCTATAGGATACAAAGAACGCCCACTTTATGTTTTCATTTAAAAATATTGTATATTATATATTTTTTTATTGAAAACTTAACTACATCAAATAGAAGCTATATAAGATATAAAAAACGCTTACTATAAGTTTCCATTAAAAAACTATCAACACATATCTGCACAAAATCCCTTTTAAAGTCACCCGCAATCTGCCTTCGCAATTTTTACGCACCACTACCACTCGTTCGTTGCGTGCGTATTTTGTTTTATTATTTACGATACATATTTTTTGATCAATATGGTTTGTTATTGTGGTGTTTATGGATGTCTAAAAAACAGAGAAACCAATAAAGAACGAAGATTTTTTTAAATTTCCTTCCGATGAACCAAGAAAAGTCATTTTCTTCTTTGTCGAATATTTTTGTATTACCCTTTACCTATCGGCTTAGGACTTTAACTCTTAAACAGTTGGAAACAATTTCAACAATGAGTTGAAATTTAAAAATCTAATATTTTTGTTTGAGTTTTCAACATGACTTTATATTGTATTCTACGTACCGGTCGTTGGCTATTATGTAATTTTGTAAGTTAAGTTTTTGCTCGTAAATTATGTTACCGGCAAAATCTGATTTAAGGACAAATTATTTTGCCTTTGTACACCCACCTGACCTTCGATCCAAGCCTCATCACTACATAGTGTAGCATTCGCTACAGTTATTCAACCTGTTTCTTCGATTTTAGTTTTTCATTATCTTTGATTCCTTTACAGAATTTTCAAAATTTAAAATTTCGAAGGTCTTGTCATGGTTTTTGTTTGTTTTTCTCATTTTGAAGAGTATTGTCGTCGAGTCCACAAGACTAAATAAACTAAATAAATTTCTGAATTTTAATTGGATTCGTAATACGGGATACATTTGCTTTGAAGTCTATTTTCAAGCCTTTTCTCTTCTTCTCCTGTTAAGTTTTGTGTATTTTTGGTTTCATTCTCTGAAAATCCCTTTTATCCTTTTTCCAAAACTTTAGTTTCCTTGCTCGGGTTTCATGAGCATTTCTTCATTCTGTTGTTTTGTCTCTTTACAGCGACCCTACAGGCTTTTTAAGGGTTTTAAAAAAATAATATACAATTTCAAACCAACACCATCCTCCTGGTATCTTGTGTGGATGCACAACACGACCTCATTTCCACGACTTCTGGAAGACAATCCTGTCGCATAGCGGAGTTTGGCTCCAGTTCACGGCGTGGTGAGGATTGGGTAACTACGAGCCAGCGTTTTGGGGACCACCCCATACCAGAAGGCCTGCCGAATCGACCCCCAGGAAGGAACCAGGTTCTTGGTAGTTTAGTAATTATCTTATTCTGTTTAGGTCATTTTTTTTTCTTATGTAAGGCTGAATAACGACAGCTCTTAAAACTTTCACTCATTAAGATATATTTTCCCTCGCCTAAGATTTATTAATATTTCCGCGATATTTCTTGGGATCCCAAAAAATAGATTAACTTTTAATTTCAAATTTATAATAAAATAAGCTTAAAGCGTCGTTTTAGCTATATTAGAAAATTCTAAACCTTAAAAAAGGTCATTTACTAAATTAAGTTTTATTGTAAAATTTTTAGGACTCGACGATATACTTTTCTACAATTTTGTTTTTATACTTTTTTTATTTTCTTTTCTTTGATTATTTCTAAATTCTATTTATATTTTTAATTATACTTTTAACAAGGTTTTTCAGCTTTTTTTTTTTCGTACAGTGTTTCACTACAATAGGTAGAACTCCTCAATTAGTTCATTAGTGAAGCTAATAAAAGCATGTTGAAAATCATTGGTGAAACGTGGGTGCTAGAGTAAGTATTGAATATGAGCTGCACTTCACAATCCATACTAAAAAACACCTCTGACTCTTCTGAAAGTATTCGTGTCATGACGTGACGATGTTTAAATTTTACTTATATAAATGCGCGCGTGCCGCCGTTACAAAGTTGTGCCAACGCGCTGTCGTACGATTGCCGCGCCCGCCGCGCCGTTGCGGCATCATAAGGCTGTGATAAAGGGAAGGCGGGTGCGTGCGAGGGCCTGTCTCTGCGTTTGGACAGTAGACGGGAGTCGATTGAAGTATTTGTCTTATTTACTTTTAAACTAACGAAAAAGCGGCGGTAACTCAGGGGTAGAACGCTGGCCTCTGAATCTTGAGATTCAGGTTCAATCCCCGGTCGGGCATGCACCAATGAGTTTTTCGGAATTTACATAATGTGCATCATAGTATTATGTGCATTGTGCATAGGATTAACGACGCTAAAATTTAGTAAGAGAATCATAGAAGTTGCTGACTTATGTGTTGTCCCTCTCGGTCGACGACGCTCACACGCTTGCTGCCAGCCCTAGACTAGCTCACGCACACACACAAGCGTGTACGGACACGCTTATGCGCGTGTGAAGTTATCTGGGCCAGATTGGTTGGTTTATTTATTTATCAAAAATTTGCACAGCATTACAGAATAATCCGATTCGCTGTACAATTAAAAAGTTAAAAGAAAGTTAACTAATCTACATAAATTATTGACATCCACATAAAATAGTTGAGAAAAATAATAACAAAAATTAACCAAAGTAAAATTATGGTCTAAGGCTTAGAATCTAAGGACATCGTCATTGAGGCTTCACTCTCACAAAACTTCAAACATTCCCTCACAACATCCGTCATTCTGTCAGAGAAAAGATCACACAGTGGTTCTGATACCAAGAGCGCGTTGGGTTTCAGGGGTGCACGCATCAGTGGGGACTCCCTCCGCGCCACGGAGCATGAGGAGGACGTTGCCAAGAGCTTGTGTGAGCGGGCACGAAGATAATTATTTGGCACAAAAAATTGACAGACCTGAGCTACCAGCTCAGGGCAGTCAGAATTTCCGCGAAGTAGGCAGCATGCAGTCACCATCAACTCACATGCTCGTCGGACCTCAAGAGAGTTGAATCCTAGCACGCCCAGGAGAAACTTGGTGGGATACATAAATGGATAAAAACCATACTTTTTCTTGTAGAGAAATCGCAAGAATGCTTTTTGAATCTTTTCAGGCATAAGGGCATACTTTTTCTCGTGTGGACTCCACACAATAGAACTAGCCTCAATTTTTCTTCTAACCAGCGCTGTATATAAAATCTGGCTTATTTTAGCATCGTGGAAGTATTTTGCATTACGTAGTATGAAACCCAGCCGACGATAACATGCTACCGCAAGACTTTTTATATGCTCATGGAACGTGAGTTGGTAGTCGAAAACGACACCCAGGTCTCTGATAGACTCAACACGAGCAATGACTTCAGAGCCGAGCGTATAGACTGCGTGAAGAGGTTGTCGACTACGGGTAAAAGACAAAACGTTGCACTTCGAGGCATTAAAGTGGAGCCTGTTTCTAGTACTCCATTGAAGTATTGAGTCAAGATCTTGTTGCAACAAGCGATGATCGGTTATATCCTTTACGCAGAGAAACAGCTTTACGTCATCCGCATACAGTAAACAACTCGCATGGTTCAGGACAAGGTCAAGGTCATTTATCATAATAATAAATAACAAAGGACCCCTGGCTCACGCCTGAACGAGTATGGTACGGTTGGGATGTATAACAGCCATACTTAACGACTTGCTGTCTATCACGTAGGTAGTCAGCCAGGAAACAAAGCAGGCTAGGGGCGAAACCAAATGAACATAACTTATCTAAAAGCACGTCATTATCCACGCGATCAAACGCCTTTTTGAAGTCGAGATAAGCTACATCCACTTGTCCGCCCCTCTCCATGTGTTCGGAGACATAGTCCACAAAAGTAAGCAGGTTAGTATCTACCGACCGCCCGCTTCTAAAACCATGCTGCGAGTCCGACAGAAAAGGTTTTATTTGTGCAGATATTTTCCTATGTAGAATAGACTCAAAGACCTTAGCCAGGGAGTTAAGATTTGCTATGGGTCGATGGTCCTCAACTTTTGATGCGTCATTAGTTTTTGGAATAGGACTTACACGTGACAGCTTCCATTTGGAAGGATACCTACCCGTTTTCAGACAAAGGTTTAGTAAGTAACCTATCGGAAGGGATAACACATCACTGCAAGCCTTCAGAATATAAGGAGGAATAGAGTCTGGTCCAATCGAGCTTTGAGGCTTAAGTCGCTTTAAACCATTTACAACATCATTTTCAGTAATGTGCGAGATATTGACGTAGTTGGTGTGTCGGGGGTGTGCCGGCGCAATAAAAACAATTGCATACAAAATTCCCAGTAGTTTTACAAAATTGGTAAGAAAACATGAAAATATTTTTACATAATCGCAAGTTTGGTCGGGTAAGTTCTTGATCAATTCCTGAGCCAGAGTTAAAGTCATATTTACAGTGCAATGCAAGTCGAAAATATAATTTTTGAAAAATTGTACTTGGGTTAAAACAAATGTTTTTTTTTTCTGTTATATTTGAATTGTGTACGTAAGAGTTCAAGCATTTCTATTTTAATTAGATTCTGCATCGGCGCACCTAAAGCGGCCTGGCAAAAATCCACTCAATTCAGTTGAGGAGTGGATGTTCGTTTAGTCTGCGCGTGACCGCTGAGACGCAAGAATCTCAAATTGTTCTTTAAGAAGTGCAAAATCGACACTGGGAGGAAGAAAAAAAATGCTGGTGGCGAGTTTACTTCCTCTTATGACAAAGTTGCTAAAACTTAATAAATAATACAAAAAACGTAAAGATTTCTGTGTTTTAATGCAAAGTATTTGTATTTAATCGCCTTGTTGTTATCTATTTCGTATCATTATAGTTAATTCATGTTTCAATAATAACACGTCATAAATGTACGGTAGAATGCAATCAATTTTCTACCCTAAGGCATTTATATAAAGTTGAAAAAAAAATCATCGAGCTCTTAAATAGCTGGCTGGTTATTATAATTTTACGACTTCTTTTGACCCACGAACGCAAAAACCTGGTTGTACCTGCTTGAGAGCTATCCTCTTAATCCTCTCCGAATAACTTCTGGGGGATTTGGATAATTATAACAGTACCACCACAGTCGAGCCCAGCATCAGCTCCAACACCTTTTCCTATATTGTCAACAAGATGGCGTTATTTTAAAAAGTGTAAATTATTTGAGGGGAGGGGGAAGTTACTCAGAGTCACGTGATACGGAATGCACTGCGTCAAGTACGAAGTCAGCGCGGATCAAATCTCGGGCCAAAGCTAGTATCGAATAATAAACTCTACTATTAGTACGATAGCTGTCCGTATAGTGCATCGATGTTAAATTGCCTGCTAAAGTAACAGCCGTTCAAAATTCACAGTAAAACGGCTTTAGTAGCTTATCCCTTGCTACTAGAGAAAACATAGAGCTAAAAACAAATGGAGTGATTAAAATAAAGGCCACAAAATGATTTTCTCTTATAGATTCATAGAATGACTCAAATACAGTTCATGTGTAGCTCATGTGACTTGTGTCTTGTTCATGTGGTAGTGTATCACTTATGGTAGTTCATGTGACTTATATTGCATCATAATATATCATGGAATATAAGCTGTTATACAGCTAGATAGTAGAGCTGACCTGAGCTGAGCAGCATCACTTGTGCAAGGGTTTCGGCACCGCGCTTACAAACCCGCCTGTCCAGCGTGTGTGAGTATGGGCATTTCTTCCAGGAGGACCGCCAAGAGTGGTGGAATCCTAGAAAGGCCTATGTCCAGCAGTGGACGAAATAGGCTGATGGACGGAAGCTAGGTTTTTTTTTTTTGTATTTTCCGTGTCAATAATCCAATTTAGAAATCTTCATCTCTGGCAATATCAAATATAATACTGCTGGATTGACTGGACAAGTCCACCTGTGTCTTGCATTTTTTAAATTCTAAATCGTATTTATCTGTGATTTTAGGTTGACTTAGAATTATAAAACGTATGTATCTTCAAAGACGTCGCAAGGTTCATCATACGACGTGACTTCGTTCTTTAACACTCCATGTCCCGAAGAACGTATCGCGGGCGCGCTTCAAATATTATTCATGAACCATGCTCACATCCGCGCCGCTCCGGATAATGCATGGCGGGGCCAAGGCACCAATCAGCTGAACAAGGAATATTCACTCTTAACGTGAGGAGGTCAAGGTGCCGTCGGGTGCAGAGATGTGTTTGTCGGGAAGGTGCAGGAAGCTACTAACGGTTGTCGGTGGTTGCTCAGGTCTGCTTAGTTTAGTTGAAACAGTGTGGATACTGGGTAGGTACTTTTTATTTTATAATTTGTGGAATACGAAGGGGTATTATTTACGGTTACGTTTGGGTTATCTACCTAATTATATAAATAGCAGCAGTAGCTCAATCAGTAGAACGCCAGACTCTATCTGGAGACCCGGGGTTGGATCCTGCCGGTTGAACATGCACCGTTAAGTGTTTCGGAATAGGGCGTAGTGTACGAGTACAAAGTGACGTTCATTTATGCAGCCAAATTTGTACTGAAGAATCGGTAAGTGCTCAGTATAAAGGTTCAATGATACTTTTTTACGGTTTGGTAGTCCAACAAGGAACCCTTATAGTTTCGCCACGTACATCTGTCCGTCTGTCCATCTGTCCGCGTCTTAGCTCAGAGACTATGAATACTAGAAAGCTGTAATTTGGCATAGGTTTACATAATAATCAGGCCAACAAAATGGTAAAAAATGTTTTTAAGGGTACACGTAAATTGGGGACGATTTTTTGATCTTGATAGTACCATACTGGCGCATTCCATAATGGCTAGTGAGTACCTAGTGAGTAAGATGCTCCTCTTTCTTCTACATCAGGTATATAGACACCAGCTCCTGCTAGTCCTGTATTGGCTTTCCTTGTGCCGTCCGTGTAGCAGGTAATGCCCAGTTACTCTATCAGTACCTTCAAGTTTTCTCTAGTTCCTATATGTATGCGATATTTTTTATATTGGCTAAAAGCATTTGACATGAGTGTCATTTGAAATGTTTGACTTTTGACATGAGTGTCAAATCTCAGTTTATTGTCAAAAGTCACGCCAAGGTACTTTATTTATTTAACTTTTTCTAGAACTATGCCCTTTAATTTAATAGGTTGAAGCTCTTCAGGTTGTTCTCTTGTTTGTAATGAGAACTAATTTTGTTTTACTGGGATTAAGATCAAGTCCTTTTTTCTTACACCAGCTCAACACTTTTCTTATACCAATGATCATCCGAGATCTCACCGCACTTAGGTCTTTTCCTGCTATCATTATAATTCCATCATCCGAGTAGACTTGTAGAATGTATAAATGCATTCTGTTATTGATGTTTATTATAGAATCTATCTGGAGGCACCACATTAGAGGGGATAGGCACCCTCCTTGAGGAAAGCCTCTACCCGCTTTTATAGTATGTTTCCCCTGCTAGATGTGCAGATATAACTCTGTTTTCTATCATTGTTATTACCCATCTTACTATTGCTTCACCAATCTCTTCTCTTTTGCGCGATTCCCCTATTGCTCCAAATTTTTCTCTGTTAAATACTCCCTCCACATCAAAGAAACACGTAAGAGCATATTCTTTAATAACATTGCATATAGACGGAGAGCTAGCGACCAAATCGGTCATGTAGCTTCAGCTGTATTGAAACTCCGTTAGCTACTTCCCTGAACAACCTTTTCCCATAATCTCCGTGCTGGCAGGCCGCGGGCGGTGGGTGCGGGTGTAGTGGGGTGGGGAAAAAAAAGAAAAAAAATGTGGGCTCAGCGGCTTTAATTTTTTTTTCAAACAGTTGCTCTGTACTCCCTGGGCACCCAAAAAATTTTTAAATCGATTGGGTGGGGGGAAGGGGTTGCCAGCGTTAATTAAAAGTACCAAAAGAATAATAATTTTCATGTGGGCTCAGCTGTATTGTCTTTTTCTGACGCGAGATTAATTAATATGTGAGCCCCAAAAAAATAGCCATGCAAAAATATCGGTGGGAAGGTATCGAAAAAAATTGTTAAAATCGTTGGATTTCGTTCGAAAATGAGCTGAGCAGAAGGCAAAAGCGGACGTTGAGGGGATGTCAGCTGGCGAACGCGTCAGCGCGCTCACGGCGCGTCGATTTTGTTCGGCTAACAGACAGACAGCTCATTTTCGAACGAAATCCAACGATTTCAACAATTTTTTTCGAGTACAGAGCAACTGTTTGAAAAAAAAAATTAAAGCCGCTGAGCCCACATTTTTTTTCTTTTTTTTCCCCACCTTACTACACCCGCACCCACCGCCCGTGGCCTGCCAGCACGGAGATTATGGGAAAAGGTTGTTCAGGGAAGTAGCTAACGGAGTTTTAATACAGCTGAAGCCACATGACCGATTTGGTCGCTAGCTCTTAGACTAATAAAAAAAAAAAAATCATTTAATTCAGAACTGGAAATAATAAAATGAAATAAAATGATGTAAAAATCTTGAATCGTTTCACGCTGTATCACACATGTACCTTGCTGTGGCTTTCAATTTCAAAAAGTACTATCTGGAATGCGTTGCCGTTCAAATTTGAGCCTTTTTGTTCAGGCGTTAAAGTTGCTATTAACATAAAATATTTTGTCATTTATGCGTTTCGTTGTGCACTGCTAATTCGTGGTGGAACTTCACAATAGAAGAATGCCATTCATTGGAAGATAAGCTCTTAAGCCGATTCCGACATTTAAAAAAATCCCACTTATATTACTATGGAAGATTATTATTATTATTTAAGGTATTAAATGCAAAAATAGCTAAAAGCGTTATCTATTCGTGATATTGTTCTGTTATCAAGCCTCGTGCATTAATGTGGCTGCATAAATGAATGAAGGATATGAATAGTATTTGTGTCTGTACACTTCCGGCGTACTACTGACTGAACTCATCAGACAAAATCACACAATTAATATTTCTGGTGTCTTAGGTTTGTAATAACTGTAAGTGGCACAAAACACTTCCAACTAAAATATAAAGTTCTAACAATTAACTAACTATGAATTATAATATAGATCTTAAAATAACAGAAATCAAATAGTCATAAAATAACACAAACCAGCACACACGCCAAGTGCGTGTCGGGCCACGCGCAATGTAGGGTTCCGTAGTTGCAACTAGGGAACCCTAGCCCGGTACATATAAGTTGGTCTACTAATACAGACCGCGCCAAACTTCTGGTACCATACATTATACGGGACCAAAAGTTTGGCGCGACCTGTACTCGTAAACCTGTAAAGCCTACTTAGCTGAGATAGTTTTCCTTTTAAATTCATTATAAATACTACTTATGTGAATTTTTTCACATTTCTATAAACAAATAATAAATTTTGTGAGATGTGGAATAATGTCGAAGAATTTTGATTTCTCATTATATAAAAACTGAGGCATGGAATATTCCAATTTATAATTAAAAGAATTGAAGATTCCACTCACGCAAATATACGAGTCTGTGGACACTGATGATGATGGACGACAGATGCTCGCTTGATACTGGTTTCCGAAAGAAACTGAAACATGTCGCGTATTGCATGTTAGTTTAATCCATCTCATCTTTTAATTACTTGTGTATTTCTAGTGTCCTCACAGGAACACAATCAAGACCACGTCAGTCGTGTATAACCACATGTAAATCCCGCAAAATGTTCGCTATTTAGCCGCTAGTTAGCTATTAGTGTCGGTGGTGCATATTTATTATAATTACCATTTCGCTTGTTTCCGACTTGGATTCAGTCTGACAGCGGACTAATTCCTCGGCTTGGTTCGGTTGGTACTTACTTGATATTATACAATGATGTTTGGTAATCAAAACTCACTTACATTTCTAAAGAAATAAAGTCTTGTATGTTTCGTTTGGTAAATATGCTAAATTTGGTAATAATCTCATAATGCGGCACGGATTTCCGTTAGTAAATAGGTATGTATGGTTATTAATTTGCACACAGGTGATTTTGTTTGATACATATTTTATCATTTATGCTCAGCAATTTGAAATAGATATTACCATGGACATTTTTACCTAAAATTCTTTGTTATCTATAATAACAAAACCAATTTAAAAAAAGCCTGATTAGTACAATAAATTAAAACTATACATTTATAATTAAATCATAAAAAATCACCGAGGTTAAGCAACGGTATGCGCGGTCATAATTGTACGGGTGACCAAATCTTAGTGTATATTTTTTTTAATTTTTAATAATTTGTACGCAACCCTCGGTGGACGAGTCCGACTCGCACTTGTCCGGTTTTTTTTTTAAGCATAATTCAGCATTTCGTATGGAGAGCCATTTTCGTTTGAAATTTTTGGTCACGGCAAAATAGTTGCACAACTGTGACAGGAATAGACAACCGAGTCCCGTCGTAATGATTCCATTCTTACCCATAAAATCATAAAAAATGTGATAACGTATTTAAATCGTTTGCCTAATTGCACCCCGTACACACTCGCCAAATCCCAATCACAAGATTAACTTCGCCTTTAATACCTTGAGCCCTCCCTGGCTGCAAGACGTCAGCCCCCTCTTTCCGCCATCAGACCCGCCTCAATCACTGTCTGCGGCCCTGGATATCATAGCCATAGCTCGCGATCCCAACTTCACATTGCTGACCGATAACCAACTCAGTTACCGAAGTATACGACTCATTTCTCGTTGGAGTAGGTCGAGATAAGGTTGGCCTGCTTACTGATTCGTAGGGCATTCATTACGGTAAGAGTGGATGATTGAACAAATGGCCTTATGCTGCCGAGAATACATTTATGCAGCAGTTAAAACATGTCCGCCTCTGTGGTCTAGTGGTACGGGTACTCTACCACTAAATCTGGGTGGAGGTAGCGGGTTCGAATTCCGTAAGGGCTCATTAGTGTTCGGTGTGCGTGCTAGGGAAGGCACGTTAAGCTGTGTGTCCATATTGTGCCAGTAGTATGACGATAGAGCTCACCACCCACCACGCTGGGAGGTAATAATCGTCTGTAAAACGTGAGTGTACGAGTGTGGACTGACTTATTGCGTTTCAGTCTACATTCGGAAATACTTCTGACGGCCCCTCAGGGTTTCTTGTCGTGACGACGCACAGCGGTCGCTTGATCCGAGGACACCTGATTTTCAATTTCGAGGCCGGGTTCGAATTTCGAATCTAGTCGGCATTGGTTTTTCAGTTATATTTGAAGATGAGAATGAATGAGAATGAATACTTTATTTTGCAATGTAGGTGCATAAATACACTTATCTCACGTTAGGATTTATTTAAAAAGTAATTGAATTTAAAAAACAGGAAAATATTTTAAAATAAATTCAGTTGATGGATATGCTTATATTTTCCTGTAAATTAATACACGTACATGAACTAAAATAAAGGTTTTTTTTTTCTCAAACATGCTCACTAAAAGGCACTTTTCTTTTTAAAAAACCGCCCACCGCCCTCGCCGCCTCAGAAATAAGATGGCATAACTCAAAATTTCTGTTTTTTGGGAAATGACAATTTATGTTTCAACAGCTCTGGTACTTCGTCTCCTATTAAATGGTATTACCAATATTTATAAGGCATGCCTAAAATCTGCTCGGCTAATCATAATGTACATCTTTTTTTTAATACAATTTCGTATAAATCTACATGGATATTGTTTAATAAAGTTAAAATGACAAAGATTTTAAAAATCAAGTCCCATCCTATACTACTTTAGTTTGATACAATTAGTCAAAGAAAGACAGAAATCAAGTAAATTCAGCAAAATATCGCACTAAATTAAAAATAAATTGAACTAATAAAATAAAAAATACTTATAACTACACGCGTCTTTTGTAATAAGAAGCCAACAATTAGTTCATATCTTTATTAAAAATGCTCCTACAAAAACAGATAATTTTTAGTCATAAAAGGACACGTTTCGAGATAGGACATAAAAAGCGCGACTCAGCTTTGCAAATGCGGGCACAATACTAACTGGCATCAGTTTATTTCTAAAATTCTAAGCGAAAAGCGAAAATTCACAAGTGTGGAAGAGACACACAATCATGCTTCTCTATCGGAGATGCGCATTCACACGGGTGTGAGAGCAGTACCGATGCGGACCACTATTTTAGTGCGTTTTATGAGTAAAACTAAATTATTGAAAATTTCGATTTATGCCACCTTAGATCTGAGGCGGCGAAATGTAAGTTTTCAGATTTTTAAACAGATTTTTGGTATAAGACGGTATTACTTGCCAAATGTCATAGTTCTAAGTCAACGGAAAATATCCTATAATTTTTATCCCCTTGAGAGTGTCCAAATATACGTTTTTTTCGGCATAAAGGGCCGTAACTTACAAGTTTAATTTTTTAACAGCTTCAAGGGACTTTAGATTTATGTATATGGTTTTAATTTCAACTCGATACCTCCACGCGTTTCCAAAATAAAGGGACTTGAGTGACGGACGGACGGACGGACGGACAGACAGACGGACAACAAAGTGATCCTATAAGGGCTCCGTTTTTTGCTCTTGAGCTACGGAACCCTTAAAAGTAGATGCAAGGAGCATTTTTTTGCCCTAGGGGAAAAATATATGTATGAAAACCCATTTCTACCCCTTGGGTAAAAACGAATTTAAAAATGGAAACCAAACAGAAAAATACATTAAGCCAAGTAGACCCACTACATTTAAACATACTTTTTTATATTTTATTCCATTCTAGAAAACGCATAATTCATATATATATCATAAATTGTCATATTATGATAGACTTTTCTATAGGTTTCCAGCCGTTTTTCTTTTTTATTTCATCTTGGAATATCAAATCAATCAAATCAGATCAAATCAAAATACTTATTTTGTAAAATAGTATACTTTCTACAAGTCAAAGTTAATCTTTACAATATCTATCTTAAGCATAAAAAAAATGCAAAGATCATACAGCCCATGCAGCCAATTTTTAACGCAGTACGTGGGTTAGTTTTAAAATGTTTATAGAGGTTAAAACCGAAGGACTGTCTAGGCTGCATCTGCATAGTTGCAAAAACCTTGGCATTTTCCATTCAATAAAAGAACGAAACAAAAAAGTAATGAAATGGTATCTTAAAACTTATCTTATTGTTAACTGTGTAAGTAAATAGAAAAATGAGAGAGTAAGAAATTGCGTTAATAAATAAATTCTTCTTCATAGACATAGTTAAAAACGGAAAATTTAAATGTTTTGAAAAGGTGGCAAAATGTGTTTATTGTGGCGCATAAAACCATAGATTATTACAAAAGTTTGGTAAAACTTTATTATTATGACAGAAAGAAAACATTTTTGTGAAAATTAAATAATTAATAATATGTTAAATAATTAATAATTTGTTGGCCCGATGATGTGTAATACGAAACCGGTAGCCTAAGTTAGAATAAAAATAAATATATGTGGAATAAAAGTACAAGAATTTGTGTATAATTTATTCAAGATGATATTCCACCATGAACCATCAATCGAATCCATCCAATATTTAAATTTTTAATAATCATTTTAGTTTTATGTAAGTTTTTACTAATCCTACTATTCCTGGCTCTACTATCTCTACTCCAACAAATTTTTCAGGTATTTATAAAACAATAAATTAAAACAATAAAGTTTTACCAAACTTTTGTAATAATCTATGGTTTTATGCGCCACAATAAACACATTTTGCCACCTTTTCAAAACATTTAAATTTTCCGTTTTTAACTATGTCTATGAAGAAGAATTTATTTATTAACGCAATTTCTTACTCTCTCATTTTTCTATTTACTTACCAGTTAACAATAAGATAAGTTTTAAGATACCATTTCATTACTTTTTTGTGAAAAAATGTTTTCTTTCTGTCATGTTAAATAATTAATAATTTGTTGGCCCGATGATGTGTAATACGAAACCGGTAGCCTAAGTTAGAATAAAAATAAATATATGTGGAATAAAAGTACAAGAATTTGTGTATAATTTATTAAAAATTTATATAACCGAATATCCTTTGCCCGCAGCTTTGCCCGCGCTCATTGAATCTTTGGCCCATTTTCGGCTTGGTCGTTATTTAATGAACAACTCCTTAAAACCGCATTATGTATATATAATATTTTTATTCCTCTATTTCTTTACTTTATGCAGGTTTATAACTTTATTACATTTTAGTGATTCTTGATTGGTTCACTGCAAATAATTTAGTTCTAAATGCAAAAAAGACGAAATGTATAAAGTTTACTTTACCAAATGTAATTCAAGTAGATGTCAGTTTATTTTTGCAGGGGTCCAAGCTGGAGTTAGTTAACGAAACTAAGTTTTTAGGTATTACTATAGACTCTCGTCTTCAGTGGGGTCCCCACATAGAAGCTCTCTGTGGTAGACTTAGTTCAGCCGCATACGCTGTTAGACGCATAAGGCAGATTACTGATGAAGATACTGCTAGATTAGTATATTTCAGTTATTTTCACAGCATTATGTCATATGGCATAATGTTGTGGGGTAGAGCCGCGGATATAGAAGCAGTATTTGTCTTGCAAAAGAGAGCAATTCGGTCTATTTATAACATGAAGTACCGAGATTCATTAAGAGAAAAGTTTAAAGAAATTAATATATTTACGGTCCCTTGTGAATTTATTTATCAAGTTATTAGATATGTCAGAAAAAAAATTGATAATTTCCCGAGGCTTGGTGTGCACCACTCTGTTGAAACCAGAAACAAACATAAACTAGCTTTTCCAAAATTAAGACTTGCCAAAGTAGGTACCTCTTTTGTAGGACATGGTATAAGATTTTACAATAAGCTTCCAGAGGAGGTCCTTAGTTTGCCTGAAAATAAGTTTAAACTATATATTAAGCAGGGACTACTTAAGAAAGCTTATTATAAAATCAATGATTATTTGGATGATAATGAAGCATGGTGTAATAAATAATAATAATCTTATTCAATATTGTAATTAAAAATTAGCATATTTTAATACTGTACGATTCCTCTAAAGGCTTAAAATTAATTAATATGTAAACTTACTTTGTTAAAGGTAATGGACAATATGAGACGGGTTGACTAAGATATTTTTTTTTTCTCGTGACTAATTCCCGCAGTCTTATATTTTTTATGCCTTTACTTGAGTAGGTATGTATATGATTTTGTATCATATGTTTTATTTTGAAAAAAGGAATGTTTGCTAAGTTTCTTGCCCTTCTTCTTAGCAATACTAATCGAATGGTGCGGATGGTTAGGCATTATGTATATACAATATTTTTATTCCTATATTTCTATATTTTATGCAAGTGTATAACTTTATTACATTTTAGTAGCCCACCCTTAATATTTTTTGTATGTATTTCCCGTTTTTATTATTTCTTCATTGTATTATGTATATATCATATTTTTATTCCTAGATTCCCCTATTTTATTTATTTTTTATTTATTTATTTATTTAAAAACTTACGACTATCATTTATTAATGCAGGTGTATATTTTATTTCCCGTATTATTATATATTTTTTTTATATTCAAAAGACATATTATATTGTGTAAATTAACTTTGACTTGTAGAAAGTATACTTAATGTATCTATTTTGCAAAAATAAATATTTTGATTTGATTTGATTTGATTTGATTAGTAGCCCAACCTCAATATTTTTTGGATGTATTTCCCTTATTTATTTATCAACTAGTTTGTTCCTTGCATCATTTACATATAATATTTTTATTCCTAGATTTATATACTTTATGTATGTGTATAAATTAATTTTTGTAGCCCAACCCAAATATTTTTTGTATGTATTTCCCTTATTAGTATATTCATATTATTTTTTTCTTCTAAAGATATTTATTGTAAAGATTAACTTTGATGTAGAAAGTATACTTTATGTATCTATTTTCCAAAATAAATATTTTGATTTTAATTTGATTTTGACTCCTTCTATCCTATAATATATCGACGGTTGGAAAACCACTTGACCAACGAGCCATTTTGGCGCTATACCTATTTACATTAAAAAATCAGAAATAAATTCTGCGTCTAATCAGCCGTGTTTCGGCGTAATTGGACCATTTTTAAGTCTTGTTAGAAATTTCTTAAAACCCAAAAAAGGTATACCTTCGTAGCTAACGAGGCTAAAAACATGACCATTTTCTATGGTAAGCTTATAAATCAACTCTTATTTTCAACATTATTTTGTAAGTCAACAAGCTTTCTATTTAATAATCTAATTTTATTTGCAAGAAGTTTTGCCAGGCAGCAATTAACTGGTATTAGGGATATAAAGTGGTTTGTCTTACCACAAGAAGTTGCAATATTTCATGTTAGTCTTTTATCCCGACCATATATTTTGTATTTTGTTTTTGTTTGTAATTTTGGGTCACCGACAGCTCGACACGGCGTCAACTCGACACGAATAATAATACCAGAAACTACGTCTAAGAAAGTGGTTTGTACCGTAAGCATGAAAAGTATCGTCCTCTTAAAATATTGAATTTTGTTTAAATTTATTGATAGGATGTAATGAATATTTTTTTTATCGAATGCTATGAACTTGTTCTGCAATAGAGACTGATTTATTTATTTAGGTACTTATTACTATTCGTATGAGGCTTTCAAAAGAAACAAATATAATAGGTAATTTTTTTTAAAGATTATAGAAATGTATGTTAATTGGTACAATTAATTGTACTTAGGCTACTTATGTAGGTATCATTATTGAAGTAAGCGTTGTAGATAATTATGCTTTCCTACTTTATATTAAATTTAATTATTTATTTCAAGTTATGGATTTTCTGCCTGACCTTACAAATCACCGTAAAAGGAAGTGAAATATCTGGTATTATTATTCGTGTCGAGTTGACGCCGTGTCGAGCTGTGGGTGACTCGTAATTTGGTTCCATGTCAATAATAGATAATAGTACATTAAATAATATCATAATAGTACATTACGATACGAGAGCGATGAAACGTTTTCTGACGAGTGTGAGTTTGCGGCACGCGCCGAAGGTCAGTGCAGCGTGCGTAAAGCGGTCATTTTACGCAGGGTGTGCTATAAAATACATTTATTACTGATTAGTCTAAAAGCTATGTTATGACTTGCAATAATATAACACGTTAAATAAATGTGTTGACGAAATTGTTTAGCCTTTTATATTTTTAATCAAATAGGGCTTCCAGTTATGCTCTGAGTAGTAATCAATTTTAAAACACACACTCTTTGAAACGGATCTATGTGTTAGTCAATTTCTATAAAAAGATAAAACCACCATTTCAATTTTCAGGCTTCTTTTGTTATCTGAAAAGTGAAATACTGTGATTTTTGCTCGCCAAATTCTCCTTAGCCAGAATGAGTTTAAAGTACATCTGCTGAGTAAGTTATATTGTGTTTTTGGAATGCTTTTTGTCTAAAATTTACTTTATTTGTTGCAAATAACCAAGGTTTTATTATTTTGTATTGTTGTTTTCATAGTTGGTAGACAGACACCCGCTAAGCTCGAGTCAGACTTAGGTCACATCAACTGGCATATTCTGTGTCAGAAGTCGGGAGTCTGAGGAGTGGACGACAGCATGATAACCTTAGATAAAGGACACCTACTTTACTATCGAGACAGTAATCAATTGTATGTAGGTGGAGTTGGCATGCTAGTCAACAAAGTCCTCACTAACAACGTGTTAGAAATCGGCAGTGTCTTTCTCTATTCGGTCCCAGACTTAAGGAGATATATTCTCTGAAAGTCATTCAAGTGTATGTATACCCCCACGTTGAGAGACTCCAATTACATGGTCGAGGTAATTTATGATGACATAATTAAGACCACACATAACACCACCAAGACGCATTTTACCGTTGTCATGGGGGACTTCAACGGTAAAGTGGGAGTACAAGAGTATGGTGAATTGGCAACCCTCGGGGCCAAATGCTGGTTAGCTATCCTCAGAACCAGGGGCTTTATTTGATGAATTCATTCCTCAAAAAGAAGCCTCAAAAGAAGTGGAGATGGCGCAGGCCCGATGGTAAGACTAAAAACCGGACAAGTGCGAGTCGGACTCGCCCACCGAGGGCTCCGTTAAAGACGGTATTTCTTATGACTTAATTACAAACGTGTAGTTTTCATATTTTACCCTATACCTGTAATATAATACGGTATTACTTGCCAAATTTCATATTTCTAGGTCAACGGAAAATACCCTACTAATTTTGATTCCCTTGAGAGTGAAGAAATGTACGTTTTTTGCGGCATAAACGGCAGTATCTTTTTTTCACGTTAACTTACAAGTTTTATGTTTTTACTGCTTCAAGGGACTGTAAATTTGAGTATATGATTTTAATTTAAACTCGATATCTCCACGCGTTCCTGTGATAAAGAGTAGTGACAGATAGACGGACGGACAGACGGAAAGTCGAACAGACGGACAGACCGACGTCAAAGTGATCCTATAAAGGCTTCGTTTTTTTCTTTTGAATTATTTTTATTTTTATTTATTATTTTTTCTATTGCCCTAGAATGAGGAAGACTTCATCATGATGGATCAAAATCATATATTTCAAGATGTCTTCGTGATCAATAGCATTTGCACCAGTAGCGATCAATGACTTGTCCGGTGAATCTTGATATTCACTTTCAGCTGGAGAGAAACCGTCTGATGAAGTCAACGTTCCTTTCTTCTCTGCACTAAATTGCTGCGGGATTCGAAAAGTTCCAAGTGGAACTTCAGAAGCGATTTGGGTTAATTTAAGGCGTTTGAGGGTTAGGGGGGGGGGGTAGGTGAGGTAAGTAGGTATCTTACATGTCAAAATAACACGCTTTTCCTCGCTTCGCTCGTCGTCGCACCTATTTTTTACTTTTGGAGATTTTTTTTTTTTACTATGATTCTAATAAAGATCCTTCCATTCACCCAAATTATACAAATAGAAAATGGTTATTTTACCCAAAAACGTCAAAATAACCCGTAACCATAAATTACATACACCGTAACGGAACGACATTCACATCACTATTGTAATAAAAATGGTGAATTTGTGATCAGTAAAACAGATTTTAAGTGCGTTTTCGAAAAAGTCGAAAAAATTACAAAAGCGTATCCGGCAAAAAAAAATCATTGTGAATCATAGTTTGGGCCCATATGCCCAAATGCATTGTTAAGTACTTCGAATTAAGGTAGATGGCATCTAAAGCCAACCCACGATTTGCCCTGTTAGAAACCACAAACTTTGACAAATGTTATCTGCGAGGTGTGCAAGACTTATTTTAAGCCGTCCGAAGAAAGAAAAAGGAGTCCAAAATTCTAGCGACACTTTGAACCTGTTAAAGCAGAGACGGGAAATGTCTTCAGGGTCAGCAGTTAAGCAGGGATTCTTTACGAACGCGTTAAAGGCAAATTCATTTTAATCTGCGCTAATATAACACTCGCATCTTGAAGAAGCGATACATCGAAACAAAAGCTCAAAAGTTTTTGCCCAGTAGTTAGGACGGACTAATTTGACAAAGGTAAAGACATTTGACATTAGAACTCTAACCTCTGGGCCCAAAATCTTCGCTGAAATTGATAACTTTTATGTCATATATTCTTCACATGCTCCGAAGCGAACTGCTTGCAATAACGATGACAAACGTGCACTTTAATCCGCCTTTACACCGATAAACTTCCGTAAGTCAAAATAGGTGAGATTAGGGTAGCTCTTGAACAACTGCAGAACAACAAGGCGCTTCGCAAGATATCACAACCAAACTCCTGAAAGCTACCCTATACTCAGATAGCTGCAGGATTTCCTTAATGCCGTCATTCGTACTGGAACTAAGCTGAAGGAGTAGAGAATAAAACAGAAGGAAATCCTTACGAACTATAGACCAATCGTGCTCCTGAGCCACATCTTGAAGCTGTTCTCAATAGTTATCACGAATTGTCTCGCCCAACGATTCAACGACTTCCAACCCCCAGAGCAGGCTTGTAACGATGCCAAGTTGACTCTCGATTCGTGGAGATGCTGAAATGTTTATACGACTCTGCCTCGATGTCCGTCCAAGTATAATCTGTACAGGCAAGACCACCTGTATGACCTGTAGACCACAAGTACACCTCCAGCACGACATGAGACAGGGAAATTTTATTTCTCCAAAACTGTTTACTGCCACGCTGGAGAACGTTTTCAATACACTACCAATAGACGAGGCATAAACGTGAATGGAGAATACATTTCACACTTTCGCTTTGCTGATGACATAGTCATAATGGCGGAAGTACTGCCGGAACTGTAGGATATGGTGCACGGCCTTAGCGATTCCTCAAGACGAGTGGGCCTGCGGATGAATTTGGATAAGACTAAGATCATTTCCAATTGTCACGTCATCCAAAGGCCACTAACCATCTACAGTGTCAGCACCGAAGTTGTTCAAAATTATGTTTACCTGGGTCAAGTTATCCAGCTGGGTAAAAACAATTTCGACGCCGAGGCTTACAGAAAAATATTTTTAGGGTGGGTAGCATTCGGGAGGTTGAGTCATATATTTACGTCATCAATATCGTAGTGCTCAAAAGCTAAGATGTTCAACCGGTTCGTCCTCCAGTGATGACGTACGGCGCTGAGACGTGGACTTTTACAAAGGGCTTGATCCACCGCTTTAAGGTCGCTCAATAGGCTATGGAGCGGGCTATGCTCGGGATAAACCCGAAACGAGGAGATCCGTAGGAGATGGAAGGTGACCGACATAGCTCACCAAATCAGTAAGTTGAAGTGGCAGTGGAAAGCGTTAGAATAGAGACCACGTACAGCAAAGCAGGGCGTAGGCTGACCTCGTGCCAACTGGACTGACGATCTGAAGGACGTTGCAGGTGACTGGATAAGGAGGATAGAGGACCGCCAAGAGTGACAAAATATTGGAAAGGCCATGTCCAGCAATGAACAATGGCAGGCTGATGGATAGATGATGATGTTGTTTCCATTAATTATCGTGCGCACGTGTTTATCGAGATACACCTTGCCTCTCACAAATTTATGAGCAAAAGGGGCCTCGTAGCGGTGCTGTACAAGTATAGAGCGCTTTGAATTTGCTTCGGTCAAACTTAACATAAATATGCCCAACTATGACCTACATTTTGTCACTA
Organism: Ypsolopha scabrella; assembly: GCA_910592155.1. NCBI lineage: Eukaryota > Metazoa > Arthropoda > Insecta > Lepidoptera > Ypsolophidae > Ypsolopha > Ypsolopha scabrella. Next base: position 516,070 of record OU342980.1, on the reverse strand, counting down.
AATTATACCCATCTACCTCATTTTCTTTAAGTGTGTACTAAAAAAACCAATTAACTATTCCAAGTAATTTTTTTAAGAATGTTGTTGGCTTAAGTAAAGTATAAAATAAAAATAGGTAAAGAAATAAGATGAAGCTGATGGCAACTACCTAGCATGGTGAAATTTGATTGCTGGTTATGATAGATTGCCTCCGCACTTATACCGTTTTACGGTTCTGTTGAAAAACGGAAAACTTTATAGCGAAGCTTCGATGACCATCTAAGATGATTGAGTTAAGATTTAGCTAATGGGTGAAAAGTAATAGGAGAATCATAGACAAAAAAGGGAAGATACGGTACGAGCTAAAAGCGTGTGGACCTACAAATATGAGTCCAATGGACCTATATATGTTTAGTCGCAATCTAAGCGATAGTGGCGTTTGCGTGGTACGTGTTTGCTTGCTCGCTTGACTCGTCTTGTTCTCTTTTGCAGATGTTCAGTAATGGCATACATGAATCGTATGAAATGTGTTAATTGTGTGTTATGATATGAGTTTTGTAATAAATTTCTCAAAAATAATTTCCTTTTTGTTTTTAGTTTACTCTCCCTTAATTCTCATTGATAATATTTAATATCAGGTAATTTTGACCCTTGGTGGTAGCCTCCTTTGGCAGGGATATACATCACAATGTCTCTTGTTAGGCCAAATGCACAACAATTTTGTATCTTCGTTATTTACATACAGTGACAGATAGTTGTTAATGTATGCCAATATAATTATACTAATGATATGGAAAAACGTTTTCGCATGCCTTCAAGTTACGGTGTTAGTGTCTAAAAGCCACAGACATACAGACTAAACCTAAGGATTAAACAGTGTTGGCAAGTTTCCATACAAAAACCAAGTGACATTTAAGCTACATGGTACAAAAAAACGTATAAAAATGGGTAGTTTTGGCTGGCTTATGCTTAAAACATATTTGTTAATACCTTAACTAATCGCTCATATATATTTTGTTTGGAAACGAGCAATATTTGTATTTATAAAATAAATCTTCTGTAAAGTAGTCAAAATGCTCGTTATTCAAGTGGCTTTCAAACCGTCAAAAACGGAACATGGAGACAGACAGATAGACGAAAATTCTCATTGTGGTTTTGGCGTTAGTACAATATATATAACGAATTTCATTTAAATATTTTGCAAGGAATATTGTACAGAATACGAGTTTTATACTACTTTATTATCAATATAATAAAACAGTAGAAATCATGTGTCTGTAAATTGAAGAAAAGTAATAGAAATAGAAAGGGGTGACTAAAGAAGAGTAATAGAATACAAATCAATGATTTTTTGAATTTTTTTCTGTCTGTCTGTCTGTCTGTCCGTCTGTCTGTCTGTCTGTTTGTTTGTTCCCGTGCATCTCTAAAACTAATGAACAGATTTTCATGTAGTTTTCACAGCTGTACAGAGCTTAATTTGGAATAGAATAATAACTTTATTTCATTAAAGTCGGATCTCGGAAAAAAAGTTATGGTCATTTAAAGATTTTTGGAATTTACTTTTCTACTGGTAGTTATTAGAAGTTATGGTACGGGATCTCCTCAACGTATAAAAAAATCGAGTTTGGGCTTATTTGATGGGTCTTTATTAGCACTGTGGTAAAATATGGTGACCAGGGTCTGATGATGGCACTGGAATATGGGTACGAGATCTCCTCAACAGACAGCAGCAGACCCTTCCAGTTTGGTCTTATTTGATTGGTCTTTATTAGCACTTTGGTAAAACATGGAGACCAAGGTCTGATGATGGGACTGGAAGGTGGATACGGGATCTCCTCAACGGACAACGGCAGACCCTTCGAATTTGGGCTTATTTGATTGGTATATATTAGTAACTTGGTAAAACATGATGACCAGGGTCTGATGATGGGACTGGAAGGTGGATACGGGATCTCCTCAATGGACAATAGCAGACCCTTCAAGTTTGGGCTTATTTGATTGGTATTTATTAGCACTTTGGTGAAACATGGAGACCAGGGTCTGATGATGGGACTGGATGGTGGGTACGGGATCTCCTCAACGGACAACAGCAGACCCTTCGAGTTTGATTTTATTTGATTGGTATTTATTAGCACTTTGGTAAAACATGGTGACCAGGGTCTGCTGGTGGGACTGAAAGTTGGGTACGGGATCTCATCAACGTACAACAGCAGACCTCTTGAGTTTGGGCTTATTTGTTTGGTGTTTATTAGCGCTTTGGTAAAACATGGTGACCGTTGCACATAGTCGTTCAAAAAATCATATTCTTTTGTTTTCCTTATTTCCATAAAAATCTCTTCGACGCGGGCGGAGCCGCGGGCAAAAGCTATTTAGTACATATATCTTCACTATAGATACCGATGTGATTTTTTTGCGGGCAGGTTAATTTTACGTGGACGCACTATAAGTTTCCGGAATGAATATGAAAAAATACTATTAAAGGTACAAAATTAATTTATTGTTTTTCAAAATAATCTCCCTTGGCGTCTATGCACTTTTTCATTCGATCAAACCAGTTTTGAAAACTTTTGTGCCACTCCCTGTGGTGACCTCTGAAACGTGTTTTTCATACTCCTCGACAGCCTCTTCTGGTGATGAAAATCGTTGACCGCGTAATTGGTTCTTAATTTTTGGAAACAGAAAAAAGTCACAAGGTGCCAGGTCGGGACTGTATGCAGGATGACTCATGAGTTCTACATTTTTCGTCTTCAAAAAGTCGTTTGTCTGTCTAGCCGTGTGAGAACTAGCATTGTCGTGGTGCAGGATGATACGGCGTTTACGGTTATTTTTACGGAGTTCGTCAATAACTTCCGGCAAACAAATGGTCGTGTACCAGTCACTATTCACGGTACGACGATTCTCTAAAGCAACAGTAGCCACGTGTCCAGTTTTATTAAAAAAAGAAGCAATCATCCGCTTAGATGCACTTTTCACGCGCGCCACTTTGGTTGGTTTCGGCTCATCTTGAAAGACCCATACGCTCGATTGCTGCTTTGTTTTGGGATCGTAGCAATAAATCCATGTTTCGTCACCTGTTACTATGTCCCACACCAAATTTGACGCACCTTCGTTGAATCTGGTAAGCATGGCACTGCACCAAGTGACGCGGTCCGTTTTTTGAGCCTCGGTCAAGTTGTGTGGGATCCACCGCGAGCACAGCTTTCTCACACCCAAATGTTTGTGTAGGATTGATTGTATTTGACTCATGCCTATTTCTAAGGATGCGCGAATTTCATGGTAGGTCACATGCCTGTCTGTTTCAATCATACGGCGCACAGCATCGATGTTTTTGTTGGTCACAGCGGTGGACGGCCGACCATCGCGAGATTCGTCACTGAGATTGATACGACCACGCTTGAATTCTGCAAACCAGCTATAAACAGTCGTCTTGCATGGTGCTTCATTGCCAAAAGCTGTTTCAAGCCGAGCGATGCTCTGTTGAGCTGTCAAATTACACTTAAAATCGTAGAAAATCATACTACGAAAATTTTCCCGAGTTAAATCCATGTTGATGCAGACACACAATTTTTTAAATGGCGCCACAAGGTAAAAACAAAAGACAGTCAGATGAAACAAACTGCATTCTACAGCCAAAGAGTTCTATTTTCAAATGTTGCAATAAATTTTTAAATATTGTTTATGTAAGTGGCCAGTTCCGGAAACTTTTAGTGTTACCTATGTATTAATATCTTACTATTTATAGGGGTCTACGAAAAACATTTTATTTCTTTATTACGTATTGTGATTGTAACTTTGTTGTAAAGGTTACAGAAGTTTCACAAAACACATAATAAAAATCATTTCAATTCTCATTGTTAAGAATACTTGGTATTCTATTCTTTCTCCCGTTCTTCGTATTAGAGTGAACGCTATGAAGAATTTTTCCTTTCAAAGTTCATATTGTCAAGAAGTAAATATGAAATGAAAACACCTTCTGGATTTATTTTATATAACGTTTAGTGTAAGACTAAAGTGGTTCGACAATAAAACCTCTGCAATAAGAGTACGAATATCTGGCTAGTGCTGGATTAATGTACAGCAAAGCGTAGCGTAGGCTGACCTCGTGCCCGCTGGATCGACGACCTGAAGAACGTTGCGGGGGGTGGCGGAGGACCGACATGAGTGACGATCCCAGCAGGACGAACACGGGCTGATGGATGGACTGGATTGATTCTGTAAACTCCGATGTTCAAACCTAAACTCAAATGAGCTCGGATGAGCCCCTGATGATGTGCATTGTTCTTCAAATGTTATAATTCCTCTTGCACGAAAACGCTTAAAGTAAGTGATCTGACGAGAGTTTGATAAAGGAATGTATATATGTATGTAAGTAAATACTTTATTGCGCAAAAATTACAACAAACAAATGTCTGCAAAGAAACTGTATCATGTCATCAACTGCGTCCTTTTCGCGGCATATTTCATTCCTCAGCCACATTTTACTTAAATACGGCGCGGTGCGGTGTGGGCAATTTTACCTAGGATTGGTTTGGTGCTTTCTGAATAGATACCAAACAGACTAAATGCAATATCTTTTATCCAGAGCCGGATCAAGCGCACCCCCGTCTCACGGCTGTCTGTCGCTAAGTCAGTGGACCCTGCCCACTGTCACTTGTCTAAGTTATACACTTACACCCATGTCACTCACACCACTACATCTATTCACTTTCATTTACCTCTAGCCGTTGGAAATAAAGTCCACTTTTGATTGAATTTGTGGCATAAGTAGGCAGTTTAACAGATAAATTGGAGTGTAACATGATCATTCCGGATTTATTTTTTCTGTAAAATTTGCTACAAGATAAGGGTTGTCCCATAGAGGAAGCATATAAAACCTACAGTGATTTGCGTAGCCCACCATTTTGTATGCGTTTTGAACTGTTAACGTCACCATTTCAGAAAGAGCAAAAATTTACACTTCAAAGTACTGTTTTGTTGTAATTACCTAATTTTATTTGCAGAAGTAAGAATACCACGTAAGCATTTTTTTGACGTCAGAAACTTTAATTTTATTTTGAAATGGATCCTCCTGCTTTCCAATAACTGTTTATTGAATTAATTTCAACCGATCACCGAAAACAATAACTTTGTTGAAATAAAGCAATTTATTTCGTTAGGCAGATATTAAAACAAAAAGTAAAAAATTGATAATATCACAATTTTCCAATTAGAATCTTATTGACATTCAATTTATATAGCTACTTATCGTTATATTTCATGCAGAAGCTCATTAATGCTCTGTTTGTATAAAAAAACACTCAAGTATCCAGTGACGAGAACCCATTACATAAAAGGCGCGTGTACCCAGCGTCATCCGAAAATAACTCCCATTGATGAAGTTATTTCTCTTAAACGGCTAACTTGAAAATTTTGAAAAAAATATATGTTATTACTTAAAGTATAAGAAACAATCTCGTTGCAGGAAATTATTCTCGCCTCTAAGAAACACCTTGAAAATATTTCCCAAAGTCAAGCTGTTTTTAGAATCATATTGGCTATTCCTTGGAAACTGCTAATGTTATTTTTATGTTTCGTGCACTAAATTACAAAAAAAATGGTTTATCAAACTCATTGCAGGAAATTTAAAAATGTTGATTTACAGCGGAGTTAATAAATAAAAACTAGATATTTTGAGAGCGCGTGGCGTCAACGTTGCCGTAAACGCCAAGTTTCGGAGCAGTCGATTACAAAATCAAATGCAAGGCTTTAACGTTAATTTCGGCTTTATTTAAAATATCTCAAGGTCATTGGAGGCTACAAGGGCCTTAACTCGAGACGCACTTCAGAAGACGCGGGAAGTACTTAAGCGCTTGAAGGTCGTCAAGGTCACGATATTTGTATGGCTTTGTAGCTCTAGTACAGATACTGCTATGTCTATGGTTGGTCCGGATTTAGGGGATTTCCTGGACACAGCTGAAGCGGCGGAAGAACCTTTTGAACGGAATAATCGTGCGGATATTTACTGTAATTTAATGTTGGTATATTTGTAGGAGTAAAAATACCTTTCGAAAGTTTTCATTTATCAATTCCTATGTCAATAATATATTTGCCTTGTAATGTTGTACAGTGGAGCCCGCATCAAGCTATACATACATTGAGTATAAGCTGACCTTCCGTTGTACGGGAAGCCTATACAATGAGAGTTCAGCTTAAACTGAAAGTGTTTAGCTTGATGTGGGCTCCACTGTACCAAGATGTTGATTACGTCATTGGATAAAATAAAGTGTACAAAATTCGCCGAGCTACAGTTCAGAAGAGAAAAAAAGTCTAAAAAGATTTTTTTGTTAATTAACCGTAAAAACAGTCATATTTGTATCAAAAAGCAATTCGATGGTATAATGGCTAACATATTGGGATTCTAAATAATGTCCTAGGATTCGCCCACAGCAAATTCCCATTTAGCCCAGATTACTATCGATACTAACCCGCCAAGATAGTTTAACCCGAGAGCCGTGCAATAATCGCCCTTATTGCCGGGGAACAGGAACTTCACCAGGTACATAATATCGGCAATGTTATTAGAGGGAGCAAATTAATCGAAATAATGAACAATAATGTCCCTTACGAATTATTTAATTATTCGGGTTATCGAGCAGCGTTTGTCCGCACTGCACTAACCGTGAAGTTTTGTGGGAGTAGCTATAGAGATATTTATGAATAGGTACCTGCATAGAGTGTTCTTCTAAAATAATACATCGTCATGACGTGTTTCTCTGTCAAAGGTATTCCAAACACCAAATTAAAAAAAAGTGTACAGAGAACAGAGCCAGTACCAAACAAAGGGGTGCATCATTGTGGCTTTCTTATTTCTGACCAGTTCGAGTCATAATGTTCTTTTTCAACACACTTGTTTATAAAGTGGCCCTTATTGCAGCGTTCTTAGGGTCATAATGCAGCATATTAAACACGCGTGCTTTTTACTTTACATTATCGCACTAGTGTTTTTTACATTACAGTTTTTTATAATATTAGCAAAGAGTTTTGATGTCTTAAAAAATAGTAAAGTTTTTGCGAATAAATATACCTATACTGTCTCAGTTAAAATATAATAAATAATCATTTAAATTCAACAAATTATTAATTTTTATCAACAAATTAACTAAAATTTTTGTTGTAAATACAAAAGTATTAATTTTGTTAATATTGAATAATTGGCTTTTTGGCGAATGCATCAGTGCCTCTATTTCCATCTGCGCAAAAAACAAAATCTCCGCCGCCATAAAATTGTCAGTTCAGTTCAGTCAGCTGCAGCTGTGGTTTCGATTATGTGTAAAAAAAGACAGTGAAATTTTATTATTTTTCCTCGCAAGTGTGTTGAAAAACGTCGTATTAAACGCGTGAGCATTAGACATTACACTCTCGGCTCCATTACGGCCTTGCCTTCGGCTCGGGCTGCAATCCCGCCTCGACTGTAATGTCCAACGCAGCTCACTTGTATCATAATGTACTATTATATATGTTGTTTCTGGCACAGTTAAAAAAAATAATGGCCTGAAGACTTCTTCCTGCAATAGAATAATAATAAAATAGATCAACACAATCACTTTTAGTCTAAAAGTTTTAGACAAATTCAATCTGCTAGTATATTCACTATTTAGAATGCGTTAAGGTTGAACAAAGCGGCTATAATCCGAGAGGCAACACTTCTTTTCTGACTAACACAGCTACTGACGCTACTTCTTGACTCGAACAAATTTTTCGAAATCTTTATACTCGTATATTGTTACGCGCAATGAACTAACTCACTTTGCCATCTTTTCAAATATTTAAATATTTTTTTGATCATAGATATAGCAAAAACTAACATGCAATGAAAATCTAACACGCACTGTGTTGAAAATTGTCCGCATGAGCTAGTGCTCTTTGCCTATTCCAAGATTGAACAAAAAATGCAGAAAACTGTGTTGAAAAAAGAGTTTGGTTTGGCTGCATGGCGTTTGTTTTTCTTGGTCTCAATTTTGAGCACATTACCGTACATATAGATTTTCATATACTCGTATTTATTTCTCGAAAAGACACTCTTATCGTCTTCGTTTTTTCAGAAGAAAACCATACTTGCCGTTAATTTTTGGGTCTGAGCTACAGATCCATTAAGCCTTTTAGCTGTAAAACATAAAAGCTATCTTTTAAAGATTGAAATGTGAACGGAAGGTGATTTTTACTCCTTAATTAATTAACAAATACCCTTTTAAATGCAAGATTTTTCAAAAACCCTGTCTTAAACCACAAATTAAGTATAAGGTGACTTTTGGTTTATACCCAATTTCATACTGGAGACTCAGTGAGTGGTCAGGACCAAGGTTCAATGACTATGTTTGCGAAATATGTAATTTTTTTGTTGCTCTGTACTAGTTTAAGAACATCCTCGACTCAATTAGTATAGGAAGTATAAATTTTGTTTTGTGTATTTCACATAAAGAGTAATTGAACCTTGCTGTTGACCACTTACCGAATCTCCAGTATGAATTTGACTGTATAAACGAAAGTCACCTTATATAAATACAAAATGACCGCTGTGGTCTAACTTATTAGTTCGAATGTTGCATTAGAAACTTGGAGGTTGCGAGTTCAAATCCCGCACATTAGTGTACGGCTGCGTGTTTCGGAAACACGTCAAGCGTATTTGTGCCCAAAGGATGGCATAATAATTGTCGGCGAAACAGGGGTGTACGATCGTGGATGTGACTGGCATTTCACAATCCATACTTGGAAATATCTCTGCCACGCCCTTGGGGGCTCTTGTCTTGATAATGTACCATGTTGATGGGACTCTACAAAACTCTGACTTAGTATTAACTTTTATTTTTGATACAGTATTGTGCGATAAGTAGGACTTAAATACATATTTTTTCCTTTGTCTCTATAGGTGTAGGGATCATCATCATCATTGGGAGCCATCTTCACAGTGAAATTAGAAGGTGAGTAGACTAAATTACTTGCGATTATATTCATTGTTGTTTCCATCAAGTCTCTAATTGGTTTCGGTCCAGTTCACTCTTTAATGTAATCTAAATATCCATGTGTGATGGTACCGTTCAGTGCCTTTTTTCAAAAAAGTGTAGAGGAAAGTATAACCATTACGAGTACCTTAGAATCACTCATTTAGATTAATTGTTTTGCAGCATAATGTTTATGAAAATCTTGGGCTATGAATATGCTACGACAGCTGAGTGTTTACTTGCACTCATGTTGATCACAAGACGGTTTCCTTTACCGAGTAAAAGTGGTATGCAAATAATGTGCACACGAATTTACAGAAAGCCTCTAAAGTGTACGACTGTTCGTGAAGCGTCTATGTATAGGTCGACATAATCATGAGTTTCCGTAAATGGATGGAACGCCTTAAATCTTGGTTTATCCTTAACAGTATTGGAAAGTGACATCGTATCTGAAGTGGGACGTGACCCGCTGCTGGGACCTCTGAAGCGTCCCTGGCGATGACGTCACATCCCAACTATCCGAACTTTATGAGCTGCTACTTAAAACTTGGCACTTTACGCTCCGACATAAAAAGAACACATTTCAAACTTATGTGAGGGTAATCAAGGAGAATCCACGAGTTATGTGGTTTAACTACCTACTCGTACTTGCTGACTAATGCGATAAAATAAACTCATTAACACGACATATTTCTCTGAGGAGATGTCAGAAGTGTATGTCCACATGTAGACTAAACATTAAAATTAAAAGGGGCCGACTTTTATTACCGTATTTCGGGTACAAATACATGTCTTATTTATAATATAATACGATTATAAAGCATGAAGTTTTACCACATAGTATTTTAGTTCACCGCTCAGCTGGTGGAAAATGTACAAATACAATACACATATGTTCGGGGAAAAACACAAAGCTACATGTTAAATTGGTGGATTAAAAATAATACGCACAGGTAAAGCGATACGCTCTTCCTGTGCTTCCTAAGCCTATTGTCGGCTGGTGTAAAAAACAGTCAAGAGAGAGTCAGTTTCCCAAACTGCAAGTTCTGTATCAATAATATTTTTACCAAAGCCAGTACATTCAAAGATTATCGCCCAAAAAAAGATAGAGTAGTCAGTCACCAACTTTTGAATTCTGTTATGAATTAACCTTTTAAATTCTTTTCAGTTGGATTTCGGCCATATCATAATACCAGCTGCCCAGATCAAAATAACTGATGATTCACATCAAGCCATAGAAGATGGGCATCTTGCACTCACTTCACTTCACCCTATTTGACTTTAGCAGCGCCTTTAATTGTGTTGTCTACGACATCTCATTGTCCATTGATTCTTATCTCCAAGGATACCAGTATGGCGTTGTGCCAATGAAACGTTATCCGATTAGTGTGATGTGACTACTAGAGTTCCACAAGATGGAATTATTTCCCCATTGCTCTTCTCTATCTCCATGCCTCTGCTGTAAACTTCAGCTCCTGACCTGACACTTGTATGCCGATTTGCCGATGACTTGCAGCTATACTCATTTTGCGAACCAAACTCACTGTCTAATACTGTTGAGAGGATGATCATTGATGTTAAATTTGTTAGTTTATAGAATGAACACTATACGCTCTTGCTCAATCCAGCTAAGATACAATAAGTCACTGTTTTTTGGAAGTGGTGGTCTTGTAAATAAACTTGACCTGGATACTTTGCCCCCAGTTCACTCAAATAAAAATCCTTACCTCACTGTACCAATGTACAGAATCTAGGTTAACATATTCAAAATAACATGTCCAGGGATTTACAGGTCTTAGAAATCGGTACGAAAATGTTTGCATGTATGAACCTAAATGCATATAAATGTACTTTGCTAAAGTTATTCGTGTCAATTGCTTTTAACTCCGGTTACTCCCCATTCCAGAATGTGCAGTCTATTATCCCAAACTCACTAAAAAACTTCGGAACGAGCTTATTCGTCTTCTCAACTTATGCATCGACTACATATATTTTGGCTGCGTAAATATGATCATGTCTCTAAATTCAATTGGCTTAATCAATCAATCAATCAATTTATCAATCAATCAATCAATTTATTTATTGCATTAAATTACATGTTAGTTTTAGACGTTATATGTACATAATTATGGTTCAATGTAATTTTACCCATAGGGTGTAACAATATTCTTAATTTATTAATAAAATATAACTAAGTATAATAATAATCAAATCTTTGCTATTTCCATGCATACAACTTATTTTAATATATCGTTCATTTGAAGTATACTTATAGTTAATTAAATACATTTATTCATGCAATGGTTAATAATATAACGGTTTTACATTTTTATGGTGTAGATTCAAGAAATTCTTTGAAACTGTATGGACAAACCGTGAGCAAGTACTGTTTTAATTGAATGAAAAACTTATTTCCTGTCACAGACTTAATTTCATCAGGCAAATGATTGTAAGCCTTGATGGCTGCCAGTTTTGTAGTACGAGTATAAGTAACAGTTCTACTAGGAGGCACATTCAAGTCATATTTGAAGCGTTCGTTGAGTCGGTCACTAATACCTGGAGTTCTCAGTGGGAATTTTTCTGGGTAGCGCCTTACTAATTTACAGAGCTCAATAATGTATAAAGCCGTGATGGTGTGTATTCCGAGTTCAACAAAAGAAGTTCGGCAAGTTTCCCTGCTCGATTTATGTCCGTCCAAAATGCGTATACATCTCTTTTGAAGAACGAAGATTTTTTGAACGTCTACACTACCACCCCATTCTGCTATTCCATACAAAACTCTCGAATGAAAAAAGGCAAAATATGACTGAAGTGTTGCTTTTTTTGTAGCTAACTTCGACAAACCTCTTAGAGCATAGCAAAAACTGCTTATTTTATTTACTAATACCTCTATGTGCTTTTTCCAATTCATGTGATCATCAACATGGACACCTAAGAATTTCGCATTTTGCACACAATTAATTAGTCTATCATCGATTTTCATTTCAAGTTTTAACTCTTCCGTGTTGTAATTTCTGAAGCATATTAATTTAGTTTTAGTGACGTTTGTATTGAGATTGATGTGTTTTAACCAATGAATTAACAATTTGACAGATTCAACTATATTATTAAAATCATGACATCTATCGTGTCTTTTAAATTTAAAAAACACAGATATATCGTCTGCAAACATTATAGTTTTTTCCTTTACTTCACGAGGGAGCTCGTTGACGTACAAAAGGAAAAGTATGGGCCCCAGTATACTTCCCTGTGGTACTCCCTTATGTATTTTTGAGACTTTTGACTCACCGTTTATTAGGGTATTCGATTTATTGAGAATTGGCAGAATGACACTTTGACTTCTATCTTCTAAATAAGACCTAAACCAAGCGTTAGCAATCCCTCTGATTCCGTACCGATCTAAAATTTCAAGCAAAATATTATGATTTACGTAATCAAAGGCCTTGGAGAGATCAAGTAGAACCGTTCCAACAATTTCTTTGTCATCCATAGCCTTTGTCACAAACTCTGTCATATCAAATATAGCGTCTGTTGCAGAGGCTCCTTTTCGAAAACCAAATTGTTCTTTAGACAGAATATTACGGTATGTAAGGAATTTACGTAATCTGTTTGCCATTATTTTTTCAAAAATCTTCGACAAGGTTATGAGTAGTGATATGGGGCGATAATTGTTAACATTCAATTTGTCGTCTTTTTTATGTATCGGTTTTATGTGAGCCTTCTTTAGTTTAGTCGGAAATATACCTTCAGTTAAAGACAAGTTAATTAGGTAAAGTAAGGGATCAGCGATAGCTTCTATAATAAACTTTAAAACATCGATTGGAATATTATCGTAACCACAACTTTTTTTATTTTTTATTGATTTTATGGTTTCGTACAACTCGTCCATAGTAACCGGCATAAGAAACATTGAATGTGGAGCGAAGGGTGGTAAGACATTTTTTTTATTATTATTATTTGGTTTCGTAATCTTTTGGATTTCATCAGTGCTTGTAAAAAAATTGTTAAATAAATCTGGAGCTTCAGAGTCAGATTTTATTTTGTTTTGTCCATCTGACAAACCAACGTAACTGTTTACCTCTAATGAACCTGTACCTTTAATGTTGTTGTTTATTAATTTCCAAGTTGACCTAATTTTATCCTGAGAATTTGTAATTTTTCGTTCGTTGTACACTTTTTTAGCGTAGGAAATTACCTTACTTAATACACTACAGTATGACTTGTAATGTTCTAGTAGAACACCATTTTTGGATCTCTTAGTCTCCACAAACATTTCTCTTTTTTTCTTACATGAATTCTTAATTCCTGGTGTGATCCATCTTGAATCGCTTTTAACGTATCTATCATCTCTAACTCTGATCTGGGGACAGTGGTCATCGAACGCCTTAACAAGAACTTTGTGGAAGATATTAAAGCCATTTTCGCAATTTGTGGCAGTGTAAACTTCATTCCAAGACAGAGAGAGTAAGTAGTTTCTAAGAGATTCAAGATTTTTCTGTTTTAAATTTCTAACTAGTCGAAAAAATACTGATTTCTTTTTTAACGGAAGGTTAAAGGTCGCATATTGGAGAGTGTGGTCCGAGAGGCCGACTTCTACTACCAGAGCATCATCAAGTTCAGTATTGGATAATATATTGTCAATACATGTACGACTATGACTTGTTATACGAGTAGGTTCATATATGTATCTCTTTATATTGTGGGACTGCAAAAGGGATATGAAATCTTTTGATTCTGAATTGTTAGCCAATAGGTTTACATTGAAATCGCCACAGATAATAATTTTCCGCTCTTTGTGTTTTTGTACAAAATTTAATGCTAAGTCCAGATTTTTTATAAAATTATCATTTGTTACCTGTTTAGGTCTATAGATACATAGAAAGTAAGTTTCGTTTAGGTTTAAGGCACAAATTTCAAATATGTATGGAATCGTTATTTTTTTAATTTTTGGCAATTCTTTAAACTCAATGTTTTTTCGGACAAAAATACAGACCCCTCCTTTACTATCTCTATTTTTGCGACAAAAACTTGCGGCTAATTTAAAATTTGGAATATTAATACGTACTAAATCCTCTTCTACTCTATGATGTTCGGTTATACATAAAACATCAACGTTCATACCTTCTGGACTATTTAGCCAAACCTCAAGCTGGAGTAACTTAGTTTGGTTAAGACTTTGAATGTTTATATGGCTTACTTTGCTTGTGTTATTCTGACCGTCGTTTACTACGCTTTCGAAATGATTTCTTTCACTATGTGAAAACCCTTATTGTCATGACCATGATGCACGGATTTTTCTTGTTTTTTAAAATAGTAAGGCAAGGTTCCTTTCTTGGGCATTTTTGTTTCTGTAGGTTTCATTAAATCTATGGTTGGGACTGTTGCACATTTCTTTATTTCTAATTGAAGTTTACGTTGTATTTGAAATAAGTACGGTATTGTACCTTTTTTGTAAGTTTTTGCCGGGGTATTTATTGTTGTTTTTTTTTTACTTAAGATGCGTAAGAACTGCTTCTCATAATCTATGCTATCTATCTCTAAATTTAGTTTATCACATACAGCTTTTTGATCATTCGCATTTGTTTCAATGAATTTCGTATCCTTATAGTAATTACACAACATTTTAGCGTAGCGATTTTGTATGTCCGGATTTATGTAATAATTATCAGCTACTTTAACAACATATACTTTATAATTCTGAAGTTTGTTTAACGCATTACATAACTCAAATACAAATTGATACGGGTTTCTGTCATTGGAGCCTAGAATAAGGATCACGATATCATTACTGTCTAAATTTTTTATCAAATCATCACAACTGCTTAAGATATCTAAAGAAGTGGCTTCAGTTTTACTATAGGCACTGACAGCGTATTTGTCGTTCCATTTTTCTTTTCTGCTGTTAATCAAACTTTGTGCTAGCCCTTTACACTTTTGGTCTCCTAGAATATGAATTTTTTGTGATTTCTCAGATGTTGCACTGTTTGTTTTCACGCATTTCTTGATCATCAAAGGTGATTCCATCCGAATTGATGCCGTTTTTCGGGATTCTGGTGATTTATGAACCTCTTTGCTTTTCATCTCAGGATTCGAATGTAGTAGAAGATCACCCACTGAATCTTGGTTATTCGTTGATAATACTTGTTGTTGGATACCATTTCCATTGCTACAAGTTTGCACGTTAGTTTCCTTTGTTACTATGTTCTCTATTCCGGTGATACTATCTCTAGTACAAGTTTTTGGTGTACAGAAAGTTTTTCTCATTGGGGTGGAGCTGCATGGTGTTTGCTGTTTGGTTAATTTAACGAGGACATCAATTTTTTTGTTCATCTCTATTATTTGTTCTTTCAATTCGAAATTATCGTTGTTGAGGTTGATAATTTCTTCATGAGCGCTTTCTAACTCGACTTCAACCTTGTTTAATTGATCTCTTAATTCATTAAATGTTGATACATTTAAGTGTTCTGTGCGGGGCAAGCTCCTTGTTGTTACATCGAGCAAGGAAGAGCTTTCGTCAACATTTAGCTCAGAAAGATTATCCAGTGAATGAGACTTACGTGTCTTACTATTTTCTTTATTCTGTCTGCGTGAAACATTTTTCATTGCATTATCATTATTAGTATTTATGTCAATTGGAAAACCTTTAGACTGTGCATTACTAGAAGTCTCATAGTTCCGTTGGCCGGTATTTTTCCTCTGTGTTACTTTCGTGCACGATGTACATTGCCAGTGCTTTTTCAATTTGACCATGTTGCCCATGTAATGCGCAGTTGTTATATTAGCGCATTTATAGTGATAAGTATCTTTGCATGCTAAACACTGAACTTTTTCCTTTGACGTAATCGGACTATTACATATTTTGCACTTGCTCGTCATCGTGTATTTTTCTCATAAACAGTAATATGGACACTAGAGAGGGCCTCTTAGATAATAATCGCAATATTCCCAATTTTTGCGGTCCAAATACAAGCTGATTTCAAATTACACGTGGCCAATCCGCCTTTTTGTATTTTATTTTGACCGTGTATTTATGTCATGTAGATGTGGCTTCACTTTTAAATATCTTGACGACAATTATTTATGGCGAATAAAAATGGAAAAAGATTTTCCCGGGCGGGGTTTGAACCTGTGGTTGATGCGGCAGGCGGTTTAAGCAGCAAAAGTTTTAACCGCTAAGGCCAAACAGTTCTTAGAGTTTGTGGCAAAATAGTGATATGTATCCTTTGATAGTGTGCGTTCATAAATTGCACGGCAGTTTGTTATTTATTTTGCTAAGCAAAGACACAAAGGAAGTCCAAAGGTCAGAAAACACTAGACACACAACATAACAGTCGAAATTTTGCACTTTTTGTTAGTTTTTGCACCAAATCACTTTAAATACTTATAACAATTTATTAACATCAGGGAACGGAGAGATTCTCACGTTCTCACTTTCCTGTATGTTTTTAGATGTACAACCGTGAAGCGTCGTTATCACAGTCTTCAAGAAGAAGACTCGACATCACTTTCTTGAGTTGCAGAATATACAAAATTTCTTCTGGTAATCGTTGAGTTTTATCACACTTGTAGTTTTTGATTTGATTGATTGATTTTCCACAAATTATATTTGTAAGTTACCCTGGCCAACTGGTTTCGCCATATAAGCATTATCAAGCCTTGATAGGCTTTAGATAGACCCTTAGAGCTTTAAATTAAAATAAATACGTATTTTATAGGCAATCTTTGCACTGTTAGGTGTACGGATAATTTATAATTTGTGGAAAAGTACAAGTTTTTATTCACAACAATGTTATGATAAGTTCCACCAAGTGCCGACAACCCCAACAATCAACTTTCAGTAATTAATGTATTTTTGTCATTATAAATATTATTATCATACCTCTTTAAATAGGTGGTTATGGAGTATGATACAAATAAATTTCTGTATCATATATACTTGGCGATTTATCCATCGTCAGCAGATACAAATTTACATTTTTTCATTATGGTATAGAAATGGCTTATTATTTTAATTAAACGGGGACTTGAAGTATGCACTGTTATGATCAAAATTGGAATTTTGGCCCTCACAGTAGTATTTTATAACTACTAACTCCATCTATGTGAAAATCTCAACAAACTTAGGCCCGGTGAGGGGCTAAAATAATTAATTTTACTATCAACTTCGATCGTATGTGATGCCTTAATTAATTACTTCAAAGTAGAATGTGTCTCTCATTTCTTAAGACGTTTTGTAATAATTATAAAAAACAATTAGAAACATAAGTAACATAAACATCCTTAGAATACTTGAAAATATTAAATTTAAATCTAAACTAAGTAAAATAAAATTGCCAGATCGCCACCGTCATGTAGTCTGCTGCTAGTATTTTCCTGAAAGGCTGGAGGCATTTTGAAGTTATAGTATCTTTCGGATTATAAGAAGTGGCTGGGTCCACTTAACGAATCTGTACGATTTCAGTTTTGTTTAATACCCGGCAATGGGGAATGGATCAATGGTGATTATAAACCCAGGGTATAAGATAGTAACCCAGACGACATTTCTGTATATTCTTCTATTTGTACAAGTTTGTTTAGGGAAATAAGAGTACCTGTAGATATTAACGTCTAGATGATAATCGCGTGAAATAATCGTACCTTTACAGATGTGTGTTTGCTTGAAGTGTTGATCATTATGTAATGGCCACAGGTAGACTACGTCACTCAAAGGTCATATTTTTAGATATTTTGATGCTACAAAGGAAAAACAAAGCTTAAAAACAATGAAAAAGTTCAATGGAAATAAGTTTCATTTTGATTTAGTTTAAAAAAAAACTCAACTAGCTACATATTTCAGCTGCCAAAATCAATACATACAACAACTAAGTTGCTCAACCTTAGCATTCGTAAACAGTATAGTGGACAAATGAAATATCTACTTTAATCGTATCCCTTACATGGCATCGAGCCAACACTTCCATGCTGATCACGCTGCTACACACCCACAAATTTACCCATTCCTTCCTGCCAAACCATTTTAGTACTTTATCATTTGTAACACGGGCAATTAGGCTTCTAAAATGTAGCGTGGTCGATCCCACACGACTTCTTCTCTCCTATTACTGGACTTTAAGTCGTATAACTCAAAGACAGAAGTAGTTTTGGCTTGCTACGTCTGAAAACCCTTGAAGCGTTCGTTACTAAGTGAGAGCATCGGAGAGACCTTCAGTGGTTAATTCTGTCACTTGGAGCTGGAAGTTCCTTCAGGGGAACCATTGGGAGGCTGACAAAGCAAGTGCTGATCTAATTGTATCGGGTCTCAATAGAACTCTATAGATGGTACTATTGCATATTTCGCAGAGTTAAATGCCGAGCAATTGACAAATATATATATTTAACACACTCACATGCCTGGAGAGTCCTTCGTAGTTAATTTCGAAGAACATGATTGTGTTGTGTGCATGGAATCATTCTAAATGGAAATTCATAAAAATAGTTTATATCAAGCTCTTAAAGAAAAGAAAAACATCTTCAATATTCTAAAGAAAACCCTAAAAAAATAGAATAATATAAAATCCGTGAATATTGGTATGTTATTGTATATTTTCTGTTGCAAAGTGCGCTTATATACCTTTGACACTATTCGGTACCTCTGGACTTATTAGCGACTTTTGTCCGATATTATCATGGACATTTTTGAAAATTAAATACTTACCACTTGCTGAACGGTGAAGGAAAACATCGTGAGGAAATCTGCATGCCCTAAAAAGCGTGTATTGCTGCCCGAAGAACGGCGATAGGGCTCAACACCCATCACGATGGATGGAAACGCGGGTGTACCGACTGTGGATTGTGACTTGCATTTCAAAGTTCACACCTGAAACACCTCTGACACCCCCTCGGGGATTCATGTCGTGACGATATATTTATTTATATCTTTAAAAACAGCAGCCTATAGTCTGACTGTTTATGGAATATATTAAATTTGTAATTTACTGAGATTTGTTTCTTTACTATATTTTGTATTATGCACTCCCTGAAACAAAACATGAAATAAAAGATTTTTTCAAAAATCGCAAATTTCTTGATGTTGAAGTGCAAAATTATTATAAAAAACGCTCACGTTTGATCAGAGTTAACTGAAAAACTTTTTAAACGAGATGAGTTAATTCTGAAATTAAGTTAGGAAAAATATCTAAAGATACAAAGCTCTATAACATGGTGCAGAAATTATACAAATTCAGATCAGTACAATGTAACATACTCCTATAAATATTCAAAAGATTTTCTTATCGTCGCTGAAACTAAAAACAAACAATAGTGTCAAAAATAAAGTTGAACAGAATTTAAAAGACGTTAATCAGGTTACACATGAATTTATGTTTGTATTGTATAGAACAAGTGAAATATTTTCGTATAGAACTTTCTCTTATTTCCGCTTTTTCAGCGTCTAAGAATAAATAACAAAAATAACTAAAAATTTGTACCCTATTTAATTGAATAGCGAGGTTGTTAATTAAATGATGGCATAAAATTAAATAGCTAAAGTGTTGAACGTAAAGTTTAAACAACATAAGATTTTCTACCAAAATACTCAAATTATAACTTTCCAAACAACATAAGATTATGTTCTCCCAAGATAGTCAAACTATTTCATCTTTCCAATAATTGTCTCGTTAGCAGATGGATCTACCAACCAATTTATTAAACCTTACATGTTATGGTAACTGGATTTTTTATTCGGAATATAAAGAGATATTGGCGGGTAGTGTGGGATCACTGTCAAATTGCAACACAAAAATTATTACCTCTGTTCAAAATATCGACCAATTTTTTAGGCATGTTGCAACAGAAACTTGAAAGAAAGATTGGATTAAGTAGATAGCGTAAAAAGTGAAGCGAACTGTGTCGGCCAAGTGTCGGGGTGCAATTAAAATTGTTCTCAAAGTGTCAGTACGACAAATACCATCCAGGAGACTAAGAAAAGTAATTAACAGCTTTATTTCCAACCTATAGAGCTATGTAACTAATATAAACTTCTTCTGTATAGCAATAATGAGAAATGGTTCATACTAAGTGCAGTTTTATTCTCGCAGTAAAGTTCTTTCAGATGGTTATCTAAGGCCGACTTGCACTAAGCAAACTTAACTCGGGTTAACTAACTTTTTATGCTTTGTCCTTATCTGTATGGTTTGATGTGAAAGGGACAAAACATAAAAAGTTAGTTAACCCGAGTTAAGTTTGCTTGGTGCAAGTCGGCCTAAGTCTTTACACAAAAGCGGGTCTAGGATCTCATTTTGGGAGAGGGGGTCACTCAACATGAAATAATTTTTATCTGGTCTAAAAATAAAATATTAATTCTTCATGTGGGTTTGAAGACGGTAAAGGTTTTTCTCAAAACTCTTTTGGCACTTACAATACCTCACAAAAAAGATAAAATCCTATTTCCTACTCTACCTTACTAATCCTACTACAAAGAGACAGTTTGTTGGTTTTATATAGCTATAGTTACTTAAGATCTTGAAGCCCACATGAAACTTTCACGGCCTTCAGTACAGTAGCTATTAACATATAGGTTATAATTTGTTGCGCTGTAATTTAAGGAATCGGAGCTGTAACCATCTAAGCGTAAAAAGTTGAGTGTTGAATTAGTGCGGTCGCTATGAAGCAGCCGTATCACCGTTCACAGCATGCTTGCGATTTCGTGAGTTTTCATTTGTAGAAACCGCTACTTACCTTTCTTTCAAAATTATTGAACGAGCGAGCGAAGCGGGCGAGTTCTCCGAGTCTACTTGAACAATCCGGTGTTTGTATGTGTGTAAACATTGTTTGACGATAACTCGAGTATCGTTGATGGGAATGTCATGAAATTTGGCAGGTGAGTAAATAAGGCAAAAAGAATTTTCAAGTTCAAACATGCGCCTAACTAGTAGTATCGTAGTATCGGTACCTCAAGTCGCACACATACCCACATACACACACAGATACCCTCTCCTTACTCATTTTGTTAACAATATTCTCACACGAACTACCGCACCATTTTTATAATCATAATGATATTCAACCAAACACAAACACATACATACACCACGTTAAAACTTAACTCGGAATAACTTTCAGCCAAGTTATTAAAAATGCACCTAGACAGATAAAATGCGTTTATTAGATACCTTAATGCAATACCCTTGAATGCGAACTACAAATCCGGAATGATATTGACGCTTTGTGTGACTGAACTCAGTCTAACGAGCTGCCGAACGTGCGCATAGCGAACTACAAGCTGGCTGCTAGCTACTGCAGGCCGACCCGTGGAGGAGGAGGCGCCTGCATCTACGTCAAGGAGTCCTTGATCACGATCGAGCGCAAAGAAGTTTCAGAACTTTCAGTAGAAATGCACTTCGAAGCGTGTGCAATTGAGTGTGTTGTTCTGGATGTCATAGTGGTATGTATTTTCAGGCCCCCTATAGGAGTAGAAAGAGGAGATTATTAGTATCTTCTTCTCTAAACTCAACCAGCTACTGAGTCTCCACGTTATAAATAACTATAAAGTAATTCTACTAGGTGATATCAACATAGACCTACTTACCAAAACTGCTGACTCCAAAAAGTTGGTAGAAAAACTTAAACAGTCTGGGCTTAAGTCTTTAGTGAACTTCGCAACTAGAGTAACAAACAAGACGAAAACATGCCTCGATTACATTTATACCAACATACCTAAACCTGAAATATACAAGGTCGCACCATTGCAATGATATGCGTCTGACCATTCCGCTGTAATTTTAGTAATAAACATAACCAAACAGAACTTAAAAAATAATATAATTTTTAAAGGATTATTTTTTGACAATAATATATACAATTTTACACTAAGCTTAGATCTGTAGACTGGAAAGAATCTGACAATGAGATCATTTGATAGGTAAGGACAACTACATTGGCTTGTTTCAGGTGTGAGAGAGACAATCAAAAGTCATCTTGTAAGGACGCCGAACCAGTAGTATATTTTTATAAATATTATCCTATGGTTTCTTAAAATAACATACGACCAAAATTACAATAAAGTAGATAGTGATTTCAATATTTAATTTAAAAATTGTATAAAATTATCTTCTTATGCTGGAAAGGAACATATATGACCTGGTATTGAGAGCTTTTTTAATGTGTGAAATAATTAGATTGCTGATAAAATGTAATTGCAGATTGTTGCTACAAAGTAAGAGAGAGAGATATTTCATGGAAAATAAAAGATTTCAAAATGGCTTGCTTCGATAAAAACGTTCCACGCGGGCCAAGTCACGAACAACAATGTGTCTAATGAAAGTACACAAATCATCAAGTCTAGTGTAATGGTTATAACTGTGATCTAGTGACGTCGGCGCTTGAGTTATTGTCGCCATCAATCTCTTATATCTTCGGGCGCAATCTGGTGGGGCTCCATGAAACAGACCAGGCATCATATGAGCTTTGCAAAAAAAATACATTGCCTTCTTCACCGACCTGTACTTTCTGAAACATGGCTAAATAAAACACTTGAACTGTTTCACAAATTTTGTAAATCCTTATTAGTTTCGTGTAATCGGCAACAAATAAATATAAATCACACAAATGCTGTTTATGCAAGTAAGGAATTAATGACAATAACCAGCAATCTGAAACACTTTTAAAGAATAACAACATGAATACATAAATACACTCCACTATTAGTAACGTATGAGAGTTGAGGTAAAAAGTGCACAAGTTAGTAATCGTGTTGCATCACTGGTAGCAACGGAGCGGAGGTTTATCAGAAACCAATATTCTCAAAGGGTGAAGCTTTCGGATTTTCAATTGTGCTTTATGTAGAACCGTAGTAAAGTTGCCTGTAACACAGTATAATAGTACGCAGTAATGCAGCTCGGTCGTGTCTTTAAGATTATAACCTGGGCTTGAATACTATATGATTGATGACAGAAATGACTTGAGGTGAAATTTTTTGAGTTCCGTGAGATTGCGTCCCTTATCTGTCTAAATTCTCATTATTACTAAAACAATATTTCGTGACTCAGCTCCATTCGTGTGTTAATTTATTTACTATACACATTTACTTATTTATACACAAACATATATCTTAATTTTTATTTGAGTAATATTCAAATTTAGTAGCTAAGCCTAACAAGTAGGTATTTAATTTTATTGTATTGCTCTATATTACAATATACACTTCTTATTAATACCATTTTTTTTACATTAATATTGTCGTTAAATAAGTTTATACGTATAAAGGTACATAGGTGATAGAGTTAATGCTGGGCTCGACTGTGAAGATACGACCATCTTGCTCGAAGTTATTCGGGGGAGAGTAAAAGGACACTTCTCAAAAAGGCAAAACCAGGTGTCTCACCGTTGCGTGGGACCGATTACCACCTTAGCCGTACCGTTGCCGTCGCTGTTGCCGGTGCCGGTGCCGGTGGATTGCCGGTAAGTGGAAAAGGGGCCATCGATGGCAGTGAATCCATCTCCAATAGCCGGGAATTATATAAAACAGATTGGTGATAGGCAGCGGCGTCACTGGTGCGAGGGTTTCGGCACCGCGCTCACCAACCCGCCTGATGTGTGAGTATGGGCATCACTTTCAAGAGTGTAGTAATATCTTGGTAAGACCTATGTCCAGCAGTGGACGAAACAGGTTGATGGATGAGTGTCTACGATAGACCTTTGTTGCACAAATTTTCTTCAGTATTTCAATGCAAGTGCACATAAATACCTATTTCATATAGATGAAAACTGTTGTCAAAGTCAATTTAACAACACTATCGTTTTTTTTTTTAAAGATGGCAGTTTTTTCTTGTGCACCATTGACAGAAATGAGATGTTTTAAATTTTAAGCGTTCATAGTCTGCGTTCAATTTGATCGACGGACGACACATGCCAACCACTGACACCAGGACATTTATATTACGCGACAGACAGACGGGAGTGCGGGCCGTTTCATACTGACATTTATGTTCTCACTCGCCTGCACTCGCGCCATGTCGTGTACTATTGTTATGTATGACTGAAAACAGCCTTCGATTGCATCAAACTGAAAACAGCTTATTTCCGTCAAGTTGGCCATTTGCGCGAAAAGAAAAAGAATACCCGTCTAAAGTTCATTTGGAGTATTTATTGTTTGTTTGTTTCTTTTACAAAGTTTGATTTATTTACTCACACAATGTATTGAATAACGTAGTATGATACACGTAGGTAAGGGCAATAACTTACCCGTAACATATAAAACACTCGCTTATCGCTTGTGTCTCAAATCGTCCTCGTAAGCTATTGCCTCCTTACTGCACTTATAGGATTAACTACTATTATACAAATTAAGATAAACTGGAAAAGCAAGTAAAATGTTTGATGGCACTATGTTCATTAATGTATCAAATCACGCGTATTGCAAGCATAAACATAATAATATGCAAGTATCTATTACATTATACCGCCGCGCCGCGCCGTTAGGTTGTCAGTTTCGTCTCAATGCTATGCTAGTGACGTGTGTGTGTATCGCTCCAAAGAAGGTAGCGCGTGCCTGTGTATGTGCGTCGAATCCGGACGTCACTTCTGAACTTACTTACTGTGTATTATTTTACTGTCTATAATCTTATATAATGTAAGAGTTGGATTGAGTTTCGCATTATGAAAGTGAGTCAGAAGCCGGTTCTAGTGAGTCGGGGTTTGCTAACTGCTACTTGAGGCAATATCGCTAATACGGAGCTGCGAAGCTTCTGTATGCGTCTCTTTAATATCTCATATCTTTTACAAGGTTTGAACTAGATTGCAGGGTAACTAAACTAATCTCATCACTCACTGAACCATGAAAATCACGAGGTTTATAATAGTTTACTAAAACTTATGAAGTATGTCACTAGTCGTGCAATTCAAAGGGTACAGAATGCGTGTGCGAGGTTTTGCTATGGAATAAAAAAACGAACACATATCACACCCTTTCTAAACAATAAAAAAATGTTGAAAATGGAGGGACGTAGGGAGCTCCATCTTGCGGCAATGGTGCATAAAATAGTTCATACCCAGCGTCCAGAATATCTATTTAGAAAGTTTAAATGGCTTGGTGATGAACACTATAAACACACACGCAGTAAAGCTCACAAAGTAATGACCATCCCAAAACACAAAACTGCGAACTTCAGAGCGGGATTCAGGTTTGCGGCATCGAAGATCTGGAACGACCTTCCCCCACCACTGCAAGAAAATGTAACCCATTTTACCCTAAAATACAAACTTAAAAAAAATTTAATGGAAAAGCAAGTTACAATTGCAAAATTCCGATATAAAATAAAGAAAAAAAAAACTGCCCGGTATACCAGCTCCCCCGTTAGCGGACCTTCTTCCTGATTCTGGGGTCTAATAGTGAAGGATAATATTTATTTATGTATTCAAAATCAAAATCAAAATCAAAATATTTATTTTTGCAAAATAGATACATTAAGTATACTTTCTGCAAGTCAAAGTTAATTTACACAATATAATATGTCTTTAGAATATAAAAAAAATATATAATAATACGGGAAATAAAATATACACCTGCATTAATAAATGATAGTCGTAAGTTTTTAAATAAATAAAAAATAAATAAAATAGGGGAATCTAGGAATAAAAATATTATATATACATAATACAATGAAGAAATAATAAAAACGGGAAATACATACAAAAAATATTAAGGGTGGGCTAATAAAATGTAATAAAGTTATACACTTGCATAAAATATAGAAATATAGGAATAAAAATATTGTATACACATAATGCCTAACCATCCGCACCATTCGATTAGTATTGCTAAGAAGAAGGGCAAGAAACTTAGCAAACATTCCTTTTTTCAAAATAAAACATCTGATACAAAATCATATACATACCTACTGAAGTAAAGGCATAAAAAAATATAAGACTGCGGGAATTATTCACGAGAAAAAAAAAAAATATCTTAGTCAACCCGTCTCATATTGTCTATTACCTTTAACAAAGTAAGTTTACATATTAATTAATTTTAAGCCTTTAGAGGAATCGTACAGTATTAAAATATGCTAATTATTAATTACAATATTGAATAAGATTATTATTATTTATAACACCATGCTTCATTATCATCCAAATAATCATTGATTTTATAATAAGCTTTCTTAAGTAGTCCCTGCTTAATATATAGTTTAAACTTATTTTCAGGCAAACTAAGGACCTCCTCTGGAAGCTTATTGTAAAATCTTATACCATGTCCTACAAAAGAGGTACCTACTTTGGCAAGTCTTAATTTTGGAAAAGCTAGTTTATGTTTGTTTCTGGTTTCAACAGAGTGGTGCACACCAAGCCTCGGGAAATTATCAATTTTTTTTCTGACATATCTAATAACTTGATAAATAAATTCACATGGGACAGTAAATATATCAATTTCTTTGAACTTTTCTCTTAATGAATCTCGGTACTTCATGTTATAAATAGACCGAATTGCTCTCTTTTGCAAGACAAAAACTGCTTCTATATCCGCGGCTCTACCCCACAACATTATGCCATATGACATAATGCTGTGAAAATAACTGAAATATACTAATCTAGCAGTATCTTCATCAGTAATCTGCCTTATGCGTCTAACAGCGTATGCGGCTGAACTAAGTCTACCACAGAGAGCTTCTATGTGGGGACCCCACTGAAGACGAGAGTCTATAGTAATACCTAAAAACTTAGTTTCGTTAACTAACTCCAGCTTGGACCCCTGCAAAAATAAACTGACATCTACTTGAATTACATTTGGTAAAGTAAACTTTATACATTTCGTCTTTTTTGCATTTAGAACTAAATTATTTGCAGTGAACCAATCAATAATCAGAGAGAGGGTTGAATTCGCGTCATCAAGTATATCGTTATGTCGATTCACTTTAAAAATAAGTGACGTGTCATCTGCGAATAGAACTATCTCAGATAAGTCTCTAACTAAGTAAGGAAGGTCATTAATGTATATTAAAAACAATAGGGGCCCCAATATGGAGCCCTGCGGAACACCCATTTTGACTAATGCTCCAGATGACTTTACTCCATTAATGTCTACCTTTTGAATCTTGTCACTAAGGTATGACTTAAATAACGCCAAAAATTTACCCTTAACTCCATAGTGATCTAATTTACATAAAAGTGTTTCATGATTAACGCAATCAAAAGCTTTTGAGAGGTCACAAAATACACCGAACGCATCCTGCTTTGCTTCCCAAGCGTCAAATATGTGCTTGACTAAAGCAACTCCTGCATCAGTGGTTGACCTCCCTTTAGTGAATCCATATTGTTCACTGTGAAACAACTTATTTAAGTTAAATTGAGATAACAATTGATTAAAAATAATTTTTTCGAAAATCTTACTAAATACTGGTAAAACTGAGACCGGTCTATAGTTGGAAGGGTCTTCATTGTCGCCTGATTTAAAAAGAGGGATCAATTTACTCAACTTTATTAAATCAGGAAAGACACCATCATACACATTTATTAAAGATTAAAGCTAAATATGGAGCTATTAAATCAATGATACAGCTTAAAACTTTAACAGATAGGCCCCATAAGTCCTCGGTTTTTTTAAAGTTAAGAGATTTAAATGCTTTAATGACAGTTTGTGAATTAATATGCTTTAACGCAAATACAGAATGGCACTGAGGCACGTGATCACTCAAAAGATCCTGTGCAAGTCTTGGACTTGAATTTAAGCCTTTAGTTGTCAAGGAAGGAATGTCAGTAAAGAATTGTTCAAAGGCCTTCGCAACTTCTTTATCTCCTGTAAAAACTTCATTGTTAATGTTCAATTTTAGTTCATTATTCCGTTTGTTACTCTTCCCAGTTTCAGTATTTATGATTTTCCATACTGCTTTTACTTTGTTATCGGCCATTTTAAGTTTTTTCTTCAGAAATATACTTTTTGCTTTTAAACACACTAATTTGAAAGTACGTGAGTATATTTTCAAATGTTCAATAAATTCAATATTATTATTGTAGGATTTTATGTCGTACAATTCGTATAAATGATTTCGGCTTTTGTAAATACCTGGCGTTGCCCAGTCACTAAAAGTGATTTTATTACTGTTAGAAACTTTCCGCAATGTAAACGTATTTTCAAATTCTTTGGAAACTATGTTAAACAGGTCTGCAAAGAGAGCATTTGGATCATCTTGGAGAAGATTAAAATGTGGTAATTTAAGTTCTAAGTTTGCTTGAAAACATTCTAGTCTGTGAGTTGTAACAGGCCTGTAAAATGCTTTTTTGGGCAATTGTTTCACACTTTGTATGAAAGTTACAGTTTGGCCACTGTGATCAGACTGCAAGCGGTTAATAACTTTATTGTCTGAGTAGTCACAATCACAGAATATATTATCAAGACAAGTTGCTGTATTTTGGGTAATTCTAGTTGGTTCTAAGAACACATTAGACAAATTAAATGATTTGAATAACTGAATTAATTTCGTGGTCATAACCGACTTTTCTAGTATATCTACGTTAAAATCTCCACAGACGATAATTTTTTTCTTCGTATCAAATAATAACTTTAGCACTTCTTCCATTGTTTTTTCAAAAATATTGTAATATTCATTTACCTAGTTCCATCAATCCTATATCCTATATATCATATTTATATCGATATATACACCTTACATATTGTACACCTGACGTGCATTTTTGATTCCCATATTTATAAATTTACTTTCTGCATATAATATAATTATTCTATTCAAAACACACATGCTCGAAACAATTAGTCTTATATAATTTTAGTAGTAATATGATTTATGCGCCTTCTGCACCATATATAACAGAAACTTTAATTTTTTGTGTCCGAGGTGTATGCTGAAAAACAGCGCTGTTAGTATTAAATTTGGCAGCATAGCTGAGCGTGTTACCTTTTGCCAAAAAAAATGTTAATATTTAAGCAATGACCTTTTTTATTTTAAGTGTGTTATTGTTAAGTCTATTTCATAAGATTGACTTTTTTAATTTTTATACGTGTACTTTATTGCTTAATTTTTTTTTTTTGGCAATAAATCTGTTTTCTTTCTTTCTTTCTTTCTTTCATAAAATGTGAATCAATACTGATCACTTACCAAGCTTACAGTATGAATTTGGCTGTATAAACTAATTTCACCTTGTATAAAGGAGTACTTATATCAATGTCAATCATTACAAATATTGATTAAAATGTACATTCAATAATGTACATTTTAATCAATATTTGTACAATAATGTACATTCAATAATGTACATTTTAATCAATATTTGTAATGATTGACATTGATATAAGTACTCGTTTATACAAGGTGAAATTAGTTTATACAGCCAAATTCATACTGTAAGCTTGGTAAGTGATCAGTATAATGGATTAATAGCATTTTTAATCAAAAATAACACTAAAAATAAACAAGTTTTACAAAAAAAGAAACATTACAGAACAAGCGGAAGCACCAGAGCGTCGCGCCGCTCGCCTGGATCTCATTTCCCTCAATCCTGTAGGAATATCTTAAAAACAATTAGGTATTATTAATGGATGTCTACGTCAGAAAAGGAAATTACTGTTCAAATTTCATATTCCTTGATCCTGCCGTTTGATCTAGATAGTTGTTTCAATTATGCAAAACTTCAAGGACGGTCGTCATGAGCGCAGCAACTCAGTGGTGGGCGGGACCAACTGTAATGCTATTTCATTTCGCTATTACGTGCACGCTCAATGAAACTTGCGAAGTGATACAATCGCACCGATATAATCGCGAGCGTGTCAGGAGAAACAAAACTTTGTAATACCGTGAAGGTATTCAAACATCAACTTTATGCACAGACCTACTTAGTAATAATTATATGTCTGTGACATTAGGTTATTATTGGTTTGAATTAAATCTAGGTAGCTTACGTTTTCGATGAGAAATTTGTATTATTTTTTGATTTTATCTATAAATTTGTATTGATGTAAGCCCGCCTCTGCTGCACCAATATTGTCGGGTATATTTTACAACGCTTATTGCCTGAAGTGTTGAACGTATATCGTGCACTGAAATATGCAAATGAAGTGGTCCTGATACTAATATATTCATGCTCGCTTACAAAGTTTATGTGCTTCATTATATCATTAGCTGAAATTAAATAGGTTTTGATGGGTTTACATTTATTGATGTAAGCCCGCCTCTGCTGCACCAATATTGTCGGGTATATTTTACAACGCTTATTGCCTGAAGTGTTGAACGTATATCGTGCACTGAAATATGCAAATGAAGTGGTCCTGATACTAATATATTCATGCTCGCTTACAAAGTTTATGTGCTTCATTATATCATTAGCTGAAATTAAATAGGTTTTGATGGGTTTACATTTATTGATGTAAGCCCGCCTCTGCTGCACCAATATTGTCGGGTATATTTTACAACGCTTATTGCCTGAAGTGTTGAACGTATATCGTGCACTGAAATATGCAAATGAAGTGGTCCTGATACTAATATATTCATGCTCGCTTACAAAGTTTATGTGCTTCATTATATCATTAGCTGAAATTAAATAGGTTTTGATGGGTTTACATTTATTGATGTAAGCCCGCCTCTGCTGCAACAATATTGTCGGGTATATTTTACAACGCTTATTGCCTGAAGTGTTGAACGTATATCGTGCACTGAAATATGCAAATGAAGTGGTCCTGATACTAATATATTCATGCTCGCTTACAAAGTTTATGTGCTTCATTATATCATTAGCTGAAATTAAATAGGTTTTGATGGGTTTACATTATTATGCATGCGTGCTACGTTGTATTGATGTAAGCCCGCCTCTGCTGCAACAATGTTGTCGGGTATATTTTACAACGCTTATTGCCTGAAGTGTTGAACGTATATCGTGCACTGAAATATGCAAATGAAGTGGTCCTGATACTAATATATTCATGCTCGCTTATAAAGTTTATGTGCTTCATTATATCATTAGCTGAAATTAAATAGGTTTTGATGGGTTTACATTATTATGCATGCGTGCTACGTTGTATTGATGTAAGCCCGCCTCTGCTGCACCAATATTGTCGGGTATATTTTACAACGCTTATTGCCTGAAGTGTTGAACGTATATCGTGCACTGAAATATGCAAATGAAGTGGTCCTGATACTAATATATTCATGCTCGCTTACAAAGTTTATGTGCTTCATTATATCATTAGCTGAAATTAAATAGGTTTTGATGGGTTTACATTTATTATGCATGCGTGCTACGTTGTATTGATGTAAGCCCGCCTCTGCTGCAACAACATTGTCAGGTATATTTTACAACGCTTATTGCCTGAAGTGTTGAACGTATATCGTGCACTGAAATATGCAAATGAAGTGGTCCTGATACTAATATATTCATGCTCGCTTACAAAGTTTATGTGCTTCATTATATCATTAGCTGAAATTAAATAGGTTTTGATGGGTTTACATTTATTGATGTAAGCCCGCCTCTGCTGCACCAATATTGTCAGGTATATTTTACAACGCTTATTGCCTGAAGTGTTGAACGTATATCGTGCACTGAAATATGCAAATGAAGTGGTCCTGATACTAATATATTCATGCTCGCTTACAAAGTTTATGTGCTTCATTATATCATTAGCTGAAATTAAATAGGTTTTGATGGGTTTACATTTATTATGCATGCGTGCTACGTTGTATAGGATGATAAATGTGTCGACAAGCGCAACACTAGTTGGTTTAACAATACATATACTCACGTAGAACTCAGTATTTGCGAAGCGATATTTTTATGTCGGCATACATTTTGTTGTTATATTCTGGTTTAATATCCCTCCTAGTTGAAATACGTCTAAACGGGGGCTTACTCCAATTTTGTCTCTTTTCAAATCCATTTTAAGCCATCAAATTGTAACATTTAGAGTCTGAAAAAAAAATATGTTTTAGATACATTCTTTCTCCAGTGTTATTTACGGTTCAATTTTCGATACGATAAACTTCGCTCGATCGAAAAAAAATCTGAAACTTTGTCGATTTTTCAAGATTTTTTCATTTTGTGTAAGGTGTACTTAACCAAATTGTATGAAAATTACAAATAATTAAAGAAAAGGTACTTTAGTAACTATTTTCGCGGTTACTTTTTTGATAAATATAATCGTTTTTTTCTTTAATTTAAAAGGAAAAGTTGACTGGCGAATACTCGCGCCAGCAGCCTTCAGTCGGCTGCTAGCCGTTGTCGACGCAAGACCTGTGTCAGTTTTCTGAGCCCCGTTCCCCCTCGCCTCTAAGCTTCGAAGCTATTCGTTGTGTGTAAATATATTATGAGTGAGATAGAGTTGTGTGTAGGTAGATAAATTGTATATATATTAAATTGTATGCATATAACATTATTATTAGTTACATAAATCCTAAAATAATCGTGTAAATAAAAATTATTTAGCTTTAGCTTGGATGTTCTAAAAATGGGAATTTTGAATGAGAAATTTATTAGTTTAGGGCACATATAAGTATCAGTGTATCTAAACCAGTTTTGTGGTTATCTTTGTTCGAACTTGAAGATACCAGGTGTATCAGTGACCTGCTTTCAAACTGTAACCAGATGGATTACTGATCGTACAGAACAACTTTGTTGTATGATATGATATTTGAAATTACGCGAAAAAACTTATTAAAAGTGACCAGTACAAGTATAACAGTACAACAGTAAAACATCACAATACTTACTCTTGCAGTCACAAATGCGATTGTATCCAGGTGGTATTATTTTTTTGTAAACATATGTACGTACGAGTAGTATATAACCAGAAGACTAAATTAAATTTGTTAATTTCAGCTCATTAGCTCATCGTTCTGATCGGGGCACCTTCGCATCGAAAAAATGCCTATAGGAACGGTAAGTGACTTTATCCTTTTTAGAGTTCTCTAACCAACCATATACTCTTATATTTTCGCTATGTTCGTCTGTCTGTCCATTCTGTAAGCCGGCACTCATCCTACATCAGACGGATACTGTAGCTAAAGTTATTATTTTGGATGAAATTTAGAATGGATATAGCTTATATCCTAACTAAACACACTTTTTATCCCGGAAAAATGCATGGTTCCTGTAGGATAGATCAATATCCTAGAAAAATCAGGTGTCTAAGTAGCGCGGTCCTTTTCGTTTGTGGTAATATAAGACAAGGCTTTGTTATTTCATACATCAGGTGTCTAATTAGAGCGGTCAATAATCGTTTGTGGTGATATAAGACAAGGTTTTGTTATCTCATCACACTTCACACTAATATTATAAGTGCGAAAGTTTGTGTGTGTGTATGTTTGTTACTCTTTCGCGCTGAAACGGCTGAACGGATTTGGATGAAATTTGGAATGGATATAGCTTATACCTCAACTTATCACAAAGGTTTTTTTTTATCCCGGAATAAAGCTTGTCGTTGAACCGAATAACACGCGGGTGGAGGGAGAAAGCTAGTAATAAATATTTTGATAATAATATCTTTTTCAGAGAGTCGGAACGGAACTGGTGCCACGTAGCATTGTAGCTGATGTCCCTGACAACTCCATTGTTTCCCTGGATCCCGTAGAACCTGTCACAACTATTGGGTTAGTTACTACAGATCATTTTCCTATTCTCACTTCCTAAAGTCCCTTATCTATATTTTAATTTTTAGGTGGACCGAACCGGAAGTGGAGATAGATGGAGCACAGAAAAAAATCTCAAATTGATTAACTTTTTTACCCCGTACTGAAGAAATTCTTCTATAGTTTTTACTTGTGGTTTCAGAAAATCCCAAGAAATTACCGAACCTTTAGTGATAAAAATACGAAGATGAAGGTACAGGGATAGCTTCACGTGACGGAACGGCGATTGTGTCTCTTCGGTATTTGGGTGGGAGAAAATGAACCTGTACATATTGAAAGGATTACGAGAGATGAAAATTTTTGGCTGACGAAGATAGAAAAAAAAATTGTAAAGTTTTATACAAAATATTTATTACCGGAGATAGTAAACCCACGGCATATATGTGGGATGCCTATAAGAACTCTGACTTTGCTTGGCAATGAAAATAGGTGTGAGAAAGAAAACGCAGAGCCTTTACCTATCTCACAGCAACAATCAAGCTATGATTATTCGCTACCGGGACCTAGTACACGTATAATTGATTACATTGATTTCTAATTTTGTTAATGTTCCGAACGTTTATGAGATAATTTATTAGCGTGTTCACAAAAAAATATATAAAATAAAAATTAGCTATAATCGATTGAGTTTTCAGCGAAAGTGTAAATTCACGATTTTTGTGAATGGTTAAAAGGTCGCCTACCTATTTTCATAATATTGGTATGTCGAAAACATTTTTCGATTTTTCTGGTAAAAGATTGTTCGTAATTTTCTTCGCTTTTCTAGAATGTCAGTGGAGTCAAATTATAAAACGTTTTACCCACATTTACGCAGTAAATAAACAATTAAGTTCCCCGTAAACTATGGCGTTATAATTCAAAAGTCCACAACGCATGCGCCCTAGTGCGCGCCGCCAGTCATAGTTAATGTAAGACCGAAAAAAAAATTAACTGTAACTTTCTTATTGCCGAAATATTTTTTTGTACGTATTACATAATATTATATTTATTATAATATCAAATGTTCGTATTACAATATCATACCTCATTGGTATTAGTTATTAAAACCTTGGACATGAATGTATAGTCTAAGTCCCTGTTGCCTTCCTACTTGAAAAGAGGAACCAGAAACTTTTTTTTTATAGTTTGTGTATTAAAATGAAATAAATACAGTTAAAAAAATATTAAGGAATTATTATTTAACGGTATATTACTTCTACGTCCACCCTCTTAAACACATGGGAGAAAGGTAAAGTTGATTAATATACAATATAACGTATTTTATTAATGTAGGAATATGGTGTTCAAGTGTATTATATTTTTTATTTTTGAATGTATATGTAATGTTTATGTAGTGGACTATAAGTATATAAATAAATAAATACATATAAATGCCACGTTTAAATAATAACAATCTCAAATTTATTTATATTATTTCGGGTCCTATCTTGACCCTGTCATTTATGTATATTTTATTTTATTATTTACTCATAGCTCTACCTTTATTTAAATTTTTTATCCGATGTAGTGAATTCCCCTAAATTTACAAAGTAGCGCTTTTAGCAAGAATAGTTTAATTGGCTAATTTATGGGAATCAATTATTAGTACGAAGTACATTTACTGCCTAAGCCCATTTTAATGTGTGGCGGTTCACGCGAAGTCGCGTCGCTCGGGCGCATCGCAATAAAATACGTCGCGGTGAACTGGCGGGGGCGGAGGTAGCGATAAATGCCTACAGGGCCCGAATAACCAGCCCTTAAATGGCAGCATTCAATTGAAAACTTAATAGTTAAACACAAACATTTAATTTTGTAAATAAGAGGAGAAACTGGCTCCTGAATCTCAGTTTTAACTTTTTGGGAGCCAGTTGCTTTAAGGTTTGTATTTTTTTGTTGAGAAATAAATAAATTTGAAAATTTGAGTCAATAATTTCTAATTGAAAATATAAATTAATTATTTAATTAAAATTACAGGCAGAATTAATTTTCGTCCCAATTTTCAATAATGAAAGCAGCGCTAATTTCTTATTTCATGTTAAATTTATTATTGTAATTATTATAATTAACTGTGATGTTGTTTTATTACTTACCCGCTGCCATTAGCCTTTGATAGGACTCGATGTATGAATAACCCGGAATTCTAAAATTTGTCTAGTTCTGTTGATGATCGTGTCTACAAACACAAAGTGTCGTGAACATAATTAAAAACATAACATCACTTTATCTTTGTAATTGTAGTGGAAGTCTGCTCGTGTTAAGGATAATTGCTACCCGGGCTAAGTAAATGCTTTCCTCATTATATATTTACTTTTTTTGGTAGTTTTAAGTGGCTGCGACACGAAGTCAGGACCAGTTATCGAACCCGGTCGTCAAACATTGAGCAATATTTTTTTAACATAATCAGCATTGCATTTTTGAAACACCGTGGTGAAATCTGCACCTCTAACACGTAGGGCAAATAACTCGTCGGTGTTTTTTTTATTTTTGGGTTTTGAACACGCAAATGGTTTCCACACCTTGTTATAGACCAAGGCTGACGAAGCAGCGCCTCAGCCTGTCAGCCTCCTCTGACAACTACTTGTTTCAGTCGCTGATAAGTCGTGCAGCTCCGCCGCCATGTTGAACTGGACACATACTTCATCTAACAGCTCCTGTGACCACATCTCTGTTCAATTATATTCGGGTAAAACAAATACAATATTGTAATACATAAAATTTATTATCACTTCAAGACTCGGATTACCACTCGCCATCCGGTTGCCTTTCCGGTTCAAATGTTAAGTGTCATCATTGCCTTGATTATCAGCGCCTTTCCAGAAACCACATGTACAAACAAACCAAAGTTCTGTCTCTGTTCAAATATCCAGTTTCAATGCAAAATTTGAGATGACAGTTATTGCAGTTTTTCATTAATTTCATTAACATGCTAATTTCTTATTATTAGCATGCTATGTGCTATTACTATACTAATATGAAATTTCGTAGAAAATTGTGATGTTAAAAACGGCATCTAACGAAATACTGCTGCAAGTAAAGTTTGTAAAAGTAAAAGTAGAAGTTTTTGGGGAAGATCAAGTCCTCTCTGTGAGACAATTATATACTATACTAATAGTAGGGCTAATCCATCACAAAACTGAGTTACAAGCACGCAATGAGACTGTTCAATCGGGACGAAGGCATCGTCTGAATGTGAATACCGCATTAGTCAAGACTGAATTATATATACTAAGAGTAGGGCTAATCCATCACAAAACTGAGTTACAAGCACGCAATGAGACTGTTCAATCGGGACGAAGGCATCCTCTGAATGTGAATACCGCATTAGTCAAGACTGAATTATATATACTAAGAGTAGGGCTAATCCATCACAAAACTGAGTTACAAGCACGCAATGAGACTGCTCAATCGGGACGAAGGCATCCTCTGAATGTGAATACCGCATTAGTCAAGACTGAATTATATATACTAAGAGTAGGGCTAATCCATCACAAAACTGAGTTACAAGCACGCAATCAGACTGTTCAATCGGGACGAAGGCATCGTCTGAATGTGAATACCGCATTAGTCAAGACTGAATTATATATACTAAGAGTAGGGCTAATCCATCACAAAACTGAGTTACAAGCACGCAATGAGACTGTTCAATCGGGACGAAGGCATCCTCTGAATGTGAATACCGCATTAGTCAAGACTGAATTATATATACTAAGAGTAGGGCTAATCCATCACAAAACTGAGTTACAAGCACGCAATGAGACTGTTCAATCGGGACGAAGGCATCCTCTGAATGTGAATACCGCATTAGTCAAGAC
Source organism: Ypsolopha scabrella (assembly GCA_910592155.1). Classification (NCBI taxonomy): domain Eukaryota; kingdom Metazoa; phylum Arthropoda; class Insecta; order Lepidoptera; family Ypsolophidae; genus Ypsolopha; species Ypsolopha scabrella. The sequence continues at coordinate 478,723 of OU342980.1, read as the reverse complement.
TGAATTATATATACTAAGAGTAGGGCTAATCCATCACAAAACTGAGTTACAAGCACGCAATGAGACTGTTCAATCGGGACGAAGGCATCCTCTGAATGTGAATACCGCATTAGTCAAGACTGAATTATATATACTAAGAGTAGGGCTAATCCATCACAAAACTGAGTTACAAGCACGCAATCAGACTGTTCAATCGGGACGAAGGCATCGTCTGAATATGAATACCGCATTAGTCAAGACTGAATTATATACACTAAGAGTAGGGCTAATCCATCACAAAACTGAGTGACAAGCACGCAATGAGACTGTTCAATCGGGACGAAGGCATCCTCTGAATGTGAATACCGCATTAGTCAAGACTGAATTATATATACTAAGAGTAGGGCTAATCCATCACAAAACTGAGTTACAAGCACGCAATGAGACTGTTCAATCGGGACGAAGGCATCCTCTGAATGTGAATACCGCATTAGTCAAGACTGAATTATATATACTAAGAGTAGAGCTAATCCATCACAAAACTGAGTTACAAGCACGCAATCAGACTGTTCAATCGGGACGAAGGCATCGTCTGAATGTGAATACCGCATTAGTCAAGACTGAATTATATATACTAAGAGTAGGGCTAATCCATCACAAAACTGAGTTACAAGCACGCAATGAGACTGTTCAATCGGGACGAAGGCATCCTCTGAATGTGAATACCGCATTAGTCAAGACTGAATTATATATACTAAGAGTAGAGCTAATCCATCACAAAACTGAGTTACAAGCACGCAATCAGACTGTTCAATCGGGACGAAGGCATCGTCTGAATGTGAATACCGCATTAGTCAAGACTGAATTATATATACTAAGAGTAGGGCTAATCCATCACAAAACTGAGTTACAAGCACGCAATGAGACTGTTCAATCGGGACGAAGGCATCGTCTGAATGTGAATACCGCATTAGTCAAGACTGAATTATATATACTAAGAGTAGAGCTAATCCATCACAAAACTGAGTTACAAGCACGCAATCAGACTGTTCAATCGGGACGAAGGCATCGTCTGAATGTGAATACCGCATTAGTCAAGACTGAATTATATATACTAAGAGTAGGGCTAATCCATCACAAAACTGAGTTACAAGCACGCAATGAGACTGTTCAATCGGGACGAAGGCATCGTCTGAATGTGAATACCGCATTAGTCAAGACTGAATTATATATACTAAGAGTAGGGCTAATCCATCACAAAACTGAGTTACAAGCACGCAATGAGACTGTTAAATCGGGACGAAGGCATCGTCTGAATGTGAATACCGCATTAGTCAAGACTGAATTATATACACTAAGAGTAGGGCTAATCCATCACAAAACTGAGTTACAAGCACGCAATCAGACTGTTCAATCGGGACGAAGGCATCCTCTGAATGTGAATACCGCATTAGTCAAGACTGAATTATATATACTAAGAGTAGGGCTAATCCATCACAAAACTGAGTTACAAGCACGCAATGAGACTGTTAAATCGGGACGAAGGCATCGTCTGAATGTGAATACCGCATTAGTCAAGACTGAATTATATATACTAAGAGTAGGGCTAATCCATCACAAAACTGAGTTACAAGCACGCAATCAGACTGTTCAATCGGGACGAAGGCATCCTCTGAATGTGAATACCGCATTAGTCAAGGCTGAATTATATATACTAAGAGTAGGGCTAATCCATCACAAAACTGAGTTACAAGCACGCAATCAGACTGTTCAATCGGGACGAAGGCATCCTCTGAATGTGAATACCGCATTAGTCAAGACTGAATTTGCAAAGAGAGTTAACTCTTTCTCTTTCTCATATATTTACAAGCAGGCAAGTAAATACTGCAATCTTAGGGACTGCAGTATGTGGGCAGCCAAACAAGAAATTACAAAATTACAACTCTATAGAGGCTATTTTAGAAGTTGTGAAATAAACATTTAGTTACTACGAGTAAACACCAATCAGTATACATGCCATACGTTAAATATATAATATATTATACGACACAAAAACCTTTCCAATATTTATACTTTATGCAGCATTATCTATTTATTCTTGACCAATTTATTGAGTTTATATATTCTGATATGCCTATGGCATTTCCAGATATAATTGATTTTTATTGTGTCTGGGGGTGTTAGGCCTTTCTTGCTCTCAGTCCCTCATATATACTACATACTATATACATTTATTTTATTCATAAATATATTTTATTTATACATATATTTTATATTCAAACCCTGTGCCTTTTATTTCTTTTCTTTATAAATATTGCCTTTCAAAATTTTTGTACATATTCGTTTTAAGTTTTTAAGTTTAAAATATTTGCTAAGTGTAAAAGACAAAACAATGTAAGCAGTAAAATAAGCCCTTTTGTAATAGTAATAATGTTAATCATTGTCTAGACTACCGTGGTTCAAGTCTGACTTAGTCCGGGGTCTGATGTAAATCCGTATATATAGGTAGTTCCGACGCTCAATGGTACTTAAACAATTTGTAGTAGTCAGAGCACTGTTCAACTTATCACACTTACTGTTTTATTAATTTTGTTGCGTGTACCAACGTAAATTGTAAAAATTAAAAAAAAGACTTCTATAAAGTTGTGTGATATCCTGTGTGTAGTTGAGTGCCTAATTTTAAGTCTATGTACTTTTGAGAAATAAATTATTTTAAATAAATGCTAAATTGCTAAGACGCACGTGCTAGACAAAAGCACTTCTAAAAACATTCATTTCAATAGAATATTTAAAAAAATTATTAAATTAATTCATCAAGTCTTGCCATAAGAAGAAAGAAGGACCTTTCTCTAGTCTCCTGTCCTGTTCACTCCCAGGCGCGCGCGCATCGCTTCGGAACGCGTCGTAATTAGCAATCTGCTACTGCTAATAGTAAAAGCAACAGCAGATCAGTCAGTGCGAATAAACGAGGCAATGGAAACGTAATCGAACTATTAATTATTATTTAATTAATTCATCAAGTCTTGCCATAAGAAGAAAGAAGGACCTTTCTCTAGTCTCCTGTCCTGTTCACTCCCAGGTATTTGGCGCGCATCGCTTCGGAACGCGTCGTAATTAGCAATCTGCTACTGCTAATAGTAAAAGAAACAGCAGATCAGTCAGTGCTAATAAACGAGGCAATGGAAACGTAATCGAACTATTAATTATTATTTAATTAATTCATCAAGTCTTGCCATAAGAAGAAAGAAGGACCTTTCTCTAGTCTCCTGTCCTGTTCACTCCCAGGCATTTGGCGCGCATCGCTTCGGAACGCGTCGTAATTAGCAATCTGCTACTGCTAATAGTAAAAGCAACAGCAGATCAGTCAGTGCCAATAAACGAGGCAATGGAAACGTAATCGAACTATTAATTATTATCAATTTTAGCATTCATTGAATTTAGCAACTTAATTAATTTAATTAATGCTAATGATGATTTCACTATCAAATATAATTGCTCATGCTAATTATTCCATCACTAAGTTCCATACATCTGTCCTACTTCGTCCTGTTTCCGTACCAATTCCGTACCACGATTTCGGTCCGAATTGTCAGAATCATTCGGATCAATCAGTAGCGAACTTGCTTTGGGAGCGCGCGCACGCCGCTTTTTGTCCGAAATTACTTACGAAAATTAGGATTTTTACTTACTAATGACACTTGTATCCTACAGGTACGAGTGTCTGCGAGATTTTCATCTCGTGCGCTAGTATTACGTAACAATACTTAATGGTCTTGAGTCAAAAAACACAACATATTTTTTTCAATTTATTATTGCCTACATAGATGGAACTGAAACCAATGCAAAGCTGAATTTAGCATTATAGAGCCCCGTAAGTATTAAATGAACAAATATATTCATATACGAGTACATGCAAAAAATTTGTACAATCAGTCAGAGGTATGAGAGTCAAAAATTCTTATCTATAATGGAATAAATTCAAAATATATTATAAAACTAGCTTTTGCCCGCGGCTCCAACCGCGTCGAATGGATTTTCGTGGAAATAAAGAAAACAAAAGAATATGATTTTTTAACGAATAAAATGTCATCATGTTTTTACTAAAGTGCTAATACGTGGGACGCACTATAAGTTTCCGGAATGAATATGAAAAAATACTATTAAAGGTACAAAATTAATTTATTGTTTTTCAAAATAATCTCCCTTGGCGTCTATGCACTTTTTCATTCGATCAAACCAGTTTTGAAAACTTTTGTGCCACTCCCCTGTGGTGACCTCTGAAACGTGTTTTTCATACTCCTCGACAGCCTCTTCTGGTGATGAAAATCGTTGACCGCGTAATTGGTTCTTAATTTTTGGGAACAGAAAAAAGTCACAAGGTGCCAGGTCGGGACTGTATGCAGGATGACTCATGAGTTCTACATTTTTCGTCTTCAAAAAGTCGTTTGTCTGTCTGGCCGTGTGAGAACTAGCATTTTCGTGGTGCAGGATGATACGGCGTTTACGGTTATTTTTACGGAGTTCGTCAATAACTTCCGGCAAACAAATGGTCGTGTACCAGTCACTATTCACGGTACGACGATTCTCTAAAGCAACAGTAGCCAGGTGTCCAGTTTTATTAAAAAAAGAAGCAATCATCCGCTTAGATGCACTTTTCACGCGCGCCACTTTGGTTGGTTTCGGCTCATCTTGAAAGACCCATACGCTCGATTTCTGCTTTGTTTTGGGATCGTAGCAATAAATCCATGTTTCGTCACTTGTTACTATGTCCCACACCAAATTTGACGCACCTTCGTTGAATCTGGTAAGCATGGCACTGCACCAAGTGACGCGGTCCGTTTTTTGAGCCTCGGTCAAGTTGTGTGGGATCCACCGCGAGCACAGCTTTCTCACACCCAAATGTTTGTGTAGGATTGATTGTATTTGACTCATGCCTATTTCTAAGGATGCGCGAATTTCATGGTAGGTCACATGCCTGTCTGTTTCAATCATACGGCGCACAGCATCGATGTTTTTGTTGGTCACAGCGGTGGACGGCCGACCATCGCGAGATTCGTCACTGAGATTGATACGACCACGCTTGAATTCTGCAAACCAGCTATAAACAGTCGTCTTGCATGGTGCTTCATTGCCAAAAGCTGTTTCAAGCCGAGCGATGCTCTGTTGAGCTGTCAAATTATACTTAAAATCGTAGAAAATCATACTACGAAAATTTTCCCGAGTTAAATCCATGTTGATGCAGACACACAATTTTTTAAATGGCGCCACAAGGTAAAAACAAAAGACAGTCAGATGAAACAAACTGCATTCTACAGCCAAAGAGTTCTATTTTCAAATGTTGCAATAAATTTTTAAATATTGTTTATGTAATTGGCCAGTTCCGGAAACTTTTAGTGTTACCTATGTAAATACCAATAAAATAAGCCCAAACTCGAAAGAATAGAATAGAATAGAATATAATTTATTACGTAAAAAGGGGATACAAGAGACTTATATAAACACAGAGCTTAAAATCTAATATTAACATGTAGTATAAATAACAAATGTTTGCTGTTATCCTAAACAGGGTTTTACGCCTGTAGAAAGGAATAACAGCCCCGTTTCCTTGGAAAAACACAATGGGGTAAAAAACATTATAAAAGGACGGGTTATCGGCTTAACATTTAAAACTGTATCAATTATGCGATATTTTATAAAAGTGTGTGTGTGTATGTGTGTGTGTGTGAGGGTGTGTGTGTAAGTGTTGAGAAGGTGTTTGCGTGAGTGTGTGGAGGGTATGTGCATGAGTTGTAGACGGTGCATAAAAGGTGAGAGTGAGAGGTTGTCTAGATGAGAGTATAGTAAAAATGTATAGATAGGATGTCTGTTTATATAAAAAGAAAAGTATAAGTAAGTGTTATAGATTTTTAATAAAATTCTCTGTTTGTTGATATGTTTTCTTTAAAAGGAAAGAGGTTATAATATGCTTGCACTGATATCGAGGTAATCCGAGTATGGGTAAATGCAGGTTGACTTTGTTATATAGGTAAGGTCCAAGATAGAAGATAAATCTTTTGGCAAATTCAGTTTTTGTTTTGGGAATAAAACAGATTCTGTCTTTACGTCGTTGTGTTAATTGTTTGTAAGGTGTTATTTGGTGCTGATGGAGAATGGTTTGAAGTATAAATAGTTGCCTTACATTTAGTACTTGGACGTGATTATATAATTCAGTTGTTGGGAAACGGATAGGACTAAAAGTAGCAACTTTTAAAATAGCACGTTGCGCAATCTCAAGTGGTTTTAACGTTGTTTTAGCTGCACCACCCCAAGAGGTGATGCAGTAACATAAAATAGATTGACACAGGGCATAGTAAATAGTGCGAATGACAGAAGGTTTGGCAACATGCCTAATAGTTTTAAAGATGAAGATAAGTTTTCGTATTCGACTAGTAAGGAGATTAATGTAGGGCTTAAAATTTAGATGCACCTGTAAACTGATGCGCCGCGTAGCAGCGTGCCGCCCGATAGCGTTTTACGACTGCAGGCGTTCCAGCCTCGGAACTGTTCGGCGTCCTTATAAGGACGCCATTTTTCATGTCGACGTTCGGTACGGATCCTTATGAGGATCGTCCGCAGAGTAGTTTTTGCATCGATTTTGTGTTCCGACTCGGATCTTTGTCCTCTGTGGTGTTTTTTTTGTGCTCTGTGGTATCTTTTGAGGTTTATTTTGAGTGGTCACACTAGCCAACGTTCCGAATTGGAAACAGCCCTACAGCACTGCGTAACCTTGGAGTCCTTATAAGGATCCGTGCCTGTTCGGCAACTCTATGCTGAATTTGTTGTTTTTCTTGATATTTTACTATGAAAAGATGTAAATATTTTTATATATTTCTATTACTGTATAGTAACAGAGATAATAAAGTACAATAAAAATACTATATGTTGGTTGATATTTTTATATTCCAATTAGATTCCAATAAGAAAGTCTTTTTCTTTATTTACTCGCATGCAGGTCGATCATAGTACAATATATTTTAATGAAAGTAATATCAGCTTGTTGACAATTTATCTAGGATTACAACGGTATGCCATATGCGTGGTATTTCTTACCAGGGAAGCCATAAAAACCACTAAACTAAACCAGGTCACGCGCGGACCTGGAACGCCTGCAGGCGCTAATCACTATCGGGCGGCACGCTACGGCGCGGCGTAACAGTTTAAAGTACGCTACGCACGATCCTTATAAGGATCCGTACCGAACGTCGACATGAAAAATGGCGTCCATATCAGGACGCCGAACAGTTCGGAGGTTATCTAAAATAATACCAAGGTATTTTATGGAATCGGTAGGTGAGATTGATGGACAGTTACAGTTAGTTGATGGTGGGCTAGAACAAGAGTGTGCAAAGAGTGAAAGGGGAGATGATGGTTGTGAAGTTGACGAAATTGAAAAGGTGATAAACTTTGTTTTAGAAGTATTTAGCGTTAAGAAGTGGGAAAGAGACCAGTCAAAAATATAATTAAAACCTTGTTGGGCTTTTTCCTGAAGGTCTGACCAGGATGACGATGAAAAAGTTATTGCGGTGTCATCAGCAAACGAAGTAATTTTACCTGAAGGTGTTATAAGGTTACAGAGGTCATTTATGAAAACTAAGAATAAAGTAGGTCCCAAAATACTTCCTTGTGGAACGCCATACAACGTTTGGAGTTCGCTGCTAAAATTATTAGCTATTTTAACCGCCTGTGTTCGTCCTGTGAGATAGCTTCGGAAGAGATCGAGTTGGAGACCTCTTATGCCAATTTTTTCCAGTTTATGTAAAAGAAGTGGGATAGGAACGGTGTCGAACGCCTTAGAAATGTCAAGAAATATAGTAAGAACTTTTTGATTTTTGTTGAGGTTGCTAACAATGTGATTTACAACTTCGTGTACTGCATCATTTGTCGATTTGTTTTTCCTGAAGCCAAATTGATTAGGGGACAAGAGATTGTTACTTTCGAGATATCCAATTAGTCTATTATTTATAAGGCGTTCAAGAACCTTGGAAAGTGAAGTAAGAATAGCAATAGGCCGATAGTTATTAATAACGTTTTTATCACCTGTTTTAAATATTGGTTTTACAATTGCCTTCTTGAAAGCTGTAGGAAAGTGGCCAGTGTTGAAGCATAAATTAAAAATATGACTGAAAATAGGACCCAAGATAGTAGAGTATCTTTTTAAGAAGGTAGTAGAAATATTGTCATGACCCGTAGCAGCATTAGACCTAAGTGAACGTATAATAGATATCACTTCTTCATTATCAGTTTCTAGTAATACAAAAGACGAAAGAATATTAGAGGATAAATGCATGGGTGAGGCAGGATTATTGGAATGGTGAGATGTAGGAGTAATTTCCTCCGCAAGTTGACTGCCTATGTTTATGAAAAAGTTATTAACTTTATTGCAAGAGTCAGTAGGAGTGTTGGAGACATGTAGCAACTCGATAGGGGTATGTTTAGGTACCGCACTATATGTTATTGATTTTATAGTTTTCCACAAAAGTTTGCTATTTGTTCCTGCTTTATCAAGTTCCTTAGATTCAAATTGACGTTTAGCTTTTTTTAAAATTTTTGTGCAGAAGTTTCGGTATCTAATGTAAGAAAGTTTCAGTATTTCATTTTCCGGGGACTTTTTTGTTTTTTTGTGCAGGTTGTCTCTATTTTTTATACATCTAACCAAGCCTGGGGTTATCCATGGCTTGATAATCCGCTTCCTCTTTGGCAAGGTGGTGACTGTAGTATTATCATCAATGGCCTTAGACAATAACATAACGATCATGTCAACACTTGATTCAGAGTCAGTAGACAAGAAGATAGGAGACATATCAAGTGTTTTCATAGTTTCATCTAAAGTTTCATAATTTATTTTTGAAACAGATGTCACAGCGAAATTACGTTGTTGATGAGTTTTGAGACAAAAGAGAGTACAACAGTGATCAGTAACCGTTGATTCAAAGAGGATAGTGGTGGCTGGAAGCTTTGTGCGCAAGATGACATGATCCAAGCAAGCATTAAGTCTTGTGGGCAAAGTGTGCGCTGGTAGGTAACCATAAAGAGCGAGATTGTTAAGATAGTCCTCAGAGCACTGGTTGGGTGACTCAGTACTAGATGGTTTAATGTCAAGGTTTATATCGCCTGTAATAATAACTGATTTGAAGTTGGATAAAGAAGGTAAAATTGTTTCAAGCGATTTATTAAAAGAATCGATGTCTTTATTTGATGGGGAACGGTAGATGCATACGATTGCGGTGTCGTGACCTAGTTTAATAATTAATCCTGTTGCAGAGTTGTTATGGAAGTTTGGCTCTTCGACAGTATACAAGAAATTTGAATTTATGTACACTACGACGCCATCATTTTTGTTTAAGTTTTTGTCAGTGTGGCACATTGAATAGTTCGGTAGGGTAGGAATATTAAAGTTAGTGCTACATGGTAAACAGCATTCTGTTAAAACAATGATGTCACTTTCGAGTGGCATTCGATGGAGCAGAATTTCAAAGCTCGGGAAATTAATGTTTATAGATCTGATGTTTTGATTAATGATTTTAAGTTGCTTTTGTGGATTTTCTACATGGGAAAAACAGTTTTCAGGAGTACTTGTGTAGACTTCGGACAATGATAATTGATCAATATTTTCGTTTAGGTTTTTAATGTCATTTATTGCTGTGAATGTAAAATATAGTTTATGTGGGTAGGTAGGGGGGAGGTAGGGTGATTGTATGATATATTGATCAATAAGTAGTTAGTGTTATAAATAATAACCATTGGGTAGGGTGTCCATTTAAGTGATTGAAAATAGTAATGAAGAACATTTTTAGTATTAAAACTCTCATATGATACATACATAGCTTCGGATTTGGTTTGTGTAATTAAATAGTAATTCATGTGACATTTTATAGTGTGTGAAATTGTGTAGGCATGTTTAGTGTTTAGTAATATTTTGTTTAATAGTGTATTGATGTTTAGATTATGTGTAAATATGTGTTTAACTAGTAATAACTTATGTAATAATATTAATTTCAAGACAATGAGCGTATATAGTCATGCAGAAAGAGGATTAACAAGTTGATCAAGTTGGGCCTCCGTGTTCACAATAATGTAACGGCTATTTTGGTCTTTCTTCAATAAAACACGTCCTTCCGATGTCCAGCAGAATTCATAATTGTGAGCTTTTTGAAAGTTTCGAGCTAAGTAGAATAGTCTGTTGTTGCGTGACGTAAGTTTTTCTGCAACGTAAATAGGGACTTTGGCGTAGTTTGCGCCCAAGAGTGACGAATTTAATTTATCTGCAGGATTTCGTCTGTTGTAGTCCTTAGATGATTGAATTGATGATGAAGGTCTGCTGTTATCCATTGAGGAGATCCCGTACCCACCTTCTAGTGCCATCATCAGACCCTGGTCACCATGTTTTACCAAAGTGCTAATAAAGACCAATCAAATAAGCCCAAACTCGAATTCTGTATCCGTTGAGGAGATCCTGTACCATAACTTTTAATTACTAACAGTAGAAAAGTAAATTAAAAAAATCTTTAAATGACGATAACTTTTATTCCGAGATCCGATTTTAATGAAATAAGGCCTATATTCTATTCCAAATTAAGCTCTGTGCTGCTGTGGAAACTACATGAAAATCCTGGCACAGGTATTGTCATACTTAAGAGGATGTCCCAACATCTAATGAAATACAATAAGTTTTTTGCAAATAAACTATTTTCTATTTCTATTTCTCTTAGAGATGTGCGTGAACAAACAGACAGACAGAAAATAATTCTAAAAATCGTTAATTTGTGTTCTATTACCCTTCTTTAGTCACCCCCTTTCTATTTCTATTACTTTTCTTCAATGTACAGACACAGCGGCTTCTACTGTTTTATTAAATGTAGGTATGTATGTATTGATGATTGAGAAAACGCAGTATTTAGTTTCATCGTTCCAGTACGATGCGGTTATCATTTAGCTGGTTAACCTCTCAACTGGCATGCAGCTTTCATCTCGTGCGGGGCGACGATGAATTATGCATATAAATCTGATCTGAGCCAGTTGCCGCTTCCAGCTACTGAGCATGCTGAATATGGAGCCGGCGGTCGGAATCACTTAGCTTGTTAGTTTCATCGTTCCAGTACGATGCGGTTATCATTTAGCTGGTTAACCTCTCAACTGGCATGCAGCTTTCATCTCGTGCGGGGCGACGATGAATAATGCATATAAATCTGATCTGAGCCAGTTGCCGCTTCCAGCTACTGAGCATGCTGAATATGGAGCCGGCGGTCGGAATCACTTAGCTTGTTAGTTTCATCGTTCCAGTACGATGCGGTTATCATTTAGCTGGTTAACCTCTCAACTGGCATGCAGCTTTCATCTCGTGCGGGGCGACGATGAATAATGCATATAAATCTGATCTGAGCCAGTTGCCGCTTCCAGCTACTGAGCATGCTGAATATGGAGCCGGCGGTCGGAATCACTTAGCTTGTTAGTTTCATCGTTCCAGTACGATGCGGTTATCATTTAGCTGGTTAACCTCTCAACTGGCATGCAGCTTTCATCTCGTGCGGGGCGACGATGAATAATGCATATAAATCTGATCTGAGCCAGTTGCCGCTTCCAGCTACTGAGCATGCTGAATATGGAGCCGGCGGTCGGAATCACTTAGCTTGTTAGTTTCTTGTTCGATATTTGTAATTTCACATCATTTATATACTTGCTATTTTCGGCTATTGATGAGACATGGAAAGCATCGTGGTACTTGTTTCACAGATTTATTCGACACTCTACCCTTGACCCGGTTGCATTAATATAAGCTAGTCCTACCAACTGAGTTTTAAATGCGATGGTTAAACCTCCCGCAGTGGAGTGACCAATAGAGTTTTCGGAGGAAATCCATACAAGAGTTAAAAAACAAGAAGGATTTTTGAGTATATCATAAATTCTGTTAAAATTAACGGGATCGCTTCCCTCTGCTCCGCTTTGCTTGGCTCCTCAAATGTGTTTATAATTAACTCTCACTATGGACAAAAGAAAAACACAAAAAAAATGCTGACGTGTTTTGAATTCTGGTCACAAAAATCAAAATCAGAATATTTATTTTGTAAAATATACACATAAAGTATACTTTCTACAAGTCAAAGTTAATCTTTACAATATATATATTTTGAATTAAAAAAGTAATAAAATAATATACATATATATATTAATAAGGGAAATACATACAAAAAAAATTTAGGTTGGGCTACTGAAATGTAATTATACACCTGCATAAAATAGAGAAATCTAGGAATATGAATATTATATATAAATTATGCAACGAACAAACAAGTTGATAAATAAATTCGGGAAATACATCCAAAAAATATTAAGGTTGGGCTACTTAAATGTAATAAAAACTAAAACCTAGTTCCCTCTACTCCATCAGCGACTTGACATCTAAAGTGACTACTGTAGGTTCAACCAATCAGGGATCGCATTCAAAACTCAGTTGGACTCATGTTGGACTTTACTTATATTAAAATGTAATAAAAACTAAAACCTAGTTCCCTCTACTCCATCAGCGACTTGACATCTAAAGTGACTACTGTAGGTTCAACCAATCAGGGATCGCATTCAAAACTCAGTTGGACTCATGTTGGACTTTACTTATATTAAAATGTAATAAAAACTAAAACCTAGTTCCCTCTACTCCATCAGCGACTTGACATCTAAAGTGACTACTGTAGGTTCAACCAATCAGGGATCGCATTCAAAACTCAGTTGGACTCATGTTGGACTTTACTTATATTAAAATGTAATAAAAACTAAAACCTAGTTCCCTCTACTCCATCAGCGACTTGACATCTAAAGTGACTACTGTAGGTTCAACCAATCAGGGATCGCATTCAAAACTCAGTTGGACTCATGTTGGACTTTACTTATGTTAAAATGTAATAAAAACTAAAACCTAGTTCCCTCTACTCCATCAGCGACTTGACATCTAAAGTGACTACTGTAGGTTCAACCAATCAGGGATCACATTCAAAACTCAGTTGGACTCATGTTGGACTTTACTTATGTTAAAATGTAATAAAAACTAAAACCTAGTTCCCTCTACTCCATCAGCGACTTGACATCTAAAGTGACTACTGTAGGTTCAACCAATCAGGGATCGCATTCAAAACTCAGTTGGACTCATGTTGGACTTTACTTATGTTAAAATGTAATAAAAACTAAAACCTAGTTCCCTCTACTCCATCAGCGACTTGACATCTAAAGTGACTACTGTAGGTTCAACCAATCAGGGATCGCATTCAAAACTCAGTTGGACTCATGTTGGACTTTACTTATGTTAAAATGTAATAAAATTTAAAACCTAGTTCCCTCTACTCCATCAGCGACTTGACATCTAAAGTGACTACTGTAGGTTCAACCAATCAGGGATCGCATTCAAAACTCAGTTGGACTCATGTTGGACTTTACTTATATTCGCCCCGCTTTCGGTTATTCATAAGAATTTTCAAGAGATATTAGATGTTGAATAATAAATAACGAGTCATGAACGATGTAAGTAATTATTGTCTCAAAACGAAAACCAAAATTTAGAAAGGAAAATAGACCACTTATTGGTGACACTTAGTTTAAAATATAGATGGATTATTCAAATATAAACAAGCCAACAGAAACTAATTTAAGTCATATTCACATCACGATCAAAGTATTATTGTAACGCCATGTAGCCAATCACTCCTAAAATTATTTTCTTCCTTCGATTTGAACAGATGTCACTTTTTAATTCGTATATTTTTTATTTGTCGTAAATGTAATTTTCTTTCTGAAGGATTTGAAATATATCGTATTTATTCGATGCCGTTTGTTTCTTTACTCTTTATGAAAAGCCATATTAAAGTAGATATAATAGGTCGGGGAAAAAGTTTCTTCGTATTTTATATGAAAATTCAAGACACATTTTTTCAAAGTTTATTTACATTTAATTATTGTAAATATGTACCATTTTGTTCAATAACTTGTTGCCATCTTGTAGGTAGTGACATAATCCGGTTGCTATAGAAATTTTGGGACTTCTGATCAAAAAAATGTGACAAGTAGTTTTGACAGTCCTCTCTTGATGTTAACCTTACACTACCTGAAGAATTCTGCAGAGAGCGAAATAGGTGAAAATCTGAGGGTGCAAGGTCAGGGTTATATGGTGGATGCATTAACATTTCCCAACCCAGTTCTCTCAATTTTTCCTGAGTGGCCAAAGATGTTTGTGGTCTGGCGTTATCGTGATAGAAGAGCACACCCTTTCTGTTGATCAATTCCGGTCGTTTTTTCTCAATTTATTGCTTGAGTCTCATCAGCTGTTGGTAGTAGAGATCCGAATCGTTGGTTTTGCCCGGCGTTAAAAGCTTTAATGAACGATGCCCTTCTAATCTCCCCATACACACAGCATCACCTTATTGCCTGTTAATCCGGGTTTTGCCATAATCTGTGAAGCTTGAGCGCCCTTTGACAATGACCTGACCTTTTTTTCGCACGTTCTTGTCGTAGGTGATCCACTTTTCATGACCAGTATCAATCTCTTCAAAAATGCCAAATTCAAACAGTACGACCAAAGAAACTTTATTACAACTTGATGCATAGAAAATACGAAATAACTTTTTCCCCGACCTATTATAATAAAAAATACATTCATTTACTAAAAAAATAATCGTCCAAAAGTATGTTGAATGTATAACCATTACGGAATCTACAAAATAATTTGGCCAAGCGTGAGTCGGACTCGCGCACAAAGGGTTCTGTACTACCACACAATCTAGGTACAGAACCCTAAAAATGTTATGGTACATAAAACAACATACATAGATGCTATAACCTCATTGAGGCGAAAAACAACAAGGCGCAAAAATGGTAGCGCCTGACGAACGATTCGGCACTGTCTGAATACTAAATAATATTAATTTTATTACTAAAAGATTCGTGGATTAGATTCGTAATGCTATTGATATTCACGATTTTTGTGTCGAACGGGGAACCGCCGTGTAACCATGTTTGCATCTGAAGAAACTGTACGAATACAGTGAAACTAGTCGGGCGAAATCTGACTATTGAAATCGTGAGTAGCCGTTTCAATATCATTATAATATTTATTTTTATTATTTAGTATGTGCAGCAATTTGACCACATGAATATGAAACTCGTGTGTAAGATAAAGCTAAAACAAAATCGTTTCAATAATTTGGCATTTGGCAAGTCGGACTCGCGCACTTAGGGTTCCTTACCACCACACAATACGTTTACGGAACCCGAAAAGCATACATATCAACAATACATGAGTAAATGCTAAAGCAACAAGGCGCTAAATGGTAGCGCCTGACAAACACTTCAGCACCCTCCGAGTACGGAACACCAATTCTAAGATGTTTTACTCTAGAGTATGAACAACAACCTGACCAAACTCTAAACTTGTTTGTAATGCCCTCTTTAAGAAATGAATGAATTAATGAATTAAGGTAAAAGAATAAAAAAATTCTAATGCTCGTTTATTGTATGGGGACAGGACACCCCTTGGGTATTTTTTTTGTTTTTATTATTTGCCCCGGGTAGAGGCCATAGTTACAAGTAAACTGTGAAAATTTCAACTGTCTACCTATTAGGGCTAAAGCTGTGGACCCCTGTGACAAGACAGACAGACACCGGAGGCTTAAAATGGTCTCGTTAGGCATCCTTCGGGTACGGAACCCTAGTAAACTTTTAGAGGTTTGTTGTATGGAAACAGACCTTGGATTAATTTATTTTATACAACGTGAAATTTAAGTCATTTTGTAAACGAAAATTGATGAAAATACTCGTCTATACCATAGACTAAATATTGTACTATTTAGTCTATGTCCATACGAACAACTCTTACTATGGAGCCAACACTGAAATTGTGAAAAAAATATCAGCTGTTCCACAGAAAAGTTAAATACCTACTCGACCCAAATGTATGGAATAACTGATATTTTTTTCACAATTTCAGGGTTGGCTTCGTAGTAAAAGTTTTTCATATGAACGAGTACTATCACCAGTTTTCGTTAACAAAATTACTTAAACTTCAAGAAAGAGGCAATAGTAACACTTTTTAGTACACACGTATTTCTAGGTATACGAACGTTTCTACTATGAGCAGATCTATAAGGAAGTCTGTGTTCTGAAAGCTTTGTCAATGCAACATCTATAGCACGTAAAATGTTACAGTAACAAGTCGGTAGTGAAAGCGGCTGGCAGCAAAGATTTGCGTCGGAACGAAGCGGGGGCGGTTATACAAAAGGCTTGTTATATCTACCAAAATCAACCCCAATTATAAGCTTCAAGGACTGAATTTTACATTGTACTGAAGACGGTGACTAGACTGGGTAAAATAATTAGTGTAGATAGGTTCGGGAGATACCTGCGGCGGAAGGCTCTCTGTTCTTACTGGAGAACGTTCCGAGGACACTCGGGAGCGGCTGCCGGTTTGGGATCGATTAACAAACGTGCTGTGAGGCAGGGCTGGCCAACTTACTATTCAGATGTGATTGTATTCATTGATATTAGGACCAGTATCTTTAAATGAGACTACATTATCACTGATCCTACTGAACAACTTTTACAAAAAACATAACCGCATTAATGATATTTGAGTTTTAAAAAGAGTTCTATTCAAAACTCTCAAGATTTTCAAATTTTGTAAAGACACGTCATGGTATTTTGTTTGTTGTGTGGATAAAACTGACAGTCCGTGATAGTGAGAAATGCGCTTTTAATTCCTATGGTGTATGAGCTATTTCACATTGTCACGGACTTTTGAATGTTGTAATGTGAAATAGCTCCTTCATCATAGGAGTTAAAAGCGCATTTTCCACTAGCGTCAACTGTGAGTTTCCTCCTTCATGCAAAAAGAAACTTTTGGTCCTATGGTTTCATTAATACACACCTATTAATTTACATCCGGTGTCAAATCTGTACAAAACCAAAGCGTTACAGATAAACTAGACTACTAATTTCCCTGTCCCTATAACTCATTTTGATAATGCCCCACGTCCACAGATTTTGATTAATTAAATGACAACTATGAAAAAATCGCGGCGTTTCACAATATTTTTTATTCTTTCAGACACTAGGTTTTTGCTATACGTTAACATCACATATGATTTCAAAAAATATCATGCCACGTTCATACCGAAAAATGTGCCTCAAATTGTATAGAGAAATGAGTCACTTGTAACTAATGAACTTGTCCCAAAACGTTGCTGTAAGTCATATGGAACTCATTGGACAGGGATTTGTTAATTGCAAAATAGCTTTTTATCAATATATTGTACCAGCTTTTTCCCGCGGCTCCGCCCGCGTGTAATTCGGTTTAACGAAATGATTTTTTCCGGGATAAAAAGTAGTCTGTGTGTTAAGTTAGGGTATAAGCTATATTAATTCTAAATTTCATTCAAATCCGTCCAGCCGTTTCAGCGTGAAAGGGTAACAAACATACACGCACACACACACAAACTTTTGCATTTATAATATTAGTGTGATTAGTTGAAGTAGGAAGCGTCTTGGAGTTATAGCATTCTGAAAACGGCCACAAATACGGAAAATAAAAAGATGTGATTCTATTACAATGGCTATTTAGGATTATCTGCATAACCGTCCAGAATACATTGGGCTCAAGGTCAGACATTTCTGGGTAGTATACGTAATTGCCATGATCGAAACCGGTTGGAGCTGATTATCATCAGTGTACCCTTAAAACGCTTTCTACTTCGCAACTAAGATCTAGTCTTAGCGATAATGAGAATAAGGAGGGTTATAATAATACAGGGAGCAGAGGGTTAGTTTCTGTAGATGCAGGATACAGTACAGGAAACAGATAAACGTACCACTCAATAACTGTACATCTGTAAACAGACTTACAATCTTCGTATTACAAGTTTTTTCTTTGTTTAATTGAAAGTATTTCTTCTTAAAAGTGGCCTTAAAATTAGAAAGAGCTCCAAGAAAAGGATTCATAGTAGCAGTAGGTCGCAGGCCGCGGGCGCGCCGCCACTGCTCGACGAAGAGGAGCGGATTCCTGCGGACGTGAGTTTGGGTAGCGATGCGGTGGAAGATACGATGGACGGCACTACGGACACTTGTTCCCTTTCAATCTTACACGTAACTCTAAGGCCTTAAGGTTGATTCTTGATTGCCGGGATACGTATCTGATTGAAGACAAGGTAGTTTTGGTTGGGTCCTTATCTTACGTCGAATATGTGTGCTGTACGTGCTTGATTCACAAAGGTGGCTCTCATTACAATGGCACTACGTTGTTAGCCACCTCTGTGGTCTCGTGGTTTCATTGCTCGACCTTATCTGGTGGTCGTAGGTTCAACTTCGTGGGTTCCCACATTTGTATTCGATCTTCGTGCCTCGATATTTGTGTCTTAAGCACGGCGATCACATCTCATCACCAATCACGCTAAGATGCAATAAATAATCGTCGGTAAAACTTGGGTGCATGTGAACTTTCATTTGCATTTCACAGTCCATACTTGGAAATTTTGATTGGGGGTTGACGTCGTGATGATGTATAGTTATTCTGGCTGATTTCCTATCTCCTATTATGTATTACTATTTAAACCAAAACGTGAACATGCAAGGAATAGCTCGTGTCTGTGTAGTAGTTATAGTTTTGGTTGCAAATATTTAACACGTAACAAACGAGCACAAGTTCCGCTACTATTCGGAAACCGGCATAATTCTATTTAGCAATGGCTTGTAAAATATGGTTACTCTCAGAGACCTTTGACGTGATTGTGGCATTGTACTAAATATCGTATAGTCCCCAACAAGCCACAGTATGCCACTGCAGTTCTTACTATGATAATCGTACAAGACTGTATACCGTGATTTGTGATCGAGTGTGGCAGCAACAATCTGCAAAGACACGTTACCAACAAGAGATGTCAGCAACCGGTGAATTAATCTAACAATGTAAACAGTACGCTCGACAAAACCGCGGTCGCTTACACCCAAACATCCTGCACTTCCCACAAGCGAAAATAACTCTTATGTCTTGCGAAACACGAATCAAAGATACTTTTAAGCCAAGTTCTTCATCGGCCAGAAATGTGCCTTCAATTAATATGCTAATTAGAGCTTCTACAAAGGAAAGTCTCTAGACGCACAATAAGAAACACTTATGGCCAAAGAACGAGCGGAGAATCATGGGACCCCATGGACTTTAGTGGGATAGGCAGATTGGGTTAATCTTGACATTGCCCGGCTCCTTGGATCATGGACGCTGGTGGAGTAAAGAGACTGATGTAGTCCTGATATTACCGGGTTCCTTGGATTATGGATACTGCTGAGACAAGGAGACTGATGTACATTGATATTGATAGACTTTTTGGACTATGGATGCTGGCTTAGTTCTGACATTGCCAGGATTTTTGAATAAGATATCCTGATATTTCCAGGCTTTTTGGACTATAAAAAGCAAGAGTAGGGCCCGTGCTTAGTGAGAGTGATATAAGCACGGTAGACACTATAGCAATTTTGCACTGACTTAGAGCAAAAGAAAAGCATTTTGTACGTTGGTTGCACTTAATTTTGCACTCATAATAGGGATATTTCGGACTTACAAATGGGAACGTATTTAATGACAATGGTAAGAAAAGAGAAAACCGTTATACTTAAATACCCTTATTATAAGTAAACATAAAAATCACAAATAAATATAATAATAAGCGTCTGCGCCTCTCTTGTCGGGGCCCGGAAACAAAAGCTTAATGGAAAAATAATTGAATCGGCCGCGCTGTTCGGCTGAAAAGGTGAAAAACATTGCAGTCAGCCCCTCAGTTGTTGTGAACCTATATACCTAGAGTATGAACTGTTTACCTTACATTGTGTCCCTGCCGGGTCGTGTCTAAGGTAATCAAGTGATATAGAATACTTATTTATGTAGATTCTTAGGTCCAGGAAAATAGGAAATGAATTATGGGGGGCTCGAAAGTAGCTCAAAATGGTTCGTGCAATAAAACACATGACTGGTGCGGTAGCCTTTTCTTGTCGAACTCAGCCCTGGATACGCTGCCGCGTGGCTAGAGATATTGACATTTCACAATATGTAACATGAATTTGGTATGACATTTGATATTTTAGAATGATATTAGACCTACTTTTAAAAACCTAAACTGTTTATGCTGATGATAAAGATTATGATGGTGAGGGGTAGATAGGCTGGGTTTGATGCCATATTTTGTGATAAAGATTAGTGCGATTAGGGCTGTTCCCATAGCAAACGTATTACAGCAATTTTTCATGTATATGAATGACTATGTGTGTTATATATTAGTTTCAATATTATGTACACCGGCGGGCAGAACAACATAAGCTCGTATTTTGAAGTCCTACCAGCCTGCAGCATATATTTTTTTTAAATTTGTACTCACTGTACCTATGTTTACAATCGGTTCTTATTCATATCACCCTCTAAAAGGGTGTAAATGCACTTTTGGAATAAATATCAATTTGCTTGACGGGATATTCAAATTCTATGAGAAAATCTGATACGAATTTACATCCGAAACCCAGCAAAGCTAGTACATAAATAAAAGCTATCGAATCACGTAAACGAATCCACTATAATGCAACTACACTGTTAAGCAAATACTTTGAGACCGAGACATCATTACGGAAACCTTTGAGGTGAAGCTTTTGGCATTATACGAGTAATGAACACGATGTTACAAAACATTTAGGTTTCTGTAATTAAAAGTAAGTACTCCGAGGAAGAAACCCGTAGTCTGTCACTTTGGCACCTCTCTAAAAAAACCAAGTATAATAATATTGTGTAGCTTCCGGAACTTTCAGGAAGTATTTAACATAAAACATACATCGTCAGAACACGAGACCCCGGGGGGCTGTCAGAGGTGTTTCTGGGTGTAGACTGTGAAATTCAAGTCACTGTCCACACTCGTATACCCACGTTTCACCGACGCTTATTACGTCGCAGCGCAGTGTGATGGGTTGTGACTTTCATTCCCACCTCAGGCACGGGGTAGTAGCGTGTATTTCTTTGGGTTTGTTCAATGTAATAAGTAAGAACTATGATAGAAATAAATCTATTATATTTTAAACACTTGCATGATATACAAATCAACAATATGTAATTGCAGTATAGACAAGACACGGAGAAGAAGTCACCCTGTAGATCAAGCGCCTGGTAAGCGAAAGGTCACGAGTTCGAATCCTGATTCAGATCTCCTCACATATAGATTAACTTTTCTTACTTAAATGATGTTAGTGTGACCTATGGTAAGCAGTTTTAAGACTAGCCTTTATCCACGGCTCCGCCCGCGTTTATTCAATATCTACCCTGTTTTCGGCTTGGGCGTTATTTTATCATAACCCTTGTTGACCAGGGTCACTACAATCACAATATAAAAAACGCATCCAAATTCATACAGTGGTTCCCGAGTTCAGCCGGAATATACAGACAAACAAATATTCTAAGAAGTAAGTTCTGGCCATAAGTTTTAACTAGGTTAGTATAAGTAATAGATACGTGTCCATTTAAACCCGCTGTGTATAAACGTAGATAAGTGTAGGAGCAGGCACTCCATTGATAAAGTACCCGTCGGAAAACCCAAAAGCCTCTCCCGCTTCGGCAAAAATGTCGTGTGCAATTTCACATTTGGACGCTTCAGCGTGTAAAACGTTCAGTTCGGAGCGAGTTTGTGCTGAATGGTTCGTCAGAGAGCGAGCGGCTCGGGAACATTCGTCAACTGTCACACGGTAGGCGGAGTTTTTCAGTCAAGGCATTTCAAATAAGCGACGCTGGTGAAATTTTCAGTTATAATGTAGGAATACTTAAATTTTTCGAGGGTTTATTTCAAAAAATCTTATAAAAGCTAAGGCAGTAGCGATGCTCAATCGGTTGGACACCGGAGTCTGGAGAACGCTGCCGCATATACACCCGAAGCATGGTGATCAGATGGTGATAGTCTCACCCCCTACCACATTGGGATGAAAATTCTTTGGTGATAAGAGTGTTTTTTATTTATTTATTTATTTTTCATTCCCCTATCATCTATCTTCACAGGATGCATTCTAATGCGATAGAGAAGGTTTATTAAACATTAACACTTAACAATTAAATTTACAGACACAATTAAACTTTTACATGAATACTTAGTATGGCCTTTGTAAACTCGCTCACGTCCCGTTCGGATCCAGCCACCGCGTTTAGCAAACGCCGAGCGCGCGTGAGTGACGCCCTCTGCAGCAGGTTGGTGCGTGCGCGCAGTACTACCAGGAGTGCCGGCTGCAACCGCCGCGTCGCCAGTCCGTCCGGCACGCACAGTCGCAGTTGCTCGAGGATGGCCGGGTTGTGCACCTCGCCTCTCAGCAACCGAAATAAGTACGTGGCGAAGGATGCGTCTCTTCTCAATTCCAGTTTGCTGTATCCCACCATGCCTAATACAAACAGTGTAGGATACAGCAAAGGATATCCCGGATACACACCATTTATTAATGTATTATATATCTGCACAACATAACAGATTACATCCAAATTACCGAACAAAGAAAATTACAAGGATACAGAAGTGAGACAGAAAAATAACGACAAACAGAAAAATGAAATAAAAATGTTAAAACAATCTAATATTGTAAATCTAAGGACATGGTCATTGAGGCTTCACTCTCACAGAACTTCAAGCACTCACGCATCCGTTAATACGTGGGACGCACTATAAGTTTCCGGAATGAATATGAAAAAATACTATTAAAGGTACAAAATTAATTTATTGTTTTTTAAAATAATCTCCCTTGGCGTCTATGCACTTTTTCATTCGATCAAACCAGTTTTGAAAACTTTTGTGCCACTCCCCTGTGGTGACCTCTGAAACGTGTTTTTCATACTCCTCGACAGCCTCTTCTGGTGATGAAAATCGTTGACCGCGTAATTGGTTCTTAATTTTTGGGAACAGAAAAAAGTCACAAGGTGCCAGGTCGGGACTGTATGCAGGATGACTCATGAGTTCTACATTTTTCGTCTTCAAAAAGTCGTTTGTCTGTCTGGCCGTGTGAGAACTAGCATTGTCGTGGTGCAGGATGATACGGCGTTTACGGTTATTTTTACGGAGTTCGTCAATAACTTCCGGCAAACAAATGGTCGTGTACCAGTCACTATTCACGGTACGACGATTCTCTAAAGCAACAGTAGCCACGTGTCCAGTTTTATTAAAAAAAGAAGCAATCATCCGCTTAGATGCACTTTTCACGCGCGCCACTTTGGTTGGTTTCGGCTCATCTTGAAAGACCCATACGCTCGATTGCTGCTTTGTTTTGGGATCGTAGCAATAAATCCATGTTTCGTCACCTGTTACTATGTCCCACAACAAATTTGACGCACCTTCGTTGAATCTGGTAAGCATGGCACTGCACCAAGTGACGCGGTCCGTTTTTTGAGCCTCGGTCAAGTTGTGTGGGATCCACCGCGAGCACAGCTTTCTCACACCCAAATGTTTGTGTAGGATTGATTGTATTTGACTCATGCCTATTTCTAAGGATGCGCGAATTTCATGGTAGGTCACATGCCTGTCTGTTTCAATCATACGGCGCACAGCATCGATGTTTTTGTTGGTCACAGCGGTGGACGGCCGACCATCGCGAGATTCGTCACTGAGATTGATACGACCACGCTTGAATTCTGCAAACCAGCTATAAACAGTCGTCTTGCATGGTGCTTCATTGCCAAAAGCTGTTTCAAGCCGAGCGATGCTCTGTTGAGCTGTCAAATTACACTTAAAATCGTAGAAAATCATACTACGAAAATTTTCCCGAGTTAAATCCATGTTGATGCAGACACACAATTTTTTAAATGGCGCCACAAGGTAAAAACAAAAGACAGTCAGATGAAACAAACTGCATTCTACAGCCAAAGAGTTCTATTTTCAAATGTTGCAATCATTTTTTAAATATTGTTTATATAAGTGGCCAGTTCCGGAAACTTTTAGTGTTACCTATGTATATCAGAGAAAAGATCACACAGTGGTACCGGAACCAAAAGTGCGTTGAGCTTCGTGAGCGCGCGCACCAGTGGAGACTTGCTATGCGCCACGGAGACCGAAGGGAGCACCGCCAAGAGCGACGAAGAGTCAAGTAAACGACGTCTAGTTGCTTCTTATTTGGTCTTCAGTTTTCTTGGATTCGAGTTGGCGGGTAGCCATGAGGTAAACCAAGGGTTTCGTTATATGAACTCTTTATGAAGTCAGTAATAGCTCTATCTTTATTGCCATTGATCATTTAAATTTATACACTAGCTTTTGCCCGCGGCTCCACCCACGCCGAAGAGATTTTCGTGGAAGTAAGAAAAACAAAATAATATGATTTTTTGAACGACTATGTGAAACGGTCACCATGTTTTACCAAAGCGCTAATAAACACCAATCAAATAAGCCCAAACTGGAAGGGTCTGCTGTTGTCTGTTGAGGAGATCCCGTAACGACCATCCAGTCCCATCATCAGAACCTGGTCTCCATGTTTTACCAAACTGCTAATAAAGACCACTCAAATAAGCCCAAACTCGAAATTTGTATCCGTTGAGGAGATCCCGTACACAACTTCTAATCACTACCAGTAGAAAAGTAAATTCCAATAATCTTTAAACGACGATAACTTTTTTTTCCGAGATTCGATTTTAATGAAATTAAGTTATTATTCTATTCCAAATTAAGCTCTGTATAGCTGTGACAACTACATGAAAATCCGTTCAGTAGTTTTAGAGATGTTCGGGAACAAACAGACAGACAGACAGAAAAGAATTTTAAAAATCATTGATTTGTGTTCTATTACTTTTCTTTAGTCACCCCCTTTCTATTTCTATTACTTTTTTTCAATGTACAGACACATGATTTCTGCTGTTTTATTATAAGTATATTGAGTATTGATTGATTGATAATATACGTGACGCACACGAAGTGACCTGGATACACACATACTCGAGTGAGTGTGTGTGTAGTATACTACAATATGTCGAGGCTTCTAACTCAACGCAAAACCGAGTTATTGCCCCTTAGGTATTCAATTTCATACTTTGAAATTGGCTCACCATGTCAAATCAAATCAAATTTGAATTTAAAAAATATATACTAACAAGGGAAATACATACAAGAAATATTTAGGTTGGGCTACTAAAATGTACACCTGCATAAAATAGAGAAATATAGGAATAAAAATATTATATGTACATAGGGTATTAGACTTGACTGAAATTCAATTCAAACATGAAACTTAAAAACGTGTTCGTCCAAAGATTCAAGATTCAAATGGTTTATTTTTAAAATAGATACATAAAGTACATGTTTTACATGTCAAATCTAATCTGTATAAAAATAATATTTTATGATGAAATAAATATGATACGGGAAATATATAAAAAAAACTATATTAAAGTTATACACATTCATAAAATAAAGACTTATTGGAATACGAATATTATTACAACTACACAATGCAATTAATATATAAGTTGATAAATAAACTGAATAGACCCTAAATAAATATAATGCCTAGCCAAATATATACTAACATAAGTAAGAAATTAAAATATTGTATATACATACCTACATAATTCAATGAATAAATAAGTTACTAGATAAATAAACAATAATAGTACATTACGATACGAGAGCGATGAAACGTTTTCTGACGAGTGTGAGTTTGCGGCACGAGCCGAGTTTCTCGCACGAGTATCGTATAATATTTTATAGCAAAAGTGCGGAAAATGCCGACTTTACGCAAGCGCAGCGTACGTAAAGTGGTCATTTTACGCACGGTGTGCTATAAATAGATATAATGCCTAAATCCGCCCATTCGATTAATCTTGCTAAGAAGAAAGGCAAGAAACTTAGCAAGATCATGTTTTTTTTATCTGTATTTTTTTTTCTGAATATGGCTTAATACTATTATACACTGCTGAACATAGGCCTTTCCCAAATTTCGCCACTCATGTCGGTCCTCCGTCCTCCTCATCCAGCCGCCACCCAGAAATTCCTTCAGGTCGTCGGTCCAGCGAGCACGAGGTTGGCCTACACTACGCTTTGCTGTACGTGGTCTTCACTCTGAAGCCTTTCAGCCCCTACGGCCATCATGTCGGCGACAAATATGGCCTGCTCACTGTAAGTCTTATAGCACAAATTTAATTATTTATTTGAAAGATTTTTGGTACAAATTGAAAATTATGCACAGAGTATTGCTTCATGATTTGTTATATCGGGCAGATCGTTAATAAAAAGCAGAAATAAAAGGGTGCCCAGGATACTACCCTGTGGTACGCCATATTTATTTAATCTGAACACTGATCTGTATATCATTTTGAGCAATCTTTTCGTTAAAATACTGATTATGACTATATTACATACATTTACGATATATTGATATCTATCAGCAAAATAACTATAAAACCATTAGTTTGCAACTCCCCTTATTCCATATTTGTTAAGTTTTGCGAGTAGTAATTTATACGTCTCCATTAATTAAGATTCAACTTAATTAGACCCTTTCGATAGATGAATGAATGTATGATGGATAGATCGTAATACAAGTTAAGCTGGTCGAATAAGTTTGTGTTTTGAAAGGTGTGTACAGACCTCCTAGGGCACTGGCCCAATTTGCACTTGACCAGTTTTTGTTAATAAAGCTGATACATGTTACAATATTATAGCTGACTTCACAGAGTTCAGATGTGGTTTAGACGTCATAAACATAATAGACTTACATTTGGCTCGTTACTCGAATCGGGCTCACAAGATAAAGGTAAACTTGTAATCAACTTTGCGATCTCATCTCTCACTGCCTAAAAGCTTTTGAAACAAAATTATTAGCATTTACCTATGAAAATGTTTACTATTCGGACCCATGCCAAGAGCCATGACCTCTTTACTTTAAACCAAAAAGGGACAATATCTCTGGTCCCTTGCAAATAAACAAGTTGAGAGTTTAAACTTAAAGGGTGAAATATTTAACTAGTTGCGATCAGTTCGCTTTTAATGGCTCTTTAAAAATTATGGAATCGACGACCCTTTTAAAGGCTTAAAGTTACTATACCATCATGAAAGAGAATAAATGTCGTCTTGTTTCTACAAAATGTTCTAAATTGGAAGCTTTCTTTTTGAAAAATGTTTAACTTTAGATGCACTTTGGCTAACGGCGCTAATAGGCGCGCGTATAAATAAAGGTTTCAGTTACGCAATATACTACATGTTGTGTACTACGGACTTTGAAAGTGCGCTTTTCTGCACTTGGCAATCACGCCGTATATATTCACCCTCTTTATATACAGGCGTATCTCATAAAAATCTCAAAATGAGTTAAAAAATACCATTGAAGAGCACGAGCTTTTAAGACCTAAGTAAGACTTAATAATAGACAAGTTCCATTCACCATGAAAGCCATAAAATGTAGGTTGTTTTCCTCTGTCAATGTACGTATTACAATCGGGCAAATATAATTATATATTTTTACTTTCCCACAAAACTGCTAAAAGTGAGATACGCCGTCTCATGAAAAATATGTAGGTACGAGTATTTGTGCCGTCATTGAGAAGGAGTAAAATGGGTGAACAAATGTTACTTTTATCAAATACGGACTAAAATATTAGCCAATAAACTGTCTGGCTCTTCAGCAGGTAAACTCTAAGATTACAGAGAAGTGAGTTACCTCGTCGATAACAAAATTGAAGGAATTCCAGAGTTTGGGAACACGCAGTAAGTGAGTTAGCAACAGGCCAAGATTACGCTCGTTACATCCGGTCGGCCATCGAGCCCGCTGCGGGACCAACGGAAAATCAATTAGGAAACTTTACAAATAAGGTTTATTTTCGTTTAGCGTAAGAGTCAGTCTGGTGCCCTAGTAGCGGTGTAGTGGCAGGCAAAGTTGAAACGCGAGGCTCAGTTTGAGCTGTTATCTCTCAATTTATTAGTACCTATTATGATACGGCGTCGTTCCTATCGAGACAGAGAGGTTGGACCGCTGTATTCAGTCATCGTCCGTCGCACCCGCCTCCCTAACGTCGCCTAAAAGTACTCTGTCAGCCAGCACGCAAGGCATGTCAAACTGTGGTGTGGTCATTGACCTCTCAATGGGTGTGGTACCATATTTTGTGCCCCAATTACGGCGATAAGACTCACATTACAACCCATTACGTCTGGGACGTAAAATTCTCGTTGTGTTTTAACCCTAAAGTAGCGTCGCACCTTTCCATAAAACGAGAGAAGCCATTTCACAATAAATATATAAGGTCCTACAATTCAAAGTGAAAAAAATTGAATATATGATAGAGTATCCCCAATAGACCACATTCCACAGAAAACGAAATTTTTTGCGAAAACTTTTTTTAATCTTTCCATAGAAATTTAGTCAGCTGATTCAACCACTTTGTACTGGGAAATGAAAAAAATATTTGAGCAAAAAAATTTTCTTCCCTCTGGAATGTGATCGGATAACGATACATGACCTACCCTGGAATTATTTTCACTTATTATTGTAAGACCTTATATAGGCTGACTTTAATTTATGCAGCCAAATTCTTACTGAAGACTCGGCAAGTGCTCAGTAAGAAAGTTCGATGACCGTTTTTGTGAAATTCGTAAATTATTATTTTCGTGTTCCTTACAAACGCAAGCCCAGCCCCGAGTCAATTACTATGGGAGGTCAAGATTTTATTTTGCGAATTTAGAAAATATTGTTATCGATTCGTGTCACTGATCACTTACCAAGCCTCCAGTACGAGTTTGGCTGCATAAATTAAAGTCACCTTGTATATATATATATGTAAATATATATATTATGTATATTTAAATGCAGCCAACTTCATGCTGAAGACTCGGTAAGTAGACGGTATCAAGGTTCGATGACCATTTTTGTAAAAAAAAATGTTTTTTCTTTTTCCTACAAACGCTAGTTCTACCCCGAGTTAATACTATGTAAAGTCAACATTTTATTTTTCAAATTATTCAAATAATGTTATTGATTCGTGATACTGATCCCCCTTACCAAGCCTCAAGTATAAATTTCGTTGCATAAATAAATTTCATCTCATATTATAATCTTATCCAGAAATGTTCAGTATGACCTACCTACTCGCAGGTATATTTTATGTAAATTCAATTAAATTGATATGGTTTTTTTTCCAAATGGTCAAACCATGTATTCGAGTGGGAATAAGATATCTAAATACGATTAAGTTCTATTCAGGAGTCGTAATTACTTTATTACTGGATGAAACGATCGAAATGTCTTTAGTATTTCTGTTAATCGACGAGGAGGTAATGACACTCATTTTCACGGCTTCTGAATAGACGTTTAGTTCTAATGATTATTAAATTTTTAGGGGAATTTAGCTCGAGAATGAAGTCAAAGATATTAAGGTTATACCTACTATTAAAAGGATTTGTTGCTTTAAATCTCTTTCATAAAACCACACCTTTAGTGTAGTGGATATTGGTTAAATGGCTGCTATAATAGTAGATTGTTATCCAAGGGAGGTAAGCGATCACTTGCACCCATGTGTAATACTCTTCTTTTCATCACTAATGTGAGGAAAAAAAAAACTTACAAAATTATAACATTATTAACTGCACCTGTACCCTTGTTTGTTTCACATTTAGCCCAACCGGTTTCGGTTTTACACTATTATCAAGGGTCTTTTAAATAACTAGTCACACTCTTTTACAGGATATAAAAATTTATTCGACGTACAATTAATGAAATACGAGTATGTCGTTAATCAATTATGAAATTATGTTTAAAACAACGTTTTAAACAACATAATTTTACTGCCGCTATTTTATTTTCATGTGACTTCTTTTTATTTTGTGCAATCGCGTCTTACTGGCCAGTGTGATTGTTTTGAAAATAAAACTAATTTAGTTGCTGTTTTAAGTCATAAACGTCTTTTTAAGATTTTATTTAGCATATTTACATATATACGCAAGTCACATTTTTCCATAATAATATATAAATAAAATACAGAGTAACAAAATAAAAAGGAAATAAGCAGGACAGATATTTTCTATTGTCATTTGGCGAGACGAGTAATTGACTACATAGTAAGTGACTGTAGGGGACACTCGTTTGATTTTCAAATTTACTTACCTCCCGCATTTCGAGTTATACATTATGATTTCTTTCAGAGCATTAGTGATGAAATAGTACATTACGATACGAGAGCGATGAAACGTTTTCTGACGAGTGTGAGTTTGCGGCACGAGCCGAAGGTGAGTGCTGCAATCACACGAGTCGAGAAAAAAATTCTCGCACGAGTATCGTATAATATTTTATAGCAAAAGTGCGGAAAATGCCGACTTTACGCAAGCGCAGCATGCGTAAAGTGGTCATTTTACGCACGGTGTGCTATAAATGTACTTACTAGAGAACGGTCAATTCAGCTCAAATAAAACTGTTTAAAATAATCTGATAAAAACGCTCAAGTGCGAGTACGACTCGTGCCCTGAGGGTTCTGTACCATTGAATTAAGTTAATGGACTTAAATGATTTGGATAAAAACAGCAAACTTACCGCTACCTACAAAATGTATGAAACAAAACTGTGAAATTAAGTTGGTTGAGTACTCGGTTACGAAAGGCTAATCCTTGTTGTTTAAATACATCGACAAGCGGCGCTGCCGTTTCAATCGCGTGGCGTGCTTCACGTTCCGACTTTCCGTCGTTTTCCGTTCGACGTTTCCTTTTTGGACCAGATACAACATACATAATATACAGAAAATGAAATACAACACCCTAATGTCAACTATCATCTAATGTCACTAGACTAGAATACAGTATGTATACCTCAAACGTGAATGGAGAATACATTTCATATCTTCGTCTTGCTGATGACGTAGTCTTTATGGCAGAAACGCTGCAGGAACTGGAGGAAACGGTGCGCGGCCTTAGCGATTATTTGAGACGAGTAGGCCTGCGGATGAATGTGGGTAAGACTAAGGTCATGTCTAAGTGTCACGTCATCCAAGGGTCTGTAACCGACGACAATATCAGCATCGACGTTGTTCAAAAATATGTTTATCTGGGTCAAGTTATGTAAAAACAATTTCGACACCGAGGCTGACAGAAGATTATGCTTGGGGTGGGCTGCATTCGGAAAGTTGCGTCATATATTTACGTCGTCAATACCGCAGATGTTCAACCAGTGCGTCTTTCCAGTGATGACGTACGGCGCTGAGACGTGGACTCTTACAAAAGGCTTGATCCACCGATTTAAGGTCGCTCAACGAGCTGTGGAGCGGGCTATGCTTGGGATATCTCTGATGGATAAAATCCGAAATGAGGAAATCCGTCGAAGATAGAAAGTGACCGACATAGCCTGTCGAATCAATAAGTTGAAATGGCAGTGGGCGAGCCATATCCGTCGCCGAGATGATGGCCGTTGGGGCCGAAAGACGTTAGAATGGTGACCACGTACAGCAAAGCGTAGTGTAGGCCGACCTCGTGCCCGCTGGACCGACGATCTGAAGGGGGTTACAGGTGGCGGCTGGATGAGGAGGACGGAGGACCGACAGGAGTAGCGTAATATTGAGAAGGCCTATGTCCAGCAGTTGACGATGACAGGCTGATGGATGGAATTTCGACTGTAAAAATTTCAAACTAGTTTAGTTTTTGAGATAAGACCCGTAACTAAAATGATCTTAAGCTTTGATGACATCCCATTTCTCTATGTTTGGAGATTAAACAATATATAATACAGTAGGATTTTTTATATCGGAATCGGCTTAAGAGCTTATCTTCCAATGAATAGCATTGTTTTATTGTGAAGTTCCACCACTAATTAGCAGTGCACAACGAAACGCATAAAGAACAAAATATTTGATGTTAATTGTTGAACGCCTGAACAAAAAGGCTCAAATTTGAACGGGAACGCATTCCAGATAGTGCTTTTTGAAATTCAAATCTGCAGCAAGGTACAAGTGTGATACAGGATGAAACAATTAAAGATTTTTACATAATTTTATATGTATGTTATTAAGAAAACCAGTATTTAAGTTTAAAAGAGTTCATTTGTCTTTTTAAATTTTAGTTTAACACACATTTGTTGTTTATTAAATAACTATGTTTACTTATACTTATATAATTCCAATGAAAACCAGTAAGTACCTACAAATACAAATAAAAAATTGTGTGGTATTGAAGTTACATATATTAATTTTCGTACCTCTTATTACACGCTAAATCAAAGTCCATATACACAGCCGGGGTCGTTATCGAGCACACCTTTCACAAAAATCCAAATAGTAAGCAATCAAAAGCCTATAAACGTACGCCAGGGTCAAATTTATGAAATATCCGGAATAAAACACAGAAAAGTATACGATATTAAGATCCGAAAGCCATTTCTTAATCACCCTGTTACTGTCAGACAAATTGGCTGCCGCTTGCAATTTCAAAAATGGAATGGAACGGAATCTGAAATGCGTTGGCGACTTGGTTGAGCCTTTTTGTTGAGGTGGTAAAGTTGCTATTGACATAAAATATTTTGTTGCTTATGAGTTTCGTTATGCACTGCTCATTTAGCGATCGAACTGAACAATAGATAACAATGCCATTCATTGGAAGATAAGATCTTAAGCCGATTCGGATATTTAAAAAAATCCTACTATACTTGTACTTTATTTAATGAATTCCCACATTTTTCTGCTCCTTTTTCATGTATGGAGATATTGAAAATAGTTAATAATAATATTCGGTTTTGGGTCAACATGTTTAAATTTCAGATCTGTAACTCATTTTGTCTGGGAGCTAAAGACCCGCGACACACGGACGGACAGACAGCAGAACGATATTTACATAACTCCGTTTTTAGGCGCGGAAACCTAAAACAACTGCAAACGTGACGTAGCCGCGTTTTTTATGAGGTATTTTTCAAGAAAATAATTAGGTATTCAAAATTGTACAAACCATTTTCCAAACAACGGACAACAATGGTATGTGTCGAAATAACATCCTCCCGTCCAAAACACAAAAACTTCATGTATCTGTACTGAAGCACAGCAACGGCCACAAATCTATACATTGTGTTGAACAAGTGCACTGTTCGCTGTAAGTTATCAACATGTAATTTCAAGCCTGAAGGGCTGCAAAGCCTCGCTCCAGTGGTAAATCCGATGCAATCTCGGTCAGCCGCTTTCGCCATTGTGATGACGTCCCCAACCAGACCACTCTTTGTCTCGCCTTGAGTTAAAATAATTCTGTAAATGAATTATTATTAAACAAAAGAAACTACATGCTAACTCAACCAATTCCGGCATTTTCAGGACAAGAAATATAATATATAATATAATTTGCAACACACCTGCTTATAAAATGGCCCTTATTGCAGCGTTTTAGGGTCATAATCAGTGATAGAATATTCAAATGCTTTGTGCCCCAAAGTAGGTACCAACATTCAATTGTATGGAATGGACTTTTGTACAGGAAAATAAATATTTTATTTTGTATTAAACATAAAGCAGGTAACTTACTTGATGAAACAAACAACATTAAAATTTGATAGTTACTTATATTAGGTGGTAGAGCTGATGCCGGACTCGACTGTGGAGGTACCACCATCTTACTCACAAATTCTCCCGAAATTATTCGGGAGAGAGTAAGAGAACAGCTCTTAGGCAAAACCAGGCGGCCCACCATTGCCTGGGACCGATGGATGGCGGTATATCCATCCCCAATTGCCGAGCCTTATATAAAACAGACTGGTGACGGGCAGCGACGTCACTGGTGCAAGGGTTTCGGCACCGCGCTCACCAACCCGCCTGCCCAGCGTGTGTGAGTATGGGCATTTCTTCCAGGAGGACCGCCAAGAGTGGTGAAATCCTCAAAAGGCCTGTCCAGCAGTGGACGAAACAGGCTGATGGATGGATGGATGGATAGGTACTTACATAAATCATGGTGACCAAGGTCTGATGGTGGGAGTGGAAGGTTGAAATGAGAACTCCTCAACGAACCACAGCAGACCTCTCAAGTTTGGACTATTTGATCGGTCTTGATGAGTACTGTTGTAAAACACGGTGACCAAGGTCTAATGGTGGAACTGGAAGGTTGAAATGAGAACTCCTCAACCTACAACAGCAGACCTCTCGAGTTTAGCCTATGTATTTGATCGGTATTTATGAGTGCTTTTGTAAAACATGGTGACCAGGGTCTGATGGTGGGAGTGGAAGGTTGAAATGAGAACTCCTCAACGAACCACAGCAGACCTCTCAAGTTTGGACTATTTGATCGGTCTTGATGAGTACTGTTGTAAAACACGGTGACCAAGGTCTAATGGTGGAACTGGAAGGTTGAAATGAGAACTCCTCAACCTACAACAGCAGACCTCTCGAGTTTAGCCTATGTATTTGATCGGTATTTATGAGTGCTTTTGTAAAACATGGTGACCAGGGTCTGATGGTGGGATTGGAAGGTTGAAATGAGAACTCCTCAACGAACAGCATCAGACCTCTCAAGTTTTTTTCTCCGTTTTGGCTTCAGTACAATACTAATAACCCATTTCATTTAAAGTTTCGCGATAATATTCAGTGTACAGACGACTTAATTGTTACTTTATTGTTAGTTCTATTGATGATGTTTAAGTAAGCATATTCAATTTTATTTTTCCGTTTTAAAATTATATATTTATCCTATTACAAAATAAATGCCGTGTTATTTTGAATAAAATTATTAATTCTCATTCAAAAAGACTATTGCTTAGTTCAAGTGCAAGTGGCCATATCAAGTCACTTGAGACTCTCACAGTATGTTTGCTGAAATAATTATGAATCCACACGCACACATGTGAAAATAAATAAGTACATCATTTGATCACTTAATATTAATAGTTTTGTATTTTATTACTTATATGTTTATGTATAATACTATTGCTTAGTTCAAGTGCAAGTGGCCATATCAAGTCACTTGAGACTCTCACAGTATGTTTGCTGAAATAATTATGAATCCACACGCACACATGTGAAAATAAATAAGTACATCATTTGATCACTTAATATTAATAGTTTTGTATTTTATTACTTATATGTTTATGTATAAGACTATTGCTTAGTTCAAGTGCAAGTGGCCATATCAAGTCACTTGAGACTCTCACAGTATATTTGCTGAAATAATTATGAATCCACACGCACACATGTGAAAATAAATAAGTACATCATTTGATCACTTAATATTAATAGTTTTGTATTTTATTACTTATATGTTTATGTATAAGACTATTGCTTAGTTCAAGTGCAAGTGGCCATATCAAGTCACTTGAGACTCTCACAGTATGTTTGCTGAAATAATTATGAATCCACACGCACACATGTGAAAATAAATAAGTACATCATTTGATCACTTAATATTAATAGTTTTGTATTTTATTACTTATATGTTTATGTATAAGACTATTGCTTAGTTCAAGTGCAAGTGGCCATATCAAGTCACTTGAGACTCTCACAGTATATTTGCTGAAATAATTATGAATCCACACGCACACATGTGAAAATAAATAAGTACATCATTTGATCACTTAATATTAATAGTTTTGTATTTTATTACTTATATGTTTATGTATAAGACTATTGCTTAGTTCAAGTGCAAGTGGCCATATCAAGTCACTTGAGACTCTCACAGTATGTTTGCTGAAATAATTATGAATCCACACGCACACATGTGAAAATAAATAAGTACATCATTTGATCACTTAATATTAATAGTTTTGTATTTTATTACTTATATGTTTATGTATAAGACTATTGCTTAGTTCAAGTGCAAGTGGCCATATCAAGTCACTTGAGACTCTCACAGTATGTTTGCTGAAATAATTATGAATCCACACGCACACATGTGAAAATAAATAAGTACATCATTTGATCACTTAATATTAATAGTTTTGTATTTTATTACTTATATGTTTATGTATAAGACTATTGCTTAGTTCAAGTGCAAGTGGCCATATCAAGTCACTTGAGACTCTCACAGTATGTTTGCTGAAATAATTATGAATCCACACGCACACATGTGAAAATAAATAAGTACATCATTTGATCACTTAATATTAATAGTTTTGTATTTTATTACTTATATGTTTATGTATAAGACTATTGCTTAGTTCAAGTGCAAGTGGCCATATCAAGTCACTTGAGACTCTCACAGTATGTTTGCTGAAATAATTATGAATCCACACGTACACATGTGAAAATAAATAAGTACATCATTTGATCACTTAATATTAATAGTTTTGTATTTTATTACTTATATGTTTATGTATAAGACTATTGCTTAGTTCAAGTGCAAGTGGCCATATCAAGTCACTTGAGACTCTCACAGTATGTTTGCTGAAATAATTATGAATCCACACGCACACATGTGAAAATAAATAAGTACATCATTTGATCACTTAATATTAATAGTTTTGTATTTTATTACTTATATGTTTATGTATAAGACTATTGCTTAGTTCAAGTGCAAGTGGCCATATCAAGTCACTTGAGACTCTCACAGTATGTTTGCTGAAATAATTATGAATCCACACGCACACATGTGAAAATAAATAAGTACATCATTTGATCACTTAATATTAATAGTTTTGTATTTTATTACTTATATGTTTATGTATAAGACTATTGCTTAGTTCAAGTGCAAGTGGCCATATCAAGTCACTTGAGACTCTCACAGTATGTTTGCTGAAATAATTATGAATCCACACGCACACATGTGAAAATAAATAAGTACATCATTTGATCACTTAATATTAATAGTTTTGTATTTTATTACTTATATGTTTATGTATAAGACTATTGCTTAGTTCAAGTGCAAGTGGCCATATCAAGTCACTTGAGACTCTCACAGTATGTTTGCTGAAATAATTATGAATCCACACGCACACATGTGAAAATAAATAAGTACATCATTTGATCACTTAATATTAATAGTTTTGTATTTTATTACTTATATGTTTATGTATAAGACTATTGCTTAGTTCAAGTGCAAGTGGCCATATCAAGTCACTTGAGACTCTCACAGTATGTTTGCTGAAATAATTATGAATCCACACGCACACATGTGAAAATAAATAAGTACATCATTTGATCACTTAATATTAATAGTTTTGTATTTTATTACTTATATGTTTATGTATAAGACTATTGCTTAGTTCAAGTGCAAGTGGCCATATCAAGTCACTTGAGACTCTCACAGTATGTTTGCTGAAATAATTATGAATCCACACGCACACATGTGAAAATAAATAAGTACATCATTTGATCACTTAATATTAATAGTTTTGTATTTTATTACTTATATGTTTATGTATAAGACTATTGCTTAGTTCAAGTGCAAGTGGCCATATCAAGTCACTTGAGACTCTCACAGTATGTTTGCTGAAATAATTATGAATCCACACGCACACATGTGAAAATAAATAAGTACATCATTTGATCACTTAATATTAATAGTTTTGTATTTTATTACTTATATGTTTATGTATAAGACTATTGCTTAGTTCAAGTGCAAGTGGCCATATCAAGTCACTTGAGACTCTCACAGTATGTTTGCTGAAATAATTATGAATCCACACGCACACATGTGAAAATAAATAAGTACATCATTTGATCACTTAATATTAATAGTTTTGTATTTTATTACTTATATGTTTATGTATAAGACTATTGCTTAGTTCAAGTGCAAGTGGCCATATCAAGTCACTTGAGACTCTCACAGTATGTTTGCTGAAATAATTATGAATCCACACGCACACATGTGAAAATAAATAAGTACATCATTTGATCACTTAATATTAATAGTTTTGTATTTTATTACTTATATGTTTATGTATAAGACTATTGCTTAGTTCAAGTGCAAGTGGCCATATCAAGTCACTTGAGACTCTCACAGTATGTTTGCTGAAATAATTATGAATCCACACGCACACATGTGAAAATAAATAAGTACATCATTTGATCACTTAATATTAATAGTTTTGTATTTTATTACTTATATGTTTATGTATAAGACTATTGCTTAGTTCAAGTGCAAGTGGCCATATCAAGTCACTTGAGACTCTCACAGTATGTTTGCTGAAATAATTATGAATCCACACGCACACATGTGAAAATAAATAAGTACATCATTTGATCACTTAATATTAATAGTTTTGTATTTTATTACTTATATGTTTATGTATAAGACTATTGCTTAGTTCAAGTGCAAGTGGCCATATCAAGTCACTTGAGACTCTCACAGTATGTTTGCTGAAATAATTATGAATCCACACGCACACATGTGAAAATAAATAAGTACATCATTTGATCACTTAATATTAATAGTTTTGTATTTTATTACTTATATGTTTATGTATAAGACTATTGCTTAGTTCAAGTGCAAGTGGCCATATCAAGTCACTTGAGACTCTCACAGTATGTTTGCTGAAATAATTATGAATCCACACGCACACATGTGAAAATAAATAAGTACATCATTTGATCACTTAATATTAATAGTTTTGTATTTTATTACTTATATGTTTATGTATAATACTTTTTGTGCATGTCATTTTATAAGTTTATGATTCTTATGTTAAAAATTAAAAAAATATTGTTGTAATGTATAGATATATAATTTGATATTCTCTGTAAATATGCCAAGGAAATTTGTAATACTCGTATTTGTCAAGCTACTGCTGGCCCCCCTGGACAAGCTTGCTTAGTGTGGTTGGGGGCCATGGTAATGTCTTAACTGTGTATTTTATTGTACTTATTCTTATTTTTTATTTTGCTCTGTGTTGTGTATTGTTGTTTTGAATAAATTGAAATTGAATTGAATTGAATTATAAAATTAGATAAATTAGATAATGTTAGCCATCAGAAACCTCAGAATCGAATGAAAAAAGATATATATCTGATACCCAGACCTGAAATAGCCATCACTATCTTTCGGCATGTGTTCGGCGTATGAAAGCGTGCAAACTATTTGAGCAACTGAGCCTGTACTTGCTGTCATTTACAACTAAATATAAATTATAATATTAGTATTTTAAATACCAATGTATCCTAGACACGTACCGAGTTACATGGGAGCCCAAATAAAACTAGAAACAGTTCGTGTAGGTAAACATAGCCCGGTATACGTGCCGCCATCGCGCCACCGCCACCGCCGGCGCCGGGTTGCACGAGAACTTTCGCGACGCCTCCATGCTATTTGCTCATTACTGATGTGGGTTCATCAAATCAATATAAGTTCATCAATATTCTAAGCTACGTCAATTAGACGTCGTAATTACATAATTGACGTAGCGACTTCCGCAACTAATAGTGGGGATCTCAACTAATGACTGCCTGCGACTGCGATTGATCGCACGAACGAGTCCTGCGTGTAATTATTAGATAAATGTATTTACTGTTCCCATTGTTTATAGGCTGTTCTTCAGGTGACTGGATACCGACCAAGTGCCTACGAAGTGAAACTGTGAATAAATATTTACTCCTCTGTACCGAGATTTTCAAATCTGCTTACAAAAAGTATATATTAAATATGGTTTAAATTTTTGTCCTACTAAGGAGCCGGTATCGGTTATAATTATAATAATAAATATTTTTATAAATACATTTTTGATGTGTCGTAGGGGGCCGTAATTACTTGAACGTACATAACCCAAGTAACGATTGTATTGCTATAAGTACATATGCATATAGTCTGTAGAATATATTGTATGAATGAATGACGATCAATCACCCAGTCTAATTTTCACACATCTAAAGATCCATCTGGAACTTGTTTCCGACTGATCCATACAACATTTAGAAACATTTCGATACAAGTTTTGTGAAACGGGCGAAATTTGTTGAAAAATCCAGCGTCAAGAATAAAATTGAAGAGTTAACAGTCCGCAGCACTGAACAGTTGCATCGGCATGCGGTCTGGCAGACCCTGGTACAGATCGAGTGTTGATCACGTCTCTCCCCTCAGTCACAGCTCTCGTCGCGTTGGTCGGGCGAGCGCGGCGGTGAAGTGGGACGAGCGGCGAGGCGCGGGGAGGAGTAACCTAATTAGTTGCGATGACAGTCTGTGTGTGACATGTGCGTGATGACGTCACTTCACCCGTTGTCTCGTCTGCAGGAGATATTGCATGCGATTATGTAATAACGACGGGTATCGTCGAGGGACAGTTGTACTGAAACCTCGGCACGTTAAGCTTCACGTGTTGTTTAAGTTTGTAACTTTTAAGTCTTTAAGTCATGTTCAAAGTTATGAAGCAATTGTAAATTTTTCGATAATATAAGGCTGTTCGATAATAATAATTGAAAAGTTACATACCTACTCAAACAAAATGTATGAAACAATTTTTTTAATTTCACGATTTCTCGATTTTTTCACGGAGAGCTGTTCGTATGGACGACTACTATCGCCAGTTTCCGGCTTCCGCAACATTATCCTGTATAGTATTTTACAGAAGAAAAATTTATGATTAAAAACAATTCACTATGTACTAATTTTCATGAATATTCAATAAGTTTTGAAATTAGGTTCCGTCAATAAGTCCGTTTAGTATTTGTGTACGAACATAATTTTAGCTTTTCTTTTGAATATTTTTTGTGACAAATCGAAGCAGATAACTGCCACTAAACACCATACATTTTCAATTTTCATTAAATACCTGAAAAGTTTTAAGCAAAATGTTATTTTTAGGTATAGGTAATTAGTTTTCTAAAGAGGGGCGGTACCTCCCGACTCAAACCTTTCAAGCTTACAAGGAGACACCAGCCACTATTTATGTTAGTTAATCCTATTTAAACGAAATAAAACATATTTATATATTTTTATTATTATCTTGGTTAAAAATGTATACATTTTTTAAACCTTTGTCGTTACCAACTTGCACTCTAAAAATGATTTTAATACCAAATAGAAATTATATTTAAAAAATATCAATGAACTTACATTTAAGTTTTTAATTTCATTTAATTTTTTATTAGTGTAGACCACTTTAATTTAAACGATTTTTACTGTAACGTGTCTTACACACAACGTAATAGTTTGCCCGCAAATAATCAACCTTTGGATATCCAGAACAAAACTACTAGTTCGAAATACTTCACTCTGCTACAGATGAGCAAGAAATGTGCAACCCCGCCAAGTTAACTGTCTAACCTCGCTTATACGACAGGTAATACTTGCCCTTCACTTGCCAGGTCTCAACTTGACTTGGTCGGACTGTATGCAATGAGGAGTGACGTCACGCACGCAACGGCACGCGACTGTACTCCCGAAACGGTTTCAACTCCAAAATACCTCCCTTTGTAATGTGACAATTCGTTAGAATAGTGAATTGTTTTGTGCACATTCCAAACACACTAGACACCACATCCATTTTTATTGTAAAAAACAAAAAATATATTTTTATTCGATATATAATATTTTAATTTTTTTTTTATTGAGCGACGAGTTCGCCTAGTTTACTGAAACAATCCGGCGTTTGTATGTATGTATGTATGTATGTATTTATGAATGTTTGTTCGATGATAACCCGATTATCGTTGATAGAATTTTTAAGTTTGAACATGAGCCAAGTCGGTTAAGCGCGAGTTCAAAGTACGAGACGAACTACTAGTTAACTAGCATCATAAATAAAAATAAAGCTCAGAAGAGTATATATACCCTTATTAATTTTTAATGATCAGGCTCAAGTTTATGTAGAAAATATAGATATAATATAAGGTATGATGCTATGGATGATTGCGGCTTCCCCGAAGATGTAGCAGGCGGGAAGCTGTTACGGAGCCGCGCGTGCGTCACTAGTTCACTACGTATCATTCATTTAAATCAAGTCTACACCCTTTTTCACATACAAGTCCCGGTCGAGACATGTCAGAATTGAGTGCTAGTGAAGAAACACCTTTGAATCGAAACTATACTCTATCGATTTTAGATTATTATTGCAAACAGATTAGAATCCAATCGATCCATATCGAATGTTTACAACTATGGAGATTTAAAGATAATTAACTCTTTTAACTTTTTAACTCTTTATTGCAATAAACATAACGCATGCAGAGCTTTCTGCCAATCAAAACCAAAATTATGCTAGCACAGTCTTTTCTTCTCCCCATTCTAGATTACGCGGACTCCTGTTATTTAGATCTCACTGAGGAGCTTCTCAATAAACTCGAACGACTTCAAAATTTATGTATTCGCTTTATCTTTTCTCTTCGTAAATACGATCATGTTTCACAGTTCCGTTCGCAGTTAAATTGGCTCCCCATTCGTCTTCGCAGAAATGCTCACATCCTTAATCTTCTCCATAGTGTCTTAAACAATAAATCTGCTCCTAGTTACCTCCGTGAACGTTTTACATTTATTACAGAGCGCGGGCGTGCAATGCGCTTGGGCAACAGTGAAAGGTTGGCTATTCCCGAAAACAGAACCGGATTTTATAGCGATTCTTTTTCTGTACACGCTGCAAGACTTTGGAATCGCTTACCTGTGTCTATTCAGTCACTGAAAAATACGAATTCATTTAAAATAAAACTAAAACAATTTTTCTCAACAGAGTACCCATCATAGTAGAATTCGAATATCCAGTATTATGTATATTTATTTAATGTTTATTTATTTTTTATAGTTATGAGTATATATGTGTATATTTTAATTTAAGTATTAATTTAAGTAGGTTCATGAATTTGTAAGTTTATGTCCTAGATAATGTATTTTCTTCTTAGTCTCCTTTTTTATAATTAGCATTTACACCTTCCATGTAATTTCTTTGTCTATCTCTCTGTATGCTTCCAAAGGTTGCCTGGAAGATATTGCTATTAGCAATAAGTGCCGCCTTTGTACACAATATTTGTTTGTTTCGTTAATCTGTCTCCCATATAATTTTTGTAAATGTGCAAAAAGTGTTATAAATAAAATAAAATAAAATAAAATAAAATAAATACAGTTGTAGTCGAAGCTCTGACTTCTAAACTAGTAATTAAAAATATTTTTTAAAATATTTATTTATTTTATTTATTTATTAATTTCTTCAACCACAATATTACACTATTTTTACAGCTGAGCCAATACAATAGTGAACATCAACATACTTATAATATTTACAAATCACAAATGTAATCATATTATAACAAGACTTAAAATTTAATACAAACACAATAACAACAATATTAACAAAGTTACAATTGATTTAGTGGTAACCACAGATATAGATCCAAATAGATGCCGCGAGTGTATGTACTTCGCGTGCCCAATTTCACGCCAAAAGGGAGAGCAATGCTCTTCCTTCACAGATATTGACTCCTCCAACTTCAACTCTTATGTATTAAGTCTTACAATCCCTTCTAAGATTCAAACCGCTGTCAACCAATTTCATTGTAAAATGTGACACGCTTGATTTTAATAGAGTTTGATGCACTTGCGTCATCTATTTAGATCTATATCTGTGGTGGTAACAAATAAAATATAGGGCTGTTCGTGTGAATTCACTCAGGGAACAATGAAACAAATCAACATGGTCGTGGATCCTGTTAAGTAGCTCCAGTGCTCGGGTTAGTGAAACCTTTCGATGGAGGTTTGCCTTACTGTGCCCTATGTCAAACAGTCGATTTTGTCGCGCCCTTAGTGAGTCATTGGGCACCCGTAACTTACATTTCGCTAGCAAAACTAAGTTAGTTTCCTTTCCACGCCATACTTTGAGCTGATTATATCCCACCATGCCCAGCACGAATAATGTGGGATACATCAACGGGTATTTTGGATACACCCCATAAAGTTTCATGTAGAGAAATCTTGTGAATTTATTTTGGATTTTCTCTAACATGAGACTATACTTTGCCTCATGGGGGGCCCAGACAACCGCATTACATTCCAGCTTGCTGCGTACTAAAGCATTGTACAAGAACTTAAGAGCTGCGATGCTAGTAAAGCTGTTAGTCGTCTTGAGAACAAACCCCAACGTTTGAAACGCCTTCTTGCAGACATTGACAATGTGCTCACGGAATGTGAGATCTGTTGATATCCACACGCCCAGATCGAGCAATGACGTCACACGCTCCATCGCACTGCCCTCTACTGAGTAATGACGTATGTGGGGAGAAAGACTCCGGCTGAAAGATATAACCTTGCACT
Source organism: Ypsolopha scabrella (assembly GCA_910592155.1). NCBI lineage: Eukaryota > Metazoa > Arthropoda > Insecta > Lepidoptera > Ypsolophidae > Ypsolopha > Ypsolopha scabrella. The sequence goes on along the minus strand of OU342980.1, from coordinate 434,597 downwards.
TGGACACGTTAAAGCGGAGTTTGTTCTCATGACTCCACGCCACAACCTTATCTACATCACGCTGAAGCTGATTGTGATCTTCCTCGCACGTGATTTTCATATACAGCTTCAAGTCGTCCGCAAACAAAAGACACTGAGCATGTTCAACTACTTTGGGTAGATCGTTAATTAAAATGATAAACTCAAGCGGTCCAAGATTGCTACCCTCACTGACTCCGGAGTATGTAAAATACGTTTTGGATACGCTGTTGCCGCACTGGACATATTGTTTTCTGTCCTTCATATAATTCGCAAAGAATCGCAACGTTTCATGTGTACAACCTGCCCCTGCCAACTTCATGAGAAGCACGTCGTTGTCAACGGTATCAAACGCCTTCCTGAAGTCAAAGTACGCAGCATTCACATGCATAACTTGGTCAACGTGTGGTACTATATATGACATAAAGTTCAAAAGGTTACTGGTGGTGCTGGGACCCGGTTTAAACCCATGCTGTGCATCCGACAAATGCGCTTTGATCTCCTCGTAGACAACGTTATACAGTGCCGACTCAAAGACTTTGGCATAGGTACATGACACTGCCACTGGCCTGTAATCGCCTACATCGGACCCTCCTGCTCCTTTTGGGACTGGGATTACCCGAGATGTTTTCTATTTATCCGGAAATGTTGAGCTCTCCAAGCACAGATTGTACACATGCGTGAGTGGTCCTACTAACACCGTCCTACAATCACGTGCCAGGTATGGTGGAATCTCGTCCGGTCCTACAGAGCGCTTGGGCGGGAGGGCGGCGAGCGCGCGAAGCACCTGGGCGGGCTCGAGCGCTGTGAGGTGCACGCACGCTGCACCCCCCGCCTCGCCCCCGCTTACCGCACGTGCCGCCGCCTCCGCATCGAGCACGGGGGGTTGCGAGTTGTACACCGAGTGGAAGTACTTGGCGAATTCCCTAGCACACTCCTGCTCATTGAGAGTAGAACCATCTCTCAGGATTTTATGTTTTTTCGTATTTTTCTGCTTAGATTGTACAAATTTCCAAAAGGATTTCGGTTCATTTGCTAGCGGTTTCTGTTACCAATCTCTGTTATTGTTTTGATCCGCAAGAATCCTTTCCTTAACTCTCGTTCTACTTATAGAAAACAATGCGTAATCTTCAACCGATTTACTAATTTTATATCTCCGGTGTAGCGTTGCTTTATGTCTAATTTCATTAATTAGATCAGCCGAAAACCATTCCGGGTAACTATAGCGAGAGTTTGCGGTAGTACCTTTCTTTTTAGGTACGCAAGTTCAACATTTACTACAGCAAGAAAAATGACTAAACTTGCCACTTGTGAAACGTAATTTTGTGCTCGAAGTCTTTATAATTGTAATTTTAATTGTTGAATTATTTTCTAAGCTCTTACGAATTAATCATTCGGAACTAAGTAATTGCAAACTTATACACTACCTATTATCAAAACCGATTACACACCCCTTTCCCACACATACTCCCTTAAACCTTTTGTCACTATACATCCATACACGCCCGCACACAAACATTATACCTCTCTATACAGAATTGTTCTTTGGTTCAACGCTCCTAATCTACAATACCAACCTTACTCATGTTTTTGCAGACACACTCATTTTCTCCAAGGAATCTAAACATGAATAGTACATTATCAAGATTGAAAGAAATAGACGAAGTTGAAGCAGCAACTTCTGTAATATGCGATATCGAAGACATTCACCAACATATAAAAATAAACAAAACAGACTTAACAATTATCACTCAAAATATAAGAAGCATCTATAAAAATATCAGTAATCTCGAGGTTACTTTAGCTAAATTAAATTTTGAGACGGATATATTGATACTGACTGAATGTCAACTCGACCGTAATAAACCCATCCCGCAAATAAAAAAATACACAGCATTCGCTACATCTCACCATTTAAACCAAAATGATGGAGTTGTCATTTTTGTTAAAAGCAATCTAAAACCGAAAGTCAAGGAAGTTAAAATTGAACATGCATCCTGTTTGCAATTAGAGATTTTTAATTTTGTCATGCTAGGAATTTACAGATCACCCTCTAATAAAAATGCTCAAAAATTTATTGAGTCACTCAGCATGCATCTGGCTACAATTAAACACCATAGCAATATCATTATTGCTGGAGATATAAACATTAATATCATATCTAAAACTGATGACAAAAGTCATGAACAAAAAAATAGACATAATTACCTGAATATGTTAACCACATATGGTCTTTTACCTGGACATTCACTCCCTACAAGAAAGAACAATTGCTTAGATCACGTTATGCTAAATGTAAATAAGAATAACATTTCCACCAACCTAGCGGTATTTAACACTACCGTAACAGATCATCAAATGGTATTCTCTTCTTTTTCTAAAATAAAAATGGTTAACATAGTCACAAAAACTAAAACATATGTAGACTTTGACAAAGCTCTTGACAGCCTCATAAGCAAAAAAATTTCTGATCTCCTCTTTAATGAAAATCCGAATACCGTAGTTGAATCACTAATACAAAAGATAACTGAATCTCTACAGGAAAATACAACATTAAAATCTCTTCCTAAATCTAAACGAACAATTAAACCATGGATTACTCCTGGTATACTTCGCTGCATAAGAAATAGAAACAATATGCAAAAAAAATTAAAAAGTAACTCATTTGATGAAATCTTGAAAATTACGTATAAACGATATCGCAACTACTGTAACAATTTAATAAAAAAGTTAAAACGCGCATACGAGAAGTCACTGTTGGCCAAATCTATTAAAAATCCTAAATTGCTATGGAATAACATAAAAAATATTACAAATCTGAAACAATCTAAAACGACAAATACAGAATTACTTGATAGTGCTAAGTGTCCTAAACAATCAGTAAACCTAATCAATGGCTTTTACGCCAACATCGGACGTGAGCTGGCAGAAGACATTTTGACAAAAAACCCTACACTTATAACTAATCCTCCTGCTCTCACATTTGATTCCCAACCTACTTCTTTCGTACTCATTGATACTGATGAAACTGAAGTAAACCATATCCTCATGAACCTAAAATCAGACAGTGCGCCAGGCTATGACAACATCCCCACAAAATTTCTAAAACTTTCAAAAGCACACATTATCCCGGTAATCTGTCACTTGGCTAATCTTTGCTTCTCTCAGGGAATCTTCCCCTCACTGCTAAAACAATCCATTATCACCCCCGTGTATAAGAGTGGGGACAGAGATGACGTCAACAACTTTAGACCAATCTCAATATTATCGGTTATTTCCAAAATTTTGGAAAAGTTAATAAACAATAGACTGACAAAGTACCTCGACAAATATAACATATTGTCAAATTCCCAATACGGCTTCAGACAGGGAAAATCCACTCAAGACGCAGTCAGGGATTTAACATCAGAAATCGTTGAACAACTGGATAAAGGAACAAAATGCCTTACTGTCTTCCTTGACCTAAAAAAGGCGTTTGACACCGTTTCTGTCGCCACTCTTATACGAAAACTGGAAAGGATTGGTGTCAGAAATACTCCATTGTGTCTTATGAAAGACTACTTAAGTAATCGGAAACAAAGAACCAAAATTGGTGAATATATTAGTGATGACCTTCAAGTGACCTTTGGAGTCCCACAGGGAAGTGTTCTCGGTCCTACGCTATTTTTAATTTATATAAATGACTTATGCAACTTAAGGATTGACAGTGGACAGATTTTCTCATACGCTGACGACACAGCAGTGCTTTTTACAGAAAAGTCGTGGGATAAAGTTCATTATGTGGCGCAAACTGGCTTAGCTAAGGTTTCTATCTGGCTAAAACAAAACTTACTTACCCTTAACACCTCTAAAACGAACTATATATGTTTCGCCATTAATAACCGCAGTCAACCTAATAACTTTAGCCTTAAAATTCACAAATGCGACTACACACTAAAACAATGTGACTGCCCCTTCATACATAAAGTAACCAGTACTAAATACCTTGGAGTTGTTATTGATCAACGCCTATCTTGGCATCCACACCTAGAGGTTACCACAAGTCGAATAAGAAAACTTATTTATACCTTTAAAAACCTGAGACATGTTGCGTCGAACAAACTGTTGGTCCAAATTTACACAGCTTTAGGGCAGTCAATTTTAACCTACTGCATACCTATTTGGGGGGGTGCTTGTAAGACAAAATTCTTGGCACTTGAACGAGGACAGAGATCTTTAGTAAAAGTCATGTATTTCAAGCCTTTTAGATTTCCTACAGATGAACTTTACTCCATTACTCAAGTACTTACAGTTAGAAAACTATATATACTTCAACTACTCTTGCAAAAACATAAATTTATGCCCTTTAAATCTAATAATAAAATAAAAAGAAGAAGTTACACCGTAGACATGTATAGTGTTAAAACAACATTTGCAAGTCACCAATACAAGCGACAGTCTGTTTATGTATACAATAAGGTTAACAAGTTACTAAATATCTACCCACTTAAATTATATGACTGTAAAAATACAGTCACTGCGTGGTTAAGAAACTTAAATTATATTGAAGTGGAGGAATTATTGCAAGTAATCAAATAACTTTTAATTTTAATTTATATATATAAATATATTTTATTCTATATTTTTAAATTTTTGCACATACACACAAACACTCCCTTTCTCACACCCCCTAAATGTTAAACTAGAATACATTGTTACATACACTCCCTCCCTAGTAGCTAATACTGACCCCAAGACTTCTGTCGTAGGGCTAGGGACTCATTTATTCATACCTCTCCATTTACCACATTTTACATATTCTCTCACACCTTCAGACTAACATTTGCATGCATAACTAGGTTAGCTTAAGTTTTAATTTAAGTTTTAATTTTTGTAATAGTATTAATAATGATTATTATTATTACTGTAATATTGTAGATTAAGACACGTTTATTTTTGTAAAACTTAGATATGGAAGTGCGGGGTATCCTGGCACAGGTATTTTATGTACTTAAAAGGATACCCCATCAACTATGTAGCTACACTTGTAAGTGAAGAAAATAAACAAATTTTCATTTTCATTTTCATTTCATTTTTCATGGCATAATTTAAACATTTCGTATAATAGATCCACGGCTTTGTTAACGTCTTTAACGTGGTAAAGGTCAATCCAGTCTACAACGCACATTATCGAGTATAAGGCAGAAAAGTCTGCTCTATAAAAATTCCAGGAATTCCTGGCAGGCTCAAAAATGGAGGATTGATAGGGGTTGCGGCACGGGAGACGGCGCGAGGCGCACGGTGATCGCCAGCGGCGGGTGCAGCTTATCTATGTTCACCAGGGGCTCCTCCGACAGGGACACCTCTAGCGCATTCGCCCTCTCAGTACTCAACACTAAATCTAAACAGCGATCCATATTATTAGGTTCAAAATTCTTCTGAGTGAATCCACAGAACGAAACAAAATATCCATAATAATTTTGTATCTCAACTGAACAAGAGTACATATTAAAATCTCCGACTACCAATACATTTACATATTTTAGTCACAAATGTTCAATAATTCTAAATAAACACATATAACCCTTATCAACACTATTTGGTGGAATATAAATGACGCATAATACAGTTAGCAAATTATTATTTTTATAGACGGTAGCACACACAATTTCGAACACTTCGTGGTCGACGATGACGTCACTTGGAGCGAGTTGTTTTAGCTCGAAATCGGGTGTGGCCACTAAAAATGCGCCGCCTTGCTTACGCCCGTCATTCCGATCGCACCTAATTATTTTAAATGTTGGTGGTATTATCTCTGCATCATAAATGGAATCATTGCATCCTGTCTCCGTCACCGCGTACAAATCGGAAGATGATGCATTAAGGTTATTTCTAAACAAGTCAAACTTCGTTCGAAGACCTCGGACATTTTGATAGAAAACGTTAATCCAACGATTTTGCTTCGCTGGGCACATTGCTAGCCCTTTCTTTGCGAAACCAAATCCATTCAGCAAATTGTACGTTAACTGGCTATACTTCAGATTGACACAACTTGTCGTAAAAACTTTCCGGCACTCCTATCACGTATGAAGCGTAATCCCGTTCAGTTTTTGTCCTTATTTTTTCTATTTTCACACCTTCCTTGCTTCCAACTATGCTCACAACAAAATCTGTCAGCTCTTTATATAAAAGCAAAATTATATAAAAAGATTAAATGTCGAAATGAATGATGCGAAATTCATTTAAGCAGTATTCAAATACCTACTGTCGAGTTTTATTTTACCCTTAAAAGATGTGAGGCCTAACACCTTTGATAGACTTTAGATAGATTTCGTAGATGCACAACGAACTCTCGCGCGACGTATAATTGATAAAAACTAAAATCGAGAGTTTTCTGTCTGGTGGTTATTTTATCAACACCACCCTTATGGGCCCTGATACCTGTTGACAGTGTGATATCGGAACGCAGCAGATTGTTTGTGCTGCTCGTTCGTTTGCTGTCTCGCTCTCTCGCTACCGATCTGCCATCTTTACAAATCTGTATCCAAAATCATTGTTTGAAATAAAATGCTACTTTAATTAATAGAAGTGTTTTTCATAGTATATAACAGTTTGGCGACGAGTCCTAAAGGGCCCATTGTGCAGTGAATAATAAGCTCACCCAAATTAAGGTGAAACAACTCAGATTTTCAATAAAGCAAAATCATCGGCACGCTTCGCTGTGAATTTAGCTACAGTTGAGGGGCGAGCAGCAGCATTCCAGAGTCCACCATTTTGATTCACGGTTGGCTAACGTCTTGTTTGTTTATGAAAATAAGTGTTCTACTCGTATGATTATAATAAATGTCTTGGATTTACAAGCTAAATAAGTCGGAATTGGTAGAACAGCTATCAGAGCTCGGATTTGTTATTCAAAACGAAACAGTTGATGAACTACGAAAACTACTCAGCAACTATGCGAAAAAACAATTAAAAACAAACGTCGCCGGTTCTTCTCAAGAAGCTAAGGCAAACATGTCAAATTACGATCTGCAGTCATTTAATGGTGAGTGTTGGGAAGCTTTTGAGCAACAACTACGATGTATAATTACGTTAAATGAGGTCCCAGAAGCTAAAAAAGTGTCTTTGCTGCTCACCAAAATTACACCAAAAGTTTTCGAGACATTGACTTGTTTGTGTGCACCTTCAAAACCAATAGATCTATCATATAATACATTGTGTTCAACATTAAGTCAAAAATACATAAAGAAACAGTCATCAGTTTTGGATAGAGCCACATTTCGTAGTCGAAATCAATTGCCAGCAGAAAGTGTTGAAGAATATTTATTGACACTAAAGAAATTAGCTGGTGTATGCAACTTTAAAGATATGAACGACCAGATTAAAGAAAAGTTTATTGATGGAGTGCATTCAAGGCTGATAAAGTTTGAATTGTTGAAGAGTAATTCTGATCTGAGTTTGGAACAAACGGTGATGCTGGCACGTACTGTGGAAACAGCATTGGTGCACACTACTAGTAAAAAAGAGACCGAGGTGTCAGATATGTTTCATTATGAAAAAAATTCAAAGCAAAAGCACAATAAATTCAAATCAAAGAAGAATCAACGAGTGCAAGATAAAGAAGTAAGATGTTTTTGTTGTGGCAACAATGGTCACATAAAGTCAGAATGCAGATTGATCAAGAAGTTTTGCTCGGAATGTGGACAACAAGGACACCTTTTCAAAGTTTGTTCAAAGAATCCGCGTAGAGTATACTCAATTGAAGGAAGCAATCATGAAGCTAAGCCAGATATAGAGGATGATGTCGAAGCTTCAGTTGGACAATTATTTAATGAGTACGAGATGTATTCTGTTAATGTAAGTAAGGTACCTCCGCATTATATAGCTATAAATGTTGCAGGAATATATTTGGATTTTCAGTTAGATACTGGCTCTGAGGTAACAGTAATTCCTTTAAAAGACAAAGTCAGTCTGTTTGACCAGTTACTAATTGAGGATTCCAATGTAAGATTTAAAAATTTTGATCAAACGATATCAAAGCCGGTCGGCTTATTGAAAAACCTGATAGTAAAATATAACAATATGGTAAGAAACTTAGATATTTTTGTAGCTCATGATGATGTTCCACGAATAATAGGTCGTGACTGGCTAAAGGCATTTGATCTATGGCCCCCAACATTCATGGACACTAATATTATGACTAAGCATTCCAAAACTTACTCATATGATAATAAAACTGTTTCAGAAGCAGAAAATCTAATCAAAGAGAAGTTCGCAGAAGTATTCAGCCCAGGGTGGGGTAATTTCAAGGGTGAAGCTATCACATTACAATTAAAACCGGATGCAAAGCCGAAATGTCTAACACCACGGCGTGTACCATTTGCGTTGAAGGACAAGGTAAAACTTGAAATTTCCCGTTTACTACAAAATGGTAGGATAACACCTGTGGAATACAGTCAGTGGGGTACTCCGGTGGTCCCTGTATTGAAAGCGGACGGATCTGTAAGGCTGTGTGGTGATTACAAGGTTACCTTGAATCCTTATTTGGAAGTTGACCACTTTCCACTACCTCACATTGATGAAATTTTCAACACTCTTAAGAACGGAGAATACTTCTGCGAGCTTGATCTAAAAGAGGCGTACTTACAGGCACCTCTAACCCCTGAGTCTCAGGAGCTCACTACTATTGTAACTGAAGAAGGTACTTATAAATATCAATATTTACCATATGGTGTAAGCACAGGACCAGGTTCTTTCCAGCGGCTAATGTGTAAAAAGCTTGCTAACATACCAAATACAATTGTGTTCATAGATAATATTTATATGGCAGGAAATGATGTTAATGATATGCTAAATACCCTTTGTGAGGTCTTATCAAAACTACAAGAATCTCAATTTAAATTGAAACTTGAAAAGTGCAAGTTTTTCAAAAAAAGTATAGATGTGTTTGGTTTTAGAGTGACGAAAAATGACATAAGCATTGTACAATCAAATGTTGAGCCATTGTTGAGAACTAAAGCTTCCACAAGTATGACTTTGTTAAGGTCTTTCCTGGGAAAAATTAATTATTACAATCGGTTTCTAAAAGACATGGCTTGTGTTTTAGCACCATTATATGATATCATTAAGAAAAATAAATTTGTGTGGACACCAGATTGTAACAAAGCTTTTGATTTAATCAAACAGAAGTTGTCTTCAGTTAACAATTTAAGACATTTTGACCCAAACTTACCATTAATTTTGTCATGTGATGCGTCACAAACTTCTTTGGGGGTTGTATTGTCAAATAGAGATTATGATGGTACTGTCAGACCGATTGCATATGCAAGTAAGAAATTAAACTCTGTAGAAATTAAGTATTCCACAATAGATAAAGAAGCAATGGCAATTATCTTTGGTGTGACCAAATTTTATAACTATACCTACGGTCGATATTTTGAGTTAGAAACAGACAATGCTGCATTAGTAAGAATATTTGGTCCCACCAAAGGTATTCCAAAAATGGCTGCCAAAAGGCTGCAACATTACGCCATTTTCCTGTCAGCATTTAACTATAAAATTAGGCACATTAGCACCACATTGAACCCAGCTGATTTCTTATCACGCGCATCAACAAGTGAAAATATGGAAAATGCTCAATTACATTCTATTTGTTTAAGTGCTGATGTCAGTAATATCTACTATGTAAACAATTCAAAAATGAATAAATTGGACTGGAAAACTATTCAGAGTGAAACAAAGACAGATTTGATTTTGTCGAAAACTATTAGACATGTTTTAGATGGTTGGCCAGATAAAAAATTAATTGATCAAGAACTTCAATTCTTTTACAACAGGCGTGATGAACTTAGCACTGACCGAGGATGTTTATTTTGGAGTTTTAGAATTGTAATTCCTATGGTATTACGGGAATCAATTCTTTCAGAGCTACACAAAAGCCACTTTGGCATTGTTCGTATGAAGCAAGTAGCAAGATCATATTTTTGGTGGCCGGGTTTAGATTCAGAAATAGAAAATATCACTAAAAAGTGTGTCATATGTCTAAATAATCATAAAAATCCACCAAAATCACCACTTAAACCATGGCCCGTACCACCATCCTCATGGTACAGACTTCATGCCGATTTCTTAGGACCTTATTATAATAAAATGTTCTTAGTGATTGTTGACAGCTATTCAAAATGGCCTGAGGCTTTTGAAATGACTAATATTGGGGCAACTCGTACAATTGAAATATTCAAAAAGTTATTTGCCACTTTTGGTTTCCCAGTCCAATTAGTAACAGACAACGGCCCTACTTTTACTAGTACAGAATTTGAAAATTTTTGTCAACTTACAAATATAAAACATACCTTTTCACCCCCATATCACCCGGCCACCAACGGGGCTGCTGAACGATTTGTGGAAACTTTTAAGACGCATGTGACTAAAATCAAGGAAAGTGGTAGCCCACTCAGTTCAGCTGTCAACCTGTTTTTGTTTGATTACAGAAATTTACCCCATAGTACTACCGGGGTAACACCAGCCAAGTTAATGCTGGGTAGAGAACTTAGAAATCGGTTTACGTTACTAAGGCCACCACCTATAACGGATAAATCATATGAAATGCAAGAGAAATCAAAACTTTACTATAAAGGTAGTAGAAATACAATAACGTTAGATTTAGGACAGAAAGTTATGGTTAGGGACTACAGAAAGGGGCATAAACCTTGGATTTTAGGGACTATAATAGATGAATCCTGTCCAGGGGTAACCTATTACATTGATGTAGGGGGTTTGAAATGGAAAAGACATCTAAACCAAATTCGTACATGTGATCAAACGGTAGAAGAGTAAATTGTTGTCATAAATAAACTAGCTAACTATAGTCAAGTTAAGTTAATCTTATTATATTACTGTCATTGTTTATGGTGGTGGAGAGTGTGATATCGGAACGCAGCAGATTGTTTGTGCTGCTCGTTCGTTTGCTGTCTCGCTCTCTCGCTACCGATCTGCCATCTTTACAAATCTGTATCCAAAATCATTGTTTGAAATAAAATGCTACTTTAATTAATAGAAGTGTTTTTCATAGTATATAACAGACAGGATTACTACAATGATAATTAAAAAAACTTATCTGAATCCGTTGAGTGGTTCTCGAGTTAAATCGGAAAATACAGACGGACGGACGAAGGGAAAGACAAAAATAAAAATAGTCTTTGCTTATCTGTGGCCTGAGTAATTTAAAGACACGATTTTTGTTCTACTTATTATGAGTAGAGATAAGACCGCGACACCTTCGATAAGTCTTACGAGTAGTCGTATTACCGACGATTGCAAAGAACAGCTCAGATCCTTAATAAAAGAAAGAAATGAACAAAAATACAGACGGACGGACGAATGGACAGACAAAAATAAAAATAGTCTTTGCTTATCTGTGGCCTGAGTAATGTAAAGACACGACTTTTGTACTACTTATTATGAGTAGAGATAAGACCGCGACACCTTCGATAAGTCTTACGAGTAGTCGTATTACCGACGATTGCAAAGAACAGCTCAGATCCTTAATAAAAGAAAGAAATGAACAAAAATACAGACGGACGGACGAATGGACAGACAAAAATAAAAGTAGTCTTTGCTTATCTGTGGCCTGAGTAATGTAAAGACACGACTTTTGTACTACTTATTATGAGTAGAGATAAGACCGCGACACCTTCGATAAGTCTTACGAGTAGTCGTATTACCGACGATTGCAAAGAACAGCTCAGATCCTTAATAAAAGAAAGAAATGAACAAAAATACAGACGGACGGACGAATGGACAGACAAAAATAAAAGTAGTCTTTGCTTATCTGTGGCCTGAGTAATGTAAAGACACGACTTTTGTACTACTTATTATGAGTAGAGATAAGACCGCGACACCTTCGATAAGTCTTACGAGTAGTCGTATTACCGACGATTGCAAAGAACAGCTCAGATCCTTAATAAAAGAAAGAAATGAACAAAAATACAGACGGACGGACGAATGGACAGACAAAAATAAAAGTAGTCTTTGCTTATCTGTGGCCTGAGTAATGTAAAGACACGACTTTTGTACTACTTATTATGAGTAGAGATAAGACCGCGACACCTTCGATAAGTCTTACGAGTAGTCGTATTACCGACGATTGCAAAGAACAGCTCAGATCCTTAATAAAAGAAAGAAATGAACAAAAATACAGACGGACGGACGAATGGACAGACAAAAATAAAAATAGTCTTTGCTTATCTGTGGCCTGAGTAATGTAAAGACACGACTTTTGTTCTACAGGTTGACGTGATTTACACAGATTTCAGTAAAGCCTTCGACCGTGTGCATCATGTAACCCTGTTACTTAAGCTCTCTCGCCTTGGAATACATGGGAAAGTACTCAGTTGGATATCCTCATATCTTACTCACAGAAAACAAAAAGTTATTGTCTGTGGATATGAATCTGAGACCCTTTTAACAACATCAGGAGTGCCACAAGGGTCACATTTAGGACCTATTTTATTTTTAGCTTTTATAAACGATTTGGCAGAGGAAATTCTTCACTCAAAATTCTCTTTTTTTGCGGATGATCTCAAAATTTATAAAAAAATTAACAATCTGTCTGATGCTTCTCTTTTACAAAAAGATTTAGATCGCATTGAGCTTTGGACTACTGCAAATAAATTACCATTGAATATACAAAAATGTAAACATATGAAGTTTAGCAGAAAAAAAAAATGTTTACCTACTTTCTACAATATTACTGGCCATACCCTCGAAGAAGTTGACACAATCAGAGATCTCGGCGTTATACTTGACAAGAAACTATCTTTCAATCAACATCTCGATCAAATTATTAAAAAAGCTTATAAGATGCTTGGGTTTCTGTGGCGCAACTGTAAAGGATTCAAAAATACTGCAGCTCTTATAGTTGTATACAATGCTCTTGTCCGTAGTTTACTTGAATACTGCTCTACTGTATGGAATCCACACTACGCTTGCCACACTAAACGGATTGAATGCATTCAAAAGCGTTTCGTATTTTTCCTATGTGTCCACCAAAAAAAAACAAAGGAAATACTTTCCTATACCGACAGACTCTCATATTTTAAATTAAATTCACTAAAAGATCGCCGATGGTTGGCTGACAATATACTACTGTATAAAATCTTAAGAGGACTCGTTGACTGTCCACAGCTCTTAGACAAAATCAACCTATATACACCCAAAGTACCTTGTCGACCAAATAGGCTTCGTCTCTTTACCTTGACAAATTCAAGGACCAATCTTGGCCGCGAGAGTATCTTTAATAGAATGTGTCGTTCCTTCAATACACTTGCCTTGAATGATACCCATATTGATATTTTTTCCCAGTCTTTAATGGTATACAAAAAGCACCTATTATCCATCCTTCCTATTGTCGATTAATGTGAAACCCTTAGAAATAGAAATAATTTCAATTTAATTTATTACTATTTTGTTTGTTTTCTTTTAGATTAATTTTAAATTCTTAGTTTTTATTTATAGTTTTAGTTCTGCTGATATCTTGTTGCTTTTTAGTTTTGATTTTTGTTACTATACGCGATACATGTTCACTTATATGTAGCAGTATCCTTTAAGTATGCTGTGTCTGCCTGTTATTGGGTATGCACTCTAATTAAGTCACTTAAGCTATTTTGATACATATGTCATAGTGTAATATCTGTTGGCAAACCTAATAAATAAATAAATAAATAAATAAATAAATACTTATTATGAGTAGAGATAAGACCGCGACACCTTCGATAAGTCTTACGAGTGGTCGTATTACCGACGATTGCAAAGAACAGCTCAGATCCTTAATAAAAGAAAGAAATGAACAAAAATACAGACGGACGGACGAATGGACAGACAAAAATAAAAATAGTCTTTGCTTATCTGTGGCCTGAGTAATGTAAAGACACGACTTTTGTTCTACTTATTATGAGTAGAGATAAGACCGCGACACCTTCGATAAGTCTTACGAGTAGTCGTATTACCGACGATTGCAAAGAACAGCTCAGATCCTTAATAAAAGAAAGAAATGAACAAAGATACAGACGGACGGACGAATGGACAGACAAAAATAAAAATAGTCTTTGCTTATCTGTGGCCTGAGTAATGTAAAGACACGACTTTTGTTCTACTTATTATGAGTAGAGATAAGACCGCGACACCTTCGATAAGTCTTACGAGTAGTCGTATTACCGACGATTGCAAAGAACAGCTCAGATCCTTAATAAAAGAAAGAAATGAACAAAAATCCGCGTTTTATGTTTCTAATTTTTCACGAAATTGTAATTTGAAAATATCACCGTAGATAAAGTATTGTGTCAAATTGTGACATAATTAGCCATTTCAGCTTTGCTTCGTTTCGTAAGCAAACATTAGTTTCCCAAGTGCTCTCAATATCTCACAGTTGCACAAATTATTATTACTAACTACAAAAGTCCCAGAAAATTGTGTAACATCCACAACCACTTGAAATTTAATGGCTAAAATAAATAGCGAAACAAGTATGAGTGCATTGTGTTCCGAGTTGCACCAAGTGCCGACAGTCGCGAGTTTTTTATATAACCCTACTGCAAAGCCTTCAAAAAAATAATAAAACCTACATACAGTTGCGACAAATATCTCCGAGTGGGTGACAAAAGTGCTGTTGCCTTTTAGTAAGTGAATTAGTTAATTGTCGTACACTATACCGATGTGATGGTAATATCTTTGAAATGTTATATTATTTTATTACATTTACGTCTAAGTAGAAAATAAATAGTTCAAATCAAACCAAAATATTTATTTTGTAAAATAGATACATAAAGTATACTTTCTACAAGTCAAAATTAATCTTTATAATGTATATATTTAGAATTTAAAAAAATATATATATATTAATAAGGGAAATAGATACAAAAAATATTAAGGTTGGGCTACTAAAATGTAATTATACACCTGCCTAAAATAGAGAAATCTAGGAATAAAGTTAATTATAAAGTTTTGTGCGATAGTACAAGTACAAGTGATATTTTCTGTGCACTATTAATACTCGTATACATTTCTTAATTATATTCATCTAACCTCATATCATAAAATCGTTATTATGAACTCAAAACAACTTGCATATTGGATTATTTTTTTCATTTTCTCCGAACAACGTAATGCTATAAAATATTTTTTTCTGAGATTGCAGTATAATCACATTAAGTAGTAATGAATGAATGTCTGAGGTTTGGATATCTTATACCAATGAGGTTTTCAAATAATATTACAAAAATACATTGCGGCCCGACTAAGAAGTTTTAATGGCGGTGCGAGACCGCACCGCTATGATACCTCCTTGTGGCCATCCTCACATGCGTGCATGCGTCATTGCCACCTGACCAAAGAGTTTTTGTGACATTGCGGGACCTCACCGCTATAAAACCTCCTTCACCTAATGCATAACCTCACATGCATCTACTTACGCTTATTTTTTTTAACTCACACTCTTCTTTTAATAACCTTTTTATGTACCAGTTTCATACTACTATTTTTCTGCTATACAGTACATGTCACACTAACAAGGAGGGCAATGGGAACTTAGCCCATACAGCCATGTCTGAGGTTTAATATCAAATACCAATGAGGATTTTACATGACATTCTCCTATAAGTAAAAAACAGCTCAACTTTATTTTCGGCCAAGTATTGTTTATGGCTGACGGCGCGTTATTCCATTAAATTTCAATCCTACAAAAATTACATTTTATACATAAGACCTTTAACTTATTTTTTTTTAAAGTTCGTTTTCGTTTGAAGTAAGTAATACATTTCCTTTATTTTATTTATTGTTTTGGCAGGTATTGTTTCGTTGCAAAAATTGATTGATTGGTTAAGGTTGTATTTTTTTAGGTAAGATACGCTTATTCAATTTCTGGCTAATATAATAAGCTATTATTCTTTTTTATTCTTCTTATATCTTCTAGAGACGGTTCTGTGATCATCGCACATAATGTATCAGAAATACATAATCGTTCTTAGACATTCAACACTTAGACACCCCACACTTGTAAACTGAATATTTTCAAAATGTTACCCTATCGCTAATGCTACGTAATTTTGTCACAGTATTAGATTATTTATAAAAGCTCAAGCAGCTGATCCGTCATAGAGCTTTGCCCAGACTGTGCCGCACACAAACATACAGACACCGAAGCTTTGCTTTAAGGGCTTCCGTTTTTTGACGGAACTACGGGAGCAAATAAAAATAATTGTTTAAAATCTCTGAAAACCAATAAATAAGGCACAATGTACCGCAATGTTTGGGACAAATAAAATTAGCATCCATGAGTAATGCGTTATACACGGCGCCATATTTCAGCGGACGCCGTGTATCATGCTGATAATGCTCGCGATTAACTCCCGCAGGCGGGGCGAGGGGCGGAGGGTGCGGGGCGAGGGGCCCGGGGCACACTGGTGTTTTAGGGTTCCATCGAGGAATGTCTCGCACTTTCAGTATTAATATAATTATACATTGTAATATTTCAGCGGACGCCGTGTATCATGCTGATAATGCTCGCGATTAACTCCCGCAGGCGGGGCGAGGGGCGGAGGGTGTGGGGCGAGGGGCCCGGGGCACACTGGTGTTTTAGGGTTCCATCGAGGAATGTCTCGCACTTTCAGTATTAATATAATTATACATTGTAATATTTCAGCGGACGCCGTGTATCATGCTGATAATGCTCGCGATTAACTCCCGCAGGCGGGGCGAGGGGCGGAGGGTGCGGGGCGAGGGGCCCGGGGCACACTGGTGTTTTAGGGTTCCATCGAGGAATGTCTCGCACTTTCAGTATTAATATAATTATACATTGTAATATTTCAGCGGACGCCGTGTATCATGCTGATAATGCTCGCGATTAACTCCCGCAGGCGGGGCGAGGGGCGGAGGGTGCGGGGCGAGGGGCCCGGGGCACACTGGTGTTTTAGGGTTCCATCGAGGAATGTCTCGCACTTTCAGTATTAATATAATTATACATTGTAATATTTCAGCGGACGCCGTGTATCATGCTGATAATGCTCGCGATTAACTCCCGCAGGCGGGGCGAGGGGCGGAGGGTGCGGGGCGAGGGGCCCGGGGCACACTAGTGTTTTAGGGTTCCATCGAGGAATGTCTCGCACTTTCAGTATTAATATAATTATACATTGTAATATTTCAGCGGACGCCGTGTATCATGCTGATAATGCTCGCGATTAACTCCCGCAGGCGGGGCGAGGGGCGGAGGGTGCGGGGCGAGGGGCCCGGGGCACACTGGTGTTTTAGGGTTCCATCGAGGAATGTCTCGCACTTTCAGTATTAATATAATTATACATTGTAATATTTCAGCGGACGCCGTGTATCATGCTGATAATGCTCGCGATTAACTCCCGCAGGCGGGGCGAGGGGCGGAGGGTGCGGGGCGAGGAGCCCGGGGCACACTGGTGTTTTAGGGTTCCATCGAGGAATGTCTCGCACTTTCAGTATTAATATAATTATACATTGTAATATTTCAGCGGACGCCGTGTATCATGCTGATAATGCTCGCGATTAACTCCCGCAGGCGGGGCGAGGGGCGGAGGGTGCGGGGCGAGGGGCCCGGGGCACACTGGTGTTTTAGGGTTCCATCGAGGAATGTCTCGCACTTTCAGTATTAATATAATTATACATTGTAATATTTCAGCGGACGCCGTGTATCATGCTGATAATGCTCGCGATTAACTCCCGCAGGCGGGGCGAGGGGCGGAGGGTGCGGGGCGAGGGGCCCGGGGCACACTGGTGTTTTAGGGTTCCATCGAGGAATGTCTCGCACTTTCAGTATTAATATAATTATACATTGTAATATTTCAGCGGACGCCGTGTATCATGCTGATAATGCTCGCGATTAACTCCCGCAGGCGGGGCGAGGGGCGGAGGGTGCGGGGCGAGGGGCCCAGGGCACACTGGTGTTTTAGGGTTCCATCGAGGAATGTCTCGCACTTTCAGTATTAATATAATTATACATTGTAATATTTATGCTTAGCTTAGTATCATGTTGCCAATTGCCATTCATTATTTTTGCACTCATAAATCGTATTTTCAAAGAAATTCGAATATAACCGACGTGCAATATTTATTTCGTACCATTACACATCATGGTTAAACTTTTTCCCATTTATTTAGTTTTGGGTAGTCTATCGAATCTGTTAATATTTTCCAGATCAGTAATTTTACAGTACGTATATAACCTTAACTTTTGGCTCTAAAGAAATAATATTAAAGACCAACGTCTTACGTCCTTAGTCCCTAGTAAACAACTAAAGCTTATATTCAATTAAAGAGTCTTTTAGAGTATTTATCATATTAGAAGAGTACTTAATAAAGTTACAACAGTGTAATAGTACAACAGTGTCAAACTCGATTAAGTAGTTCCAGAGATAAGTCCCAAGGGAACTGCCCCTTCCCAGGAAACAAACTATAGCCTATGTCCACGTGAAGAGTCTAGAGATTTACAGCCATTACAACTATTATATAAAAAATTCAAAATCTGTTCCATAGTTAGTAATGTCTATGTCCCTAGGGAACTGCCCGTACCCAGGGAAAAAACTAAAGCCTATATCCAGATATTCTAACCAAAACAATATTTAAAAAAAAGGTGATTCCAGAAATTACCCGCTTGAATTGAATTAAGGATGTATTTAGAGAACTGCTTATCTCTATTGAACAAACTTTAGCCCATGTCCAAGTGAAGAGTCTAACGAACAACAGTGGAAGAATCAAAATCGGTTTATTAGTTCCGGATATTACTCGCGCGAATGTAATTGATGGCCATTGTCCCTAGGGAACTGTCCGTTCCCAGGAAATAAACTTTAGTTTCTAGCACTTGAGAATAATATATTCTATTGTGCTTTCTATTAGTGAAAGAATTTTCTGAATCTAATCAGTAGTTACGGATTACCCCCTACATCCAAACTCACAAACATCTCTTCTTTACAAGATTATTATTAATTTAGTTACATAGTGTGGAAGTGAAAATGTAGATGAGTGTTAATGTTTTATAATCGGTAAACATTTGTGGCTCAGTGGCAGAACAAGTACTAAGAATTGACGTGCAAATGATGAAAAAAGAAATCTTAAAATAACAACTTCAAAGAACTGACTTGGGTACGTAAGAAGTTTATTTCCATTTTTTTTCACAAACAATGAAATGTACATTTTTAAAGGTTCAAAAACCGACGGAACCTTATCGTAACGCAAAATATCTATCTTTATTGTAAAGTAAATCACAATCTACACAAACATTTGCTGAATATTGCTGCGTTTGTTTTAAAAATCTGCGGAGCTAATGGCTCGTAAAATAATAGGAACGTTATATACGAGTAATACACGTATTTATTTATATACTGTAAGCTGACTTCACAGACATCGAACGTCCACAGAATGAAGAAAATAGAAAATAGACTGTAAGCTGACTTCACAGACATCGAACGTCCACAGAATGAAGAAAATAGAAAATAGACTGTAAGTTGACTTCACAAACATCGAACGTCCACAGAATGAAGAAAATAGAAAATAGACTGTAAGCTGACTTCACAGACATCGAACGTCCACAGAATGAAGAAAATAGAAAATAGACTGTAAGCTGACTTCACAGACATCGAACGTCCACAGAATGAAGAAAATAGAAAAAAGACTGTAAGTTGACTTCACAAACATCGAACGTCCACAGAATGAAGAAAATAGAAAATAGACTGTAAGCTGACTTCACAGACATCGAACGTCCACAGAATGAAGAAAATAGAAAAAAGACTATAAGCTAACTTCACAGACATCGAACGTCCACAGAATGAAGAAAATAGAAAATAGACTGTAAGTTGACTTCACAAACATCGAACGTCCACAGAATGAAGAAAATAGAAAATAGACTGTAAGCTGACTTTACAGACATCGAACGTCCACAAAATGAAGAAAATAGAAAATAGACTGTAAGCTGACTTCACAGACATCGAACGTCCACAGAATGAAGAAAATAGAAAATAGACTGTAAGCTGACTTCACAGACATCGAACGTCCACAGAATGAAGAAAATAGAAAATAGACTGTAAGTTGACTTCACAAACATCGAACGTCCACAGAATGAAGAAAATAGAAAATAGACTGTAAGCTGACTTCACAGACATCGAACGTCCACAGAATGAAGAAAATAGAAAATAGACTGTAAGCTGACTTCACAAACATCGAACGTCCACAGAATGAAGAAAATAGAAAATAGACTGTAAGCTGACTTCACAAACATCGAACGTCCACAGAATGAAGAAAATAGAAAATAGACTGTAAGCTGACTTCACAGACATTGAACGTCCACAGAATGAAGAAAATAGAAAATAGACTGTAAGCTGACTTCACAGACATCGAACGTCCACAGAATGAAGAAAATAGAAAATAAACTGTAAGCTGACTTCACAAACATCGAACGTCCACAGAATGAAGAAAATATAAAATAGACTGTAAGCTGACTTCACAGACATCAAACGTCCACAGAATGAAGAAAATAGAAAATAGACTGTAAGTTGACTTCACAGACATCGAACGTCCACAGAATGAAGAAAATAGAAAATAGACTGTAAGCTGACTTCACAGACATCGAACGTCCACAGAATGAAGAAAATAGAAAATAGACTGTAAGCTGACTTCACAGACATCGAACGTCCACAGAATGAAGAAAATAGAAAAAAGACTGTAAGCTAACTTCACAGACATCGAACGTCCACAGAATGAAGAAAATAGAAAAAAGACTGTAAGCTGACTTCACAAACATCGAACGTCCACAGAATGAAGAAAATAGAAAATAGACTGTAAGCTGACTTCACAAACATCGAACGTCCACAGAATGAAGAAAATAGAAAATAGACTGTAAGCTGACTTCACAGACATTGAACGGCCACAGAATGAAGAAAATAGAAAATAGACTGTAAGCTGACTTCACAGACATCGAACGTCCACAGAATGAAGAAAATAGAAAATAGACTGTAAGCTGACTTCACAAACATCGAACGTCCACAGAATGAAGAAAATATAAAATAGACTGTAAGCTGACTTCACAGACATCGAACGTCCACAGAATGAAGAAAATAGAAAATAGACTGTAAGCTGACTTCACAGACATCGAACGTCCACAGAATGAAGAAAATAGAAAATAGACTGTAAGCTGACTTCACAAACATCGAACGTCCACAGAATGGAGAAAATAGAAAATAGACTGTAAGCTGACTTCACAAACATCGAATGTCCACAGAATGAAGAAAATAGAAAATAGACTGTAAGCAGACTTCACAAACATCGAACGTCCACAGAATGAAGAAAATAGAAAATAGACTGTAAGCTGACTTCACAAACATCGAACGTCCACAGAATGAAGAAAATAGAAAATAGACTGTAAGCTGACTTCACAGACATCGAACGTCCACAGAATGAAGAAAATAGAAAATAGACTGTAAGCTGACTTCACAAACATCGAACGTCCACAGAATGAAGAAAATAGAAAATAGACTGTAAGCTGACTTCACAAACATCGAACGTCCACAGAATGAAGAAAATAGAAAATAGACTGTAAGCTGACTTCACAAACATCGAACGTCCACAGAATGAAGAAAATAGAAAAGTGTACCGTCACCACATGAAGCCCCGGCGGTTTCGGAGGTTATGTTCCCAAGTAAATGCAAGACACAGTCCACACTAAGTTCATCCACATTTCACTAACGAATATCGCCGTAATTGGGGCAGAAAAGGCCCAAAAGCAGCAGAAGGACCGAACACAAATTAAATGAATTGAATTGAACCCATGACCTCTAGGTTAGCAGGCGAGCGCCATAGAGGCGGTCACAAAATAAATTTGAAGCAATTACCTAAATAAAACTAACAGCGATCACACGAGATGATGGCAAGAGGCCGCTAGTATGGGACGCTACATGCGTAGTCACGCTGGCGGCCTTCCATGTTAGGGAAAGCTGTAAAGCCGCTCTGGTGCGGCGGCGGATTCGGCCGAAAATATGCCACATTAAGTATCTTGTACAATGTATGTCATGTTTGTGCCGTTTGGCGTCGAGACTTTGGGCTCGTGGGGTCCGGAGGCGCGAAAACTTTATAAGGAACTTTCATCGCGCCTGGTCGACGTCTCGGGTGATCAAAGGGCTGGTGCTTACCTCGGCCAGAGAATCAGTCTGGCCATCCAGAGTTAGCCATGTAGCCAGCATTCTGGGCACCCTACCGAGGGGCAGCCACCTGGACCTATTTTTGTATCTATAGCTTTTAGATTATTATTTATTTATAAAAACTGAATTTGCCAAAAGATTTATCTTCTATCTTGGACCTTACCTATATAACAAAGTCAACCTGCATTTACCCATACTCGGATTACCTCGATATCAGTGCAAGCATATTATAACCTCTTTCCTTTTAAAGAAAACATATCAACAAACAGAGAATTTTATTAAAAATCTATAACACTTACTTATACTTTTCTTTTTATATAAACAGACCTCCTATCTATACATTTTTACTATACTCTCATCTAGACTCCCTCTCACTCTCACCTTTTATGCACCGTCTACAACTTTTTTTCTTTTTTTTCTTCACATAAACTTGAACGCATACCGCACTCATGCACATACCCTCCACACACTCACGCAAACACCCTCTCAACACTTACACACACACCCTCACACACACACACACACACACACACACACACATACTTTTATAAAATATCGCATAATTGATACAGTTTTAAATGTTAAGCCGATAACCCGTCCTTTTATAATGTTTTTTACCCCATTGTGTTTTTCTAAGGAAACGGGGCTGTTATTCCTTTCTACAGGCGTAAAACCCTATTTAGGATAACAGCAAACATTTGTTATTTATACTACATGTTAATATTAGATTTTAAGCTCTGTGTTTATAAAAGTCTCTTGTATCCCCTTTTTACGTAATAAAATTATATTCTATATTCTATTTTATTCTATTTAAGAGTCCATCCATCCATCCATCAGCCTGTTTCGTCCACTGCTGGACATAGGCCTTTCCAGGATTTCGCCACTCTTGGCGATCCTCCTGGAAGAAATGCCCATACTCACACAAGCTGGGCAGGCGGGTTGGTGAGCACGGTGCCGAAACCTTTGCACCAGTGACGCCGCTGCCTGTCACCAGTCTGATTTGTATAAGGCCCGGCAATTGGGGATGGATATACCGCCATTCATCGGTCCCAGGCAATGGTAGGCCGCCTGGTTTTGCCTGAGAGCTGTTCTCTTACTCTCCCCCGAATAACTTCGGGAGGATTTGCGAGTAAGATGGTGGTACCTCCACAGTCGAGCCCGGCATCAGCTCTACCACCTATATATTATTTATGAGTAGGTACATTTATTTTTAATAGTATTATATTACTTTTAGGTAACTAGTTTGTTTAAGTTTTTAGTATTCTTCATTAATAAAATTTGTATTTGTGAATGAAATATATTTTAATAAAACTTCATCACAAAAAACCAAACATGATTATTGCAAGTATTTATTAACTCCGAGGTGTTTGTATTTCTTTTATGTTAAAACGTGTTTTCTGCTGACTTTCAATGAATTTCTGAGGAGGGTTAAGTGGGAGAACGGGTAAAAGCCATTCCAAACATATTTCTGTTGAAAATAAATATTTGTATTTCATACTTGAATGACAATATTGCTTGAATACAAGTTTAAACACGACGGTTGTGTGTTATTTGATAAACTCTTGTGAGTTGTAAGTTAACGAGAAGCTTTTAGCGGACCTACTTCGGGCTTTCAAATAGACGCGCGTTACAAGTATCGCTCTTACATTCGACACAACTTGAATGTTCCAAGTACAGGTCGAACTCAATTTGACCCTTCGGATTGAAATAGAGAACAATCGTCAAACTTAGAAGTTGGGATACTATCCCATCAGTTCTGTAAGGGGTGCAAGAATAACACTTTACACTAATATTATAAAATAAATGCGTAAGTTTGTGTGTGTGTGTGTGTGTGTGTTTGTTACTCTTTCACGCTGAAACGGCTGAACGGATTTGGTTGAAATTTAGAATGGATATAGCTTATAGCCTACTTAACACATAGGCTACTTTTTATCCCGGAAAAAAGCATGTCGTTAAACCGAATAACACGCGGGTGGAGCCGCCGGCAAAAGTTAGTAAGACAAAACTAACCAAGAGACTGAAATAAATAAATCTTTAGGTAATATAATTGACTGGTTGACATCTAAATTTTAATTAATTAGTTAAGACTAATATAATGAAATTCCGACAAAGGCTACAGCCCAAAAAAATTGACATAAGATTTAATAATACAGTTATAAATGAAATTGAAGTAGCAAAATTTTTGGGAATATATAGGTTGGGGAAAAAGTTTCTTCGCATTTTATATGAAAATTCAAAACATTTTTTAATAAAGTTTATTTACATTTAACTAAAGTATGTAGGTGCCATTTTGTTCAATAACTTTCTGCCATCTTGTAGGTAGGGACATGATCCCATTGCTATAGAAATTCTGGGGCTTCTGATCAAAAAACCGCGACAAGTGGTTTTGGCAGTCCTCTCGTGATGTTAACCTGACACTACCGAAAGAATTCTGAAGAGACCGAAAGTGGAAATCTGAAGGTGCAAGGTCAGTAATATACGGCGGATGCATTAATACGTCCCTGCCAAACTCTCTTAATTTTGGATGGATTCGATTGATGGTTCTTGGTGGAATATCATCTTGAATAAATTATACACAAATTCTTGTACTATATTTATATATATACTATATTTATGTGGAATAAAAGTACAAGAATTTGTGTATAATTTATTCTCTTAATTTTTTCTGAGTGGCTAAAGATGTGTGATGTCTAGCGTTATCATGATGAAAAACCACACCCCTTCTTTTGACTACTTCCGGCCGCTTTCTCTCAACTTCTTGCTTTAATATCATCAGTTGTTCGCAGTAGAGTTCAAAATCGATGGTCCTACCTGGCGGTAACAGCTCAAGAATAATGCCCTTCCAATCCCACCATACACACAGCATTACCTTGTTGCGAGATAACCCGGGTTTCGCCAGAGTCTGTGAAGCCTGACCAGCCTTTGACCACGACCCTTTTTGCACGTTCTTGTCGTACGTGATCCACTTTTCATCACCAGTTATCAGGTTTTTCAGGTTGGTTTCAGCGCCCAGAGCGAGGTGTATCTTTGACATCAAAATTTCCGGATTGAAAACGCTTAAACCAAATTTGTGCTACTCTCACAGACACTGCACTAGGTCCATAAACATCACGAATTTTTTTCGCGGCTTGCGTTACATTTTTACCTTTTTTGTAGTAAAATTTTAAAATGTATCAAATTTCTTCATTAGATTCACTCATCTTAACAGTAAGAAAAACAAATGAAAATCACATATTTTACCTAATTTGAATTTGGCACTATCTTTTTTAAAATTTAAACTTTTTAATAATATTAAAACCAGCCAGATACAAATTGTATGGCCAAATAGATTTTATTATAAGTTCATACATACTATTTGCGAAAAGAGTTTTTCCCCAACCTATTATAAAGACTGTCAGTTAAAATGGAAGTCTCAAGTTGCACACATATGCAAAAAGTTGAATAAATTTTCTTACGCTCTGCGCATGCTATCTAAAGTGGTTAATCAAAATGCGGTAATAGAGGCCTATCATGGTTTTGTAGCATCAACTTTAAGGTTCGGTATAATTTTCTGGGGAAACTCAACCGATAGAGAGGCTACTCTCAAATCGCAAAAAAAATATATCAGGGTTATATGTAATCTTAAAACGAGAGACACGTGCAAACCACACTTTCGAAAGTTGAAAATATTGACACTGCCGTCACTTTATATATATGAAACCGCCTGCTTCGTTAAAACAAACCCCAACCTATTTAATACAGGATTATCCTTTTTTTAGAAAATGGCTACATGATCTAATTTTATCTTGCAAAATAGAGCTTCCCCTTTAATAGAGCAAATCACTTTTTTCCATAACCATACTTTAATTATTTTAATTATAATTACAATGTTTGAAAAAAATGTTAATGATACACTGGCTCAAGTTATACCATGGTTACAGAACAATAAACTCAAAATTAATTTAAGTAAAACCAATTTTATGCAATTTAGAACATACCAAGAGCAACATTTCAAATTAAATATCGAACACAATAGTGAAAAAGTAAATGAAGTTGATTATACGGTATTTTTAGGTGTAACGTTGGACAAAAATCTAAATTGGAAACAACATATTAAAGCTGTTTGCAATAAACTCGATAAATTTGTGTTTGCTTTGAGGCGCCTAAGAAATACAATATCTCAAACAGCAGCGATTACCGCCTACCATGGGTACGTCTCTTCAGTCCTCAACTATGGCTTAATTATGTGGGGGAACTCTGTAGAGGTTGAAAAGGCATTTAAGGTCCAGAAAAAGTGCATACGAGCAATCTGTGGCGCTTAGTACAGAGATAGCTGTAAACCTCTTTTTAAAAAATTAAAGATTCTACCTCTGCCGTGCATGTATATTAAAGAAATTTGTTTGTTTGTGGCACAACATCAAAATTGTTTTTTAAAAAATACAGATGCTTATGAAAAGCAGACAAGGCATAAAGATAATCTTTATATGCCAAAATGTAAATTAAACATATTTCAAAAGAATGTTTCTTGCATGGCGATCAAAATTTTCAATACATTGCCACAAGAATTCAAAAGCTTGCCAATAAAAATCCTAAAAAGGAAATTACATACATGGCTCCAAGATAAATGTTTTTATGATATCAAAGAATATTTAAATAATTAAAATGTATATACTTATATTAGGATGTTTACTTTCATATTGTGCAAATTTCATAATAAATATCTAATATAATAAATAATAATATGATAATGTATATACGTACAGTATAATAATTAATAACGTAAATACAATACATATGAGGTAAATTAGCTTATATTGTTGCATGTTAGTTTTTTTTTTTAAGAATAAATATTTGCATACTATATAATATGGTAAAATGTGCTGTTTCTAATATTAAGATACAATAAGACCTGTACTTACAACGCATGTTTATGCAAATAAATTTTTACTTTACTTTATTTTACTTTACATTTAAAAGTAAACGGCTTCAAAACCTAGTGGCATCATTTCCCTCAAACACGGCTTTTTTAAATAACAGTATTTTAGGTATGGGCCCTCGTATTTAAAATAACTTGCCACAGTCAATTAGAGAACTTGACAATTTACATAGATTTAAGTTGACATTAAAAGAATTATTGATTGACAAAGACATTAAACATTTTCTGTCTGACTTTCGGTAATTTAAAAATTAACAATACTTACATCTTACATATTTATGGTTCGGAACGTTACACTACTCGATTTGCTTTGCTTTGCTGACACTGGATTGCTGTGCTGGACTTGTGTTATCAATGTTTTATTTTTTTCTCTTTTGTTGTTGTGTTTGAATTACTCATTCATCAGACTCACTATTATTGTAAGTGATTTTTTTTGTATTTCATAATTTGTTATTTCTCATTGAATTATAATTAAAATATCACGTTTTATGATATGTAACAAAATTATTTGTATGCCTTGCAAGGTAGAGGTGAGCTGAAACACCTATACATTGTACCTTGGTTCGACAAATAATATACTTTGAACTTTGGACTTTGAAGTATTAGATAAAGAGATCATGACTGTGTGTCTTTGGAATCAAATAATGTTTCATAATTATTGTAACACTTGTTTCTAATTTATCTTTTTTGGTTTGTAATGCACTCTAATAATAATATTTATTGTAACTTTCATTACAACCAGGGGGCCACTCAGTAGACTCATGTTTCCATAGTAACTCCGGGACAAACTCGTCTATCGTAAATTAAAAAAAATACCAAGAATTAATAATAGATATGTAATTTTTTTCGAAATGTTACCAAATGATCTTGTAAGCTAACAAAACCATAAACATAACCGTCTCTAGTATAACTATCATAACATTATTTTTTATTTCCAACATTGGAAGAATTTGGGCCCTGCAATATGGACTAAGAATTTTAATGTGTAAAACATCACCATGTTATTGTACTAAGCCGTGCGAGCAATAAACCGTTTTTATATACATATACTCGTAATATACGAATCCCTGAGCATACAAGTGAGTGAACCAGTGACTACGTCAGTGCTAGCCCCGCTGCTCTCCACTGCCGCCCTCATGCTCCGGTCACTCAGTGCTAGCCCCGCTGCTCTCCACTGCCGCCCTCATGCTCCGGTCACTCAGTGCTAGCCCCGCTGCTCTCCACTGCCGCCCTCATGCTCCGGTCACTCAGTGCTAGCCCCGCTGCTCTCCACTGCCGCCCTCATGCTCCGGTCACTCAGTGCTAGCCCCGCTGCTCTCCACTGCCGCCCTCATGCTCCGGTCACTCAGTGCTAGCCCCGAAGCTCTCCACTGCCGCCCTCATGCTCCGGTCACTCAGTGCTAGCCCCGCTGCTCTCCACTGCCGCCCTCATGCTCCGGTCACTCAGTGCTAGCCCCGCTGCTCTCCACTGCCGCCCTCATGCTCCGGTCACTCAGTGCTAGCCCCGATGCTCTCCACTGCCGCCCTCATGCTCCGGTCACTCAGTGCTAGCCCCGCTGCTCTCCACTGCCGCCCTCATGCTCCGGTCACTCAGTGCTAGCCCCGCTGCTCTCCACTGCCGCCCTCATGCTCCGGTCACTCAGTGCTAGCCCCGAAGCTCTCCACTGCCGCCCTCATGCTCCGGTCACTCAGTGCTAGCCCCGCTGCTCTCCACTGCCGCCCTCATGCTCCGGTCACTCAGTGCTAGCCCCGAAGCTCTCCACTGCCGCCCTCATGCTCCGGTCACTCAGTGCTAGCCCCGCTGCTCTCCACTGCCGCCCTCATGCTCCGGTCACTCAGTGCTAGCCCCGCTGCTCTCCACTGCCGCCCTCATGCTCCGGTCACTCAGTGCTAGCCCCGCTGCTCTCCACTGCCACCCTCATGCTCCGGTCACTCAGTGCTAGCCCCGCTGCTCTCCACTGCCGCCCTCATGCTCCGGTCACTCAGTGCTAGCCCCGCTGCTCTCCACTGCCGCCCTCATGCTCCGGTCACTCAGTGCTAGCCCCGCTGCTCTCCACTGCCGCCCTCATGCTCCGGTCACTCAGTGCTAGCCCCGCTGCTCTCCACTGCCGCCCTCATGCTCCGGTCACTCAGTGCTAGCCCCGCTGCTCTCCACTGCCGCCCTCATGCTCCGGTCACTCAGTGCTAGCCCCGCTGCTCTCCACTGCCGCCCTCATGCTCCGGTCACTCAGTGCTAGCCCCGCTGCTCTCCACTGCCGCCCTCATGCTCCGGTAACTCAGTGCTAGCCCCGAAGCTCTCCACTGCCGCCCTCATGCTCCGGTCACTCAGTGCTAGCCCCGCTGCTCTCCACTGCCGCCCTCATGCTCCGGTCACTCAGTGCTAGCCCCGCTGCTCTCCACTGCCGCCCTCATGCTCCGGTCACTCAGTGCTAGCCCCGCTGCTCTCCACTGCCGCCCTCATGCTCCGGTCACTCAGTGCTAGCCCCGCTGCTCTCCACTGCCGCCCTCATGCTCCGGTCACTCAGTGCTAGCCCCGCTGCTCTCCACTGCCGCCCTCATGCTCCGGTCACTCAGTGCTAGCCCCGAAGCTCTCCACTGCCGCCCTCATGCTCCGGTCACTCAGTGCTAGCCCCGAAGCTCTCCACTGCCGCCCTCATGCTCCGGTCACTCAGTGCTAGCCCCGCTGCTCTCCACTGCCACCCTCATGCTCCGGTCACTCAGTGCTAGCCCCGCTGCTCTCCACTGCCGCCCTCATGCTCCGGTCACTCAGTGCTAGCCCCGCTGCTCTCCACTGCCGCCCTCATGTTCCGGTCACTCAGTGCTAGCCCCGCTGCTCTCCACTGCCGCCCTCATGCTCCGGTCACTCAGTGCTAGCCCCGCTGCTCTCCACTGCCGCCCTCATGCTCCGGTCACTCAGTGCTAGCCCCGCTGCTCTCCACTGCCGCCCTCATGCTCCGGTCACTCAGTGCTAGCCCCGCTGCTCTCCACTGCCGCCCTCATGCTCCGGTCACTCAGTGCTAGCCCCGCTGCTCTCCACTGCCGCCCTCATGCTCCGGTCACTCAGTGCTAGCCCCGAAGCTCTCCACTTCCGCCCTCATGCTCCGGTCACTCAGTGCTAGCTCCGCTGCTCTCCACTGCCGCCCTCATGCTCCGGTCACTCAGTGCTAGCCCCGCTGCTCTCCACTGCCGCCCTCATGCTCCGGTCACTCAGTGCTAGCCCCGCTGCTCTCCACTGCCACCCTCATGCTCCGGTCACTCAGTGCTAGCCCCGCTGCTCTCCACTGCCGCCCTCATGCTCCGGTCACTCAGTGCTAGCCCCGCTGCTCTCCACTGCCGCCCTCATGCTCCGGTCACTCAGTGCTAGCCCCGAAGCTCTCCACTGCCGCCCTCATGCTCCGGTCACTCAGTGCTAGCCCCGCTGCTCTCCACTGCCGCCCTCATGCTCCGGTCACATTCTTCGCGATCTTGCAGTTACAGCTTCCGTTATCGTCTGAAAACTTGAACCTAAATGTCGATGAAAACATTGTGATTTCAAATAGGCCAAATTCTTCACCAAACTTGGCTGGAATTCTGTAAGAAATTCTTTGAGTGTTTCTAGGGAGCGTTTGCATAATGTCTACGTACATAATGTCTGAATTCATTCTTAGAATATTCAACAGTAAAATTATAAAAATAAACCTGAAGATGTTTTCAAGTGTAATTTACTGTAAGTGGAACATGCTTCTGTTGTCAGTGGAAAAAGTAATTATAATAACATCTACTTACAACTATTTCGATATGTTATAATATAACCTATAAATAAGCTATACAGTAATCTTACACAAAATATGACACATGAAAAAAAATAAAATATACGTTTCTGTTTTTTATGTAACAACTAGCCTTTGCCCGCGGCTCTCCCGCGTTTTTTATGGTTTACCTCAAGAGGAAAGAACGGAGCTCATAAGGGATCACTTTGTTTTGTGTCTGTCTGTCTTTCCGTTCGTCTGTCTGTCAAGATTCTTTATCTCGGGAACAGGCGCTGATATTAAGTTGAAATCAAAAACATATTTACTTATATACTCAAGTCTACAGTAAGCTGTGAAAAAATCAAACGTTTAAGTTAACGTGAAAAAAGATACGGCCGTTTATGCCGCAAGTAAAGGTATATTTCGACACTCTCAAGGGAATAAAAATTTATAGGCTGTTTTCCGTTGACCTAGAACTATGAAATTTAGCAAGTACGAGTAATACCATCTTAAACTACAAGTAAAGGGAAAAATATAAAAACAATCATAAAAAATAAAGTATTTAACGGAACTCTCAGAGGGCGAGTCTGACCCGCACTTGTTCGGTTTTTTCAATCTGTGCCCAGTATTCAGCCTTTATTTTGACAGCAAACGAAATCCGTTGAGTGGTCCTCGAGTTAAAACGGAACATACATCCAGGTTACCCACTGGAATGTAATAAATGGCTATGTCTCTACTGGAACTGGCTGTCCCCAGGGAATAAGCAATAGTCTTTATAGCACTCGGGGATAATGTGGCTTCCTATAAGTAATAGTAGATTCTTATCCAAGGAAGGTAAGCGATCAATTGCACCTGAGATTTATAGGCGCACGAGCGAGCGAAGCGACAAAGGGTGCATATAGTTCGAGGGTGCAATTGATCACTTAAACCCGTGTGTAATACTCTGTTTTTCATCACTAATGCGAGGAAACAAAAAAACTTTTGACCGTATGCTTTAGTCAATAATACTTTTGACTAAAATAACAGTTAAAAGTACTTTTGCCCAATAGAGCTGGTTAAAAGTACTTTTGACTAAGTGATTCCGTCAAAAGTGGTTTTGACTGGTTGTATCAGTCAAAACTCTTAAAAAGTTAAGGTGGTCGATAAAAATAACGACAAACGCACATATAAACTTTTATATTACTCATTATTAGTGGAGAACGTGCTGATATTAGAACAAAAATGAGTGACTACGAAAAGAAGGAACGCTTTTTGCAAAGAATTTTAGCGATAGAAGATATGAAAGACAGTCATTTCAATGTAATGACAAAAGAAAAATTTGAAAAGTTTGCAATGGATGTGGAAGACGCGAAATTTGATGAAAGGAAAACACCATTACAGTACAGTAGACTAAAACGCTTTAACATAATTGAAGTTTGTGGTATAAAAAAATTAGTTACAAACACAGAACCTGTCAAATATTTTTTGCCGGCTGAGGAAATCTACGACATTATTGATGCTGCTCATATTTCTATAGGGCATGGTGGTCGCGATAGACTTAAGAATGAAACGGCAAAAAAGTACGCCCATGTTACAAAAGAAATGATTAATATATATTTATCGATGTGCGAAGTATGCCAAAGGAAGAAAAGCAAGAAAAGGAGGGGTCTGGTTTCGAAACCGATCTTGCACACTGAAATGAACAGCCGCTGCCAAGTCGATCTTATTGACATGCAGTCGCAAGAAGATCGCGGGAATAAATTTATTATGGTTTATCAGGATCATCTGACTAAATTTGTAATTTTGCGACCACTGACATCAAAAAGGGCTACTGAAGTTGCATATCAATTAATGGATATTTTTTTGACCTTTGGAGCACCATGTATTTTGCACTCAGATAATGGCAGAGAGTTTGTTAACTCAGTTATAAAAGAATTAACATCATATTGTCCGGAACTAAAACTAGTAACTGGGAAACCACGTCATAGACAAAGTCAAGGTTCCGTGGAAAGGGCTAATCAAGATGTTGAAAAAATGCTAGCATCTTGGATGGAAGACAATAAAACCACTAACTGGTCTAATGGACTTAAATTTGTTCAATTCATGAAGAACAGAGCATTACACTCGGGGATAAAGCAGTCTCCGTATCAAGCAATGTTTGGAACGGAACCTAAAGTGGGGCTAACAACATCTAATCTACCTTTGGAAATTATAAATGGATTGCATAATGAAGAAGACTTGCAACTTGCAATCACGGAAATGAATCAAAACTTCGATGATAATGAAGAAAATCAAAACAAACAAGAAAAAAATTAAACAAAAAAAACAGTTAAAGAACAAGAAGAAAACAAAGAACAAGAAGAAATATTTGAACACAACCGAAACGAATCAATGATATTGGAAGCAAGAGAAAAAGCGCATTTGAATTTAGTAAAACAAGCAAAGAGAATGAAAACAGCAAGCGATCAATCTCATCCACCACTGAAAGTCGGAGACAATGTGACCATACCAATCCCAGACGTAGACAAAGGAAAGGCAGACCTTCGTAATTTAATTGGAGTTGTATTAGAAGTTACTTGTGAGCAGTTATACAGGAGTGGGACAAAGAGTGGAATTTTGGAGAAATTGTACTGCAGGTACCTACTTACTAATTCAAATTTAATGTGCGTCTACTTAGTGAATTTGTAAATATAAATAAATTTGTGTGTGTGTGCGCGTGTGTGCGTGAGGGTGTGTGAGGGTGTGTATGCATGTGTGTGGGGGTGTGTGCATTTGTGCGTGTGCGTGTGTTTGTCTGTAGGTTTTAACCTGTTTTTAACATTTTATTTTCCAGATCCGAATTTGATGGCTGCAAAGAAAAATTTATCCGGCAGGATGAGGTGCCCAACGTAACAATTACATTACGAACAGCTGCAAAGAACGCTGCTATCGGAACAGGACAAGGTTATGCACGATGTGTATGTGCTACGGGTTGTAAAAACAATAAATGTTTATGCAAGAAAAAAGGATTGCTGTGTAATTCAAAGTGCCATAATAGTTTGAGTTGCATGAATAAATAACTCGTCATTGTAGACTGACAGCCTTGTAAAGTTATTAAAAAAAAACACGTATGTTGCTTACGATGCATAAATAATTTGTAATAAGTAAAACATATACAGGGTGTAATCATGACGTGCTCATTAAATTAAACCACATGCTCTACTGATCATCTTGAACCACTTCCATAGTAAAACTTTTGAAAAAACGCGAAATAAAAATTCACCTCCCCATACAAATTTTTAATACCTACTTATCGTTTTCTATGGGAAATTTAATTTTTTTTTCGCTTTTTGTCAAAAGTTTTTTGATGGAAGTGGTTCAGGATGATCAGTAGAGCATGTGGTTTAATTTAATAAGCACGTCATGATTACAGCCTGTATAATTTACAAGGTTCTCATTATACAATCACGAATTATGTTTTGATTTTTTTTTATTTCAATTAAAGTTAAAAATTATTTAAGAAAAGCGATTAACGTAATATAGGTACTGTGTTTTTATAACCTGTGAATTTTCCGATTACCTGTTTTAATGACAATTTTTAAGTGTATGTCTTCTTTGTATTGATTGTAATGCCAAATTTTTCGTAATAAACGATTTCACATTTAATAAATATCTTTTTTATTCACATCTAACAAGTTAATTGTGCCTTTGACTGATGCTTTATTGCAGTTAAAACTACTTTTGACGAAGAGCGTCAGTCGAAAGTAGTTTAAACCGCAAATTTGCAGTCAAAAGTACTAATAACCAATAATTTTCAGTCAAAACCACTTTTGACCAACCTGTTCAGTCAAAAGTAGTTTTGACTGATTTTGCTAGTCAATAGTACTTTTGACTGGTTAAGAGTTTTGACTGCAACATATACAACGAAATTAAAAGAAAAACTATCACAGCTAAGTAGCCTTTACAAGTTAACGAGTAACAGTTAGCCAAATATGGGCTCATTTTTAGACGTCAGCAATTAATATGTTCATAGTATCAAACAAAACTCCCCCTTTTGAGTCCGCATATTGTGACGGGCAACTACGGACCCCTTATACTGCGCGTGGCCCGACACGCACTTGGCCGGTTTTTTACTATTCTATTAATAGTACCATAGATTAGTGTAGATTGATATATGTATACATTGGAAATCTAAATCTCTCCGATTTGATTTCTTTTGCTTTTTGACAAATAAAACGAGAAATCAATGAATCTAAATCAAGCAATTTATTTAATGCAACGGTTCTTTGGTAGGAATTGAAAATAAATAATGATGTATACGATATTAAATGATATTTAATGGTCCCCGCTCCACGCACTTCCTTATATACTCGTATTTATGTATTGTGTAGTGACGAGTAGCAAATAATGATAGTCTCTTTGATGGATCATGTCCTAAATGAGGTGATTCATCAAAAAACCAAGGTTAGCAAGCTGAACTGGCAGTAGGCTGATATTGATCCGGGAAAAAAGTTGTCGAGTGGAGACCACGGACCGGCAAAATCAATCAAAATCAAAATATTTATTTTGTAAAATAGATAAATAAAATATACTTTCTACAAGTCAAAGTTAATCTTTACAATATATATCTTTAGAATAAAAAAATTAATTACTAATAAGGGAAATACATACAAAAAATATTTAGGTTGGGCTACTAAAATGTAATTATACACCTGCATAAAATACAGAAATCTAGGAATAAAAATATTAATACATAAACCCGCCTGCCCAGCGTGTGTGAGTATGGACATTTTTTCCAGGAGGACCGCCAAGAGTGGCGAAATCCTGGAAAGGCCTATATCCAGCAGTGGACGAAACAGGCTGATGGATGGATGGATATACATAATGCAGTTAACAAATTTATAGAAAAATAAACTATAAATAAAAATAGTGCCTAACCATCCGCACCATTCGATTTGTATTGCTAAGAAGAAGGGCAAAAAACTTAGCAAACATGTCTTTTCAATTTTCCTTTTTTTTTCAATAAATATTTGGTACAAAATCGTATTCTATAATAAAAATGTATACCTACTTAAGTAAAGGCACAAAAAATATAAGACTGCAGGAATTATGTCACGAGAAAAAATGTATCTTAGTCAACCCGTCTCATATTATCTATTACCTTTAACAACAAAGTCACTTAACATATTAATTAATTTTAGCCTTTAGAGGAATCATACAGTATTAAAATATGCTAATTATGAATTACAATTTTGATTAAGATTATTATTATTTATTACACCACGCTTCACTTTCGTCCAAATAA
Organism: Ypsolopha scabrella; assembly: GCA_910592155.1. Taxonomy (NCBI): domain Eukaryota; kingdom Metazoa; phylum Arthropoda; class Insecta; order Lepidoptera; family Ypsolophidae; genus Ypsolopha; species Ypsolopha scabrella. The sequence goes on along the minus strand of OU342980.1, from coordinate 398,489 downwards.
ATAATCATTGATTTTATAATAAGCTTTTTTAAGTAGTCACTGCTTAGTAGGCAAACTAAGGACCCCCTTTGGAAGTTTATCGTAAAATCTTATACCATGTCCTACAAAAGAGGTACCTACTTTGGCAAGTCTTAATTTTGGAAAAGCTAGTTTATGTTTGTTTCTGGTTTCAACAGAGTGGTGCACACCAAACCTCGGGAGATTATCAATATTTTTGTGACATATTTAACAACTTAATAAATAAATTCTCATGGGACCGTAAATTAAACTTTTCTCTTAATGAATCTCGGTACTTCATGTTATAAATAGACCGAATTGCTCTCTTTTGCAAGACAAAGACTGCTTCTATATCCGCGGCTCTACCCCACAACATTATGACATATGACATAATGCTGTGAAAATAACTGAAATATACTAATCTAGTAGTATCTTCATCAGTAATCTGCCTTAGGCAGACTCAGTAATAGCACGCCCGCCATCTGAACTGACAAATATTGTAGGTAGTGGCTGGGTGAAGGAAATATGGCGTGCCCTTAGAGAGACCCTAGTTTGTCCAACAAAGTGGCGTCTCCTTGGAGAGGCCCTAGTATGACCGATATTGGCTGACAGATTGGGCTTGGATAAACAATTAGATTTTTCATCACTAATTCTCTGAAACTAAGTCATCTTTAACTCGAAATGCGGGATATAAATTCCATTTACAAACCTAGGGAGGTAAGTTATTTTAAAAAGCGAACGAGTGTCGCTTACAGTCACTAACTAGTAAATCACTCGTCTCGCTAAATGGCAGTGGAAAATATCTTTTCTGCCTATTTCCTATCTATTTTGTTATTCTGTATTATGGAAAAATAAGACTCGCATATAATAGGTAAACATACTAATAAAGTATTAAAAAGACCTCTAAGAGTTAAGACCTTTTAAATCAATCACAGTGGCAAGTAAGACACGATTGCACAAAAAAGTCACATGAAAAGAAAATGGCGACAGTAAAATTATCTTGTTGAAAACGTAGTTGCAAACATAATTTCGTAAGTTTTTTTTTATTTCCTCCCAATTGGTGATGAAAAGTAGAGTGTTACACACTGGTATAACTTACCTCCCTTGTATAACAATCAACTATTATTTCGAATTGTTCATCTGTTTGGTCTAGTAGTTTTGAACGTCTGAACCATTAACCTAGAAGTCGCGGGTTCAAATCCCTCAGGGCATATTTGTGTTTACCCTAAATGCTTTGGAACACACGTTTAGCTGTGGATATTTATACCTGAATTATGGGTAACCACTCACCTCACTGGGACGTAATAATCGTCAGTGAAATGTGGTTGTACGCGTGGGCACTTGTAACTTGGACTTCACAGTCTATACTCGACTGACATGCCGAATGTTTGTACAAGTGAAGCGTTTCTGTACAGAACTAGTGAAACCGCAAATGAACCCGAAATGGCGGTCTCGAGTCTCGACGCTACAATTGAAATCAACGTTGAAACTTCCAGAGGAACCTCAAACTAAAACTTTTATTGCCAACTAAGTGGTTAACAGCTGTTTGACAATGTGACTTTGTCCGGAGTCACTGTTTCCGTTGGGCTTGCTATTAAGAAGGGTTAACATTTACATACAAATATTCACGTCTATCCTTCAGAAGAGAAAGCACAGATCAAAGATCAAAGATGTCTGTCTGTTACGATCCTGAAACGAATCTTTGGCTGAGAGGACAAGATATCCAGATTTAGTAAAGTCATGTTATTAGAATGTATAATTTGAAAAAAAAAATTATACAGTCACAGTCTAATATAATAATAATGCAATTTTATTCCAAAATATCATGGATTGGTAAGAATTGAACCTGAACTATCTGATTGAGTGGCTCAACAAACACACGTCCTAACAACTGACATAAACATAGACATAAAGTTATTGCTATGTACTATTTATTACTACTCGTACTTAAGTACTTACAACATTCGTTTATTTATTGTTTTGTTTATGTATTTTCAAATATTTATATTTTAAAAATATTTATAACATTTGACACCATATATAATTATGAAGTTAACATTAAAAATATAATAAATACTACCAAAACAGCAATTAAATTGTGTTACTAAATATAAATATTATTTGTTGATTTACTAGTGACTAACTAAAAAATAAAAATCCGTCAAAGGTATAGAACGACTTTTCAGTTTTAAGGTTTCGTTTAGGGCTGTTACATCTGAGTAAAGACTGCTAAGGTCACCAACCAAATGAAATATTACTGACAAGTTTGTAGGTTTTTATCATAATTGTTTGTTTTGTGGATGATACCCGAGGTAAAAAAATGTAGGCAGTGATTTAGTCGTTTTTACGACTCAGGAAAAAACTTAACCATCCCCAAAACAATTTCCTTCGATATGTTTTGGAGAACCTAAAAAAATCAAGATAGCTTCATAAACGATTCTGGTCCAAGAAAACCGCTCATTGAATTAAATATTAATAACAAACTCTCGCTGCCTTATTCAGCATTCTACCCTGCGTTGCTCTATTTGTCTGTTTGTCGCGGGTCTGGGAGACCCCTCGTCTAGTTTTGATTACCGTGTTTTGTATTCCAGAGCCGGGCTTATGAAAACAAGTGGACAGCTATTGGGTTGGTTTATTCTTCGTGACCAAACTGGGGATACCGCTTATTCTAGTTTGTGGCTGATTGAAGTATTGTTTCTCGTTTCAGGATTCATCATCGTTATTCGCTCAGCTCGTTTTAGTTAAAGCTTAATGATGTAGACATACAGGATAATATTTACGATACTAATATATACTCATGACAATTTTTATTAGAATTTTCCCAATTATGAATTTAAGGTTTACATAAAAAAATCGAATTCTAAAATATATTACACTGTAAGTTATTACTTGAACCATAAGACAGCATCATATTTTCTTGGCGTCCTTCTCAGTGTGGAAGAACTGATTATGTAGCATGAAGCCTTAAATTATACATTTTTGATTGAAAAACACTTGTACTTGTCCACTGATTTATATTATTTCCCTTGCCAAGCGATTCATATATTATATGTAAACAACCAAAAAACCTTTGATAATGCTTTAACAGCGAAACCGGTAAGGGAAATAATATAAATCAGTGGACAAGTACAAGTGTTTTTCAATCAAAAATGTATCAAAAGTTCCACCAAGTGCCAACAATCACGAGCATCAACTCCTTAAATTATAGTTTTTGATATTTGCATTACAATTTGTTTCTTATGAATTTCGGTAAAGTTACACGGTAATCGAACCTGGCTTATGTATTTCGCGTGTATAATGCTTGTTTTTTTTGCCCCTGAATTCTTTTCAGGTATTTTTTTTTTACATTTATCTGACAGGGATCTTTTTGCGTGTTTATAGTGGTGGATCAATTTTCATGGCGTCCCCGTTTCAACATATACGTTTTGAGTGATAGTGTGACGGTGTGCATGACTGTTTGTCTGTGTGGATGGGCGGATCCATTTCGAGCTTAACTTGTTCTTTAATTTATTGACCTCAGAAGAATACATATCTTCTTCTTCTTGAAAATAAAGTTGATTATTTCATTATTCATAATAATCATTATAAAAACCTCATCAAATCCGTTCAGTGGTAAATAACAGTGACCTAATCAAATCAAAATATTTATTGTTGCATAAAGTATACTTTTACATGTCAAAGTGAATTTTCATTAAAATAGAATATGAAAAAATATATATAATAATACGGGAAATACATACACAAAATATTAAGGTTCGGTTACTAAAAATGTAATAAAATTATACACCTGCATAAAAAAGAGAAATAAAGGAATAAAAATATTATTATATACATAATCCAATGAACAAATGTGTTGAAAAATGAACTAAACCACTTCTTCAAACCACAATAATCGTTATAAAAGTTTGTATGTTGTATGAAGATCTACTCTTTTTGCTTTGATTACCGTGCAGTACGAGTTGATGTCAAATGTGATGGTACCTTCATCAGAATGTACAAAAGTTCATAGAGTAAGCCTTGCTATAAATGGCATACTATGTATTTCAGTATCAAGTTTTTATTTATCGTTTATCGTTGCGGCATGTTCACAAAATTAAAGATGCACAATTTACGTCCCTCGTGGGACCCATAAAGTATTTTCCCTGAAAATTAATTTTGAAACCTTCATTTATGTCTCCCAACAGAGTTGAAGGGCTGCGAACAATATCATGTATCGATTTTGAAGAAATTCATTCTGTCCTTTGAACATTTTGTGCACTTATTTTATTATTGTTCTAAGGTCATTGCTCGGCTTACTTTGAAATATTGTTTGTTGTTTGAAATAAACTAAAAATAATTAGAAAGCCGTGAGAAATACCTTTAAGACGTCACGGGAGGAAGCATCGGGAACACTGCAATGGCACTTGACGGTGTTACAATAGTGTAAGTGATGAAGGAAGAGATGTGTTTACTCGCTGGCAGCTGGCAGCGTGAAAGGAGAATTTAGTACATTGTTCACCGAGGGAAGAAAGTAACACCACCGTGGGTGCAGTTTGACACCCGAGGCTTAGCTGAGTTGAGAATCGCACTCCCTTCCAAGTTATACATAATGATGTACCACAAAGCTCTGCGTCCGCATATGTTTCCCGCAGTTTGGCAGGGAGTCCGTGTGTGGGGTATAGGACAAGGCGTTGGTGCTACTCCCTCTGATTGTGGGTGGAAGCAGATGAACAGGCAGTGTATACCACATCCACACCCGACTTCTTTCTTTTTCCTTACCTCAAATGGCACCCGTTTTCATTCGTTTGAAGTTTAGAAGACATAAAGGAGAATTCGGGGCAAGAACTGAACTCAATTCCGGAAAAAGCGTTTAAAAATGTTTTGATGATTGTATTATTCGTTGGCGTAAGTGTACCGTTTTCGAAGGAGCATATTTTGAAGGTGGTAAAATAAATTCTGATGAATAACAAACATTTTGTATATTATTGATCTTTTCCCTTTACTTTCTTGACAGATATATATACCACACATCACCTCTCACACAAACACGCACCCTTTCCTCAGAATACAAATATAGGTATATGCACGAAACCATAATACTACGGGTAACTAATGTTACGTAGTACCGGCACACGAGACGACAATACTCGTACTTGTGAGATGTCAGAGTCATTTCTAGACGGAGAGCTAGGGACCAAATCGGTCATGTAGCTTCAGCTGTATTGAAACTCCGTTAGCTACTTCCCTGAACAACCTTTTCCCATAATCTCCGTGCTGGCAGGCCGCGGGCGGTGGGTGCAGGTATGACGCGAGATTAATTAATATGTGAGCCCCAAAAAAATAGCCATGCAAAAATATCGGTGGGAAGGTATCGAAAAAAATTATTGAAATCGTTGGATTAACACAAATTTCATTAGATTATTTTGTACATGATTTAAAAATAAAACAATTGTATGTAAACTTTAGTTAAGTTAGTTACTAAGTACTTTCAAATGTGATGTATATTGCTAATGAAATAAATAAATGAATGAAATGAATGAATGATTTCGTTCGAAAATGAGCTGAGGAGAAGGCAAAAGCGGACGTGGAGGGGATGTCAGCCGGCGAACGCGTCAGCGACGACGACGACGACGACGACGACGACGACGACGACGTTTTTCCAGGTGGATACACTGATTGATTTTTTGCATATATAATTTATATGATGAATTAGTATCTCTTAAAATCTCTTCTTAGAGATAGGTCTACCCTTGTAGATGTTAATTTGTTTATATGTTTTGTTAATGTTTATTTTCTGTGTGTACAATAAAGAACAAGACTTGTGTAGGCAAAGGTACAGTCAAGTTCTTATTAGTTTTTAAAAGAAACGTACGTTTAACAATGCCGTTTATAAATTCACGGCACTGAACTGGGACTTCTCCATCATTTTATTATTATTGTCCATATCTTAGATGTTCAAATAAGTGACTTTATGACAAAAAGAATAACAACCCGGCAAGCAATGCAAAACAAAACCAATGCCACTTTGACGTTTGTTTTTTTTATGTGGTGTTACCATCAGTTGGTTGTAAAAAGCCACCATATCCCGGACGTGGAGGGTTTTTACACTCAACTTGATGCAACCTATTTTCGGAAGGTCAGTATGAATTACTGGGTGTGTTTTTGCATTCAGTTTACGTATATGTGTATAGCGATACTAAAACGGTATTTAACTCATTTCCGGTAAAAGTGGCGTATGGTGGGTTTTTGCAATCACGGGTTCTGAAATGAAATTAAAAGAAAAACTATCACAGCTAAGTAGGCTTTACAGGTTTACGAGTGCAAATCGCGCCAATCTCTTAGTCCCTTCTAAACACGACAAAATGTTTTGGGCCTTTCTTCGGCAGAGCAACTTTTGAGCGAACTAGAAGTTCGGCGCAATCCTTATTAGCTACTAGTCCAACTTACAAAATGTACTTATATTAGAGAAGTAAAAAGGAAAAAGGTGGTTTTTATAACTCCACCTTCAGTTACCTTCGTCGTATGTGGGCCCGTTTTAAGATGTTATTAGCCATTAATAGTATCAAACAAAAAGCCTGCCTCGAAATCCGCTTATTGTGTAGGGCAACTACAGACGGAACCCTACACTGCGCGTGGCCCGACACGCACTTGGCCGGTTTTTTTATTTATATTACCACCATTACGCTAAGATAATTTAAAGGAATCTTATCAATCACGAAGCTCTTTTTCAGGAGAAAAAGAAACTTGTTTGTACTTAAAGTGTATATTAATCAAACAACTTTGTCTATTGTGCTCCGATAGACTTGAAGAGGTTTCTTTAGTGAAGTTGAACAAGCAGAGTTAATAACTTATTTATTCTACAACTACCAATAACGTAACAAGTTTACAACTAATGAACAAACCAATGGAAGCGTTAAAGATCTGTCTGGGTACTATGGTTATATAAGGTCCCACAATAATAAGTGAAAATAATTCTAGGGCAGATCATGTATCGTTAACTGACCACATTCCAGAAGAAAAAAAGTTTTTTTGCTCAAATATTTTTTTCACTTTCCAGTACAAAGTGGTTCAATCAACTGACTAAACTTCTATGGAAAAGTGAAAAAAAGTTCGCGCAAATAAACATTCTTTTTAATGGACGTGGTCTATTACCGATACCCAATCATTTTTCACATTGAATTGTAAAACCTTATATATTTTACCCTTATTTGCTCGTTTGACGTGACCAACAGCGACTCTTTGTGAGGTCTCACAATTGCTCACAACAATGGCACATCCATGCATCACTTTGGTGTGAAAATTAAATGGAAACATAATATCTACCATAATCAACAGAATTTTAGACACATATTTTGCATTTTTATTTAGATTTTTTCCTTTTATTTGTAAACTGGATACGAGCTTATTTAAGGACTGCAGTTTATTGTTATTGTAATAAAATAAATTAATAAAGTGATCAATTGTCTAACCGATAGCAATAATAAAGAGGGTTTATTGATCTTGTTGTTGCTTGTAATCGTTAGTTTAATTTGAATAAACTATGTGTTGGTATGTGCTTGCTTGTGGATGTTTAAAGCGGGAGGGCGGGCCGTGCACGAGACTGCATTTTGAATAAGTAGCACGATAAGAGTGTTTAGCGGAATATTGTCAAAGTAACGCCTATTTCAATCAATTATAAAGTGGCATAAATCAAAATCTTAGGGTAATTTACAGAAGACATCGTTTTAATAAAATAGGTATATCAAATAATTTATATCGTAAGATGTGACTCTTGGCGAAACCTTATTCTAACACTAACAAGAGTCTTATTTCACAAGTTTTACTATATTTACCAGTAAATATTAGTTTTTGAATCAAAACACAAAATTCATTGTAATATTTCTATAACTTTGTTTATTTTTATTGTTATCTACTGTCTAATTACATGTACTGGACGCAGGGGAGGATTTTTAAAAGCTCAATTATGTTTTACTAAGTGTTTAATGGTGCAAAAGGTGACAAAAGGTATATATGTAGTTAAATTTAGGTTTTAAACTAAGGCTGATCGCGATGATCACACACGACCTTCGGCTTACACGATTGAAGCACAAAGACGAAATGTGTTTCACTATGTCAGCACTAAAGTGGAGAAACAATGCGGTACGTAGGTAGAGTTCACTCGTAACAGTCTTCATAATTATTAGTGTTAATATTCATAAATTTTGACTGTTTGTTTGTTTACCTAAGTCATTGAGCCCGACGATGTCATTTAGACAAAACTAGTCGCACATAGTGGAACATCTGCAAGAAGAATTTTAATTATATATAAAAAAAACTTTTATTCTCTTATAAATGTAACATTTTACACACTTAACCTAGTAACATAAGAAGTATAAATATTTATAATGAGTTACGTTGGAGACCAAGGTAGGCGAAAACCTGGGTTATGGCCTCCAGCGCCTTCCTACAGGCCAAGTTACCACTGACATATTAACAATAAAATAAATGTCTGCGAGACGTAACTATGTGTGTGACTGATTAAACAATTTACATGTTACAAGAAGAAATAAACAAATACAGCGACACCTACCACTAAATTGCATAATAAATGTGGTATAATCTTACATAGATAATACAAATATACTTAATATGAAAAATTTGACACCGAATAAGCGTTTAAGTACTAAAGCAATTTACGGATAAAATAAAGCACTAAAGATTTTACTTCACTGTGTACATAGGATATATCTTCAGGATTTTATTTAATTTATTGTAGAAATATGGTCCTAGAAATGAAACGTGACGTTGGGCAAAAGAAGTTTTACACCATTCCGTTTTAAAAACTAGGTCGTTTCTTCTTTTATTTGTGTCTAAATCTAAATAAAACGATGCCTTTGAATGTTGTTTAAGTATTAGCTGCTGAATATATAGTTGACGAATAGTAAGAACCTTACATTGGCTATACTCGGTGGGGTAGGGCTTAAAAGTTATCACTTTTAGTATTGATCTTTGAGCTCTCTGAGTTTGAGTAATAATGTTTCTTATGCAGCATGAGATCCCTGGCATTTGTAAGTTTCCATGGCACGCATAAATTTCTGATCAATAAAATTTCACTACTAGGGACCAAAAAAACACATTCAAATAAAAATGTACCTAAATGCAATGGCAGCTACTTATAACAAGGTGTAAGCAATAATTCCAGTCGAATGTAAGCATTGTCACAAAAACAATAAAATAAAATCCAATCTCCCCAAATACATGAATCGTGAAACGAAAAGTTTAGCCATAGACATCAATGGATTAACATCTCTATCGACAAAAATAAATAATCGATGAATCGGTGCGGCCATCTTGCAAAATCCTCAACGAATCCGAATCCGACAGGAGGAATGTCATGAAGAAGACTTTTGGAAGTTGGGAATATACTCGTATCTTTTCAAATAATACAGAACCGAACCCCCCTTGAGAGGGTTTGGAGGGTAAAGGTTACAAATTTCTCAATTTATTTGTTCTTTGTGTGCTAATCCTAGCCTGCATACCAAATTTCAGCTTTCTAGGACTTCAGAGAGTACCCAGAGGTTTTGATGATCATCAGTGAGTGGTGAGCGTTTATTGAAACTATACTTTGCTAGTGCGCAGAGCTGCGCAATACTCGAGTATTATCTATTATATATTAGATATAAAATATCAGTATGGGAGATTGATGAAATTTGCAAATTGTCGTCAAACAAATATCTCAGCATATTAAAATTTTTATGAAATATCTAAAGACTGAACCAAATAATTCGAGTTTACTTCAAAAGAAATGTACACGTACACGGTGAACATTGATTCAGCATACTGTGATTGTGTCAGCGGTCAAGTTAGAGCATTCTGTATGTACACGTACACGGTGAACATTGATTCAGCATACTGTGATTGTGTCAGCGGTCAAGTTAGAGCATTCTGTAAGCATGCGGAACCGAAATGAAATACGGAATCATTTTAAAAACATCTCCAAAACTGTCTAAAGAAGATACAATTTCATGTGCAAAATTAGCTTCAAATGACAAATATTTAAAATTCTAAACAACCACTGGAACCAAGCTCTTCTATCGGTTCAAGTTTTAGAGCTGCTTTTCAAGAAACCAGTCCAGTAATGTTGGAAAAAGTCTATTCACAGATGGAAAACTTAGCATTTATTAGTTGATAATCTGACTATAAAAAAAAGATAAACTATATGAGACAGGTAGATGATGTTTTACTTAGTATTTTAACTTACTACCTCATTAGACAGGTAGACTAAGATGTATTTTTTTTCCCTCATGACACAATTTCCTTCTGTCTTTTATATTTTTATCCTTTAGTTATTAAAGTTTAACACATTGTTTTGTATAATTTTATTTAAGTTAAAAAGATTGTAATAGAATTAAGCCATATTGAAAAAAAAGTACTGATAAAAAAAGACATGATCTTGCTTAGTTTCCTGCCCTTCTTCTTAGCCAGATTAATCGAATGGGCGGATTTAGGCATTAAATCTATTTATAGTTTATTTATCTATTAACTTATTTATTCATTGCATTATGTAGGTATATACAACATTATAATTTTTTACTTAAGTTAGTATATATATGGTTAGGCATTATATTTATTTATGGTCTATTCAGTTTATTTATCAACTTATTTATTAATTTCTTTATGTATAATAATATTATTATTCCAATAAGTCTTTGTTTTATGCATGTGTATAACTTTACTGGCCCAACTTAAATATAGTTTTTTTTTAATATATATATTTCCCGTAAGTATCATATTTGTTTCATTATAAAATATTATTTTTATACAGATTAGATTTGACATGTAAAACGTATACTTTATGTATCTATTTTATAAATAAACATTTTGAATCTTTGAATCTTCTTGAAAAACTAATTTCAAAAATTAACTAATATTTTAGGTCGCATCTCTATACATATAAAATACAACGTCTGTCTGTCTGTCTGTCTGTTCGTTCGCTAATAACTTGAGAACCACTCAATGGATTTTGATGCAGTTTTCACTGAAAGATATAGCATTTCTTCGAGAAGGTTTAAAGCTATAGATCATCACGCTATGACAAAAGGCAGCAGCGCAATAAGAATTTTGGTGATACATATGGAATGTTCGCCACCATAGCGTAGTCGATCGTCACGGGTTCAAACTCCGACTGGTAAAATTTGTTTTCACTTTTTATATTTATTAATCTATTTTATTTTCGGAAAAAATATTTCCTTTTGTAAAAAAAATATTAAAGCTGAAATTATATTTCTTCTGCTGAGCAAAGACCAACAACTAATATATTTTTATTTTCAAGTCCTTAGAAAACGCCATCTCTGGGAAGCTATCCTGGATAACGGCTGAGTAAGCTGGCGTTGAAATTGTTTTTATTTTAATACACTAGATGGCGCTGCATGTTTCAAAATATCGTATTTGACGCAGTCTGGTTCAAAAAAAAGAAAAATTTGTTTGTTTGTTTGTTTGTTTGTTTGTTTGCATATGGTATGTACGCCTTGCGTAGTCGTATCATAGGCTAAATAACTTAGGCTATGGTCGTATGTAGTCTCATCGTAAGGGTTTCAATCATCCACTGGTTATTTTTTTTTTTAGGAGACCTCTCAAGTTTAAGTTTATTTGATCGGTATTGATGAGTATTTTAGTAGAACATGGTGACCAGGATCTAATGACGGGACTGGGAGGTGGGTACGGGATCTCCTCAACGGATAACAGCAGACCCATCGAGTTTGGGCTTATTTTATTGGTCTCTATTAGCACTTTGGTAAAACATGGTGACTAGGGTCTGCTAACGGGACTGGAAGGTAGGTACGGGATCTCCTTAACAGACAACAGCAGATTCTTCAAGTTTGGGCTTATTTGATTGGTCTTTAATAGCACTTTGGTAAAACATGGTGACCTGGGTCTTCTGATGGGACTGGAAGGTGGGTACGGGATCTCCTCAACGGAAAACAACAGACCCTTCGAGTTTGGGCCTATTTGATTGGTATTTATTAGCAGTTTGGTAAAACATGGTGACCGTTGCATATTGTCGTTCAAAAAATCATATTCTTTTGTTTTCCTTATTTCCACGAAAATCTCTTCGACGCGGGCGGAGCCGCGGGAAAAAGCTAGTCTTAAATACAATAAAGATTCACCTGTAACACTTTATTCAAGTCATGATAAAAGGCTAGTATTTGTGTGTGGTGTAATACAAAAACTCACATTAAAATCGCCTTCTCATTTTTATAGCAATATACGACTAAAACTAATTTAAAATCATGCTTACAATAAAGTCGATTCTGAAGGCTTGAATTTTAGTTTTAGAAAATTTCGTTTTGACAGCACTAAAACTAAAATTAAAGCCTTCAGAATCGGCTTTAATATCTTATTCAAATATTCAAAATTCTTAGATTACTCAAAGTGATTTTGCTAATAGTTCCTGAAGTTCTTTATTACCCGATGAGGTGGAAACTATACTCGAGTATCGCATATAAATTTACCTGTTGATGTCATGATTACAGTCCAAGTACCAAGTTACTACATCTTATCTTGAAAATTTGGTATCTCTAGTACTATCCAAACCGAAGCTATGAAGGTTCGAAAATATTAGGAAACGCTTCGAGAAAAGGTACGTGTAGTACCCTGCTTCCTTTGGCTCGTCTTGGCAGGGGGCAATGCCGTGCCCCCAGATAAAAATGAAAGTTTGTTCGGTTGTTACCTAAAATCTCAAAAACCACTTGATATATGAAACTTTTACTATTTCATAGAGAAGGTTTTAGATTAACATATAGGCTATATTTTGTGGCACTTTGACATAGGGAATCTAATAGGTAACCATTTTGGTGTACAAAGTTGAGTGTCTAATTAGTGCGGTCTATGTTTCGAAACTTTTTTTAAATCCAAGTATAGTACTTAATAACATCCCGGGACACACTAACGCTGAATGACAAGACATTTTGAAATATGTTTTGCTATAATTTTAATTATTACATTAATAGCTCCAATCTGTGACGGCCTTTAAACATTATTCATCCATCCATTCATCAGCCTGTTTCGTCCACTGTTGGACATAGGCCTTTCCAGGATTTCGCCTCTCTTGGCGATCCTCCTGGAAGAAATGCCCATACTCACACACGCTGGGCAGGCGAGTTGGTGAGCGCGGTGCCGAAACCCTTGCACCAGTGCCGCCGCTGCCCATCACCAGTCTGATTTATATAAGGCCTGGCAATTGGGGATGGATATACCGCCATCCATCGGTCCCAGGCAATGGTGGGCCGCCTGGTTTTGCCTGAGAGCTGTCCTCTTACTCTCCCCCGAATAACTTCGGGTGGGTTTGCGAGTAAGATGGTGGTACCTCCACAGTCGAGCTCGGCATTAGCTCTACCACCTATAAGGTATTCATAGGATAGTTTTGTTTGGGTTTTGTTTCAAGCAACGATCTTATGAAATCAAATAAAAACTGCTGATTCAAAATCTGAAATCTGAAGCATCAAGCTTACGACAAATCATGACCCAAGCAACGAAGACCAAATACAGCGCTATTGATGTCCCATTTGTGTATTATGTTGCTTTGGATGTCCAAAATTTGTATAATTTTATGATAATGAGAGACATCTCGTTTGCTAATAAGACTCTAGTAGGACACCGTAAGGCAAGGCCGGCCAAACCCAGGCATGCGGGCAACGAAGGCATAACATAATGTCTAGGTACCAGACCCTGGTTTTGTGTAAGTTCCCTCCTGTGTTGGTTGGTTGGTTCTCGTCTCGCACACTGTGTGTACTCTCTCCGTCTTCGATAACATTGAACCTGCATGACAATGTGGATGGTAATGGAACAAGTTCCGCGTGAAGGAGCTGCTTTCACCCCGCCTCCCGCCTCCCGCCATGGGGATCCTTGTTTGTAAAATGTTGCCAAGTGGACTCACGCTACGCCGCCACCGCTACCTGCAAAACACAGATCTAATACTTGAAAGGCGATGGTTGTTCCACCAGGAAGATTAGCAGAAGTGTTTATATGGGGAAAAGGGGTTACACGTTTTATGTTATTAGCAGATGATCATTCGGTCTTCATCTCATTAAATTTATTATCCTCGTAGTCAAGCTAAAGCATGATTATTGGAAAACTTTACCTCTTCGTTGTTGGCCTAGCTTTCCTTTACTAATCTCCATCTGTTACTACCTATATTTTTTGTTTAATCTTTTGACGTATCCTGCCCAAGGTTGGCCGTTACGAACTGACACGTGATTTCTGGGTGGCACTAAACGAGTAACAGAGTTTCATTATAGATTTTATCCAGATTTATAAAGAAGTCTCTAACTTTCGGGCTGTTGACACCCCGGCTGGAACTACGGGTCCAGCTGGGTTCTATTGGGCACTAGAGATTCAAATTTGAGCCAGTTTGAAGCAAGCTAACGCTCGTGGATGGTGTCTGACATGGGTTTGGACTCGTAGTGGCATGTTATTAGTTCCGAATTTTAACAAAGTCGTTCGAACTGCAGAAGTGCGAGCACGTTGTCTGTCCGGTATAGCTTGTGACGCTCGTCTCCGTGAGCGTTAGCATTCGCAAGTAGCGGCCTATGGGCGGCCATCAATGCGAACGGGTTATGCGGAGTACGTCAATCCCAGGAACACAGCTGGCGCGTGGATGATTGCACTTGTGTGTGCCACAGTGCGCTTTCAGTGTGAGAACCTAATCTCTGGCATTCCACCAGGATAGGTATGACAATTGACGACCCGGCGCTAGAGGTACTATTCGAGTCACAAGTTTTCGAAAGCTGCAAGGTGATTAGATAGCGAATGGAACTAGGTTTGGACATTTTTAAAACAATACCGCTATGAAAAGTTGTCGTTCGCTCCGTGGCACCCCCACAAATACTTTTAGTATATTACCGGATACTGAACTGACGCAGTACTGACAGTCAAACAAGAATCATCTCATTTACCCTCAAATCTATCGTAAGCGTGCTGCCAGCTACTTTGTGGTGTTTGTATGTCATTATGTAGCGGTAGAATTCTTACTTCTCAAAATATTTTAACTATTTTTCAACTTTTCGTTAAAAGCATATGAACATAGGGCATGTCAGAATAAACTTGAATAAGGACTCCATCCATCTACTCAAAGCTTAACTACGCTCTCATGTGTGGGAAACTACCACAACTGGTATCACCTCATGGGAAGTACTGCACCCTAATAAATCACCCGGACTGAGAAAACTTTCACAATAATTAGGAGTATGCTGAAGGTTTTATCTGTCCACAGGTGTAAATACGCTCTTCATTCAGTAACGTATCTAACAAGAAGCGAACCGTGTCCCTGTACGAGTACAACACATCCGCCGAATACCTAAGTTTATTTATTTTGTCGAGTTTGTTGTGTTTTCTTTATACTCGTATAAACACATACGCTTGTTACATACTTGTGTGTGGAAAAGGATTATATCTACTTCACGTGTTCGATTACTTACTAAAGTATTTCAACTTATTTGTTGTTATGTTTGTATTAGTTGCCTGCAGTTCAACTAACTCAAATAAAATCGATCAAGTGCGAGTAGGACTCGCGCCCTGGGGGTTCCGTACCATTTAAATAAGTCGATAAACTTAAATGATTTAAATATTATTAACAAACTTATCTGTACCTAAAAATGTATGAAACAAAACTGCAAAATTGGGTTGGTCAAGTATTCGTGCACATAAACCTATACTTGTATTATAAATCAGCGTTCACAGTATTTCTTGTTAAATACAGTTTAAGGAACATGAATGGATGATTTTGATTGGCTGACTTAGAAACAATAAAGCAGTGTATTCATTGGGTTGGTCGAGTATTCGTGCACATAAACCTAAACTTGTATTATAAATCAGCGTTCACAGTATTTCTTGTTAAATACAGTTTAAGGAACATGAATGGACGATTTTGATTGGCTGACTTAGAAACAATAAAGCAGTGTATTCATTGGGTTGGTCGAGTATTCGTGCACATAAACCTAAACTTGTATTATAAATCAGCGTTCACAGTATTTCTTGTTAAATACAGTTTAAGGAACATGAATGGACGATTTTGATTGGCTGACTTAGAAACAATAAAGCAGTGTATTCATTGGGTCCGAATTAGCATTTTTTTACGTTCTGTGCCTCCGGTGAATAACGGTTTAGCTCAACTTAGACCCAAAATGAGATTATTTTACCTTTTTGCTCCATTTTTTTTTTGTACAAAATGGTCTAACTGGAATTTCGATATCTTTAAAAACACCTAAGATAGATATAATAATAATCACAAAATGGTTTAAGTAAATTTTTTGGCGATACACAATGTTTTTAATGGAGTTAGTCGCGTACTACAAATTTGTGAAATTAGATGTAACTTGAATTA
Organism: Ypsolopha scabrella; assembly: GCA_910592155.1. Lineage (NCBI taxonomy): Eukaryota > Metazoa > Arthropoda > Insecta > Lepidoptera > Ypsolophidae > Ypsolopha > Ypsolopha scabrella. Next base: position 382,153 of record OU342980.1, on the reverse strand, counting down.
GATCAATTTTGACGTTTCTTTTTTTTGTTTATTACACGTTTACTTCATATGGCAAAAGGGACAAACTTGACTTAAATTATAATGCACTTAACAATGTATAGTTTTTTTGAACGGTATATCTCTAAGATGGTGTTCTCTATGGGCTGAACGGGTACAGAGGAATAGAACTTAATGTTATCTACATGACCCTTTGATTTTCTGTACGAAATGTGAATGGTTAGCAAAAGTGATTTTTTTGTGCAAAAAAATTTTTTTTCGGCTCTCCTGTAAAATTGGGTTTTTTGAGTTAAATCGTTATTCACCGGAGGCACAGGTTTATATATATATATATTAAAGTTTAGCCCACCAATTCTTTAAAAAAAATGTGAAACATTTACTCAACCAATAGATAATAAAATGAAATAAGGCGTTGAAAAAGTAGGTAGTTTAAATAGTGCTAGTTATTTTTTATTTCATTTTCATTGTTATTTTATTTTATTTATTATATATATTTTAGTTATATTTTATTATGTCAGATAATATTCCGCTTAGCTTTGATTTTTTCTCTTGCTCTTCTTCAGATGAATATGAAAGTGCAACCAGTGAAGATGAAAATAAATCAATGTCAACCGATGCTGCTCCGCTCGATCTAAAACTGCATTCAGTTTTCCCAAATAAATCTCCAAATTTAAATTTAGTGCATATAAATGCCCAAAGCATTCATGCACACTTTACTGATTTTCTTACCTCTTTCAGCGATCAGGAGATAGACGGTATTTTTGTATCCGAATCCTGGCTTAGCCCCTCTCTTCCCTCAACGCTTTACCCACTTCATGGATTTCGGGTCTACAGAAATGACAGAACTGGTACCTCGGGCGGTGGTGTATGTCTTTATCTACGTAGCAACATACCTTGCAGGATCATTTGCCAAAGTGAATGTCCTGTACCTTATAAAAGTTCATTCGAGTATATTTTCTTAGAAATTACTTTACACCACTCCAAAATTCTTCTCGGAGTAACTTATAGTCCTTCTTCTAGTGTTAACTACTTTAATACATTTGAATCCCTGTTAACAAATTTTAGACCTCTTTACGATCAAATTATTATTATGGGTGACTTAAATACGTGTCTCCTACTAAATAATTCCCGCACCAAAACTTTAGAATCTTTAATATCTTCCTTAGACCTTCATATTCTCCCCCTCTCCGCTACACATCATCTCCCTAATAGTCCGCCTTCTTTGTTAGATTTAATAATTGTTTCCAATCCAAAATTTGTGTGTTCTCATGGACAAATGACGGCCCCCTTCTCTTATCATGACTTAGTTCATTTGACATATAAATGTCGTCCCCCTAAACGACGCAGCAAGGTAATTTTGCAGCGTAATTTCAAAGGAATGGACGTTGAACGCCTCAGGGATGATCTCGGGAGACTGGACTGGTCGATTGTTTATAATGCAGAGACGGTGGATGAAAAAGTCGAGCTAGTTATTACTAATCTCACACAAATTTACGACGTTCATGCTCCTATCAGAGAGGTTAGAGTAAAACACTTTCCTGCTCCTTGGTTGACCCCACACATTCAAAATCATATGTCTAAACGTGATCGTGCCAAACATAAATGTAAAAAGTCCCGTACAGATGAAAATTTTCTCTGCTATAAAACTCTTCGGAATCGCTGTAACAGGTTGTGCAGGGATGCCAAAAGACTATATATACACTCATCAATTCAAGACCTCTCTCCTCCACAAGTGTGGAAATTTTTAAAATCTCTTGGTATTGGAAAATCCTCTGCTCCATTTCATAACACGTTCGATCTCAACTCCTTAAATAACCACTTTTCTAATCCTCCAGTTATACTTGATCACTTCACTAAAATTTCTTCTCTGTTTAGACTTTCTCAAAAAGACACACCTAAAGGTGACCCCTTCGTTTTCCACGAAATTACTGAATGCAATGTTAAGAAAAGCATTCTCTCTTTTACTACCAAGGCAGTGGGTAGCGATGGTCTGAGCCGAGACATGTTGTTTCCAATCGTGGATGACATTGTACCAATAATCACTCATATTTGTAACGTCTCTCTGGCTACCAATGTCTTCCCTTCTGCTTGGAAAAAAGCTCAGGTCATCCCTCTGCCTAAAACAACCAACCCCGTCTCTCTTTCTGAATTTCGACCAATCTCCATTCTTCCAATATTGTCCAAAATCATTGAACATGAAGTTCATAAACAGCTATATTCATTTCTCAATGAAAACAATATTTTAAGTAATTATCAGTCTGGTTTCCGTCCTTTCCATAGTACAGTCAGTGCACTACTAAAAGTTACGGATGATATCAGATTTGCTATGGACCACAAACAACTGACTCTAATGACTTTGCTTGACTTTAGTAGTGCGTTCAACTCCGTTGACTTTGACATTTTACTTGGCATTCTTCGCTCCTATAATATATCTTCCCCTGCGCTCGCATGGTTTGACTCTTACTTGCGTGGTCGTTTTCAGTCTGTCTATACTGACGTAGCCTCCTCGGACTGGTTAGATTTACGAGCTGGTGTGCCTCAAGGGGGAGTTCTCTCCCCCCTGCTTTTTTGCGTCTTCATTAATGAGATCACTCACAATCTTTCCTCACATTTTCACCTCTATGCGGACGATCTTCAGATTTACACACATTTTGATGCTATTACTGATCCACTTAATAAGAATGTCAAGCTTGTAAATGCAGAACGAGCAATTACTGCCATGAATACTGACTTAACTGCTATTCACCTGTGGGCTCAAGAGTTTGGCTTATTGGTTAACCCTGTTAAATCACAAACCATTATTATTGGTAGTAAGCGGTTGAGAGATGGCCTTGATTTTGAGTTGCTGCCTAATGTCTCCTACAATAACGTCCCTATTCCATTTTCTGACAAGGTCAAGAATCTTGGCCTTATCATGGACTGTAACTTGTCTTGGCAAGCTCAAGTCAACGAAATTAGCAGGCGTATTCACTTTTCGTTCAATTCCCTAAAACGACTTCAATACTTCTTACCATTTAAAACAAAGGTTATGCTTGCACAGACTCTGCTGTTACCTCTTCTTGACTATGCCGATGTCTGTTTTATGGATGCCACTGAAGAGCTAGTGAATAAGCTTGAACGCCTCCAAAACCTAGGTATTAGGTTTATCTTCAGCTTGCGCAAGTATGACCATGTGTCAGATTTAAGATGTCAATTAGGATGGCTTCCGATTCGTTTGCGAAGAAATTATCACATGCTAGCCTTATTGTTTAACGTTCTGAACAATCCCTGTGCCCCTCAATACCTCCGTGATCGTTTTAAGCTTTTACCTTCCCGCACTAGACCTCAGAGAACTTGCGACACCAGGACCCTACATGTACCTTCCTGTAATACGGATTTCTACTCCAAATCCTTCACAGTTCAAGCAGCTCGATTGTGGAACAATCTGCCTAATAGTATTAGAGACAGCCCATCTGTATCGTCTTTTAAGAGAAAGCTTAAACAGCATTTTCTCCCCAAGAGCTAATATATATAATTCTTTTGTCTGACTACCCATTTAAACTTATTCATTTTGTTTGTTGGAATATTTGTATGTTTATTTAGTGTCTTTTGTTTAAAATATGATAGTTTATTCTAAGTATGTTCATTTTGAGTATTATACGTACTGTTTATTTATTGTATATAACTATATGTGTAAAAATATATGTATATTTGTATGTATTATTGCTACACATAAGTATGTATCTATAACTTAAATTTCTTTTTCCTATTTAGTTTTCTGTATTTAAAGTTGTGCACATTTATTTGATCACCATTCTCACTACTTTTTCACCACATTAAAGGTTGGCTGGAAGAAATTTCTTTAGAAATAAGCTCGCCCTTGTACAAACTGTTGTTCCTGTATATATTTTGTTACTTAAGTTTTTTTTGTGCAATAAAGAATAAAGAATAATACGTTTCAAGTTAGGTTGGTTCGTTACAAGAGCTCATAGAATTATTTCTTGTTTTAAACGGTATGTACGCAACTCTTTCTCTTATTCGAACTTGACCGGTTTTATATCTTGCAATGCATTCTCATCAACACTCATAATATAAGAAGTTAAAATTAGTTTGTTTGTATATACGGAGTAATCTGTGAAACTACTGAACCGAATTTAAAATTTATTTCACGAATATAAAGGTTACATTCTTTACTTGGACATAGTTTCCTGGAGACGGGCGGTTCCCTAGGGCCATAGCCACCAGTTACATTCGCGCGGATTATCCCAGGAACTATTGAACCGATTTTCAAAACTCTTTCACTGTTGTAATCAACGAGTTTAAAATACCTAGTCCCTGGTTGTAATGATTAGACTCGTCACTTGAGCAAAGTATAGCTGCTGGTATATGTTTATGTGTAAATAGACTGCCACCATTAAATTAAACCAGATATTCTACCGACCCTACTGAACCACTTTTCCCAAGAATCATACCCGCGGAAACCCTTAGTTTGGGAAATAATTGATTTCTAAACAAAAATGCGTGAACCCTAACGCATCGACATACGCTCTCTCTAAACTCACCCGTATGTGATATACGTACCTACTCATCAATTGAATTCGTGCGGAAAAACCACCCGCTACGGTTCTCTTCTTATTATGAACACATTTTACTGGGTGATTTTAACGGTTGCCTTTTGAAGCAAGACAGCTGTATATGTAAGCTGCAGTCCCTTACCTATTAATTCCGTAGACTCTTATATTTTTCCACTCAGTGCTATTCTTTTTATTTGAAATCTTTGTTGAGAGATGCCTGTAATATCAACTGGGATGTACTTAATGATGTTAGTGACCCAAGTGATCAGTTTGAGGCGTTCAATGAAATTAAAAGGCTCCAGACATTACGAGATCATACCGGCATGCAATATCAGAAAAACTCGTCTCATAAAGACTTAAAAATCTGCAAAAAGTACAGAAATAGATGCAACGGGGTGTGTAGAGATACTCAAAAACGCCACATACACTCAAATATTCACAAATGCAACAACTACGTAGAATATTTGGAAATTTCTAAGGACTCTTGGTGTTGGCAAGTCTTCTGATACTTCACGAAATTCTCTAGTTCTTAATTGTTTTCTTACTTACTCACATTCGTCAACCAAAACTACTTCCCTTTCTTATCTAATTAACTTGCATACTCTTGAGCATGAGCCTTTCTTTTCAGATTTAGACACAGCTGAGTATGTTAAAAGTACCCTTTCCATTTCCTAAAAATCGATTATTTGGGATGGCATAGGTCTAGAAATGATAATTTCTGTCTTTGGCGTGTTGCTACCATCTCTCACACAACTTTTAAATGACTACTTGGCGAGCAGCACTTTCCCATCTTCTTGGAAACAAGCTTACCTTATCCCCCTTTCACAAAATCAGTAATCCTACAAGCTTCAAAATTTTGAGACCAATTTTTTTATTCCCTTTCATATCTAAAGTCCTCTACTTCAGTCTGGTTACGCCAAAGATTATATATTTTTTATTTTTTTATAATATGGAGAATATACAGCTTTTATATTTTATACAATATGGAGAGATGGGGATTATTGGGGGAATATTGTTTTATATTGGTGTGAACGTGACGCTATTTGGCGTTTCTTATTACCTGATTGCGGCAATTTCTTGCAGGTTTAATTATAATATACTACAGTTCTTTAGCCAGATTTTTCTTGTGTCGACACCGTAGTTTATACATGTGTGTCATCAGTTTACTACTATTGTACCACTCTATGAATTGGAGCACGCACATCGTAAAAGTAGGTAACCAATTACTTTAAAAGGCTAAAATCTACTTTAACGGACGCTGGTCTGGGCTTTCAAATTTTTTATAGATATTAGGGGATTTACGAAGTATAATGGCGAAATCTTTTTTTGAAGAAGCCTCTTAGCTTTCCTGAAATTAATTTCTTTAAATCACAATTTTGCCTTACTTGATTCACTTTTGACATGTCATTTGCGTTTCGTTATGCAAAGGTTGAGTACATACAGCCACATTTAGTTAGTTTTACTGTATTTATGATGAAGTTTAAGTTCTTTTAAGTGTAGATATGTGTTAAAAACTTAAAATTTTGAAATTTTATGCGGAATGTATTGCTGAGATATACTTATAAAATAGTATTATTAAAAAATACATTGTGTTTCTACTGTGCAAAAACGAAACGTAAGACGTAGTTTGTTTTAACGCCACAGTATCTTTCTTGGCTTATATTTGATTAAAGTTGTATAATGTATAGGTCGAAATCTGTTTAAACTGATTTCTGTACTGGTAGGTTAAAACTGTTAAGAAACCGACTCAGCACACCCCGGCTTTATACAGTCTTTTGGCTACTACCCCTAGAGTATGCTAAAAGCCGAAGGCGCGGAGGGAGGGCAGCCCCGCCCGCTGTAACAAAGCTCAGGCACCGTGTGAGCCGTAGCGGCTGAGGCTGGTCGCCGAAGCTGTGAAGGCGAGCACGGGTGACTGCGCTTTGTTACAGCGGGCGGAGGGGCTGCACTTCCCGTAGCGCCGCCGGAGCCGATGCAGAAGTGAAACTGTGTCGAACAAGACACATCAGTACTGATATTTTAAATTTATTGCTGAATATATCATATAAACTCAAAATTCAACCATTAATTTTTGCATTTCATGAAAAACCACTAGTTTTTTTGAAGGGGGAAAACAGGGGGTAGCTCTTCTCCCACCCTCCCCCTCCTATAGTACGTTCCATGTACATTTTTGATGGTAATATCAAATTCATGACCTCAAATTTCAACCATGAATATCTCGATAACCATGGGTCATCTTCAAGTGGGGGGAGTGGGGGTACCAGGGGGTAAACTACATGAGGCAATTAAGTACCTATGACTTTATATTAATTTTAAATCACGCAACTTGTTAACTTACACAATGAAATATTTAATTAAAATATAGGTATCAATGGATTACCCATACACACATATAACATGATGTAAACGTACATTCATACACATGAAATAAACGTCTTAAACCATAAACCATTATACAAAAAAACTATAACTAGTAAGCAAAACAAATTCATGCTAATATCAAATTAAACCCCTACATAAAGCCTACATTCAGATCTAATTAACTTACTAATTCGTATACAAAGTAATCTACATTAATTCTGCTTTACATTTTATTCTGGTTATTTATTATTTACATTTGTCTCCTCAGAAGCACACATGACACAGAAATCCTCTGTGTGATTAAAAACTTAACTTGAACCTGCCGTCGAGATGAAACCTCCGAAGTACTCTTACAGTTCCCGACGTGTGTATCTCGGACCGCGCGATAACAGCCAGTTAAAGTAAACTTTATTAAGTGGGGATAATAATTGTATTAATTATATAGAGGGGATAATAATTGGATAATATTGTATTACTGCTTGGGGAGCTGCTTGCAAAACCCTTATGATTAAGGCTGAAACGGCTCAAAGAGCAGTTTTAAAAGTGGCATACAAGAAACCTTTCCGCTATCATACGAATGATCTCTACGACGAATGTAGAGTCTTACGCGTAAGACAACTTTACGTTGTGTCCACTATACTCAAGTTTCACAAACAAGCCCTTCTCAATAAGACAGAGTCCACCAGATCTCAACACCGCACCACCTGGCAAATTCCGCAAACTCGGACAAACTTTGCACAAAGATCTTATTACTATCTAGGCCCTTATCTATACACTAAGATCAACAAATATTTAAACATTTTAAATATGACCAAATTTCGTTGCAAAAAACAACTTTTAACTTAGCTGCTGCCTTTGGACTATGTGCAAACTGAAAGTATTATGGCTATACACGAATAAGGATAGCTTATTTACCGTATACCTACCTACAAGTACATACACACACACTTCCTCACTTTAACATACCGTATACCTACCTACAACTACAGAAACACACACCCTTCCTCACTCAAACATTCACACTTTTTATACAAATACACACTCTCCCAATCACATAACAGTCTCTTTGTATTGGTTAGATTTTTTAATATTATAATTACCAATTTTAAGTTGAGCATGTACTTTTATATTTGTTTTTATTTTTATTTAGTCTGCATGGACATTTATTCGATTGTAACGTTAAAACTATAATTCAACATTAACCTGTGTCATGTTAACGGTTGAGACTAGCTACCCACAACCCAAGGTATCCTACTGTGGGGACTAGAGAACATGTTGAACATGATGAACAACGATTTATTTATTTATTTATAAGACCAAGTAACTGGAAATGTGAGATTTAGATCAAGATTCTTTATTGTATTTGTGAAAATAGGTTAAAGTGTTACAACGTTTTAACGAAATAACTTATCAATAACGTAACTGGACTTGACTCTGAGGTATGATCAAATTAAAATAAAAACAGAATATACATGATAACAACAACATTCAGACAATTTTTGGGTGAAAAAAATCAGGTAATGTGTTGTATATAAATGATATAACAAATAATATACAACATTCGAACTCCTTGCTTTATGCGGACGACACAAAATTATTTAGAATTATCCGTAATCCTAGTGATTGTAATGAATTACAACTTGACCTACTTAATTTTGAAAGATTTTATGTTCAAAACAACCTATTCTTAAATCCAGACAAATGTAGTGTAATTAGTTTTAGTAGGAAAAAGCAAACGATTCTTTACGATTACAAACTGTGTAACACTAATCTTAAACGGGTAACAGAAATTCGTGATCTCGGTGTGATCATGGACTCTAAACTTACTTTTGTGCCACACATTGATACAATACTCAGCAAATCTTACAAACAATTGGGTTTTATTTTGAGAGTTGGAAAGCCGTTCAAAAACCCGTTAACATATAAAATTCTGTACAATAGTTTTGTTCGTAGTAGACTGGAGTTTGCCTGTTCAGTTTGGCATCCATTTTATATGACTCATATTGATAGACTTGAGAAATTACAGAAAAAGTTTGTGAAGGCCCTCGACTACAGAACAGGTTATGCTTATCTTGACTATTATACCTCAGCTGATAGACACAAAGTTCAACTTCTATCCCACAGGCGAGACTACACTGACGCTTGTATGCTTTACAAAATAATTAATAATAATTTGATAGATACCCCGGATTTATTACAAAAAATCAACTTTAGAATACCTCGCAAATGTGAACGTGCATGTCATACAAAGAATTTGTTTAGTATTGCTTCTTGTAAAACGTACTATGCAAGAAATAGTTTTGTTAGGCGTGTTTGCCGATTATATAATGACCATTTATCAGATGTCGACATGTTTTGTGTATCTTTTTCCACCTTTAAAAAATCTGCCATGAAAAAAATTTCTTGCAGATAGATGTTTTTGACTAACATTATTTGTTGCTCATATTTTGTAACTAGTGTATTACTTACTTATGTTTAGTTAACTTCACTTCTTATTAGAAATATACATTTTTGTAAATTAAGGAGACTTTAGGCTTAATTTGAATATTTTCACTTGTAATAATTTGTATATGTGGCTGTTTGTTTCTTAAATAAATAAATAAAATAAATAAATAAATTACAGATAAGTAATGGTGTAAATTCAAATGACAATTTTGTTGTTAGAACTATTATTTGGTTGAGTTTCTACAAAAAGTGAAAAAATAGGTTTGATGATAAGCGAAGCGAGGCGGAGGCGGAGCTTACATATTAATGCATTTGGGGAGCGTAGCAAAGCGAAGGGAGGCGGCTCCTTTAGTTTTTCACAGAACGTTTACTATTTTCTGGACCTTTACAAAAATCATAGGATTTTTGCGATGATCCGCTGCTTCCTTTTATCCTTTTTTTTAATATAATACATCTCCTTCCCATGCGTTACAAATTTTAATAAATTTTAACCGACTTTAAAAAGGCGGAGGTTCTCAATCCAAATGTTTTTAGGTACATTACTCCTTAACTCTGTAATTTCTTAACAAATTTCAATTATTGTTTTAGCAGGGTGTCCGTTTAGGTAAGTTCCGTTTTCGTTGAATCGTGATCATATGATGGTCTTCAAAGATAGACAGTGGAACTCCTCAACGGATGCCAGCATGTCACTCGATATTGAGGCAATTGTACCGGGATGCTGATTGCAGGATTTTAATTAAAAATTGTCATACACCCACCTGACCTTCGATCCTCGCCTCATCACCATAGAACTCCGCAACGGATAACAATATGTAACTTGAGATTTCAGCAATCACTTTGTGTAGGTGTGGTGGTCGTCATATGCCATCTGACCTTCGATCCTGGCCCCATCACCATGGACCTCCCCAACTGATGACAGCACGTAACTCGAGATTTTGGCAATAACTTTGTGTGCTAAGGGTGTTAATTGCAGGATTTTATTTGCGCCTGACCTTTGCCCCTGCTTCCTTACCATAGAACTCTTCAACGGATGATAGCACATAACTTTAAATTTCGGCAATCACTTTGCAATCAATAAAAAAAGTGATATAAAAATAAACTTTTAACGAAAAAATAGGGGTTCATACTTGAGGACCCCAGTCCTCGAGACACGCGTCCTTTAGGACCCCGGTCCTTGAGAACCCCGATAAATTTGATTATCTTTTTTTTGTTATTTTTGCTATTATCATGCTGGTGTACCATCGATACAAAAAGTGCTTCAAAGTACATTAATTAAATAATGTGTTAGTTTGGTTAATGCAACCTAGTTTAGAGTTAAGCTGATATAATTTTATGTTATTCCATATTTTAGATCCCTATAAATCCTAATGACGACCCAGAAAAGTGGAACCATTGTTAAAAATTCTACCTGGCCACTAACTAGTTATAATGAAACAATAGAGCCGGCGCTGCTAGATGATATGCCAATAAATCTGTCTCTTTTACGCATGCATAACAATATTTTTTTCTGTCTCTTTTACGCATGCATAACAATGTACTTTTCTGTCTCTTTTACGCATGCATAACAATGTACTTTTCTATCTCTTTCAATCATGCGAAATAATGACAAATAGCAATATGCAACTAATAAGAAAATTTAGTGTGTCACACGAAGATGTCAGGGGAAGGACCTTCTGGAAGGCTTACGCGTAATTATAATTTCATAAGAAATAGATTGGGTGGAAAGTGGTTATTGCATGCCGGACATGCCTATATCTTACAAAGACAAAATAATTATTCCAGTGTTTGGACCTGCAGTAACAAAAGGGGTAAAAAGTGTGGTGGTGCCGTGAAGTTAGATAATAAAGATGACTTTGTTGCTATTCAATGCAAACATGACTCGAAATGTGTGCCAAACTATTTTAAAAACAAAGTTCGTGAAGGGGTCGGTGAATTGTTTGACGAGGTGGGCATCAATTATGATCCTGTCCAACAAATTTATGAAAAAATAATGGTGGAGTTAAAGAAGAAAGGTCCCAGTGCGGAAATACCTGAATATAAATCTTTAAAAATGGGGCTTTACTATCACAGAAACAAGATATTAGGAGTGGAAAAAACCTCGTTTAAACAACCAACAAAAGTTGTGATCCCCGAAAAGTTTAAAACTCATCTTTTGGTTGACTACAATGAGGACAGCAATAGGATTATTGTATTTGTGTCTCCAAAAGGCTGGAAAGAAATAGAAAACGTCCAACATTATCTGTGTGATGGCACGTTTGACTGCTGTCCTCCTCCCTTCAAACAGATTTTTACTATACATGGAGAAGTGAATGATGATCCACAGGAAACAAATATCGTGCCCATATTATACGTACTCCTTACGAATAAAACAAAAAGTACGTATGAAAGAATGTTTGTAAAAATTAAGGAAGCTTTGTCCGGTTTCAAGCCTAAAAAGTTTACCTTGGATTTTGAAGTAGCCACAATGAGCGCTATTGAAGAAGTTTTTCCGGAAGCCGTCATCCATGGTTGTTTCGTACATTTCTAAAGGAGCGTGTACAGGAAGGCGAAATCCTTGGGGCTACTGGACCATGACGAAACTACGTCTTACGTGCGAATGTGCATCAGTCTGGCATATCTTCCACAGAATGAAATAGATGATGGTTGGTTGGCAGTCATGGAAAATAGGTAAGTTACGTAGTAATTAATTTCTGTCAGTACAATCTACTTTTCATGTCATATAAACATAAATTTTTTTCTAGTTATTCAAGTGAGCAATTTACCAAGTTCAATGACTACTTCGTTGACCAGTGGCTGGCGCCTGACGGCATGATTGCCAAATGGTGCTGTTACAGAGAACGGCATAGGAGTACAAATTTGGTAGAGGCGTGGAACCACAGACTACAGCGCCATTTGGGTAAAAGACCCAGTTTGTTATTATTTTACCAAATGATAACTACTGATATTGCGACCTACGACACGGCACAAGAAAGGTTAGCAAAAATGCAAAATTACCTATTTAGAAAGCTCTTAATGTTGCTGGTAGCCCCTTGAAGAAAACACTTTTATACACTGTTTCACTGTTAGTTTTTAATCTCTCCACGCTGTGTACATCCAACCCGATTCGAATAAGTATTCATTACTATCTATAATACCTATATTCCTAGTAGTCCATACAGCCATACTTGAACATTAACGTTGTACTAATATATCCTTTTCTTTTTCAGATTGATATTCAAAGCGACACCTATTAACAGAAGGAAGCGCAGAAGTATTTTAAATGATAAAGCAATCGCAAAACTGACAGAAGATTATGAGGCTAAACAGATTACAATAACTACGTTTTTGGAAAAAATCAGTCCCATCGTGCTTATTTCACCAAACAACGAACCAAATTCTAATTAAGTAGTTTTATTTGGTTGCAATTGTAAAATAAAACAAATATTGTTCGTTATTTATTGTCAACAGATATACACAAGTTGAAAAGTCTACATTCATATTAGGCTGTAAGACTTTTACGTTTATTACTTACAGGGAACACGTACTAATATTTATTTGCATTGTTGGATATCATTATTTTGAAAGTTGATTATTTGTAAAACAAAACTTTTTGTTTAAGAAAGACTACTATGCTGTATTTTATTGTTGATTTTGCATGATTTTTACGTTTATTACGTATACTGAACACGTAATAACACTTTTTGTATAATTATTTTTATTGTTGATTTTGCATGATTTTTACGTTTATTACGTACATTGAACACGTAATAACACTTTTTGTATAATTATTTTTATTGTTGATTTTGCATGATTTTTACGTTTATTACGTACATTGAACACGTAATAACGCTTTTTGTACATTTATTTTAAAAGTTGATTATTTTTAAAACAAAATGACTTGCATAAGAAAGAAAAGACTAAGTTGTATTCAGAGACACCCAATGAGAATCTACATCACCTGGTTCTCCTTACGGCCCATAAAGTAGGCACCCCTCTCGTTGACAATGACATAGATTTTGTCACCCGAGTTGGTCCAAAGAAAACAGCTTCTACCGCTTTTACTGGAACAAGACTTCCTCGACCAGTTGTAATTAGACTGGTAAGACGCACAAAAAGAGACGAACTCATGAAAGCAGGCAAGGCAAGGAAAAACCTGACTACTAAGGACCTAGAAATCAACGAGCAGTCTCAAAGTATATACTTTAACGATCGTCTTACTCGCGAGAATCGGTTGTTATTTCGCAATGCGCGGAACCGTGCAAACAAGGCAGGCTTTAAACATTGCTGGACCAGCAGAGGACTCATACAAGTACGCAAGACAGATGGCAGTCCAGCGATCCAAATTCGCTCTGAAAATGATCTCGATAGCAAGTTGGGTCCTATTTTTCTCGCTGAGTTCCCTGTTGGAAATAATGTCACCACCCAGTAATACGAATGCACTATCCTCCTTTTTAGCTGCAAATTTGAGTAGCTTATTTGTAGTGAACACTTTTTTATGCATGCCATGTTTTAAAATTATTGCTCAAATATTAATGAATGTGAAGACTCCCCCTAAGTTGTACTTTATATACTATATTATATATATTTATCACAAACAAACCCACACCCATGTAAATATGTACCATAAATACATCTCTAAACATCAACATCTGCCGCAGTCACCCCTATTAAGTCGACCTCACATGACAAGTAAATCACCAACACACAAATCAAATCTTTTTAAGTGCAAATTTAAATTATTACCATTCAGTTACAGCTAGAACAGGATATAGATAAAACTCTTTCTATTTCTTGTCATGTCGTTTATTTACCAGAACACTGCGAGAAAAACTTATATGGCACTAACAACTTCAAAATACTTACCTACAACATAAGAAGTATTACAAAGAACTTTGACTCATTCCTGGTTACTTTAAAAAGGGTGAACCTACCTTTCGATATTATTATTCTCACTGAATGTCATTTAACGGAGACTGTTGCAGTTCCAAGTATTCCGGAATATACTCACCACTACAGTAAAATCGTTAATAATTCGGCAGGTGGTGTGGTGGTATATGTAAATAAAATCTGGGATCCCAATATCTGTGAGCCAGATATAAAAGATGCAGAATGTCTAGCTGTGGATTTTCCAGGTAAATTCACGATTTTTGGAATATATCGATCCCCATCCTTCCGTTGCACAAAAAACTTTTTGTCATCATTAGAATCACATATAAAGCCTATTCAACAACATAAGAAAGTGATTATTGCTGGTGATATAAATATCAATATTTTACCAGATGAAGTCGATTCCCGACGTCTAGAGCAAGCTAGTGAATATCTATGCATGACCGCGGAAATTGGGTTAAAACATGTCATTACCGAAGCTACTCGGTATAAAACCTGTCTTGACCATATCCTCATAGATACAAAACAAACTGCAATCGGTCTAGTTTGCAAGACCTCAACAACTGATCATGATATAGCAATGGCAGCATTCAACTTGGAAGTTGTTAAACCGGGACGAAAAAGGAAACGATTTATAACTGACTTTGCCGCAGTTTCCAACGATCTTTCAAATCGCAATTGGACTGACGTGATGACTCAAACAAACGTTTCGGAAGCAGCCCGCTCTCTTATGGGTGAACTAGATAGAATTGTGCAAACGCACACTTCAGAGGTTACTGTTAGTCGTTCTAAATATAACTTAAAAGATTGGATTACTCCTGGTCTCATGCGTTGTATGCAACACAGAGATAAACTACATAGTCAAGTTCGCAAACAGCCAAGTAATATAACTTTACAGATAACGTATAAAAGATACCGGAATCATTGCAATAATTTACTAAGACGATTGAAACATACACATGAAACTAAGGAATTAGAGGAAAACAGAAATAATACAAAAAGCCTCTGGAAGGTTATTAAATCTATTTGTGAACTAGGAGGTAAATCCAAAGCTCCTTCTGAGCTACTCCATATACTAGATAACCCTAAAGAATCTCTTACATCCTGTAATAATTTCTTCGCTACTGTAGGTCAAACATTAGCAATGGAGACACTTCATAAATTAGGAACAACTGATATGGATTTAGTCACTCAATTAAATCAAACGGCGAACTCTAACCCCAAGTCTTTCTTTATGCATCCAACAGATAAATACGAAATTGAATCAATTATTAAAACACTTAAAAATGACTGTGCTCCTGGGGTTGACGGCATTCAAAATTCGTTAGTAAAAAGTATATGTAATCAGCTTCTAGACCCTTTAACTCACATATATAATCTTAGTTTATCCACTGGCAACTTTCCTAGTGATTGGAAGACTGCTGTAGTAATCCCAATACACAAAAACGGTCCTAAAAATATCCCGTCGAATTATCGTCCTATTTCGTTGCTAGGTGTATTTTCCAAAATATTGGAAAAGATTGTCAATAAACGTTTGATTGACTTTTTAGAATCCCAAAAACTTTTATCTTCTAGACAGTTTGGTTTTCGACGCGGCAAATCCACTGAAAACGCAGTTTTACAGCTCTTATCGACGGTTTCCTCAGCATTAGATGCTGGTCAGGCTTGTGTCGGCGTTTTTTTGGATCTCGCGAAGGCATTCGACACCGTTTCCATAGAGATACTCCTTAGAAAACTGGAGCTATCAGGTATTCGAGGGACTGCCCTTGATTGGTTTCGCAGTTATTTAACGAATCGTAGGCAGTGTGTCAAGGTCGATGGCTACGTCAGTGATCTCGAAACATTGACTTATGGAGTGCCACAAGGCAGTATCCTGGGGCCAACTTTGTTTATATTGTACATAAATAGCATTGCAAAATTGTTTGAAAACAATCCCAAAGTTGAAATTGTATGCTACGCTGATGACACTGCAATAGTATTTAATGACACTTCTTGGTCAAATGTTTTCAATCAAGTTGAAATGGGGATGGCAACTGTGGCCAAGTGGCTCCAAACAAATCTTTTGACCCTCAATGTCGATAAAACAAAATATGTATGTTTTCACAAAACTGCTGCCTCTGGCCCTCCGCCCAAGCACAGCATTAGCGTACACACATGTAATGACTGGTATAGCCCATCCACTGATACCTCGCATCCAATCTGTGCTTGCACAAGCATTAGCAAAGTCGAGTCAACAAAGTACCTTGGGGTTGTATTAGATGAAAAATTAAATTTTAAACAGCACGTCAAAACTGTAGCCACTCGCGTAAGAAGACTTATAGGTATAATGAAACTGTTGCGTAATAGTGCTGATAGAGCTATACTAAGACTTGTTTACCTATCGCTCTGCGAGTCGATTCTTTCTTATTGCATTACTGCATGAGGTAACTGTGCAAAAACAACTATGCTTTTATTAGAAAGAGCGCAGAGATCCGTTCTAAAGGTAATGCTAAGAAAACCTTATAGACATCCTACCAATGTGCTGTACGAAGAAGCGAAGATACTAACGGTTAGACAGCTATACTTCCTAAGAATAGGGCTTGCCCACCACAGAGCAGAGCTAAATTCCTGTTTTCACCAAGCTCGTATAGGACGCCGGCGTCGTCTCAATATTGATACTCCGTTGGTTAAAACGGTTTTTGCTCAAAGGCTCAGCGCTTTCTCCTTTCCCTACATCTATAAACAAATATGCAAGTCGTGTGACCTCAAAAACTGCAGTACATGGGAGGCAAAAACTAAAATTACAAAATTGTTGCTGACTTTAAATTATGACGCCACCGAAGCCATTCTAAAAATTCAAAAATAATTAAGGTCCTTTTTCCCCCTTTTAATACCTACGAGTATATACCTACTCCTTTATCTATTTCTTATATATAAAAACTATGTATGTACAGTTATAATTTAAATAAATAAATTATATATTACATAATTTTATATTTATGTTTATTATATCTTATATTTACACACATGCAGGAGTCTTCTAAAATAAATAATATTAATTTCACTTTGTTTTAGTTACTTAAGTTTTGGTTTATGTCATTAGACTTGAATTATTTAAAGACTAACAGTAAATAATAAATAAATACTCTATGAGAAATTGGCCCACATGTGAACTTTTACTGGCAATCAAAGATTAGACTCGCGCGTAACAAGTCTGACTTAGTGCGTAGTCTGTTGCTAATATTTAATTGTACCAAATGCTCAAATGTATATTATATTCTTCTAAAGTTTGTCATAGTACTTTGTCTTGTGCTTTATATGCGAATATTTTTTGTATACTTACCTACATGTTAGTATTATTTGTGTATCAATGTACGTTGAGAAAATAAATGTCTTTGTATTATTGTATTTTGTATTTGTATTTGTAAATATTTTTTAGTTTGTCATAGTACTGTACAATAAACTTTGTCTTGTGCTTTATATGCGAATATTTTTGTATACCTACCTACATGTTAGTAATATTATTTGTGTATCAATGTACTTTGAGAAAATAAATGTTTTTGTATTTTTTTTTTTGTATAATGCGTGATTATTATTCACCTTAATTGTTGCCGAATAAAGTAAATTTTACTGACGGTTATACATACATACATACATACATATACTCACGCCTGTCTCCCAGAGGGGTAGGCAGATACCACAGATTTCCAACTGCTACGCTCCCGACACACTTCTTTCGCCTCTTTCACATCCATCAATCTAGTCATGCAAGCTCTTCTATTCCGGGTACTTTTGACATTGCCCTTCGTCAAAATGCCACCAATTTGGTCAGCATACGACCTTCAGGGTGGCCTCGTCGCATTGTACCTTCCACTTGCGTACCATAAATTTCTTTCGTCACTCTACATTTTCATAAATAAATACATGTCCAAACCACCGAAGCATTCCTTTTTCTATTCTAGTCACTACATCTTCTTTCAGCCCGCAACGATCCCGTATGTCGGTATTTTTCACACTGTCATTCTATTTTCAACCACACATACTCCGTAAGGAACGCATTTCCACTGCATTCACTCTACTCTGATTCACTCTACTCGGTTATAGTGAAAACTTTTTTTATTATGATCTCAAACTAATTGTGATACGTATTGTATTAATATATATATGTATTAAAATCTGTGATTATATTATGTGTGTTACGCGTAATCTGTATTAATAGTATTTAAATATACGATTATTTTTCACTAAACCTATCATTTATACCAAAGATCCAACATCCGTTAAAAATCATTACAATGTACTTACTGTGTTTACAATTTTTTACACGTACAAATCTTTGCTGGGATTAAAAAAAGGTAAATGTAAAAGCACTAGTGCAGTTAAATAAAGTAAAAAGTACGCGTGATTTAAAAGCTGCATTATGGACCTTAAGGCGCTGAAATAAGAGCCACTTTATAAGCAACTGTTGATTATTCATTTTGTTAGTTTAACACTTTTGTTGGCGATTATACTTATTATAAGCGACATTGGCATTTTTTCAAATTTATCGGGGTTCTCAAGGATCGGGGTCCTAAAGGACGGGGGCCTAAAGGATCGGGGTCCTCGAGGAAAAACCCAAAAATAGTACCCACTTCAAAAGTTGCAGGAAACATGCACTAAAAAGTGTTTGCTGTAACGCAAAATGATCTTTTCAATATATTGTTTGTATCGCGTGAAATAATTTATGCTGCGAGACAGTGTGGTATATAGTTCTTGCAACGTAGATACCATTCTGCACTTCCCGAGGGGTCCCAGAGTCCCAGCCGCAAGCTTCGTATCCACCGCACAGCGTGGTACCATACGTTTATTCGCTCTCTCTCTTACACCCATTATTATAGAAGGTGATAATTAGTAACTCGGCTTGATTAAATATATACCGTATTAAGTTGGTAAGGCCGCGATATTTGGGTGTCACGTGACGTGAAGCTGCGGGAGATAAATTAGTTATACTGAATTTAACTTCACAGAGGAAATGGGATAGGATAATCATGCTATCTTTTATAATACGGAAACCTACAATTTGACTTAGCCAATAGAAAAATTGCTTAGTGGAGTATACTAGTCTGGAATTAAAATAAGGCAAAAGATAAGTTTGGGAATGATGTAAAATAATAAAATTGTGAAAATATTAATGAAAAAAAAAACATGTAAGTGCACTGAGAGACAGATTTCATTAAAATTTCCTTCATTAATCAAAATTTAATATCTATCGTAACAATAAAACATTTTCTTCTAGAAATGGTTGCCGAAAAAACATTTACAATGAAAAAGAAAAAGTGAGTTAATTTATGTATAGAAAGTCAAAACTTTATTTTTGCGAATTTTGCAAAAGGCGTCAGTAATATAATAACAAAATGACTCATTCCAGCCGAGCCCTTCTAACTTCACCTCACTCCACCACAGTCGCATTATCCAGCCGAGCCTTTCTGGCTTCACCACACTCCGCTACAGCCGCATTATCCAGCCGAGCCTTTCTGGGTTCACTACACTCCACTACAGCCGCATTATCCAGCCGAGCCTTTCTGGCTTCACCACACTCCGCTACAGCCGCATTATCCAGCCGAGCCTTTCTGGCTTCACTACACTCCACTACAGCCGCATTATCCAGCCGAGCCTTTCTGGCTTCACCACACTCCGCTACAGCCGCATTATCCAGCCGAGCCTTTCTGGCTTCACTACACTCCGCTACAGTCGCATTTTCCAGCCGAGCCTTTCTGGCTTCACCACACTCCGCTACAGCCGCATTATCCAGCCGAGCCTTTCTGGCTACACTACACTCCGCTATAGCCGCATTTTCCAGCCGAGCCTTTCTGGCTTCACCACATTGCGCTACAGCCGCATTATCCAGCCGAGCCTTTCTGTCTTCACCACACTCCGCTACAGCGGCATTATCCAGCCGAGCCTTTCTGGCTTCACCTCACTCCGCCACAGTCGCATTATCCAAATGAGTCATTCTGGCTTCACCTCACTTCGCTACACTCTCATTATCTCTTCGACGCGGAGGAAGTCAATTAATTGTTTATGAAAGGTGTATCGCAACCTCCGTGCGTGGAAAGTCTTTGATCTGGCGTGAGTCAGGAGGGGAAAGGATAGGAATTAACACAGCTTTGTGCTCGGGGTGCGGGGTGTAAAGTCACAGAGGCAGAGATAACGTAGTGAGCTCAATTGCGATTTGAAGTACGTAGTACGTACTATTAGATATATTTTTGATTGAAAAACACTTGTACCGTCCACTTATTTATATTATTTCCCTTACCAGTTTCGCTGCTATTATGAATCCAAATATCATATATTGTATGTAAACAACCAAAAAACCTTTGATAATGCTATAACAGCGAATCCAAATATAATATATTGTATGTAAACAACCAAAAAACCTTTGATAATGCTATAACAGCGAAACCGGTAAGGGAAATAATATAAATAAGTGGACGAGTACAAGTGTTTTTCAATCAAAAATGTATCAAAAGTTCCACCAAGTGCCAACAATCACAAGCATCAACTACTATTAGATAATAATTGAAACTTTCAAAGGTGAAATGCAAGTCACAGTTCACACTCAAACACCCACATTTCACCGACGATTATTGAATTCCAACGTGATGGGTACTAAGTTCCAGTGCTGCACTACAGGCCCAAATATGGATCAACAGCTTAAGGTTCATTTCAAAACATGCAGGCCGAAAACAATAAGATAAATGCCTACAGGATTTGAACCAGCAACATCCAAATTAGTAGTCGATCCGTTTACTCTATGGTGATTAAGATATACAATGCTATTCCAAATTATATTAAAAATTCAGAGTACATTCATAAAAACATTGAAACATTACCTTATAGGCAAAAGTTATTACACTATAAACGAACTCTTCAATGATAACTAACAATTTCACCACCCAGATTTTCAATTTAAAAATAAAATATGTATATTCTTGATAATAATTAAATAAATATGTAAAATAATATAAATTAAGAAACTATGTACAATGTTATAAACTATAGTAGATAATAAATTAATATGTGTAAATGTTAAAGTACTTATATTGTATAAAGTAAGATAGTAAGTTGCTGCGTCCTTACAGGGCGTCACATTTTTGTACATTTTACTATATAAACATACCATCTAAGACCACAATATGACATGCAATAAATAAATGAATATGAATAAAAGGTTCAAAAGGATCTTTTACTACTAACGGCCTGGACACAGCTACCGGGGCGGTGAGGCGCGCGGCGCGGCGAGCGCGGTGCTATTCGCGATGGTATGGCACAGCTCGCTAATTGCGACCGTGCGACGCACACTGTTTCTATATCACGAAATCGTGGACTTTAAGGTTATGTCAATTTGAAGGTCGAGGAATCGCACTGATTTTTTTGGTAGACAGCTGACGCTGCTACAAACACCTTTTACTGATGTAGTTTTTCTGAAATGTGCATGACTTTCAGAAAAAAAAAATACTGCATTATTTTTTATGGAGAAAATTATGTTTTTGTTGATTGCTTGCGAAATTATAGCCATATTTCAGAAAAACTACACCATTAAAAGGCGTTTGTAATAGCGTCAGCAATCTACCAAAAATGAAAAATCAGTTCGATTCCTTGATCTTTTCATTAAATATTTTCATGGAAATCC
Source organism: Ypsolopha scabrella (assembly GCA_910592155.1). Classification (NCBI taxonomy): domain Eukaryota; kingdom Metazoa; phylum Arthropoda; class Insecta; order Lepidoptera; family Ypsolophidae; genus Ypsolopha; species Ypsolopha scabrella. The sequence goes on along the minus strand of OU342980.1, from coordinate 360,280 downwards.
TCTCTTCTTCTCTATCTTGTCTATACATATAAAATACAACGTATGTCTGTCTGTCCGTCTGTCTGTTCGTTCACTTATAACTTGAGAACCAATCAATGGATTTTGTTGCAGTTTTCACTGAAAGATAAAGCATTTCTTCGGGGAGGATTAGGTCTATGTATCATCGCGCTGCTCCCTTTTGTCATAGCGTGATGGAAGGTTCGCCGCCGTAGCATTGTCGATCGTCATGGGTTCAAAGTCGTCGGGGGACTGGTAAAATTTGTTTTCACTTTCAAATTTTTATTTTATTTTCAGAAAAAATATTTCCTTTGTAAAAAAGAATATCAAAGCTGAAATTATATTTCTTGACTGCGCAAAGACCAATAACTAAAATATTTTTATTTTCAAGTGCTTACAAAACGCCATCTCTGGGAAGCTATCCTGGATAACGGCTCAGTAAGTTGGCGTTGAAATTGTTTTTAAGCCGGCGTTGAAATTGTTTTTATTCAAATACACTAGATGGCGCTGCATGTTTCAAAATATCGAATTTGACGCAGTCTGGTTCAAATCAACTCACGTTAAAGTTTGTCTACACTATTATATAAAGAAGAAAGATTTGTTTGTTTGTTTGCATATAATGGGTAATATCTAGAACTACTGAACTGACTATAAAAATTCTGTAAGAAGTCAATAAGGTTTTTAGTTAATCGTTTGCATGTACGCCTTGCGTAGTCGTAGTTTTTGCAGATTTTTTTATTCCCTTTGTTAACCAATGCATTCTCCGTTTCATGTTTATTTTTACCTTGATTGTTGGAAAACATAAGTCAAAGAAGAGTTTTATCATATCATTAAAAGCGTTAAGGGCATCATTAACATCCGTTATTTTGTAAATTTCACTAAAAGATAAGTTCTCCAGGCATTGCTTAAGTTTATTAACATTTTCAGAGCAATAATCTCGTTTTTATTCATACCAATAGTATATTACGTTGGGACGTAATAATCGTCGGTGAAACGCGGGTGTACCGGGTGTGGACTGTAACCTGCATTACACAATTCACACCTGGAACACCTCTGACACCTCCTCGGGGATTCATATCGTGACGATATATTTTTATTTTTATATATTATATCAATGGTTGGTTAAATTTCATCTGAATTTTCAATTTGTAAAGTTACTACGTACTCAAAATGTCGTCTAAACAGTTTTCATTTAATTTTATCAATCAAACTGAACGCAGCCTATGAACGCATCTAACTGAATCTGTCATGTATATCTATGGTACACAAGATAAGACTGGCAATTGTTTTCGATAAATAAAAAAATAAAACGGTACCTCGGACATAGCTATATGAGCTAAGTTCATTTGCCTTCCCACTATGTAGGGAAAACAAAACAAAAAAAAATTAAAATAAAATAATGAAAACATTAAACACTCGTGCGGTAAAGTTGACTTTGACAACGGATTAGACGCATATAAACCATAACTATATGACTATATATAAATGACATTTACAAAGTGTAAAGATAAATCCATTGAAAGAGCGGGTCTCTCTTAATACAGGTCAATAAGACTTAATAGGAGAGTCCCAACCCCCATAATGTTATCCTTGTAATTTAAATAAAGAATTTGTTTGTTTGTGTTTAATAACTTTAAGAGCACTTGCATTGAAATAGTAGTTTATGCTACGAGTACGTAAAGAGGGCAATAGCTTATACGAGGAACGATTTTAAACACGAGCGCTAAGCGAGTGTTTTAAACGTTACAAGTAAGTTATTGCCCTTACGCACGAGTATCATACTACGTTTTTCAATGCATAGTGTGAGTAAATATATTAAGCGTAATTAAAGAAACAAACAAACAATAAATACTTACTTCAAATGAACTTGAGGCGGGCAGTCTTTTTCTTTGCACGCAAGTTGCCAACTTGACGGAAATAAGCAGCTTTCAGATTCATGCGTTCGAAGGCTGCTTTCAGTCATACATAACATAATTCGACTCCACCAGCGTATTCGAATAATGTAAACAACAATGTCTGCCCGAAAATATTCTTTAGATACAAAGAATATTATTATCAAGGAAGACCGATCGATAACGTTGTATTTTTTTTTATAATGTACAGAGAATGCAATTGGCCAGTATCATTTCGCAAACTCCCATATAAAAACTTTTTGGCAAAAATGTTGCCCGAAAATATTCTTTAGATACAAAGAATATTATTATCAAGGAAGACCGATCGATAACGTTGTATTTTTTTTATAATGTACAGAGAATGCAATTGGCCAGTATCATTTCGCAAACTCCCATATAAAAACTTTTTGGTTAGAAAGTTCTTATTCACACACACAGACACACACACACACACTCACACATACACACACGCGCCCTCTCACACACGCACGCACACATACACACACGCGCCCTCTCACACACGCACGCACATATACACACAGATGCACCACAAGCCATACACGTACATGGCTAAATTAAACTTAATGCTGAAATTGAATTTAAACTTAAATATAATTACCTTAATGTATTTCCTGTGTGTAGTTTTAAGCAAAATGTTATTTTTAGGTATAATTAGTTTTCTAAAGAGGAGCGGTGCCTCCCAACTCAAGCCTTTCAAGCTTACAAGGAGACACCAGCCACTATTTATGTTAGTTTAACCTATTTAAACGAAATAAAACATATTTTATTTTTATTTTTTTTTATTATTTTATATTACGATTAAATGAGGTTACCTCCAAGAAGTTTATTTTAACCAGATTTCAGCATCCTTCTTGTTACCTGTTACCTGAAGCGGCGGTAGCTTAGGGCTAGATTGCGGGCCTCTCAATCTTTGAGAACTAGGTTCGATCCCCGGCCGGCGCATGCACCAATGAGTTTTTCGGAATTTATCTGCAGAGTATTTAATACTTACCACTTGCTGAACGGTGAAGGAAAACACCGTGAGGAAATCTGCATGCCCTAAAAAGCGTGTATTTGTGCACGAAGAACGGCGATAGGGCTCGCCACCGATCACGTTGGGACGTAATAATCGTCGGTGAAACGCGGGTGTACCGGGTGTGTACTGTGACTTGCATTTCACAACTCACACCCGGAACACCTCTGACATCCCCTTTGGGATTCATGTCGTGACGATTTATTTTTATTTTTTATATATTATATCAAAATATTGGTTGGTTAAGATTCATCAGAATTTTCAATTTGTAAAGTTACTACCTTTTCAAATTAAATGTCGTCTAAACAGTTTTAATTTCATTAAACTGGCTCCTGAATCTCAGTTTTAACTTTTTGGGAGCCAGTTGCTTTATGGTTTGTATCTTTTTGTTGAAAAATAAATAAATTTGAATTTGAAAAAAAAAAATTTCATTTTATCAATCAAACTGAACGCAGCCTATGAACGCATCAAACTGAATCTGTCATTCTCTATATGGTACACAAGATAAGACTGGCAACTGTTTTCGATAAACTAAAAAATAAAACACACCTCGGACATGGTTGTATGAGCTAAGTTCATTTGCCCTCCCACTATGTAGGGAACACAAAAATAAAAAAATAATTTAAAAAAATGAAATCATTAAACACTAGTGCGGTAAAGTTGACTTTGACAATGGATTAGACGCATATAAAACAGAACTTTACGAACACTTGCATTGAAAATTATATTTCAGCATTACTACAGCACTTATAATCTAATTTTATATCGGCATACCATTTTTTTTTTCAGTTATCAGAATAAAACCTTAGATAAAATTGTTTTAGTATAAAATTAATTACAGTACATGTTTTAAAAACACGACATTGTGTATATGTCACCGGCGAACTGTATAATTCAGGTATTCTATGCAATACCTAGGTAATGTATAGAATACCTGGGGCGTCCAGGCAATGTATGAAATATTATGAATATTATTGTCCGTTACATACTTTACCTAGGCAATGTATACAATTCCCAGGGATTGTATAGAGTACCTGCTGGTCCACCGGCAAAGTGTAAAGTTATTACTAATCAATTGGATAATATTAAGTTCGTAGTCAAAATTAGTTTTTTGGAAGTCCTGCAGCGCAGAAGAGAGCCGGTAGGTTAGGTTCGAAGGTTAGGTATGGCGATATACATAACGATCGTGGTTATTTTTTTATGACCACCCAAAACTACCATTTAACCAAAAGGCTAGGCTCTGTTCATAAAGGATCATTTAAATACATTTCCTGCTCCCGCTCACTTCTTTTATATACATTACCGGCTGCGCATTTGGAACTGTATAGAATACCTAGGAAAAGTATAAAATAAATAATATTTCATACATTACCTTAACGTTTTTGGTATTCTATACATTACCTAGATATTTTATAGAATACCGGATTATGTAGGTTGCCGGTAACTTATGCATTATTTATTCAGAATCAGCCCCAGTAATTTTCTGATCATCATTATATGTAGGTATACTCTATTATGTAATACTAAAGAAGACAAAAAAGACACAAATTTATTTTTAGTGGAAGTTTTGCCGTGTGTGCTGCAATCTTTTGCGATGTGCAGATTGGTACCAACAGCGCAAAGCATCGCGCCGCCTACAACAACAGAGTACATTATAATACCATGAATTCAATCCCTTCGTCAGAGTGAGTTGAAGTGAGGTCGCTGTTTCATCCCGCGCCTTCTCAATCGGTAATAAGTTCACGTTCGTCGCCTGATGTTTGATTACGTTATGCTCGTGTAGCCGCTACAGCTACAAGAAGTTAGCATATGGAGATGCGCTACCTATTAGAAAAATGAGAATGAATGTTTTATTTTGAAATGTAAGTACATAATATGCACTTATAGCACGCTAGGTTTTATTTAACAATTAAACTTATTAAATTTAAGACAATAATACAACAAATTGAATTGAATTGAGCATGCTTCCTATATTTCATAACATTCTTAAGTTAATACATGTACGTAAACTAAATTAAAGGTAAGTTTACTTAATTTACACAATAATGTTCGTATATATACGTTGATGGTGATGGTGTTGATATCAACAATTACAAATCGATTTCTGTATTGACTGTTATTTACCAAATTCTAGGAAAATTACTTAACAATAGGCTTTTTTATATCTGCATAATTTTAACATTTTATCAAAGTCTCAATATGGCTTCCGTCGTGAATAATCCACTGAAGACGCTGTTGAACCAATTTCTTAATTTATTTTGAATAATTTAGATTTGGGAAATAAATGTCTAACTGTTTTTATAGACGCGTTTGACACCATTTCTGTTCCTATCCTTTTACGTAAATTTTAATTGATCGGCATTAGGTGCACATAATTGGAGCGACTCAAAAATTATCTTAGCTGTAGGCAACAGAATGTTAAAAAAGGGAAGTAAATTAGTTGTTTTATCAATAAAACGTACGGGGTCCCGCAAGGTAATGTACAGGGCCCAACCCTATTTTTTGCAACTTTTGACCTATGCAACTTAAACATAACAAATGGTAATGTGATCTCATGTGCTGATGATACAGCTCTGGTCTTTTCTGGTGCCTCCTGGAATGAAGTCAAAGAAATAAGTGAACTTTGACTTGCCCAAGTCGCTGAATGGTTAAAATGTAACCTCCCCACTCTTAATACAAAGAAAACTAATTGAGTTTGCTATAGTTTAAATAAAAGTGGTGAGCCGGATACGGATTGTAACCTAAGAATTCACGATTGCGGGAATAGGGCTCGGCAAGCTTATAACGTATCTTGCAAACAGAAAGCAATCGACAAGAATTGCGCAATTTCTGCTGTCAAAAGTCACTTTCATATTACGGAAGGAGCAATAGCGGAGCGATAGCAAAGAGTCAACGTTGCTGCCACTAGCGAGCAATCATAAAACTAAAAAGTGCATTCTGTCCTTTACAGGGACCAAAGTTTCGTATTACTTAAGCCATATTTGACAGCAAACGACAGCTGTGTGAACGCAATCAGAAACGTCAAAATGCAACAGCCCAAACACTGATCGCTTAGGAATCGCTTTAGTTTTGTTTTGAATATTGAGTTATTTTAGATCACAGAAACGAAATATTAATTACTTTTAATTTAATTTAATGAGGTAGTCTAGCAGGTGGTTCATTTGGTCCTGGGACACGCGGTTGGACCTACAAAGATTTATATTAAAAATTCATTTAATTGATAGGTATGTGCATATTAAAATCATAAAAAATATTTATTGAAAAACATACTCACATTTTCAAATTGGTGCACACACACACACACACACACACTCGTTTTGTTTACGCTAAAAGGAAAACAAAAACCAAAACTGACTTAATGAAAAACGCACACGCGATACGGCGGCGTTATTTTATTAACCTCAAAACCAATTTAAATAAACAAACAATCTTATAGTTCTCGATTGCTTCGGAATTTCTAGGTGGCACCACTTTCCTCGCCTAAAAGTGAATGATTGAACAAACGAAAAAAATAAAAAGTGCATTCAGCAGAAAGCAAACGAGAGATGGGCAGTGATAATAACCATGTTAATAACATTTGGATAAAAAGCGCTTAAAATCAGTTAATAACCATTAATAGCCAATTACCCAATAACCCAGCTATTATTGTTTTATAAAATACTGAAAATTTCTCTTCAAGGTTTTCAGACTTAGCACAGTCAGGTTAGATAGTTTATTTTGTTCATGTGATTGATTTGTTGTCTGGGCTCTCGTTGGGCTGGGCAACTCGTATGTAGCTGAAGTAGCTTTAGATATATTTCTTTTCACTTCAAGTGGACAATTAAAACACTTCGATAAATGTTGAATCATTCTTTTCAAATTAGAATATTTATATACAAAATCACAATATTTACATTTCACAGATTTATCGTCCAATCGTTCATAATTATTCCACACATAACTGTTCCTTGGTCTAACAATTTTATACGAAATACGCGGTGAAACGCAACAGATTTCTTAATTGAATCAGATCTGGTGGCATACTGAACTAACTTATTGCATCATTGCCAATACGCAAGTAGAAGTGATCCGCGAAAACCCGCTCCATCTCTCTCTGGCACTAATAAAATATCTGAAAATGTGCTACGTTCGAGAGAGAGGTCGCTTGTTTACCTGAATGGTTCGAAATATGCGGGCGCGGTAAGGGAACCACTAAAAGCCCCGCCGGGGATTTCCCATAGTTGAATTTATTGAAGTTGGTAATAGTTAGGTATCATCTTTATGTGGCATGCATGCATAATAGGTATAAATGCCTCACTTTTTACATTTTATTAAATAAGATCAATCTCATGAATTGTTTAAATAATATAAAAATGATAAATTATAAGTAATACAACCATAAAAATACAAGTTTTATTAAAAACATTAATAGCGGGGTTATTAGCCATGGATGGCTATTAATTGATGCAAACGGATTAAAATCGATTTTTATCCAAACCATCCGGCTATTTACCCATCTCTTGTAGCTAATACGAATTTTGTTTGACACATTGCAACCGATTGTGCGATGACTGCGCGATAGTTGCTAATTGCGAAATTTTAGATAATAAGACTGCGGGTTGGATGTGATTGTCCAAAAATCAATAAAGTTGCCATGATAAATATTGCCCACTGCCACTTCAACTTACTGATTCTACAGGCTATGTCGGTTACTTTCGATCTCCGACGGATCTCCTCGTTTCGGATTCTATCCATCAGAGATACCCCAAGCATTAAATCGCTAATGCATTAAATCAGATAAAACTTTAAGTAACTTCATCTTTTGCACAACCTACATGTCCTATTTAACTTTAAATTTCGGATAATAAACACGCACCCCTAACTTGATGGTTGGTCATATCGCGCCCACCCGCAGAGTATTTTGTTAGGTCGATGTAACGTTCCGAATAGAATCGTTGGAGTTTGTTGGAGTCTGTGGTTTAATTTGAGAGCTGACATTGAACATTTTTGTGCATTGAAGCAGTTCGGTCACTACAACCAACACTGGGTGTAAAAAAACAAAAAATAACATTTCTCTTTCGCATGGACGCTCAGTGCAGAAATTGTTGTTTTTCTTGACATTTTACTATGAAATGATGAAAATATTTTTATATATTTCTATTACTGTATAGTAAGAGGATAAATGAAGTACAGAAAGAAAACTATATGTTGTTTAATATTGTTTATATCCCGTAGGAAAGTCAGATGTCACCCGTTGGTTTATTTACTCGATTTACTCGCATTCAGTTCAATCATACTACAATATATATTTTAATGAAAGTACTATTAGATTGTAGATAATTTATCTAGTAATACAACGGTATGCCATATGTGTGATATTTCCATCCAGGAAAGCCATAAAAACCATTATACTAAAACACATGACGCGCGGCCCGCGGCGCCCCCCCCGGCCCGTCAAATTACGGCCGGCAGCCATTGGCGGCCCCCGGATCGTCAGGGGATAAGAGATACAAGCACTTAAAAATCTGTGTTTTAAGCTCCAAAATATTCCATTTTCATATTCGATTTTCTTAAGCATTTCTCAAGAAAAATCGTATTTTTTTAAATTTAGGACTCGTGTTGGTTCATAAATATTTGTAAAATGCAATCATTTCGTATATAGAACGTATAGGATTTCAGTAATTAGCTATGCTCTACCGTTCGAAATCGCGGGCGCAAATTACATAAATCCGGCATCGTACTCTGTCGCATCAGGGGTGGGGAAGACATGCGGGGGGATCACGGGACGAGCGATTATACTCGTTTCACTCACCTTACTCGCTTGATACAGTAGGCGGGGCAAGTAAGCTCATATTTTACAAAAGAGTGGCATTAAGTCACTGCTCGAACTTAAAAATTTTTAAATGTGATAGATGACTAATAAATTACCTCTATGGTAACTTACAATAGAACCATCCCTTAGGCAAGGGATGGAAAGGGGTGAATGCTATTATTGTTCATAACTTCGAGGGAAAATTATCTGTTGTCGGTGCAATTTGATATACGAATTATTGTACCCTGATCTACGTTTGCCAAAATTTCAGTTTGGGATACAAATTACGGAACTACTATTTTTACTTTTTTTTGCAAATGTGCGATTGTGACTCGGGGGAAATGACTGTTGTTTGTGCGAATTGGCAATATGATTAAGAAATAGTCTTCATTCATTGCCCGATTCGCAACTTTGGCCGGGTCATACGGAAAAGATATTTTTATATTTATCTGACATTCTACTTCGGGGGAAATGTCTGCAGTTTTAGAACTTATCTCAAAGTTAGCCTTCTGGCTAGTACCTCATTCGCGCGTTAAAAAATATGGTTATAAAATATGGGCATTTTCACACGGAACATACTTAATTTTACAAAATGGTTGTACGAGTAGGTATATACGTAGGTATATCGTACAACCACAGACTAAAAAACAGATAGAAGTGGCAAGCGGGCTAAATTACATAGACTTAAATACCAATAGAAGTGGGCAGAGTAATTAAGTATTTTATTAGATAGTAATTCAGACTGGAGATAAAATGCAACATTTTCATTTTTTTTTATTTTAGGCGGGTGGGGGGAGTTGGCGTTTTCCCAAACCCTGTTTTGTATAGGATTCTTTTATGGGATTGAGCTGGCGAATTTTGGCTTTTTGGTAGTATTCATGGATTTTTTTTTATTCGTATGGGGAAAATTCTTACTGGGTATTCGGTCGTTTTTTATAACCCCCCCCCCCCCATTACTACTGGGTATGAATTTTGCCTTTTTGGTAGTATTTGTGTTTTTTTTTTTATTCGTATGGGGAAAATTCATACCGAGTATTCGGTTTTGTAGTTTTTTTAGTACTAGCAATATAAGTTGATGTATTTCTATGGGAATAAATTCATACTGTATATTCGATCGTTTTTAAAAATTCATACTGTATATCCGATCGTTTTCAAAAATTCATACCGTATATTCGGTCGTTTTTCGTAACCCCCCCCCCCCCGCATTTTTAGTACTATCAATATAAGTTGACGTATTTCTATGGGAATAAATTCATACTGTATATTCGGTCGTTTTAAAAAATTCATTCCATATATTCGGTCGTGTTTCGTAACCCCCCCCCCGCATTTTTAGTAGTTTAAATAAAAGTTGACATACTTGTATGGGAATAAATTCATACTGTATATTCGGTCGTTTTTCGTAACCCCCCCCCCGCATTTTTAGTAGTTTCAATATAAGTTGACGTATTTGTATGAAACAAAATTCATACTGTATATTCGGTAATTTTTCGTAACCCCCCCCCCCGCATTTTTAGTTCTATCAATATAAGTTGACGTATTTCTATGGGAATAAATTCATACTGTATATTCGGTCGTTTTTAAAAATTCATACCGTATATTCGGTCGTTTTTCGGAACCCCCCCGCATTTTTAGTAGTTTCAATAAAAGTTGACATACTTGTATGGGAAATAATTCATACTGTATATTCGGTCGTTTTTCGTAACCCCCCCGCATTTTTAGTAGTTTCAATATAAGTTGACGTATTTGTATGAAACAAAATTCATACTGTATATTCGGTCATTTTTCGTAACCCCCCCCCCTGCATTTTTAGTACTATCAATATAAGTTGACGTTTTTCTATGGGAATAAATTCATACTGTATATTCGGTCGTTTTTAAAAATTCATACCGTATATTCGGTCGTTTTTCGTAACCCCCCCGCATTTTTAGTAGTTTCAATAAAAGTTGACATACTTGTATGGGAATAAATTCATACTGTATATTCGGTCGTTTTTCGTAACCCCCCCGCATTTTTAGTAGTTTCAATATAAGTTGACGTATTTGTATGAAACAAAATTCATACTGTATATTCTGTCGTTTTTCGTAACCCCCCCCTCGGATTTTTAGTAATATCAATATAAGTTGACGTATTTATATGGGAATAAATTCATACTGTATACTCAGTCGTTTTTAAAAATTCATACCGTATATTCGGTCGTTTTTCGTAACCCCCCCCGCATTTTTAGTAGTTTCAATATAAGTTGACGTATTTGTATGGGAAATAATTCATACTGTGTATTCGGTCGTTTTTCGTTACCCCCCCCCCGTAATTTTTGGTAGTAGCAATAGAAGTTGAAGAACTTATATGGGAATAAATTCATAGTGAATATTCGAACGTTTTTTTCGGAACCCCCCCCCCATTCTTGGTACTATCCATGAATGTTGACATATTTGTATAGGACAAAATTCATAGTGAATATTCGGTCGTTTTTTTCGGAACCCCCCCCCATTCTTGGTACTATCCATGAAAGTTGACATATTTGTATGGGACAAAATTTATAATGTGTATTCGGTCGTTTTTCGCAACCCCCCCCCGTATTTTTAGTACTATCAATATGAGTTGACGTATTTGTATGGGACAAAATTCATACTGTATATTCGGTCGAGTATGACATTTTCGGACCCCAAAATTTGCGGAACCCACACCAGGATACGGAAAAAAAAAAAATTTTTTAATGTTTGAAAAAAAAATTTTGTTTCATCTATATCTCCACGATGGTTCGTCTTAGAATCCCCAAACTTGGACCCCGGGGTTCCGAAAAAAGCTTTCTTTCATTTAAAATAAATTTTATCCGAGGCGCGAAAAAAATTTTCTTTTGGCCATATCTCCGTGGCGGTTGGGTTTGGAACCCCCAAACTCGGACCCCTGGGGTCCAAAAAAAATCTTTTTCTTTCCAAAGTGTCCATTCTTTTTCGGCCCATATCTCCCAAACCAATGAAGATAGACCCCTGTTCAGGGGATCCGTTTAAAAGGGCTCGACGAGATCTACCCGAATATGCAAAAAAAAATCGGCCTAAATCGGCCTAATCGGCCCAATCCGCGCAATTGGATTATCTCGAGAACGGTTGGAGCTACAGCTACGAGGTTTTCACCATAGTAAATGGCATCAAGCGGCCAATACTTGGCAAAAAAAAATTTTGACATTTGACATTCTTTTTTTTTAATTGCTATAACTTCGGAACGGATGGTGGTAGCGCTTCCGGGTTTGAACTCGAATGATGGGTATCACGGGTTCTTTCCGACCAATGACAAATTTTGACATTTGACAACTGTCGAAAATTTGTCAATCACGTTTATTCAACAGATTGCCTTGAAACTCAGTTTCTAAACGTTTTTAAGGTAATTTTTTGTGTTATAATAAGTGAGGCCAAAAGCCGAGCCAGTTTCACTCTAACTCAGCCGCAAAGGAATTGTAAAAGTTGATGGACTCGTCGTGCGTTGCGTCGGCTAAGTCAGGCCTCCGGAAGCGCGCGCTCATCCTGGCAACCTCGCGCATGCTCCCTCCGGACTCGTCCTGCGGCCGAGTAAGAGTGAAACCGGCTCGGCCTTCGGCTCGGCCTTCGGCTTCGCTTATAGGAACACAAAAAGCGACCTTAAAAATGTGTAGAAACTGAGTTTCAAGGCAATCTGTTGAATAAACGTGATTGACATATTTTTGAAAGCTTTCAAATGTCAAAATTTGCTATCGTTTGGAAAGAGCCCATGATGCCCGTCATTCGAGTCCAAACCTGGAAGCGCTACCACCAGCCGTTCAAAAGTTATAGTAATTTAAAAAAAATGACAAAAAAATGTCAAAAAATGACAAAATGTCTAATCTTTTTTGTCATCAAGTAGCCATTTCCGAGCCGTTTACTATTGTGAAAACCCGGTAGCTCTAGCTCTAACCGTTCTCGAGATATAACCATGGTACCCAAAGGGACCCAAAAGGAACCCAATCTTTTTTGCATTTTCGGGTAGATCTCGTTGAGACCTTTTAAAAAAACCCCAGTAACAGGGGCCTAGCTTCAACCGCTTAGGAGATATGAGACAAAAAAGATTTGACACTTGTTAAAGAAGAACATTTTTTTTGGACCCCTGGGATTCAAGTTTGGGGTTCCAAGACCAACCATCGTAGAGATATGGCCAAAACAAATTTTTTTCGCGCCTCGGATATTTTTTTTAAAATGTAAAACAATTTTTTTCGGAACCCCGGGTTCCAAGTCTGGGGGGTTCGAGACCAACCGTCGCGGAGATATGGCCAAAACAATTTATTTTTTCATAAAAAAAATATAGTTTTGGTTTCCGGGGGTGGTTTCCGAAAATTTTGGGGTCCAAAGAACTTTTACTCGACCAACTATCCAGTAGGAATTTTTTCCCATACAAATATCTCAACGGGAACGGAAATTGGAGGAAATGTCAAAAATGTTTCCCTGGATACTATACTTCATAGGATTGACCTCTGGTCTCTCTGGTAAGAGAGAAAAAAATGTTTTCATACAAAAATCCCATGCAAACGATGTAAATGTCAAATGTCAAAAAATGTAAAATGTCAGATTTTAATGGGACTCAGATAATAGTCGACTACAACCCCCCTGCATCACTTTACTGTCAAACCCCCCCTTCCACCCAAACAACCATGTCAATCAGTGAGTCAGTCACCGTATTGTAGCTATAATGTATACCGGGTGTAAATAGACTGCCACCATTCAATGAAACGACATATTCTACCGACCCTACTGAACCACTTTTTCCAAGAATCATACCCCCCACCGCAACCCTTAGTTTGGGAAATAATTGAGTTCCAAACAAAAATGCATGAACCCTGACACACCAACATACGGGCGAGTTTAGAGAGAGAGAAGACATCAAACAGCTTCAAGTTTCTCTCTAAACTCGCCCGTATGTCGCTGCGTTAGGGTTCACGCATTTTTGTTTGGAACTCAATTATTTCCTAAACTATGGGTGTCCGCGGATTTGAATCTTAGGAAAAGTGGTTCAGTAGGTTTGGTAGAATATGTGGTTTCATTTAATGGTAGCAGTCTATTTACACCCGGTATATTGTCAACAACAATCAACAATAATTACATTAGAATTGTACTAATCACAATTATTTTGAATGTATACAGGTTGATTGGTAATTAGATGCAATCCTTTGAATGGGTTGTAGAAGAGAACAATTACAGTCGATTCGACTATATAATGCCTCATGCAAAAGTGAACCAATTCTGAGATATTTTGAATGTAAGCTTTTTTCTAAAGTAAACTTTAATAAAATATATTTTAAAAACCAGTCAATATTTTTGTTTTTTTTTATTTTATTCACTTTAATAACATCCCAGCCAATAAACAATAACCTGAAAATGCACATTATTGACGTAATTTACACAAAAAAGCTAGGTTAAAACAAAAAGTGTCTGCACAATTTTCTGTGCGCATTAGCTTGAAAACATCCGCATTTTACTAGATTTCGAATGAGATACAAAAATCTTAAATTGACAGAGGAATGATAAAAATATGGCCAAAAGAGCAGGAGCAGGTAGAATATTAGAAACAGATCTTATGCATACAAAATGTAAGTGTATAATTAATTTTTTTCTAATTTAACCGTTAATGATTTTTTTATATTTAGAAAAAAAAAGTTATAAAAAAAATCATGTACCGTTAAATATTAGAAACAAATCTTATGCATACAAAATGTAATTTAATAATAATCATTGTTTTCAAATTTAACCGTTAATGATTTTTTTCTACCTGCTCCTATTGTTTTGGCCATATTTTTATCATTCCTCTGTCAATTTAAGATTTTTGTATCTCATTCGAAAGCTAGTAAAATGTGGATGTTTTCAAGCTTATAAGCACAGAAAATTGCATAGAGAGTTTTTGTTTTAACCTAGCTTTTTTGTGTAAATCTTTTGCGATTTTCAAGAGTTTTCAATTGTTTTGGAGTACAGTGTCAAGTTTTACGTCAATAATGTGCATTTTAGGCTTATTGTTTATTGGCTGGGATGTTAAAAAAGCGAAACAAATTAAAAAAAACTAAAATATAGGCTGGTTTTTTTAATATATATTTTTAATGTTTACTTTAGAAAAAAAGCTTAATTTCAAAATATCTCAGAAATGGTTCACTTTTCGAATCAACTGCAATTGTTCTCTTCTATAACCCCTTCAAAGGATTGCATCTAATTACCAATCAGCCTGTATAATGAATAATAAATTATTATCTTAGAATAGTAATAATCACGATTCTTTTATTTCTCATATTTGTGTTGCGTATGACAGAGTAAGTACCTAACGTAAGGCGTTGCACTACTGTAGGGAGGAATATTGTATTACCTAGTGTGACAAAGCTCAAGTCAAACCGATTTCTGTAAAAGTTCTTCAACTCACGTTTACAGATACACCCTATGTAATGTAATAAATTAATTTACTCAACTTTGGCCCGAGTTAACCAAAGGACATACCATACCTATTTGCTTAAAATAAAACACCTGCCTTTGAGAGCCACTAGTAGAACACCATTTTTATTAATGATCGATACCTACTCTCTTGTTATTCTCTATTCCTTCAACTACCTGATTTATGAATATAATCTACCTATTTGTATACTGACATAATAAGTGTAATAAATTATTTAACTTTTTCACGAACTATGTCAACAGTGTCATTGCCACTTAATAAAATTTCTTGGCAAATGATGCAATACACCTCAAAATCCATTGTAGATGCCCACCTAACGCACCGCTCGTAAAATATGCGCTCGGCCGCCCGGTACTCCCCGCGCGCCCTTACCTCGCCCCTGCGTCGGTCGGCAAGGGCATTCCGCGCCCGTAGGTAACTGAAGATTTTGAACTTCCATTAACAAAATTGTTTTTTTTATATGTGGCGAATGAAGTAAACTCAGAATCAAAGGTATAATTAAATTTGCACAATTGCGGAAGTTTCCCCCGAAGTAGTATTCTCAAAATATATATTTTGACTATGATCCGTATTTTGCAGTGCTGTGCGAAATTATCAGAATGTTTATAATGTATATAGTATTCACATGTTACTTCGCACAGATTGTAGAAGTTTCCCTGGAGTGGCAAAACAAAAAAAACGAATATATCTCTACTTCTTACTTTACAGGTCTCAATATTAAAACCCATAACGCATTTAAGACCAGTTTATATCCTACTGAAGCCTGTATCAAATATTTCTTTTACATACCAACATTACGTTATTTTGAAAATTATACCTAATGTTTAAAGTACTTCCGTAATGTACTAGAGATAATCACTCCGTGCGAACTTTTCTAGTCATGTCATCTAACTATTCCAAAAGATATTAGAATTACGGGACTTAACTCCACTCTTAAACGGAATTCACCTCGCGTACAGGTGCAATTGATTTATCAAAGAGTTTTTACGTGTAGGTTAGTGGAAAAAATATTGAGTGTGGTGGACAGAGTTTTCTTGCAAAAATTGTTGAGTACTTAATATTTGTTTTTTTTTTATAAAAAAGAGGCAGATGGGCAACTAAAAAGTATTGCATTTCGCTAAGCCCCTACGTGTTACAAAAACTCTGTTTTAGGTTTGCAAAACAATTTTACTTTATACAGGGGTAGAAATAATTATGTAGTCCCTTCTTATTCTGACAGATTATTTATTCCATGGAACTAATAGATCACAAACTAAAAGGGAACTACGGAAATAAAAGTAACATTTAGTTAAAATTAATACTGGGGCTTTTAATAACTAAAGTATGGCCAACGAGACGAGATGAAATACGTAACCAATCGGACCGTTACTGAGAATAATGACGTCAGTTGGTCGACGACAGCTGTTGTTGCGTGGGTTGTGTGGTACAGGTAAGCAGTCAGTACCGCAGTTACCAATATTTGGTCCGCCATTTTGTGAACAAGTTCATTCCTATTTGGATTGCGTTCGAAGTGATATTATTTCGTTTACGTGTTTGTTTAGTTTTTTCTTATTATTAATCCGTTACTGTTAGTTTTTCTTGTTGATTTTTGATTGATTGACAACATGATTGATATGATAATACAAATAATTTATTTTTTCATAAATACGGCTAATTCGGACTCTTTCGACAAATCATCTTCGTTTAATACAGACGACAAGGATTAGAATAGGAAGTTCAACATTTATATAAAATTCAATAAAATAAAAATGTTTTGAACGCCTGAAAGTGTGTTTACATTATTTATTTCGTATTTTTGGCCTTAATTTAAGTATCTATTACGGATGATCGGTGAAGTTCAAAAGTAGATTTTCGTTTAAGTGCAAAGGAAAAAATTGGTGTAAAAAAAATTAATAAAATTATAATGTTATAGAAATATTAAATATATTAATAAGAATAAACGAAAAATTTCAATATTAAATGTACATAAGGACACATTATAACTTGACCCTATACAGAAGTTAAGGGCACTCTATTCGCCCCAACTCCCATACTAGCGCAGTTTGCTGATAATATCCTTATATAAAGGTACTTGCCTATTATTTTTTCTTTTTCAACATATTTCATACAATATCCACGACTTGAACCTAAAACATTTATCAAAATCAAATACATACAAACGTTACAAGCGTATAAAAGTCCTGAATGTTACACATATTTTGATGAATGTTTATGTACAGTAATGTCCTAAAAGTGATAGAACAAATCAAATGATTTTAAGTTCACCGCATAGTATATTTTATACTATTCGAAAATATATTTTTTTTCATTTCGATTTTTAGGATATTTCTCCTGAAATCATAGGAAGACCCAAAACCATTCTCGAGTTTTTTCAAAACATGAATTTTGTCTCGCGTTAGCTTGCGTCTCATAGCGTGTTAGGTTAGTTCCGTACGAGCTCGGTAAAACGTTCGGGTCAACCAATAACAGTCAGTCAGTGCTCTATAACCCGAACTTGAATGTAGAATGAAATAGCAAGTATATCGACCCCGTGCGCGACTGACTTCAAGCCCTCGACTACAGTGCTCTTAAAATAGTTATGTCGTCGGTTTTGAGAGATTTTTTCTGTCAAATCAACAGATCATTTTATACAAAACAGTGAAATACGGAAAGATAAGTAACATTCGGATAAATAATAGTGAGATTTAATTTCATTACTATGGAAAAGGAAAGCTACGTTTATCGCCAAAAAGAAAAAAAAGGGGTAATAAAATTAACAAGTGAGTATAAATATGTATTGTGTATTAAACTAAGATAGAGTTCCTAAAAAAAACCTCTAAAGTTTTGAGCCTTTCTTCCTATCGATCAAGCTTTTGATGCGGATACCTAAACATTTATTAACGCTCATCACATTGAATTTCAGGCAACCGAAGCATTGTAAGGCCGATATTGAAACCTTTAGATCAAAATATAAACAGGTAAATATTTATTAGGTAAATACGCAGATAAAGTCTATGATAAAAATTTAATTCTAATATTTATACTAAACACTAGACTGGAATGGACGAGGCATAAACGTAAACGGAGAGTACATTTCACATCTTCGCTTTGCCGATGACATTGTGATAACGGCGGAATCGCTGCAGGAACTGGAGGAAATAGTGCGCGGCCTTAGCGATTCTTCGAGACGAGTAGGCCTGCGGATGAATTTGGATAAGACTAAGGTCATGTCCATTTGTCACGTCATCCAAGGGCCACTAACCGTCGACAATGTCAGCATCGAAGTTGTTCAAAAATATGTTTATCTGGGTCAAATCATACAGCTGGATAAAAACAACTTCGATGCCGAGGCTGACAGAAGAATATGCTTGGGTTGGGCAGCATTTGGAAAGTTGCGTTACATATTTACGTCGTCAATACCGCAGTGCTTAAAGGCTAAGATTTACAACCAGTGCGTCCTTCCTGTGATGACGTATGGCGCTGAGACGTGGTCTCTTACAAAGGGCCTGATCTAACGATTAAAGGTCGCTCAGCGAGCTTTGGAGCGGGCTATGCTTGGGGTATCTCTGATGGATAGAATCCGAAATGGGGAGATCTGTTGGAGATCTAAAGTAACCGACATAGCCTGCAGAATCAGTAAGCTGAAGTGGCAGTGGGCAGGCCATATTTGTCGCCGACATGATGGCCGTTGAGGCCGAATGGCTTTAGAATGAAGACCACGTACAGCAAAGCGTAGTGTAGGCCAACTAGACCCATGCCCGCTGGGCCGACGACCTGAAGGACGTTGCGGGGGGCGGCTGGATGAGGAGGACGGAGGACCGACATGAGTGGAGAAATTTGGGAAAGGCCTATGTCCAGCAGTGGACGAACACGGGCTGATATATGAACAAGGGATTCAAAAGCAACTGAATGTGCAACAACTATTTTAAATTGCACTTTTTATAATGGAGATGGATATTTTTACAGGTTTTGATTTATTTAATCAGATTTGCACTATTTTAGTTTGATATTTCTCAATTTGTCGTAGGGGTAACCGAGGAATAACTGAAGCTCAAATGTCAGAAAATCATAAAAACTTTCTAATTAACTATAATGAAAATGATCACCCCACTTTAAGCTCCAACAAAAATACACAAGTAAAAGTGGACTCCATTAAAAACATTACCTCGGAACCGACATATGAGTTGATATGAGGATGTTGATAGCTAACATTTTTCTTTACTAGCTACTTTGTCTCTAGAGAACAATTACTCTAAAAAACTGCCCGCCCCCAGGTAACAAACTATAACTTACTAGTTTTTGACCGCGGCTCCACCCGCGTCGAAGAGATTTTTGTGGAAATAAGGAAACAAAAGAATATGATTTTTTAACGACAATATGCAACGGTCACCATGTTTTACCAAAGTGCTAATAAATACCAATCAAATAAGCCCATACTTAAACGGTCTGCTGTTGTCCGTTGAGGAGATCCCGTACCCACTTTGCAGTCCCATCAGCAGACCCGGATCACCGTGTTTTACCAAAGTGCTCATAAATACCAATCAAATAAGCCCATACTTAAACGGTCTGCTGTTGTCCGTTGAGGAGATCCCGTACCCACCTTCCAGTCCCATCAGCAGACCCTGATCACCGTGTTTTACCAAAGTGCTCATAAATACCAATCAAATAAGCCCAAACTCGAAGGGTCTGCTGTATCCGTTGAGGAGATCCCGTAACCATAACTTCTAATTACTACCAGTAGAAAAGTATATTCCAAAAATCTTTAAATGACGATTACTTTTTTTTGAGATCCGATTTTAATTAAATAAAGCCTATATTCTATTCCAAATTAAGCTCTGTACAGTTTTGGAAACTACATGAAAATCCGTTTAGTAGTTTTAGAGATGTGCGTGAACAAATAGATAGAAAAGAATTCGAAGAATCGTAGATTTGTGTTCTATTACACTATTCTATTTCTATTCTATTATATTATTCTTTTAGGTGGTAGAGCTGATGCCGGGCTCAACTGTGGAGGTACCACCATCTTACTCGCAAATCTTCCCGAAGTTATTCGGAGGAGAGTAAGAGGACAGCTTTCAGGCAAAACCAGGCGGCCCACCATTGCCTGGGACCGATGGATGGCGTTATATCCATCCCCAATTGCCGGGCCTTATATAAAACAGACTGGTGACGGGCAGCGGCGTCACTGGTGCAAGGGTTTCGGCACCGCGCTCACCAATCCGCCTGCCCAGCGTGTGTGAGTATGGGCATTTCTTCCAGGAGGAACGCCAAGCGTGGCGAAATTCTGGAAAGGCCTATGTCCAGCAGTGGACGAAACAGGCTGATGGATGGATGGATGGTTCTATTACTCTTCTTTAGTCACCCACTTTCCATTTCTATAAATTTTTTTTTCAATGAACAGACAGCGTTTCTACTGTGTATGTATTAATAACAGTGTTAATGTAAACACCCAGTGTAGATATGTGTACTCAGCCTTGTAGACTATAAATTCAATTTTGTTTTGCGTAATTTTTCATAATAAATATGTATACATTACCTCATTTATTGCTTTCTTTTCCTACAATACAACATTTTATATCCATTTTAACATGGTGTGATTTTGCGATGTGACAAAGTGAACTTAACTTTTTTTTAATCTCTTAAGCAAAGCATGGACTCCGTGTTATTATAATGTTAGCTTTGGTCCGTATAAAGGGCCTGAGCGGCAGCCATTTTAAAATTTAACGTTGCAATTTAACTTTGAAACAGCAGAAACTGGATTAAACAAGCGAGGTGGTTAATTACCTACTTCTCTTGGTACTGTTAACATCCTTGTCGACATAAAACTGGAACTTATCTGCTGATCACACTAAGCGATCTCTCAAAAACAAATAACACTTAATTATTCATTTATATTTCCACAGAACGCGTGAAGCGATGGAAGTTTGCACGGATTCCGCGCATAACAAAATGATAAACTTTTTTATTTTGTGGTTGTAAAATTCAATTTTTTAGAAACAAATCCACCTTATTGTGCGTCACTTGTCAAACGAGCTTGGATGTCGACATGCTCCAAAATCTACGATGGTTTGTCTTAGCACCGGAATATTTTGCCTTCGTATATTTTTTTTGCGTGTAGTTAGTGTCTGGCCGGTTGTCAGGGTAGTCCTCCTCTCAAAATATAAAATAATATTTTTTATGAGAATGGGACCTTTTTAATCTAATATGTTTAATTTTTTGTTGTTTGGTGGGGTTTCATTGTATTTTTGCAAGGGATGGATGGTTTTATAAAAATATGACTATGCCACATTTTATTTATTTTTTTGCTTTATAAATGATTTTTGACTAAACTTAAACCGAAAAACCTTTGCTACCTGAGGTATTCTACCAACATAAGTATTTCATGCTAATTTTGTGCTTATAATTTTTGAAACTTTGTTTTCTCATTTTTTTTATTTGACGAATTTCTATCTTCGTATACTTGACTTGATAGATCGAATTTTCTCAACTCTGAAAACATACATGAGTTAACCGAGTAGAATGAGTTTTTGGACCAAGTTTTCCCTTATTTTTGTTGTTTATATCCACGGTGTAGTTCCACCGCCACTGCGCGCTTGTTGTCATGGTAACTATTAAGTTTTTCGGATGATGTATGTTTCGTATTAATCGGTCCATTGACTCGAGACTCGTGAGAGCAATAGTAATTTAGATTGTTTTCGGTACGAATGAATGCACGAATACGCTTAACTTCCATTTATTTATTGCTAGTTTTATATCAGATAGACATTTTACTTAATATATTATTCTAATACACTTCATCGGCATGGATTAATATTCCGCATAAAGTTCTGTAAACTTAACAAAAATTGTCTCTAACCTCCAATCAGATGAAAAGCGAAAACGGAACGTCATAATGGGCAATGAGGGGTTTTCAAAGACGAATAAAAAAAATGTAGTACTGAACGACTCGATAGATGGCGCAGCCTATACATAAACTGTCAGAAAATTTCTTTAGATAAAATCAAAATGTCAACTTCACTTCGACTTTTCTTCGTTTTGTGTTCGCAAGTGATTTCGTATTTTTTCTGTTCTTATTATTGATATTACCCAACGGACTTAGCTACTTTTAGGATTTTGATCAACCTTGCTATACTGACCGCCGTTCATTATTTAACACTTTAGTCAAATTCCGACGCTGACAGCAGGATAGCATTTATAATTTTCAACGCGTGCGACAGAGATAGCATTAGAACCCGTGTCGAGACCCCTAATTTATGAACGCACCTCTGTGATACCCCTGCTTGAAAACCGAACTCTGAAACTTGTACTTGCTGATTGACCCTTGCTCGCCGAACGGACACCGATTCTCAACCCATTACCTAGTTTTTTTGCCTGCCAAAGGCAAATATTATGGTTCATGGTCTCTCGCGGACCTTAAAAGTGAGCTCAGGAAGCGTAATGCGAAACTAACTGGAATTGTTTCAGTGTTACTCTCTTGTACTCTGTGGTTTGTTTAATGAATGACACTTGAATTTTTCAAGCCCACAGATAATAAAATAATTGATTTTGACACTTGAAGCTAGAGTAACGCCAGACGCAAGTCTGAAAGCTTGATTACGGTCGGTCGGTCTGGAAAATCGCTCATTGACAACCAAATTTGTCCCAATATTTGTCTGTGGTGTAATATTTAGGTAAAATTGAACATTTTTTACATGAAAGCGGCCATTCGTTAATACAGAATTCCTTCGTGAAATCGGTGAGACTGTAGAAGTCCGACACGGTACTGTAGCGGTGATTAGGATAGCGAAGCCAGCCTTCTAGCTTGTTCATAGAGTGTATATAAAAAATCGGAGGCGTCGAAAGAGCGCACCGCCAGCATGCGGTAAGGAGCAGACGGGCTCACAAAGCCGGAGCTGGCTGAGGCTGGTCAAAAGTCGAAGCGGTGACGGCGAGTAAGGACGTCTGCGGCGAAATGCACGGTGCCGGGCGCCGCGCTCCGAGTGCCGCAGCCGTTGCTTTTGAAAAATAATGTAAATATAACCTCAAAGTTTATCATATATTTACCATATATATACTTTTCCGTCATAATAAAAAAACTCTAGTGTTCCGACAAGGGGGGGGGGGGTCTAGGAGGCCCCAACTCTCGACGATGGTGCTTTACCCCTTTTTTGCTTACAATCAAAATATATAAAATGCTTTGAGGTTAGGTCTCAATTATCTGTTTTCCTCAAGAACGGTGTTTTATTTCATGGGAGTGGTACCAAGGGAGAGGGAAAACCCCCTTCCACCCCCCCCTTCTTCCTTTCCCCTCCTCCTGCCACAATTTTTTACCGATAATGATCTTTTTATTTTAAGATAGCAGTCTTTTTACACCTGATTGGACGCAAAACGCTTCCTACAGTAAAATAAGAACTCCTATGGTATTTCCTACTTTAACCATTGACTTGGATTGACTTTAGTCATAAATATTACCTTACTTGTTTTTTATGGGTAAAATTAAATTTTGGACTAGGAATACCAGGAACTAGCAATTCTTATTTACGTAGGTACAATACACAAAGTGCCAAAAAGAGAGCCTTCCCTGAATAAATAAAGACATCCTGTTATTTCATGCTACGTATACACGGGATACGATACAACTTCCTTCTTGGCAGGTGAGTATCTCACTCCAACTTTAAATAAATATCAAATTCACGTTTTTAAATGTATCAGATATAATGTGGTGCTCTTGTACAAGAACAGCGGCCCCAACATCAGATGCAGTGAAGTTGCACATCAAAAGGATAAAGCAGTAACTAATGAAAATATAAAACTAAGGAAACTATGTTTAAAGGTTTTGACACTTCTAATGAGGATTTTGAGCAACAGAATCATGCTTACTTTACACAAATTGGTTCTTAGGTTTCTTGGTATCGTTTCTACACATCTGATAAAGTTGCCTTGTTTTCTGAATATAGTCGTTTTTATTTGAGTGCCAAAATAATAGGCAGTAAGTTTTAACTGCCTTTTCACGCTGTTGTTATTAAATTAGTATTTAAAGCAAATAAAGAAAATGACAATTTTCAAATATCAATTACTTATGATGAAAAAACATCAAGTCATTTATAAAAATGTGAAATTAAACTATTTTAATTTATTGTTTCTTCACGGATGGTGAGCTAAAAAAACATTTTTCTTTGCATACATTGTATATGTTTAAAAGACATAATAGTTTCATGTTTTTAAAAAAACTGACGGTTCAACTTAACTTACACAACAAAAATGGTAAAACCACAAAAAAAAACTTATAGCGAACAAAACGTTTAAACTTACATTTAAGAAGCAACAATATAAATTTGAAATCTTGAAATGTCCTAGATAGTACCATTTTTAAGCTGATATAGATAAGGTCTGTAATTAAAATTCCCTTACTTATCTTCTATACTAATAATAAAGTAGTAAAAAATTCTGCACAATAAATATTTTCGCGAAATTTTTAATGAAATGGGTTATTGGTTTTGTACTGAGACAAAAACCACAATTTTTAGAATTTTTGTCTGTCTGTCTGTCTGTATGTTTCGTTTCAGTTCGGGAATCACTGAA
Organism: Ypsolopha scabrella; assembly: GCA_910592155.1. Classification (NCBI taxonomy): domain Eukaryota; kingdom Metazoa; phylum Arthropoda; class Insecta; order Lepidoptera; family Ypsolophidae; genus Ypsolopha; species Ypsolopha scabrella. The sequence goes on along the minus strand of OU342980.1, from coordinate 335,592 downwards.
TGGATTTGGATGCGATTTTCTTTATTATCATTATAGTTACTCTGGTCAACACATAGACTATAAAAGTTGATCATAAAATAACGCCCAATCCGAAAACGGGGCAAACGCTTTTATAACTCGAGAACCACTAAACGGATTTGGATGTGGTTTTTTTATTATAATTGAAGTGACCCTAGGTAACACATGGTCTATAAGGGGTGTTCATAAAATAACCCTCACGTCGTATCGCTTTTCAGTTTCAAACTGAAAATTGTCGGCCTAATTATGCCAAGCACCGATTTATCTCACGTACAGTGAAACTTTACAACGAAAAACTTAGTGATATAGATTTGTTCAACAAAAGTGTAAATTCGTTTAAAGCCAAAGCAGCTAAAATACTGTTTAAAAATCATGTATACCATCCTTGCTTATTCAACAGCGTGTTGATGTTGTCACACTATGTTGTGTTGTGTTTAGTATTTATTTTGTACAAGTTTTGAATTTCTTGCGTATAAATGTTATGCGTAAAAGTGTTTTTTAATTATTGTTTTCAACACACTTGCTTGTAAACTGGCCCTTATTGCAGCGTTCTTAGGGTCATAAAGCAGCATATTAAACACGAGTGCCTTTTACTTTACATTATCGCACTAGTGCTTCTTACATTACAGTTTTTTTTTTATTCTTAGCAAAAAGTTTTGATATCTTAAGAAATAGTAAAGATTTTGCGAAGAAATAGACTGTATCAGTTGAAATAAAAAAAATAATAATTTAATTTCATCAAATTATTTATATTAATTAACAAATTTACTCCATTTTTTGTTGTAAATACAAAAATATTCATTTTGTTAATATTTAATTCTGGCTAAAATCTCCGTCGTCATTTTATAAAGAAAATTATCGGTTCAGTTCAGCCAACTGCTATGGTTTCGATTATGTGGAAAAAAAGACAGTGAAATTTTATTATTTTTCCTCGCAAGTGTGTTGAAAAACGTCGTATGAAACGCGTGAGTATTAGACATTACACTCTCGGCTCCATTAGGGCCTCGCCTTTGGCTTGTCCTGCAATCCCGCCTTGACCGTAATGTCCAACTTAGCTCACTTGTATCATAATGTACTATTGTTTCTTTCAAAACATTATGCTTCCAAAGGGTATTATTAAGTTGGTCGTTAGTTTCTGCTTTTATAGTTAAATATGGGTAATTTTTAGATTTTACCTAAATTTTTACTTGAAAACCTAGTTGAGAACGGAATTTAGAGTTTCTAGAAGTACCCTCTAGGTTTTAATGGTGAGCCAATTTGTATGAAATTGGTTAGGTAAAGGGCAATACCTTTTTTCTGTGGTGAGGTAGAAGCCTGAAACAGCTCAATGGGTCCGTACACTTCTGTAACAATAAGAAGTATATGTTTAAACTGAGGCCTGAAAATAGGGTCTTGACAGACGGATAGACAGACTGACAATAGAGTGATCCTATAAGGATTTCGCTTTTTAGGGTTCCGTAGTCCGACAAGGAACACTTTATAGTTTCGCCATGTCCGTCTGTCCGCGGCTTAGCTCAGAGACTATTAGTACTAGATAACTGTTATTTAGTCTGGGTATACATATTAATCACGCCGACAAAACGGCAAAAAAAAGTTTTTTTTTTAAATAGTATCTCACGTACACGTAAATTGGGGATGATTTTTTTTTCTCGTGTATGCCATAGGGGTATCATTGGATAGGTCATTCAAAACATTATGGGTGTGTGAAAACCATTTTTCGAATTAGAGATCCATTTGCAAAATATTTTGCCTTAAAGTGTTAATTTTTGCTAGAATCGAGTGCCCCCCCCTGCCGGCTAAACGGTTAATTGTTTATGAATATGTGGAAAAATTCACAGTTAAGTAGGCTTTACGGGTTTACGAGTACAGGTCGTGCCAATCTTTTAGTCCCCTCTAAACACGACAATGTATAGGACTAGAAGTTTGGCGCGATCAGTATTAGTAGACTAACTTATTAAATGTACCGGGCAACTACGGAACCTTACACTGCGCGTGGCCCGACACGGGCTTGGCCGGTTTTCATTTTGAGGTTTTGAGGCTCGAACAATTAAGTTTCCAGTAATCAATTAGCTGAAGCTGAACTTTAAAAAAAAATGTTTATCAACCATTACACTTTTGAAAATTCCGGTAATTTATGACTGAAATTATTACTGTTTAATATGACTTACCCAGCAAGTCAAGCAAGTCTTAGCCTAGCAGTGGGACACAATAGAGGCTACATAAAAATAATGATATTATGATGTAGTTTCAAGCAGTATATATTTTTTGCCTTTTTATCTGGCTTCTTATAATGTGATTCCACACATTAGTTCCGCCAAAGTCGAGTTTTGTGTGAAAAGACTCATTGGAGATTGTTCAGTTAACATTTTGTGTGAATCAAATTCTTAAGCGAGAACAACATACCTAAAACCTAAAATAAGTATATTTCTATGCAATGCAATAACTTTTTCTTCTATGGAATAAAGCAACAAATTTAGATTTATGGGGCATTTCACGTGAAGCGGACAACGAAAATAATGTGAGATTCTGTTAAAATTCGTTCACATTCAGGTCAAGTCAGGTAAGTCCAGGCAGTTTGAACTTAAACACACGATTTCATCTTTGTATGAGTCTATTTGCCAGTTATGTACTTCTAGAGAATTTACAAAGTATGAGGTATGGATTTTCTGGTACTGTTTTTCAAATAGACCAATATATATAGTAGTATTAAAAATTTTCTATTACTAAATTGAGTTCTTATTTGAATTATTTAATCATATTCGTTTTTTTTTCATAATTTTAGTTATATCAACCCTTTCTTTTTTTAATTTCAACTTCATATTAAAGCTTGAAGTATATAATGTAGATAATTCACTAAAAGTGTCAAAATGGCATCCGCATTAGTAAGAGAGATAAACAAAGAAGTACAAAGGCGTCTGCTTAGCTCGACATTCTGTACCTCGGTCGGTTTACTCGGGAACATTAGTAATATCATGGATGAATTTGTCTATGGTACGAGTAATATGTAGTGAATTGGAGCAAAATCATCTCTTAAGGCGTATAACACTATAATTACCGGTAGATATTTAGAGTTTTGAAGACATATTATAATTTTATACCAAATTTATTAATTTGCTTGTTTAAATAAATTTAAAATTAACAACTTATATTTTAGCTACTTCTAGAACTAGTAATTTTACCCGTAGACCTTCGGTTTTTGAAATGCAGAATCAAATGGGATCCTTTGTCGTTGAATTCAGTCAGAGAATAAGAATTCAGTGCGTAATTAACAAACATAAAGTTTCGTAATTACTTTCTGAGAATTGTGTCAGTTGTTTTGCAATGGAATTCCAAGAAAAGAGTATGTATTAGATATGTAATATGTAGAGTATGTAATTTGTTACCTGATTAATTATGCTTCTAGTACTGTCGTTTTTTATTATTTTGTCTCGTAGCATTCATATTAAACGTTTATTTAAAAAGCGAGCGTTCTAATAAAGACTTTTTGACAACATAACATACTGAAGTTTAAAATCACTCGATTAGATAATCATGCACCATGGGCCAAGCCTTAAGGCAAAATGTGTCAACCTGTATTCTTTGTTTTATTTTTTCATATTTTTAAATGGAATTTTCTCTTACAATAGAATGTTCATATTTGAAGCTTGGCTGAATGCTACAGTAAGACCATCAGAGCGATCGTGAAGGTTCCATCATAACGTTGAAATTCTTGATTGTGAAAAATTAAAAACGGTTGGTAATTGTATTTGCCGTCGATTATCTGCATTGTTATTATACGATTAAATATTTTTTATAGAAAAATTATATAATGATTTTAACATTTTATTTTTGTAGCTATTTTAAAATTTACAATTCATCTCTAAATTTTATTTAACTCTAGAGTCTAAAAGTAGTTTTTAGGGTTCCGTAATCAAGGGGTAACCAACAGGACCCTATTCCTAAGACTTCCCTGTCCGTCTGTATGTCTGTCCGTCAGTCACCAGGCTATATCTCCTGAACCATGATAATTAGAGAGTTGAAATTTTCACATATGATGTATTTCTGTTGCCGCTATAACAACAAATACTAAAAACAGAATAAAATAAATATTACAGGGAGCAACAAACATGATTTTTTAATCTGTTTTTATAGATAATGATACGGAATTCTTCGTGCGTGAGTCCTGTTGAGGATGAATTAGAATAATAACATAGATAACCAAACTATATTGTCTTTGAGAATAATTTTTTGATTGATATGGCTGACAAATGTACTCTACAATTTAATTAATAAAAACTAGTTTACCTCTAAAAACCTGCGTATTTCTGTACAGGTTATGGGCCTCATGCCCCTTATACTTCTGTAGCCTATTTCAGGCAATAAAATAAGAGTTCCGTGGTGTTCGGCATAAAAACGAGTTTTTCCGCAACAACGAAGGAAATTGTTGGTTGCATAAAAAAATGGCTGCGTCGGACGAAGTAAGGAACATTGAAATGCTGCGTGATGTGGAATCTTACCAATTGTGGAAGTTCCAAACTAAAATGTTGTTTCAAGCCAAAAATTTGTGGGATATTGTAGACGGGATAGAAACAAAGAAAGAAAATAAAGAAGGAAAAAAAGATGACGGAACGACTTCGTTCATAAAAAGAGATACACAGGCACAATCTATTATTGTGAAGACTGTTCATAAAACATTATTAGTTCAGCTTTTTAACTGCACTAGTTCACAGGAAATGTACACAAAATTATGTGAACTGTTTGATGGATCGGAAAATAGACGAAAAAGTGCTTTGATGCAAGATTTTTTCAATCTCAAATTCAACAAAGACCAGAGTATGACAAAAAATTTGGCTATGCTTGAAAATATTGCTTACAGACTGAAACAAATTGGTTTCGATATTGATGAAGAAATGTTGGAGTCAAAAATGCTCACTTGTTTAGACACTTCTTATGAAGGATTTGTCACCGCGTGGGAATCGACATCTAAAGAAGAGAAAACTTTAAAACACCTAAAAGTAAGACTCCTAAAAGAAGAGGAGAAAAGGAAAAATAATTGTGAGTCTAGCGTGGCGTATAAAATGGGACCAAGTTATAGTCGTCAAGATAAGGGTAAAAGTTTTGGTCAAGTTTCATCAAACAGAGGTAATACTAATAACTCTAGATGCTTCACATGTAACAAAGTAGGACACTTAGCCAAACATTGTAATAACTGTTGTAAGATCTGTAAAAAAACTAACCACAAAGAAAGAAATTGCTATTTTAAAAACCAGCATTAAAAAAGAAATGATAAAACGGCTTTTTTGATCAATAATAACACTGAGGAGGAGAAATCTTTTGAATTTGTCGTAGATTCAGGTTGCACTGCTCATATGGTAAACGATGGCACTATTTTGTGTAACATAAAAACTAAGGTCACTTATATAGGTGTAGCTAAAACTAATGAAAAGATGCAGTCGGCATATCAGGGAGAATTCGTGGGAGAAACGTGTATCTTAAAGAATACATTGTGTGTACCAGATCTATCGCGTAATCTGTTATCAGTTTCAGCAGTTACTGAGAACGGTGGAAAGGTCATCTTTAAGGGAGACAGCGTTGAGATATCCAGTGGTTCAAAGACCATAAAAGGAAGAAAAGAAGCATCAGGCTTGTTCATACTGGATCTCACTAAAGAAAAGGAAGAAGAAGCGTCACTGTCTACTCATAAAAAAGGTTCAGCCATGGATTGGCATAAAAAGATGGGACATCCTGGAAAAGGTGTGTTGAAAATTTTGCCTCAAGTAGCAGATGGCATAAAAATGTTGGATTTAGAAAACTTGGAAAATTGTGAAGTATGCATTGAAGCCAAGCAAGCAAGATTGCCATTTAATACCCAGCGTAGACGAGCAGAAAGGTTACTCGAGATAATTCATTCGGACGTTTGTGGTCCTTTAGAAATAAAATCATGGGACGGCAAGTACTACATGCTCACGGTAATTGATGATTTTAGCCATTTTACTAAAGTATGTTTGCTCAATAACAAAAGCGAAGTTTCAGATTGCCTTGAGAATTACATTCGAGAAACAGAGAGAGAAAAGGATATGAAAATATCAACGCTTAGATGTGACAATGGTGGCGAATACACAAGCAACGAGTTTAAAGCATGGTGTCAGAAAATGGGGATAAAAATAGATTATACAGTATCATACAGCCCCCAACTCAACGGCAAAGCTGAACGACTGAATAGAACCATAATGGAAAAGGTCAGAACATTGCTATTCAACTCAAACATGCACAGAGAAATGTGGGGTGAAGCTGTGTACTGTGCTAACTATCTTATAAACAGGCTGCCTAGTGAAGCGATACAGAACAGAACGCCATTTGAAATTTGGAATGGTAAAAAACCTAATCTGTCAAATATTCAAGAATTTGGCTCTGAAGCATTTGCAAAGGTGTTAAAACCGATAAAGAAATTAGACTCCAGAACAGAAAAACTGATTATGGTTGGATACAACACTAATGGATATAGGCTATTTGATAGCGTAAAAAGAAGAATTGTAATAGCGCGTGACGTTATATTTAAAAACAAAAACTTAGACATAAAACTAGAAGATACAAAAAGCCTTAAAGAAGGCATAAAAATCGTGAACGTTCAAGATGGTAAAAACAAAGTTGAAGAAGAAGGAGAAACTATGAATGATACTGAAAAGGAGGAAATAATTAATATTGATTTAGAAAATGAAGAAAACAATAGCGCTGAATCTGAAACTGAGCAAGAAAATGAAGAGATAAGAAGAACTAACAGAGAAAAAAAAAATACCTGATAAATATAAAGATTATGTTTTACTTACCTTCAAGGAAGCTATGCAATCACCTGAAAAAGAAAATTGGAAACAAGCAATAGAGGAAGAAATGAAATCGTTGGAGAAAAATAAGGTATGGGAAATGGTGGATAAGAAAGAAACAAATGGTCATAAAATACTTACCAATAAATGGGTGTTCCGAGTGAAAGAAGATGGGACCTATAAGGCCAGGTTGGTGGTAAGAGGCTGCGAGCAACATGATATGGATTTTGATGAGATATTTAGTCCAGTAGCATGTCAGTCTGCCCTTAAAACTCTGATAGCTTTAGCAGCTGCTCATAACTACAACACAATTACTTTCGATGTAAAAACAGCTTTCCTTAACGGTGAGTTAAAAGAAGAAAATGAGATTTACATGAAGGCACCACATGGACTTGAAGAAAAAACAGGAAAAGTATGTAAACTGAAGAAATCGCTGTACGGCTTAAAACAAGCACCACAAAGGTGGAATGAAAAATTCATTGAAACAATGAAAAGTTTAGGTTTCACTCAAACAAAGAATGAGCCATGCGTACTGAAAAATGGAGATGCGTCAGTAATTCTAGCTATTTACGTTGACGACGGTCTAATAATAGGAAAGGATAAAGAACAGATACTAAAGATATTAAAAGACATAGACACTAAATTCAAGATTAAGATTTATGAAAAACCTACAATGTTCTTGGGTATGGAAATAAAGCGAACTGAGACAGGCATTTATTTGACTCAAACTTCTTATACCAAAAGTATCTTAAATAGGTACAATATGGAAAACTGTAAACCTGTGCAAACTCCCAGTATCAATGAAGAAGAAAGAAAAGAGACCACAAAAGAAAATATAAAGTTCCCATATAGAGAAGCAGTTGGGAGTTTGTTGTATTTGTCAACAAGAACTCGACCAGATATAGCATATGCTGTTGGTATGGCCAGTCGACATATGGAAAACCCAAATAACCAAAATGTTGCAGCTTTAAAAAGGATTTTTAAATATCTAGCCGGTACGTTAGATGAAGGTCTCTTCTATAAGTTTAACTCAGACAGAACTAAACACATTCTGTGACTCAGATTATGCAGGAGATTTAGAAACAAGACGTAGCACTACAGGCTATATGCTCTTACTTGGTGAAGGACCTGTGGCCTGGTGCTCAAGAAGACAACCTGTTGTGGCCCTATCTTCAACCGAGGCCGAGTTTATTGCTGCCGCCGAGTGTAGTAAGGAGGCGATGTTCCTAAAATCCCTCTTATCTGATCTTAATGTTAAAATAAACGTTTTGTTTAACGTGGATAACCAGAGCGCTATTCAACTTATTAAAACAGGTATCTTTAACAAACGTTCTAAACATATAGATGTACGGTTTCATTACATTCATGAGCTGTATTGTAATAACGAGATCTCGATAAAATATTGTCCCACTGATACTCAAACTGCTGATGTGCTGACCAAATCTTTAAACAATATCAAGTTCTTAAAACATAAGGAATCTCTTATTTCCAAATAGTATTTTTTTGGAAAGTAGAAGTTAACAATTTAATTTAATATTTTGTTGATTTAATATTTTAGAAATATTGACGACTTGAAGTAATGTCCTAAAATATTGTTATAGGTATTATATTATAGATTTACGTAATAGTGCAGGAAGACTTGGTTATGTTATTGTTAAATTCAAAGATTACGAAAACTGTAGATATGACTCAATTTCCATTGCTTTGTCATAAGTACATAGATTAAAGAAATATAGATGTGTATAATTTAGAAAATTAGGAGAGGATGTTGAGGATGAATTAGAATAATAACTTAGATAACCAAACTATATTGTCTTTGAGAATAATTTTTTGATTGATATGGCTGACAAATGTACTCTACAATTTAATTAATAAAAACTAGTTTACCTCTAAAAACCTGCGTATATCTGTACAAGTCCGACTCGCATTCGGACGGTTTTTATTTAGTTTTAAGTTTAAAATTGCTGTCCCCAATCCGGATTTATGTCAAAACTATTTTAGACAAACCGCGTAGTGGTGGTAGTGAAAACTCTAACGACGAAATACTGTCAGAAAACTTTGCAGAAATTATTTAGTTTCTGCTGCCACCATGGGACTTAGAAAGGACTTAATAAACTACTGTTGAACAAATTTAAAATACTCATCTCCAGGACATAAAATAAACAAGAACAAATTTGAGGATTTAGCTTTAGGGGCTGCAAGAGAGCTCGGAAATGAATATTATTGATATTACATGCCAACTAAAATGCATAAAATTCTTATTTACTAGTCTCATATTATAAATCATGCAACTTTGTACATAGAGGAACTAGTTATCTGTAGAAATAGGCGAAGTACAAAAATAAAAATAAGGCTTTCAGGTGCAATCATACTCGAAAAATATCACGCGAAGTGACAAATGAAAATCTGTTAAATATACTAGTACTTAGAAAATTACCTGCCTGACATGAGTATTGAGTGAACGAATGATAGAGGGTATTGGGGGATAGTCTTTTACTCAGGGACTAGGCGATGCCTGAACTTACCTTGGTTATATCACCTTTCATCTAGTGCAGCGCGCTGTATTGTAGGCATGTAACAGTAAGTTATGAATACAGACACTGTCAACCATTATGTTATGCCATTATTTACGAGATCGACTTATCAACGCCCACGTGGTGTGCTACTCGGACCATCAGCATTCAGCATTCTGACTCCCTGCCCTCAAAACGACATAGTATTTATGCCAGAACTAATTTAACAAATCATAATAACCTGAACAACATACAAACATACATACATATACTTACGCCTGTCTCCCAGAAGGTTAGGCAGAGACTACAGATTTCTATCTGCTACGATCCTGACACACCTCTTTTGCTTCTTCTACATCCATCAACCTAGTCATACAGGCTCTTCTATTCCGGGTACTTTTCACTTTGCCCTTTTTAAGTATATCGCCTACTTGGTCGGCATACGTCCTTCTAGGGCGGCCCGGTCGAGCTTTGACAATTCCACTTGTGCAGCATAAATTCCTTTCGTCACTCTACTTACATTCATCCTCTCTATATGCCCAAACCACCGAAGCATTCCTTTTTCTATTCTAGTCACTACATCTTCTTTCAGGCCACAACGATCCTTTATGTTGTATAAATCAGTCACACACAAACAGAGGAATTATTATCATATAAATTAGTGTTTTTATGTCTGTATAATTATGTATAATTTTGTTTTGTTTTTCTTTTAATATATCTAAGTGGATGGCGGTATATCCATCCCCAATTGCCGGGCCTTATATAAATCATTACCATGGACGAACAGCTGTCCTTCGAAAGTCATGTGGCTGAGCTTACACGCAACTGCTTCTACCGTCTCAAGGTTCTTTATAGGATAAGAGATTACCTTTGTGAACACATGAGAGTTAAATTGTGTGAAGCCCTGGTGCTCTCTAAGCTTAACTACTGCGTTGCTGTATATGGGCCATGTCTCCTTAAAAGGTCCATGCGTCTAATTCAGCGGATCGAAAACGCCTGTGCTCGCTTCTGTTTTTGCATTCCACCGCGTGCTCATGTTACTCCATTTTTGAACAAAGCCCACATTCTCAAAATGGAGTCTCGGCAAAAACTACATTTCGCATGCTTGTTGTTTGGGGTTGTAAAAACTGCTTCTCCTAAATATCTTTATAATAAGTTACATTGGTCTTCTTCATACAACAAATATAGCTGTAGGTTCAACCGCATTCTGTGTCCAAAACACAAGACCGTATCATTTAGAGGTAGCTTCAGATACTTAGCTTCCAAGTGTTGGAATAATCTTCCCCCTCCCATACGTGAACTTAAGTCTAGGATAGGTTTCAAGTCCAAGCTTAAAGCGTATCTTCTCTCGTTACAAAAGTCCCAACATTAGCTAAGCATTTGTGGATTATATTGTATGTCTAGATTAAGACTTATTTATAATAATTGCCGTATTTACTATATTACTATACATTAATTATATTCATTATCTAAGTAAACATATATCCTGGAATTTAAATTATTAATTATTTTATAGTCATAAATATTATGTATGTAGAACTCTCGCACCGTTATTTGTGTTCGTGCGTCACCACTATTAGGCTCTGGCAGAATAACAGCGCTGCAGTTTGTACTGAGTACATTGCAGCACATGCTGAGTTTAGAGCCCTTTTTTTGCCACGACACATGATACATTAATTAAATGGCTGTGTGTGTGTCATTAATTAAGTTTAATGTACTGCGTCTCATTGTTGAAAATTGTTAGAGTTAAGTCCTTTTATTTTGTCATGTCATGTGTTTTGTGTTGTTGTGATTAATAAATGATTATCTTATCTTATCTTATCTTATCTTAAATCAGACTGGTGACGGGCAGCGGCGTCACTGGTGCAAGGGTTTCGGCACCGCGCTCACCAACCCGCCTGCCCAGCGTGTGTGAGTATGGGCATTTCTTCCAGGAGGACCGCCAAGAGTGGCAAAATCCTGGAAAGGCCTATGTCCAGCAGTGGACGAAACAGGCTGATGGATGGATGAATGGATGGATGGATGGATATTTAAGTGTTTTCTATAGTAAAGTCCTGTCTTCAATTAATCCTCTTATATTTGAATTTCATATTTGTGTTATTTCGTTATTGGCACTATCATTGTTCTATGTATATATTCTATTCAGTTTCATGTGCTGTGAAATACCAATAAATAATTTTTATTTTATTTTATTTTATATTTTTCACTCTATCATTCAATGTCAAACCACACATACTCCGTACGGAACGCATTTCCATTCACTCTACTGCGATGCTCATCTTGCCAGACCCAACATTCACTACCATACGTAAGCGTAGGAGCCAACACTCCATTATGAACCGCCAATCGTGCCTGAACCTGAACAAATACATCTGTAAATAGTTTTGACCGCCCCTCTAAGGCCGCGGATCCACTGTGCTGTGGCTTGACTCCAGGCGGAGCGGGGCTCTATACAGGGAGAGCCGCAAGCTCAGCTGCGCGGTCCCGCGGGAGTCGGCGATGGTTCTGAAGGTCACGCATGGTAAGGCGCTAGTTCTGAAAGCGCACGAGTACGGCGCTTGCTCCGCATAATTTTACATGAATTTGACCTGCGGGCCAAATGTTACTCAGTGTCGGTTGCTATTCACCAAAAATATATAAAAAATTTACTTCCAAAATAACGTTTAATGGGTATTGAATATTACTTTCGTTAATTACGAATTGTGACGTCATTTCAAGTGCGAAAGTATCAGAAGGACACTTATATCAGTATACTCACTTATGTATACCGGGAGTAAATAGACGGCTACCATTAAATGAAACCACATATTCTACCGACCCTACTGAACCACTTTTCCCAAGAGTCATACCCGCGGCACACACCAACCAATCTGGCCCAGATAACTTCACACGCGCATAAGCGTGTCCGTACACGCTTGTGTGTGTGCGTGAGCTAGTCTAGGGCTGGCAGCAAGCGTGTGAGCGTCGTCGACCGAGAGGGACAACACATAAGTCAGCAACTTCTATGATTCTCTTACTAAATTTTAGCGTCGTTAATCCTATGCACAATGCACATAATACTATGATGCACATTATGTAAATTCCGAAAAACTCATTGGTGCATGCCCGACCGGGGATTGAACCTGAATCTCAAGATTCAGAGGCCAGCGTTCTACCCCTGAGTTACCGCCACTTTTTCGTTAGTTTAAAAGTAAATAAGACAAATACTTCAATCGACTCCCGTCTACTGTCCAAACGCAGAGACAGGCCCTCGCACGCACCCGCCTTCCCTTTATCACAGCCTTATGATGCCGCAACGGCGCGGCGGGCGCGGCAATCGTACGACAGCGCGTTGGCACAACTTTGTAACGGCGGCACGCGCGCATTTATATAAGTAAAATTTAAACATCGTCACGTCATGACACGAATACTTTCAGAAGAGTCAGAGGTGTTTTTTAGTATGGATTGTGAAGTGCAGCTCATATTCAATACTTACTCTAACACCCACGTTTCACCAATGATTTTCAACATGCTTTTATTAGCTTCACTAATGAACTAACTGAGGAGTTCTACCTATTTAGTGATGAGGCTTTGATCGAAGGTCAGGTGGGTGTACAAAGGCAAAATAATTTGTCCTTAAATCAGATTTTGCCGGTAACATAATGTACGACCAAAAACTTAACTTACAAAATTACATAATAGCCAACGACTGGCACGTAGAATACAATATAAAGTCATGTTGAAAACTCAAACAAAAACAAAATACGCGCGCAGCGAACGAATGGTAGCCCAGCTCTGCTGGGATCCAGATTTACCCCTAACTTGCGGGGGCAGTGGGGTACGATAAACTCGCGCGGGGAGCTGAGTGTCGCTTCTTTACGAAGTAATAGTATATATTCTCTGCCCGCGGACACCCTTAGTTTAGGAAATAATTGAGTTTCGAACAAAAATGCGTGAACCCTAACGCACCGACATACGGGCGAGTTTAGTGAGAGCATCGTCCGTGAAACCGCTATTCCGATGCAGCGTTACAGTTGAATATCTTTTTCTTTGAAGATTTTCGCGGGTTTTTTTATCGAATTGGTGTTCAGTATGGTCAGTTGAGTATATGGTTTTATTTAATGGTCGCATTCTATTTACACGCGGTATATTTGAGGGGGGGGGGGGGTTAGGGGGGAGTACTCCCCGCTCAAAAGGGGGAGTGTCGGAAATTAATTTTTTTAAAGTTATTTTTTTTACTACCCATGACTGGGCAGGACTATAAGTATATGTATATAGGGTAGGGGGGAGAACTTCCCCCAAAAGGGGGAGTGTCGATATATAATGTTAAAAATATAAAAATTTTGAAGTCGGTGACTTGAAAATACAAATTTGAGTTACTGTTAAAACTAAGGACGTTATCGCCTCACTACGCTCCGCTTTGCTGGGCTCCTTATTCTACCTTACATGTACACCTCACACGCTCCTCTTCGCTTCGCTCATCGTGGCTCGTCGTCGCCCTATTTTTTTACTTTTGGCAAGTTTTTTTTTTACTATAACTCTAATAAAGACAGAAAATTACTTCCGCAACTGCTTCGGCGAATGAAATAACGCAAAATACTAAGTTCTTTGAGCCAATATTTACGAAATAAGTCATGAAATCGCACTCTACGACATTTTTTTGAGGTTATATTGCGAAGCTTTAATATTTTCTTTTGAGAATACCATTGATTTCCGACAGCTGAAATTTCGTGAGAATAATAACAATAATAAAAGCCATTCCGAAAAAAAATTTAAGGAACCTTTTTGTGTACACTCTTTTAAGAGTCGAGCCAAATTATCCTTCGATAAGTGGTTAAGTATGTTTTTGACGATAGGCACTTGGTTTGGCAACTAATTTTACGATACAGAATCAGGGGGATGTGTACGCGGTGAAGAGGAAGGGTCGTTTTTCAAAGAAAAGAATGCATTTACGAAGTTTGTTCTTTCCTGATCTTCTCTTTCAACGACTATTCAAAAGTAATGAGGAACCTTACCACAGTACTTACAACTTTGTTCACGAAATAAAGAACTTGAACCATGCTACGACTTTTTGTGACGCAATAAACCAATCGAAAACTTTGTGTTTATCAATATTTGGCATAAAACTCGTATATAATGTAAACAAAAGGTCATCTATTTTAATTTACACAGGGTATCTTTGCTATTACGTGGGTCACAAATAGTCACAATTCTGTTTTTTTGACCATACAATTCGCAACTATTATGAATGTTGTCTTTGAGAAGTTGTGGTTTGCGTCCCTTTAAGCGTTCACTAACGGCAAATAAGCAGCTCGATGTGTGACGATAAGACAATATTGAACCAGCTTGATGTGTGACGGTAGGACAATATTAAAGCAGCTCGATGTGTGACGGTAGGACAATATTGAACCAGCTCGATGTGTGACGATAGGACAATATTGAAGCTTTTTTGTGCAGCCATAAAAGAGGAGGCTTCAAAAAGAACACATTTGATGGTAAGAGTTGCTAGTCTGATCAAAGAAATTTTATTCCAGCAGCTCAAAAAACTAACGAGGGAGTTTAAGCAATTGCAAATTATTCAAAAATCTTGTCAAATTAAATCCATGAATCTCTATATAATTATGTTAATAAAATTATCTTTTCATATCTTTGAAATCATATCTTTCCTAGGTGGTAGAGCTAATGCCGGGCTCGACTGTGGAGGTACCACCATCTTACTCGCAAATCCTCCCGAAGTTATTCGGGGGAGAGTAAGAGAACAGCTCTCAGGCAAAAAAACCAGGCGGCCCACCACTGCCTGGGACCGATGGATGGCGGTATATCCATCCCCAATTAGCCATGCATGTTTCTGATATATATATTTTTAATAATTTAGTTTGAAAATGTAGACTATTTTATGAAACTAATTTCATTATTTTTGGGTTTTATTCATTGCATCTATTTAAAAACAAAAACTTAAATTTTACCCGCCAAAAGTGAACGTGACGTCACTAGAGGCGTTCCGCATGGCGCTAATAGTGCTAACACTACCATCAAACTTCTCACGCCCATCAAGTCGTTCCGAATGAAAAATGGCGTCCATCACTGTTTATACTTATAATCCATTTAGGGTTCTTTTGAACGCAACATGAATGATGACAGAATTTGTAGAAATTCATTTAAGTTACGTGAATACAAAGGATATACTACTTTACTAGGTCCAAGAAG
Organism: Ypsolopha scabrella; assembly: GCA_910592155.1. Lineage (NCBI taxonomy): Eukaryota > Metazoa > Arthropoda > Insecta > Lepidoptera > Ypsolophidae > Ypsolopha > Ypsolopha scabrella. The sequence continues at coordinate 320,075 of OU342980.1, read as the reverse complement.
TAATTTCTTCTAACTACAATCTTATAATCATGATTTAACTAATGCTCTTATTCTTCGAAAAACCTATTTTTGAAATTGCCATCGGCCAGCTAGCACTTTTCATAGATCGCTCATAGTGCAAACGCTCTGAAGCATAGGCATATCACAACATGGCGTCGTTAAGGATTTCGTCTATGATAAACAAGGTGAAATTTAATCAATCACCCTTATTCATACTGGAGACTCAGTTCGTGATCAGGAACAAAATTCAATGATCGTTATTTTCGAAATCATAAAAAAAATTGTTTCCTTACTGACTGAATAGGCAGTAGGTAGGTACGGGAGCAATTTTTTGTTTTCAGTTTTACCTTGAGGTTCATTAAACATTGTTCCTGATCACTAACCGAGTCTCCAATATGAATCCTGGCGGTTGATTAATTATCGGGCTCACAGTGACTCGGAGTGATGATAGACGCGATATAATCGATTATGTCGCGACACGGAATGCACTGCATGTCAAATGTCATGTCATGACGTCATAGATAAGTCAAATGAAGTTCATTGTGTTTTGTTAAAATATCTTTAAAAGTATAGATTTATTTATTAATCTGATAAGTAGCAACTGTACAGAAAACATATTTCTCGAAATGGTTTTAAGATTTCCGTTCTTGTCCAGAAAGTTAGCACCCCCAATTGCCGGGCCTTATATAAATTAGACTGTTGACGGGCAGCGGCGTCACTGGTGCAAGGGTTTCGGCACCGCGCTCACCAACCCGCCTGCCCAGCGTGTGTGAGTATGGGCATTTCTTCCAGGAGGACCGCCAAGAGTGGCGAAATCCTGGAAAGGCCTATGTCCAGCAGTGGACGAAACGGGCTGATGGATGGATGGATAGATCTTTGAAATTCATACTTGTAAATTTTAGGACACTATAAAATGTTTCTAGGCAAAGTTATCAATGTTCGTTTTAATATTTTACAAGGAAGTTCATTGAATATTCTGTTCTAAAGAAATGGCGAAACATACTCCATACGGACATTATTGTATCAATAGTACTCCATACTTTAAATACTTATATAAACATATACTGTGACGTCATAGATTCTCGAGGGGGTGTTAGAGGTGTTATCAAGTGTGGACTGATGCGAGAACATTATGTTAATTAAAACACATTTCAATTATCGTTTGTCATTTCTTAGAATCTACTAATTTACCTATTCTAGCAATAATCACTATACTATAAAATAAATAATTTGTAAAAAGTCATAATTTATTTATTTACGTAACAAATCGTGCCCAAACCAACAATGACGTAATTACAACTAACATCTCAACGCGTCGTCGTCACATAAAAACATCATCACCGATAACTTGGCCTTGAGCCCTGTCGTCTTCGAACGTCACCATTTTGTCTCTGGACTTCGGCCCACAAACAACTTTCTCGCTCTTAGTCCTTTCACCGGTAAGCGATGATAGCTCATACAGATCTCCTACCATTCCACTGAGATTAAACTCGCTAAGACTTCGTGGAACAAAGTACTCAACACACTTCTCGGTATGGCCTGCTGAACGTCTGGCTGGAGTATTCCTCTGAAAACTATCTTCACTGAAATTGGCAGACTTCCTTCTCGGAAGACTGTTGAACTTCGTCGGATTTAGACTATCTATTTTAAAGGTGACTTGCTGGCGCTTCTCTTGACAGCTCGCGAACGCTACGGACGGCCCGGACTCTGCCGCCTGCCGATGTCAGGAGACCACTGACATCGCTAACCTTTCTTCGCAAGGTTTCTCTGCATGTATCACTCTGGATTTAGGGCCTCCAGTACAGAGCACCGTGAAGCTTCTCAACGCCACGGCTAGATCTTCTTGTATCAAGTTAAAACACATGGCGATGACTACGATACCGATTAAAATGTAAATACAACACACACCTATCGCGATGTCCTCAGCTTTAGCCGATATGGTGCTGGCGTAGAGACCAGGCTTCAAGTCTCCGAGACCTATCGTGGCGAGACTCGAGAAGGAGAAGTAGCACCCGTCTACGAGACTCCACTTCTCAGTTTTATGAAAAACGAATGTTCCTATTCCCAAATACAGAACGATCAGAAGGAAACTGAGTGTAACTGGCACGCGAGTGTGGTCCCGGCAAGTCCAGTGGTAGCCCACACTGAAACTGTCCAAGTTCAGCGCCGCTTGGAACGGTGTTCTCTTCTGTCTCCCGTAAATGTCATCCGGCTTATCGCAGTCCAGGTACTGCTTACATTCCGGCGCGTATCTACTGAGGCAGTCAGACTTTGAGTGGAAGTCGCCACTCCGTACGCTCGAGGGGCAGATCTTGGAGTAGAGCACGCGGAAGTTCCTTGCGAGCGCGTCCCCGATCGTCGACAAATACAGCATGACGATGGGGATGCCGACGCACGAATACGCGACCGCCGCCATCTTGCCCACACTGGAGTTCGGAGTAACGTTGCCGTGACCTGCGGACAAACATTACCAACCATTTATTATATTCAGCCAAGATTGGAAAAAAGAGTGTGTTTACAAAAAAAAACACAGCGAGACAAAAACAACAGATAAGTAATAACTTTTTTTTTGTAACTTTTGTTCTGAGTGTTCCGTTTTTATGGTTCCGTAGTTCAACAAGGAACCTTTATAGTTTCGCCATGTCCGTCTGTCAGAGACAATTAGTACTAAAAAGTTGTAATGCCATCAAAAACAAAACTTGAAAAAAAATCAATTCTCGCAACTTTCTTCTTCTACCGTAAAAAGTTGTGAGATCCATGTAAATCCAAGTCGGTTAATTTATTCAGTCCCTACTTAAGGGACCATCTGTCTTAAGTTATTACATAATTAGCTAAACTAACAACATCTTATAGTGACCATATCAATGCTAAAAATCTTTTATGTTTTAAATAAATAGATCGACTGTGTATCTAGAGCACTGGACCGAAATTGAAAAATATTTTAGTTTTTCCTTGATTTATACACTAAACACTAATTGTATTCTAAATTTGAAGCTTCTATGTCTGCTAGAAGTGTCTTAGAGTTTTGATGATCGGTCAGCCAGTCAGTCAGTGAGTGAAAGAGTGACAAAATTGAGAAACGTTGACTAGTTTTATCCACAACGAAGTTATAGGGGGTCGAAAGTAACCTGAACTGTTTCAAGAAAAGGATGATACAGCCATGCCGCTATTTAACTCTACTTGGCGGGGGCACTGCCGATGCCGTGGCCCCAGATTTGGTATGGGTATAAATATTAATCACGCCGACAAAACCGTAAAAATAGTCTCTCGTACACGAAAATTAGGGATGATTTTTTTTCTCGTCTATGGAATAGTATGGGGTATCGTTAGATAGGTCGTTCAAAAATATTATGGGTGTGTGAAATTCGATTTAGGGATCCGTTGGCAAAATATTAAGCTTTAAAGTGCTAATATTTGTTAGAGCAAAGTGTCCCCCCTGCCGGCTAAACCGTTGTTTATGAATATGTGGATAAATTCACAGAAGTAGTAAATACCTATATATAATGAAGTTAAAAGGAAAACTTTCACAGCTATGTAGGCTTTACAGGTTTACAAGTACAGGTCTTGCCAAACATTTAGTCCCTTCTAAACACGACAATGTATGGGCCATTTTTCGGGAGAGCAACTTCCGAGCGGACTAGAAGTTTGGCGCGATCTGTGTTGTACCAACTTATAAAATTCACTGGACAACTACGGAAACATACACTGAGCGTGGTCCGACACGCACTTTTATTAACTTTTACCTTGCGTCGGCGCACAGCAGCAGCTTTGCTATTATATTATAGCCCGGAGACTAAGTATAATAAAGTAAAAAATCGCGTGCGCCCTTTCAACTCAAAAATGATTCAGAATGACCTGACGGAAGACTTTTTATAAGATTAGAATTACAAAATGATATTGGAAGTGCCTCAGCTGCCGGCGCCCTGTCCCAAATTGGCTGCCGGCGCCGGTTGATGAATTAGCTGCCAGCGCCGGTAGCTGAATTGGATGCCGGCACTGACTTTAGAAAAAGAAACAGGAAAAGCAGTAAGCATATTAAGTATAGGGCTAGGAAGGATAGGGTAGGAACACGAAGTAGATTTGTGGATAGGAAGTAGTTTTGGATCTTAAAAGTGAAAGAAAAAAAAATCTTCGTGTCGACACTGATCCGGAGCTTCAAGTGGCAGACGATATCGATACAAGGAACAAGTTTCAGTGATCTCCTCCAAGCCTTGTTGACAGATCCGTAATCTTCGTGTCGACACTGATCCGGAGCTTCAAGTGGCAGACGATATCGATACAAGGAACAAGTTTCAGTGATCTCCTCTAAGCCTTGTTGACAGATCCGTAATCTTCGTGTCGACACTGATCCGGAGCTTCAAGTGGCAGACGATATCGATACAAGGAACAAGTTTCAGTGATCTCCTCTAAGCCTTGTTGACAGATCCGTAATCTTCGTGTCGACACTGATCCGGAGCTTCAAGTGGCAGACGATATCGATACAAGGAACAAGTTTCAGTGATCTCCTCTAAGCCTTGTTGACAGATCCGTAATCTTCGTGTCGACACTGATCCGGAGCTTCAAGTGGCAGACGATATCGATACAAGGAACAAGTTTCAGTGATCTCCTCCAAGCCTTGTTGACAGATCCGTAATCTTCGTGTCGACACTGATCCGGAGCTTCAAGTGGCAGACGATATCGATACAAGGAACAAGTTTCAGTGATCTCCTCCAAGCCTTGTTGACAGATCCGTAATCTTCGTGTCGACACTGATCCGGAGCTTCAAGTGGCAGACGATATCGATACAAGGAACAAGTTTCAGTGATCTCCTCCAAGCCTTGTTGACAGATCCGTTATCTTCGTGTCGACACTGATCGATCTTCTAAATAGTTGTCCCTGAGATGCCTAATAACGCTTCTATCTCCCGATATGTCACATGACGATCTTTGAGGATTAGATCTCTCACAGCGACAATGTTATCTTCAGTGAAGGCGGATTTTGGACGTCCTTCACGAGATTTGTCACTAAGACTGATATATCCACGTTGGAATTCTAAATACCAGCGTTCGACAGTCCGCAGACATGGGGCTTCATCATGGAACACAGATATTAGCTCTTCGGAACACTGAATCCGTGTTAGGCCTCTTCGGAAGTTATAGAAAATGATTGCACGGACATTTTCCTTAGTAAGATTCATTTTCGTACGTGACCTGACAGATTCAAAACAACGCTGTGACTAAACAATTGCATTAATCCTAATTCTTTCAATTGTTTTGAAATTCTAAATTCACCAAATTTGAATATTGAACAGTTCTACATTTAAAATTGGTGGCAAATATGTAAACGACAGAACTTAAAAGGCATGCCTGGTATTACTTTTACACGAAAGCACACACAAATCGTCTACAATTACACTTTAAAAGGTTATCAACTTAAAAGGGAACAAGAGGTTCGCGACCAAGGCGTCATCCATGACAGTAAGCTTATTTTTGATAAACACATAAATTCAATTACAAGTAAATCTTTTAAAGCACTCGGTTTTATAATGAGAATATGTAAGGATTTTATAGTACATTACGATACGAGAGCGATGAAACGTTTTCTGACGAGTGTGAGTTTGTGGCACGAGCCGAAGGTGAGTGCTGCAATCACACGAGTCGAGAAAAAGTTTCTCGCACGAGCATCGTATAATATTTTATAGCAAAAGTGCGGAAAATGCCGACTTTACGCAAGCGCAGCAAGCGCAGCGTGCGTAAAGTGGTCATTTTACGCACGGTGTGCTATAAAAAGTATTAAGACATTAAAGATCCTCTTCTGTACTTATGTAAGAAGCAAACTTGAGTATGCTTCTGAGGTATGGAATCCACGATATAATGAATACGTTAACATTTTGGAACGCATACAAAAGAAATTCATTCGTTATATTAATTTCCGTACAAAATCAAGAACCCAAAATTATTTACAAACATGCCAAAAACACCATATTCTGCCTCTTACGATACAACGTGATACAGCGGACCTAGTCTTGTTATCAAGAATCGCAAGAGGTTATATCGATTGTCCTTCTCTTTTAGAAAAATTAAAGTTTTATATCCCTAATAGATCGCGACGCAGTTACCCTGTATTTTCTTTATCAACGGTATCTTCAAACTACAGGCAAAATTCGTAATTGTGGCGAGCATGTAACAAATTTAATATAAAATCTCAGGAACTTGATCTAGCCTTGGTCCATAGCAGGGACGAGATCCAAAATAAGTCAAATTTTTTCAACAATTAACCTTTGTTTAATTAAATTTTTTTTACTCTTAACTTTTTAAGTATATATTCTATGTTTTTTTTACTGGCTTTTCTCTTTCTCTTACATTATAGCGTATTTGTGTTAATTTTATTCATATAAAAATTGTAATTTTTTTAATGTAAGAAAATATTTAGTAATACATTATTTTTCAAATGATATTGTATAAAAAAAAACTTCGTACTAACCCGTATCTACAGGGTGTCTCATTTAAAACGGTCAGTATGGGAAAGTCTGAAACTGTAAGACATACGAAGATCTGTTCTTAGGAACCATGTCATCGATTTTAATAACAAGAAAAACTGCATTCATACATTTAAAAAAAACCAGTACTCAGCTCGGGAATCGAACCCGGTTGTTTTGAAAAAAATAAACTTCCACTATAATAAATAAACTTAAACTATTTCTATTTAGATATCGATTGAGTAGTGAATGGCTCTATTAAACATGATGTCTCAAATTAATAAAATTCATTGTTTTCACATACTTTAATTTATTTTAGTATGTGTTTTGTAAGATCGTTACCTAAACGTGTTGAATATTGTATTGAAAAAAAAACGGTGGTCACTTCGAACACTTACTAAAATAAATCAAAGTATGTGAAAACAATGAATTTTATTCATTTGAGACATCATGTTCAATATAGCCATTTACTGCTTAAGATCTACTCAATCGATATCTAAATAGAAATAGTGTAAGTTTATTTTTTTTTCAAAACAACCGGGTATGATTCCCGAGCTGAGTACTGGTTTTTTTTAAATGTATGAATGCAGTTTTTCTTGTTATTAAAATTGATGACATGGTTCCTAAGAACAGATCTTCGTATGTCTTACAGTTTCAGACTTTCCCATACTGACCGTTTTAAATGAGACACACTGTATAAGTGAAAACTTGTAAATGGCCTTCTGCATTTATTACTTTTAAGTTTATTATAAGTTATTGTGCTGTAAGTTTTCCGAATAAACAAATAAAAAAATATAGGCTGCTTTGCAATAGCCCGCAAGTAACAGTTAGCAAGTCTAGACCGTTGTTTGGGTTAATTGCACCACAGTATATAGCACTTATAGATAATTTAGCTTCCTATTGGTGAGAGAATTTTCAGAATCGGATCATTCCTTAGCTCATTCACTCACAACCATTTGTAATATTATTAAAAATTGTATCCTTCTTTAGGGTTCCGTACACAAAGGGCAACCAACGAGACCCTATTACTAAGGCTCCGCTGTCCGTCTGCAAATACTAAAACCGGCTAAGTGCAAGTCGGACCTGCGCACTCCCAAACAACAGACATGATTTTTTTGACGTTTTTATAGTTAATGGTATGGAACCCTTCGTGCGCGAGTCCAACTCGCAGTTAGCAGTTTTTTTTATTGCATGACAATTTATGTTGAAGGATCATTAATCAAAGTCAATAATAACCACCACGGTTTATCCTTATACGTGTTCTGAGGTTTTATCAAGTAATGTTTCTTTTACATGAAATAAATGTATTATATTCTGGATCATTCCTCAAACACGGGGGAGGCCAACAAAAATGTGACTCTCAACAAGATAGAGAAAATCGTCTATGAGAATAACGAACGAGACAGTAAATATAATATAAATATCGTCGGATTCAAAACTATGATAAGATTAAATTTATATGTTTTAAATACTTGGTGTGTGAGAACCATTTTTCTATTTAGGGACCCGTCGGCGAAATATTAAGCTTTAAAGTGAAAAGTTAGAGTGGAGCTTCCCCCCCCCCCCCTGCTGGCTAAACGGTTGTTTATAGAAAAGTGAAAAAATTCACAGAAGTAGTATATATAATGAATTTAAAAGGAAAACTATCACAGCTAAGTAGACTTTACAGGTTTACGAGTACAGGTCGCGCCAATCTTTTGGTCCCCTATAATGTATGGGACCAGAAGTTTGGCGCGGTCTGTATTAGTAGACCAACTTATATGTACCGGGAAACTACGGAATCCTAAATTGCGCGTGGCCCGACACGCACTTGGCCGGTTTTTATCCATAATTTTTGTTACAAAAATAACACTTATATGCTTTAGTTAAGGGATAAAAAGAACAGGAGAAAAAATTAGTTTATGAGGGAAATAAAAATTGGCCAAGTGTGACTCGGATTCGCGCACAAAGTGTTCCATACCATTACACAATAAAGGTACAGAACCCAAATAAGTAATAGTGAAGTGTCACTGAATATTGGTGATGAGCTAAGTAACAGTGAAGTCTCACCAATAGAAGTGATAAGCTAAGTAACAGTGAAGTGTTATTAATAGTGGTGATGAGCTAAGTAGCAGTGAAATCTCACCAATAGAAGTGATAAGCTAAGTAACAGTGAAGTGTTATCAATAGTGGTGATGAGCTAAGTAGCAGTGAAGTCTCACCAATAGAAGTGATAAGCTAAGTAACAGTGAAGTGTTATCAATAGTAGTGATGAGCTAAGTAGCAGTGAAGTCTCACCAATAAAAGTGATAAGCTAAGTAACAGTGAAGTGTTATCAATAGTGGTGATGAGCTAAGTAGCAGTGAAGTCTCACCAATAGAAGTGATAAGCTAAGTAACAGTGAAGTGTTATCAATAGTAGTGATGAGCTAAGTAGCAGTGAAGTCTCACCAATAGAAGTGATAAGCTAAGTAACAGTGAAGTGTTATCAATAGTGGTGATGAGCTAAGTAGCAGTGAAGTCTCACCAATAGAAGTGATAAGCTAAGTAACAGTGAAGTTCATTCCACTTCGTACAGCGCTTCCCAACGGTCGTGTGCGCCTGCGTGTATCGTTTTGCTTGAACCGGTATCACTCAACTGCATAGACTTACAAATCGGCAGAAAGGACATTGTGTTGTAGTATATATATATATATATATTAAACACTGTTCTCAAGATTAAGATGCCACTTCAACGCTCTCCTCAAAAGCTGGCTGGAAATGATGCAGGCTCCGCGAAGAACACTCCTACCTCAAACTCAAACGTAACCACTCGAAGGAAACTGAATCAAAATTCTGAAACAGAAGACGATCCGGCGTTGGATGAAGATCTGAAAAAAATGATCAATGTCAAGTTTAACAAAATACTTCAGGAGATTAGAGACATTAAGGAACAATACCATGCTATAGAAGCTTCGCTGAACTATCACACTGAAGAAAACAAAGAGCTTAAAAGTAAAGTTATGGAACTTGAAAAACAAAACAGAGATGACAGGATTAAGATTGAATCTCTGGAAAATCAAGTTGAAGAGATACAACGCTGGCAAGGCTCTACATCAATAGAGATTCGAAATATACCAAGAAAACCGAATGAAAGCCTGATTACACTCACCGAGACAATATTCCAAGCTCTAGACATTACACAAAAACCAGAAATTCGCAGCGCCCACCGCCTTCCTGGCAAAGCTACTGACTCTAAGCCTATAGTAGTGGAGCTAAACAGTCGATTCCAAAAGCAAACTGTCTTAGAAGAGTTCAAGAAGCACGTCAAGAAGACTAAGAACAAGCGTCTAACCTGTGATTCTATCGGATTCTCTGGTAACAACAATCCCGTATATATATCAGAGCTTCTGACACAGAAAGCTAAGAAAATATTCTTCCTTGCTCGACAATACTCTAAGGCTTACTCCTATAAACATTGCTGGTCATCTAACGGAAGAATCTACCTACGCAAAAACGATGGAGAACCATACATACTTGTAAAAAGTGAGACCCATCTGAGCGGCCTTGCTGAAAATGAAGTAGTAGCTACGGATGTGCAAAAGTCTCTGTGACTACCTCATGCATGTATTTTTGTGTCATTTATTGTAAGTTTTTTCCTATCAATAGTATTTTCTATGGCTCTATATATATATTTATTTGCATACATTAGTTATTCATATTTTATTTGTAAAACATATTCTTATTATCTATTATTTCTTACATGGATCTTAGGAAAACAATTTCCCTTTTACTTCTCAAAGATAATGTTTAGTTTCATGTTTTTGCCTGACTATTACAATAATTTGCACGTCTGTCTTAACGATGGTAGTATTAACACACTCATAGCGGTACTGTTACTCTCCATTGTCATAGTTCCAAAATATATTGTTGCTCTACTTGTCCGTCCTGATGACTTCTGTTGACCAATTAATTTATGATATTGATCAATTAAACACGCCAATGGCATATAGGAGTGAACCAGAGTCTTGCCATCTTCTTTTTCCAAAATCAAAAGCCCAACCTATTGTTGTCCTCAATCTAAATATAAGAAGTATTGGTGGAAACATAGACCAAATTCCTATACTCCTCCAAAGAATTTCCTGTGACGTTCACGTAATCATATTAACTGAATCCCGAATAGATAATTCTACTTTAATTCCACAGTTACCTACCTACAAATCTTTTAGAACCACTAAGTTCATCAACCAAAACAATGGAGTTGTCGTATACGTAAAAGATAACTTGGATAGCTCAGTTGAAGAGGTAAATATCCGAGATGGTGATTGCCTCACCATAAAATTTGGGCCTGATTTAATTATTGTAGGAGTTTACAGACCTCCTTGTTTTCATAACCCAAAAAATTTCATTAACTCATTAGACGACTTGCTAGCCAAACTTAAATCTTTTCAAACTATTGTCTTATTAGGTGATATGAACATAAACATAGTTCCTAATATTTCTGATGATTCTGCCTGCGAATATCTTAATATGAATGCTACACATGGTGTCTTTCCTACTCACTATTTACCGACTAGGCTCAAAAGCTGTCTTGATCATGTTTTCCTTAAAGGACCTAATACCTACTCTACAATTGTTTTAGATACAGCAATAACCGATCATGAACCAGTTCTACTTTATCTTTGTTTACGGAAAAATATTAAATCCACAACAAATACTAGAACTAGACTTAAAATTAATTATGAAAATCTAAATACTGACCTTGCAAACAACTCATTTGATAATGTCTACTCGGAAAATGATGCAAACAAAGCTGCAACGAACCTGGTCAAAGCAATCAAAACAGCAATTGATAATAATTCTCATCTAGTAAAAGTGTCTCGTTCTAGAAATAAATTAAAAAGTTGGATAACCCCTGGAATTTTAAAATCCATTAGAACTCGTGATCGTCTACATTTAAAACTAAAACGTAATCCTAGTGATGCTATTGCGGTGTTAAAATACAAAAAATATAGGAATATTTGCAATTATTTAATAAAACTCCTTAAAAGACAGTATCAAAAACAATTACTTGATAAAAGTTCTAATAATCCTAAGCAGATGTGGGATACTGTAAAGAAAATATGTGACCTAAACTCTACTTCAGAGATAGCAACACCACTTTTATCGTTAAAAAAAACGCACAAGGAGTCAATAGACTATACTAATCACTTTTTTGCCAATGTGGGTAAAAACCTAGCTAAACAAATATTAGATAAAATTGATGAGACTGAAAATGAGTTAGTCAATAAATGTAATAGTAATACAATTACTCCAGTTAACTCATTTTCCCTTTTGCCTACTGATGAGACCGAAGTTTCTTCATTGATTTCGTCTCTAGCCAATAAGTCGTCCTGTGGTTGGGACGGTATCTCTAGTATTGTTATCAAAAATTCAAAATCAATCCTAATTGCCCCACTTACATATGTTTTTAATCTCTGTATTACAAATGGTATTGTTCCAGACGTTTTTAAAAAGTCTATCATACACCCCATACATAAGGGTGGGGATGTTGACGGTGTCGGAAACTATAGGCCAATTTCATTACTATCCACAATCTCTAAATTATTTGAAAAAGTCATCAATAAACGCTTAACAAGTTACCTCGAACATAATAAATATCTTTCAAATAACCAATTTGGCTTTAGAAAACATAAATCTACCGAAGAAGCAGTCTCTGAACTCACTAACTCAATTATTGACAGACTTGATAAGCGTGATAGATGTGTTACTGTATTCCTGGACCTCGCCAAAGCTTTTGACACTGTGTCCATTCCCATCCTTTTACGTAAATTAAACCTTATGGGTATACGTGGAACACCGTTGGAGCTGTTTAAAAGCTATCTCAGTAACAGGATGCAAGCGGTTAAAATTGGATCTGATTATAGTGAATTTATTCCGGTCAGCTTTGGTGTCCCACAGGGCAGTGTGTTGGGTCCTACCCTTTTTCTAGTGTATATAAACGACTTGTGCGAGCTGGAAATAAAAAACTGTCGAATTGTTACCTTCGCGGATGACACAGCCGTTATTTTTCATCACAACACATGGGAAGAGGTAGAAACCGTTGCTACCGCTGGCCTGTGCACCATAGCTGACTGGCTTAACTCTAACTTACTTACACTCAACGTTTCAAAATCTAAATATATAACATTTAGTATTAACAGTTCAACACAACCTTCTTCTGAACATTTTAAATTAAAAATTCACTTGTGCGGACAGTCTAGCCATATCGTATGTAATTGTGAACAAATGGAGAGGGTTTCTAATATACGATACTTAGGTATCATATTAGACATGCATCTATCATGGGCAGATCATATTAACTTAACCATGAAGCGAGTGCGTAAAACTGTCAAAATATTTAAAACTCTGCGATCTATAACTGACTTAAAATCATTAAAAACCATATACTTTGCCTTAACACATTCACTCTTAACATACTGTATTAGGGCGTGGGGTGGTGCCTCGAAAACTGTACTTATAAATCTTGAACGAGCCCAAAGATATGTGCTCAAAATTATGCTTAAAAAGCCTCGCCGATATCCCACTCAGAAACTATACAGTGAAGCCCAAATCCTTACAGTCCGACAGTCTTACATAAAATCTATTATCTTATATCAACATCGTCAACAACGTACAAATATTTCTGCCTCTAAACGTATCAAATACAAAAATTTTCACACTCCTTTAGTTCGTACTTGTTTTGCACAAAGGTGTATTTATTTTACTGGACCTTCTATTTACAATAAAATTAACAAAGAATTAAATATTATTAACCTTAACAAATTTCAATGTGTCCGAGTATTGCATAAATATCTAATTAAACTTGACTACAACAAAACTGAAGGCTTGTTTACAATATTAACATAACCTTTTGTCATCTCTGTGCAACGATAAGTCTATGGCCTATTCTTATCTTTCGTTACAACTAGCTGTCCAGTTTACGTAAGACTTGCCATAAGCGTAAATACCCGTGAAACCAGTGTCAAGCAATACTGGACGTTTAAATGTTCACTGCTTCTTAGCTAACTAACACCCGATAGTTTTTATTCAATTTCTATAACTACCTGCATTATATTTGTGTCTGTTATTTTTATTTCATCTACTTTTTGGTCGTCGTTTGTCAATCTAACAAAGTATCCTAAAACTTATTATCTTATCGTGTACCCAATACATATACTATATCCTCACAGAAATATCAATTTAGTAATGTACTTATGTTAAGAAATTATGTCTATTTTATACTAGAATAATAATATACTTATGTAATATTTGTGTGTAGTTTATTTAACTATTTTAAAATTATTATCTATTAGTGTATACATTGAGCCATATTTTGTTTATTTTGTTTATTTTGTCTGTAGATAAAATCAATTTTCTTTGTGTGTAGAATACCTATGTCCGTGTAAAATATTTTAAGTACCCTCGAATTGGAAACACTGTTCCCCAAAGGACAATTATATTAGTTTGGGGTTCAGAGTCTTAGCAATATTTTTTGTAAACTAATTGTTCAATAAAGAAATTTGATTTGATTTGATTTGATTTGAAGTGTTATCAATAATGGTGATGAGCTAAGTAGCAGTGAAGTCTCACCAATAGAAGTGATAAGCTAAGTAACAGTGAAGTGTTATCAATAGTGGTGATGAGCTAATTAACAGTGAAGTGTTATCAATTGTGATGATGAGCTAGTTAATAGTGAAGTCTCACCGATGGTAGTGATGAGCGTGAGCGCGTATAGGAAGCTGCCCGAGAAGGTCCATCGGGAGCCCAAAGCCTCGTTCTCGAACCTTAGCACCTGGTTGTCATGAGTCACGCCACCCTTCATGCTCTTTATCAGCACCTTTTGAAAGTCCATCAGCTCCTTAGCAGCAAGCTTTGTCCAATTCTCCTTATACAAAATGTTCAAGTCTTCCGTAATGGACCAGAGCTTCTCTACCGTCTTCGACCTAAGCTGCTGAGTGACGCCCTGCGAGTGGCTCAGGTTCGGCTTGGAGGCCGCCACTGCCGTCTCCTCGCTCCGGGCCAGGCCTCCCTCCAGCGCCAGGAACAGGAAGCTGCCCAGCAGCGTGTACGTGAGCACGAGGACGCAGACCGCGAGGCACGTGAGCGGGGACGCCTTGCGCTTGTGCGCGCATCGACAACAGAACAATTTAGAGTCTTCGAGACTTTTCTTGGAAGCGAAACAGCATATTTTGTTTTCAGTATAGAGATCATTTTTGCAGCACGCCCGTTTGGATTGGTCCACTCTGTTTACCGCTTCCTCTAGCATGTTGTTGTAATTAAGGCTATATGAGCTTTATTAAAATCATCGTACTTTGTATTTATTGTGCCTTAATTTCCTTATTCCTAACATTCTGAATAGAAATTGTGGTGTCTCTAGCTCGAAGGTGAATCATTTATCTGAAACAAAAGAAACATTTGCGTTACATTGGTGCTTTATCAATTATTTAATAATGTTCGGAATAAACTAAAGTAATTTAAAGTTTGAGAGCAGACGCAGAGATCGGGATAACTTAAGTTATGTACAAGTTTGTACGAGCCTGGTTATCGGGGCAAAGGAAGCTGTGGGGCTCAGCGCTCAGCGTTTCTAATTATCTGCTTGATAACATTTTACGTATTGAGCAACAGATAATTACAAAACTTTATTCTAAAAAAATCGTAGTTGGCTCATTTCGATTCATCTATAGTCTTAAAGATATTTTCTGAAATACAAAATCCATATAGAGGGACAGATAAAACATTTATTTAGTACCACAACACAATGTACATACATACACAAAAATAAAAAATTCAAATTTAGGTCATATCTGAAATACTTATGCATTAAGACGTAAAAAAGAAACACGCATTTAATTTTAAACGTAAACACCTCATCCATCCATTCATCCATCCATCCATCAGCCTGTTCCGTCTACTGCTGGACATAGGCCTTTCCAGGATTTCGCCACTCTTGGCGGTCCTCCTGGAAGAAATGCCCATACTCACACACGCTGGGCAGGCGGGTTGGTGAGCGCGGTGCCGAAACCCTTCACCAGTCTGTTTTATATAAGCCCCGGCAATTGGACGAACTATAACCTATGTCCAAGTGCAGATACTAACCATTACAATTGTGAAATAATATTCAATATCGGTTCCGTAGTTTCACAGATTACCCACGCAAAATTAATTAATAGTTATGTCCCTAGGGAACTGCCCGTCCATCCCCTTGGTAAATACTACAGCCTACGTCTTAGGGAAGTGAAGAGTCTCACCATCACAGTGGTGGAAAAATGTAGTTCAAAACCGGTTCAGTAGTTCAAAATATTAATGGCTTCGAACTCACTATAGCTTATGTTACGTACCGATAGTGTAGTTTATTAGTAGTATTTTTTACAGAGGTTACATTTACATACAAACAAGCAAACCATTTTTTTTCTCTTTATATGATAGTGTAGTTGGAGTACTTTAGTCTACAGTACTGGCTATTGGATTATTTTCTCGAAAACGGTTATTTTTTTTTCAAAAATCTAAGTGTTCTATTTTAGTTTTATTCCAAATGAGCTCCGCATTTTTTGCAGTTCTATTTGGCTATCCACGCCCACTTGAAGAACTAACATGTATATACTAAAATAACTTAGGTCCCTATCTTCTTATCACTGATAAAATAAAGGCTTATATTTTGTCAACGCTTCTATTTTGTTATTCCTTAATGATTGTTTTTACAACTATAAAAGACTAAACCGATAAGTGGACATGTTCATAGTATATTTTATAGTCGTAACAAGTAACCGGCTTGGGGGGACTGGAGCCTGCAACACAGTTATTACTAACGCAGACTCCAGGGCTCAGCTAACTACGATTTAAGCTAAACTGTTATACGATCTTGTCCTTATATCATATAGTAATGTTCTTTATTACTATTTAATTCTGTTTGTTTGATAAGTGTAAATTCAATGAATCAATTTTGATTAATTTATTCAACATTTGCATCATCACGCGTGTACATATGCGAATGTGTTATGGATGGCGTCATAGGCATCATTTTATGTTTGTTTTAGCAGCTCTCGAGACGTGGCAAATGTTATTTCACTGTTACAAACTACATTACTTAGTAAAGTTTAAGCTTCGTGTATATACATTTAAACAGATTGAATAGGTACAAATTAATTTAAATGAGTGTTTGTTAAATAATAATTTGGCCAAGTGCGAGTCGGACTCGTGCACAAATGGTTCCGTACCCACCCACAATACGGGTACGGAACCCTAAAAAAATTATGGTAAATAACTAAACAATACTTGCCGAAGCCATCAAGGCTACAAAAACAAGGCGCAAAAAAAAACTTTGCACCGTCTGCGTACGTAACCCAAATTTAGATATTTTCTTGGTTTACTTAGAGTATGTACTCAATGTATCTAGATCTAAAACTCGCATGTACGAGTATTGCCACAATAAATACCGTTAAAATAATGCAACGTTTTCGAGGTTTCTTGTGAAAACCTTTAAATAAAAAAAGGTTTAATATTTTATTATTTGTCGTGGTATTCTGTGAAAATCTCTGTACTTTTTAGACGGACCGACAAACAGATAGCAGAGGCCTAGTAATAGAACCCTAAAACGATGGTTTATTAGGTCGTCATATTTAAATCGTAACAAATTGAGTAAGTTGCTTGAAACTCAGTGATCTTTTTGATCTTACAAGTTATTTGAACTAACGTTAAACTTTGAAAAACTTAAAGTCATAAAACTCCATTTAAGTTTTTTCTTTAGTCCATGTCCCAGTCGTCTCTTGAATGGGAAAACTCTGGACTATAATCATCTACCAAAGACTATGTTAAAGTAAAAAAATAATGTATTAGAAGCTATCAAATTGCTTCTAAATAAGGACAAAATTCTGTCACAATGTTGTTAATACGCTACTTTATTATCAGAATCAGAATTCTTTATTTGTGAACATAGGTTTACAGTACATCAAAGTGATACATGCTTTGGCGGTAAATAATATGTTTGTTTGAACGCTATGATCTACCGCAATGGTATACAAATATTTTATGATAAATTGAACAATAGTACATTACGATACGAGAGCGATGAAACGTTTTCTGACGAGTGTGAGTTTGCGGCACGAGCCGAAGGTGAGGTGAAGCTGCAATCACACGAGTCGAGAACAAATTTTCTCGCACGAGTATCGTATAATATTTTATAGCAAAAGTGCGGAAAATGCCGACTTTACGCAAGCGCAGCGTGCGTAAAGTGGTCATTTTACGCACGGTGTGCTATAAAGATATTCATGCATACGCAAAATTTCTAATCTAAATATGTATTATGTTAAGAAAAAATTGTGTAAATTGTATGTCAAAGGTATCAAATATGTTTTTTTTTAAATTCAGGATACTCTATGAAATCAAAATAGTTTTATCATTTAAGTTAATATAGTTAGGAATTTTATTGAAGAGAGCCACACAATATAAACTTTTGTGCATTAAGCTAGTTTGTGAACATTTTGAATATAATTGATGTCTGTATTGCACCCTAACATCCGTGTGGTGACTGTCGGAGAATTTAACAAATAGTTCGGGATTTGTTTTCACAAAAACTGCAACATCATAAATGTAAAGAGAAGGCATGGTAAGTATTCTAAGGGATCAAAATGATGGTTCGCAGCTGTCTGTTTGTTTTAGGCCACACATTGATCGTATGCACCTTTTATGAGCTTTAAAGACAGTTTTCTTTTCAGCCGAAAAGCCCCAAAATATAATTCTGTATCGTAAAATAGATGCAACAAGCCCATGGTAAGCGGTTAACACAACTTCTTTGCTAACAATATGGGAAAGCTTACATAAAAGATATGCTGATTTACCTAATCTGTTAAACACTTCTGTTGACTGAGCCTTTCATGTCAGGTGATTGTCAATTAATTAACCTAAAAATCTTGTGACTTTGATTTCATCGACTATTTTTCCATTGTAATTTACATTCAGATTTGGCGTTTTATTAGCACGTTGCTAAAATGTCATAGTTTTTGTTTTCTCAAGATTTGAAATTAATTTATTTTCATCAAGCAAAATCAATCAAAATCAAGCCAAACAATTATATCTTTCAGAGTATTTTTTTAAGTCAAAATTGTTTACATTAATACATTTGATTGTAACATTACTATCATCTGCAAATAAAACCATAGGATGCGAAATATTACTTGGCAGATCATTAATGTACAGCAGAAAAAGCAAAGGTCCTGATACACTGCCTTGTGGTACGTCGCATGTGATTTTCCTAGCATCAGACATGTATTTCATTTCCTTTTTACTCTGAAGGCATATTTTAGAAATCTCTGTTGTTTGAACTCTATTGCTTAGATAAGAGTCTATGAAACCTAGTACATTAACCCTTATACCTACCATATGAATCTAGCCTTAGTAAGAGTATCTTATGATTAACGTAGTCAAAAACTTTTGTGAGATCCATATAAATAGCACACATAGGCGTTCTGTTATCAATGTTTATTATAATTTTATTAAGCAAGTCATATATTGCCATATTTATGGTCCTTTTCTGTATAAACCCATTTTGTTCGTCTTTTAAAATGTTAAATTTATTTAAACATGAAATATATCTAAAGCATTATAAATAGTATTTTCAAAAACTTTTAAAAATATACAGATCGGGGCCACGGGTCTGTAGAACTTCCTATCGTCTTTTTTAAAAAGTGGTTTTACTATCACCGGTTTCAGAGCATCTAGATAGGTACCAATATTAATGCACAGGTTTATAATATGACTAAGATGACTTGATATAATTTCTGCGACGAATTTTACTACTTTTGTGTGTAACTCATCATATCTAACACTCTTTATTTTTTAATTTATTAAGAGTTTTCTAAACATCACTAGGTGATGTTGGTGCCATAAACATCGATCTTGCTGAGCACTGAGCTACTTTAGGTTCATTGGGGGTTATCAAAAAGGAACCCTGAGTTTGATCCACGGAAAAACTGTTAAAAGAATTTGCAATATCAAAAGGTTCAGTCAACGTTTTACCTTCCGTAACTATTTTAGTAATTGGCTGTTTTGGAAAATTTGATTTTGTCTTATTAATTATTTTCCAGCGAGATGTAAATTTGTTTTCTGATGTTCTTGTGAAGAAATTGTTTTGAGCTTTCTGCGTTAAATCAACAATTTTCCGGAAGTTTTTAGAGTAGTATTTTAATTTTGTTTTATTTTCCTCTGTAGAATTAGCCCTATGCACTATAGTGTATATAATAATTAGTAATATAATAATTAATAATAGTTAATATAGTATATATATATAATTCTCTTTGTCTTTTGCTGCATCTTTAATTTTATACCATTAGATACCCATTTAGGCTTTTGCCGAGAACTCATTTTAATTTTTATTAATTTATTTATTTATTCAAGGAGAAAAAACAGAAACAAATACAACTTAGACTTAATAACTATGATATTTAAACTAGTTTAGATGTATCTATTTCCTTGACATTCTCACAGATAGGATCAGACGAGTAAAATTATGTAGATTGAGAAAGTAATAACTAGACTTTTTTTAAACTTAATCATAACTTAATTATAACTTAAAAGTAAGCATGCGCATGCAATCTAAAAAATAAAAAGAATAAATAAAAATAACATGGAATCTACATGAAATTTGAATTACTGTTTGATTTTGTTGTTTAACGCTTTCTTAACTTTATTTTTAAAACTATTTCGTGAACAATTAAAGAAATCAATGTTCAAAACATTTACACTCTTGCACATACGATATATTGGGGCTCTTTTGCCATTTTGTGTTCTAGTCCTCCTGAGATAAAATAAATACTTGGATATAGTGCTACGTTGACGGAGACTTGGAAGACGAAAATCAATTTGAGATAAAAGATCTGGGCATTTGTATTCTCCAACGCATATACTACGAAGGACAACGGAGTCGGCCAGACTTCTTCTGTCGGTGAGAGACATTAGCCCAAACTTGACTAAAAGATCATTGTAAGAAAGACGGCTATGCCTGAGACGATAGTTTAAATGGGAAACAAAGGTTGTACATAAGTTATAAGCTTTATTTCCATAATTCGTTTCGTATGTTTCAGAGAATGAAACCATGACCATGAAGGAATTAAATATGTTTTTTTTACAGGGATCTTTCAAAGTTGTGCTGTGTGGTCAGATAGCCCATACTCAATAACTTACCGCTACATCCTCTCTTTACATCCATCCATCCATCAGCCTGTTTCGTCCACTGCTGGACATAGGCCTTTCCAGGATTTCGCCACTTTTGGCGGCCCTCCTGGAAGAAATGCCCATACTCACACACCCTGGGCAGGCGGGTTGGTGAGCGCGGTGCCGAAACCCTTGCACCAGGGACGCCAAAAAAGTGTCTCTTTACAGTGTGTGCCATATTATCTAAGCATGTTTTGCTTACAAAGTAAGGGCTCATTAAATTCGAGTTTTAAATTATAAGCTTTTAAGAGCTAAATAAAATAACGCGTTACAGGATTATTTACTAAAACATCAACGTTAAAATCTCCACATAATACAATTTTCCTACTAGAGTTTCCACTGATCATTATCGAAAGAGTCTCAATATTGTCAAAAAATAAATTAAAATGTTCTCTAACATTTTTATTTTCAGGTACTCTATACACGCAAGCAACGATTACATTATGCTCAGTGAGCTCAACTGCGCAACATTCAAATATATTTAAAATGGATACCTGTTTTATCTCGCTCAACTCTCTAGCTGCCCTGTTCTGACTAAAATACAAGCGCCTCCTCTCTTTTTGGACCATGATAAATGAGCTGCTACGTACGCGGTAGTTTGGGATTGTCAGCATTTCCTCATGTCCTTCTACCATAAAATGTTCTGTTATACAAATCACATCAACGTTTATTTGCTCCGATGACAATTCTGCTAGGCATATGGTTAATCTATATTTGACTTATTCATAAGACTTGCTATATTTTGATGAAGAATGTGGAGGTAGTTATACAAGGAAAAAATGGCTCCCTTCGTTACTAGACTTATTACTGTCATCGTTTAACACTTTACATATATTAAATATTTTTAACACTGTTTGGAGAGTTGTAGTCCACTGTTTGTGCTGTTCTAAGAAATACTTTACGCATTCCATTGTCCTGGATTGTCCCATGACGCTTCGAAAACATGTCATAGTTATACGACAGATCCAGATTTGAATCCACCAGATAAGCATATTCATGTGTATCGAGGTGCAGAGGGTTATTGAAAGTCTCTATTCTCCAATTAAACATATTTGCGTTTCGATTTCTGATTTTTTTTATTTGTGAACTAAGACATTTGTACCTAATGATCAATTTATAAGAATTACTTCTTCATGTTTAAACAAACATGAAATAAATAATAACAAATGTAAAAAAACGCGACTGCCGCTATAGACATTCAATTCAGATTTCAATGCACTCGGGAGACATTGAAAACAACACGTATCCAATTTGATAGTCCCCCGACTGCACTGAAATCAGAATTAAATCTCTACACTGGCAGTCGTGTTTTTTAATATATTTTTTTTGTATTTAATATTTTTTGTGTACAGGCTGACTTTCAAACAAGCCCCGATAATTTTAAAGGTTATTAAGAAACGTTAGTAGAAAACATTTTAAATGTAAAAACAATTAAAATTAAAAGTCAAAATATTATTAAAAAATGTTACTTGGAAATAAAATGTATGGTTATCCTAGCCATTCCCATACGGAAAAAGTTGAAACTAGTCCAAAATAGTGGGATAAAAATAACGCGATTAAATTGTCTTGTCTCTTCGGGTGACCATGATTTCTTTGCATTTGAAGAAAATCTTCAAAGGGCTCCAACTTTAAAAAATAATTATGAATATAATTTTGAATGGTTTTATGAAAACCCGTTTGTATTCTTCCACAAAATACTAAATTATCGGGGTTAGGTTAAAAGTGAACCTGTATATTTATAACCTATTCTACTCAAGATGCTATGATTCTAACGATACCACACACTTCCAAGTCGGTTCAGTCATTAAGAAGTTATGGTAGAATTAAGAACAATACCCACATGAACCCTGGAAACAATATAGTCCTTTTCTGGGGTCAGTCGTGTGAAAAAATGACCATGGTTTATATAGAAATCGGTTTATAATTGTTTTTTCTATTTTGAATATCACTCCAATAGTGTTTTAAAAAAGCAATTCTTTATCAAGAGAAGTAATCTTTTTGCAAAATTGAAACAACGGAATGAAATGCATACTTTATTTCTGCAATATGGGTACATAAATACACTTTATCTAACCTCATATTGTAAAATCCTCATTACGAACTCAAAACTACTGGCATAACAAAAAATATTATATAGTATAGGTCTCCGAACAACATAATGCTATAAAATAACTTTTTCTGAGATTACAGTACTAACTGGGAAGGAAATGAAATGAAAACTTTATTTCTGAAATGTAGGTACATAAAAACACTTATCGCACGTTAGAAAAGTCAAAGGGAACTTAGCCTATACAGCCATGTCTGAGGTTTAATATCAAACACCAATGAGGTTTTTATATAATGTTCTCCATACAAACAAAACAGTAACGAGGTTACAGTCAAATTTATTTTCAGCCAGGTATTGTCTATGGCTTACGGCGCGTTAGACTCGGTCGGTCAATGGATGAACTGTTTGTTGCACCATAGTTTTCGAGGAAATTTATTTATAGCACACTGTGACCTAAACCCGCTACGCTCGGGCGCTAACACGCCGTGCAATAATAGGCAACTTAGGTCACGGCAAAGCGTGCGTAAAGTGCGGGTTTATGTCACATGTGCTATAAAATAGTATACGATACATGTCCTAAGTTGCCTATTATTGCACGGCGCTAACACGCCGTGCAATAATAGGCAACTTAGGTCACACGTATCGTAATGTACTATTATTACTAACTGTGGTTTTATGGGTCAAATTGAATTATTTTGCCCTAAAATCACAGCAGGGTTGGTGGTGATATTTGACTCCACCAGACATTCTGGAAATGACGACGGAAGATAAAGTAGATAAAGGAGTGCAGTAGTGAGGTATCGGGACGCAGTCAATATTTTACTGGATTTATGTGAGTGTCCTGTTTGAGTATTAAATCGTTCATATGAAAAACCTTGTTACTGTCCGCTGGTGTGTAATCTTATACTGGGCCCAGCGAGTTACTCTTTGTGCAGGCCAGACAGGTAGCAGGGTCTTTCATACATTTTGTGGTAAGCAGAACGCGTTTGAGTTGCTTAATATCACACAGCAACTATAGAAAACTAAAAAAAACATCTGTGAAATTACATCCTCAAGAAACACCGCCGCCACTGAACTACTTGCTAATAAATCTACTAGCGTAGACTCAGTTAATTACTGCAATAGCTATTTTACCAGTGTAGGGACAAATCTAGCAAATGAAATTTTGACAAAAACAAATGAAACTGAATCTCATCTTGCCTCTTTAGTCAAATCAAATTCCTCTCCGTCCAACTCATTTTTTATGCACCCTACTGATGAAATTGAGATCAAAGAACACATACGACTATTAAAAAATGACAGCGCACCAGGAATTGATGGTTTCAAATATCTCTTTGCTAAGTATAGTAGTCTAATAAAACCTTTGCTACATATTTGTAATCTCAGTCTAATAAAAGGTATATATCCAGATTCATGGAAAGTTGCATCGGTTACACCCATTCACAAAGGAGGAAACAAAAAAACCCATGTAATTACAGACCAATCTCTTTGCTCTCCATCTTCTCAAAACTACTTGAAAAAATCGTTAACCGCCGTCTAGTTAATTTCCTGGAATCTAATAACATTATTTCTGCATCACAATTCGGCTTCAGACAAGGCAGATCAACTGATGATGCCGTCAGTTTGCTTTTAAATTCTGTTTTTTCACACCTTGATAATGGTTACTGCTGTGTGGGTGCCTTCCTAGACCTCGCAAAAGCATTCGACACAGTCTCTATACCTATTCTTCTGCAAAAACTGGAAAATGCCGGCATAAGAGGTATAGCACTTGACTGGTTTCACAGTTACTTGACAGATAGAAGTCAAAAAACTTCAAGAAGCCGAAAATCGGTGAGCTTCTTAGTGATCCTATGCCTATCAAGTATGGAGTGCCACAAGGTAGCGTTTTGGGCCCCACACTATTCCTAATTTATATTAACGACATTACCACTGTATTACCCCCTACTTTAAAGGCAGAGATCATCTGCTATGCTGATGACACTGCAATTATTTTCCAAAACACTTCTTGGGAATCAGTATTTGCTCAAACAATGACCGGCCTGTCTGCTGTTGCAAACCGGCTCTCTAAAACCTCCTTAGTTAAACCTCCTTTACCTCCTTACTCCTTACAGCAAAAACCAAATGCCTTTGTTTTCACAAAACTGCTGCCTCGGAACATAAGTTTAATATTCCAATTAAAATACATAACTGTGACCGCACTTTAAACACCTGCTCGTGTGATATAATTGAAAGAACAGATACCATTAAATACCTTGGAATTATTGTTGACGAAAAACTGACTTTTCTCAAACATATCTCTTTTTTATCTGCACGAGCAAGAAAGCTTATAAATATTATGAGGTTACTAAGAAATAGTGCTTCTAAAGAAATTCTGCGGCTTGTTTATATATCTCTTGGACAATCTGTTCTTAGCTACTGCATAGGCTGCTGGGGAGGATCATCGAAGTCTCATATAATTACTGTTGAAAGAGCACAACGTTCAGTTCTAAAGGTTTTGCACATAAAACCTATTAGATACCCTACAACTGACCTTTACGCAGATTGCAATATAGTGACAATTCGCCAACTGTTCATTCTCCGAGCAGCACTCACCCAACATCTGATGACCATAAATTCTCCTGACTACGAAGACATGCTTAGACGAAGACTCTTTATCACTAAAGTACCTATAACTAAGACAGCCTTTGCTCAAAGGTTTGCCTCCTTCCTCAACCCGCATATTATTATCTACATTAAGATAGTAAAAGTGTGTGATATTAAACATGCCACAGTCAAAGAGGCAAAATACAAAATTAAAAAGTGGCTTTATGATTTAGTTTATAAAGAGACCGAAGACATTCTAACTATTCATAAATAAAATATTGATGATATATATATATATTCATCCACAATCCACATTATAAATATATATGATATATTATTTTTGTTTTACTTTTATTATTAACGCTTATGTGTGAGTCTATTTCTTGTTAGTAAGATTATTTTATTGTTAGTAAGATTATTTTAAGTTGCTAGTATTCGTGGTATAAAGAAGAAAATACCAATTTTAATTTTGTTTAGATTTTCATATTTTTATTGTCATAAACAACTTATAGTTATAAGGTATACACTACTGTCACCGCTGCAACTTGCAGATGAACAACTAAAATATACATAAAACATCTGAAAACTGTAAACCGGCACCCACGGGTCAGGCTTTCCCTATATTGGGGCCACTGTAAAACATATTGTGTTTCATGTTTTTTGGTGTAAATAAATATTTTGATTTCTGATTTTTCGATCACATATTTTACGTAATTTGAATTTGGAATTATCTTTTTTAAAATTTAAACTTTTTGAGAATACCAAAACCAGCCAGATACAAATGGTTGGGTATAGCC
This sequence comes from Ypsolopha scabrella, assembly GCA_910592155.1. Classification (NCBI taxonomy): domain Eukaryota; kingdom Metazoa; phylum Arthropoda; class Insecta; order Lepidoptera; family Ypsolophidae; genus Ypsolopha; species Ypsolopha scabrella. Next base: position 293,987 of record OU342980.1, on the reverse strand, counting down.
AAAGAGATTTTATTATAAATTCATACATACATTTTATCCCATAAAGGGCATCTTTAGGCAATTATAACTGAACTTATATAAAAAAACTTTAATAATATGAGTAGACAATAATAATAGGACAATAAGATTTTTTTACATATTGGCAGCGATTATTGGCTGCATGCATTCTGTGATTAAAAATTAATTATATTAAGCAATAACAAACTCCTAAAAATTTATCCTAAAGTACAAAGTAAAAAAGTCAGTAAATCATTCAAAGTTTTAAATTAATAACAACAATTATGTATGTCAAAAGACAGTGAAGTCATTATATTATAAAAAGTTTAAGTTTGGTAAGTACATAAATTGAATTGTGAGGTCAATTTAAACTCAAGGCTCAGTCATAGGCTCAAGTGTTAATTCAGGAGCAATTTCGGGTTCTCGTGTTATGGCGCTTAGTCTCCAGGGTTTCAAGTGAGTTCATTTTTCGACCTTTATTGTATACTAGCTTTGCCCGCATCTTCACCTGCGTTGATTTTGTTTTTGGATAGTCCTATCGAATATGTAAATATTTTTCGGGAGAATAATTTTAGGGGAGATTGTGTATCGTTAACTGAGCGCAATCAAGAAGAAAAAAAATTTTTTTGATAAAATAATTTTTTCACTTCCCAGTACAAAGTGGTTCAATCAGCTGACTAAATTTATATGGAAAATTAAAAAAAGTTCGCGCAAAAAAAATATTTTGGTGGAAAGTGGTCTATTAGGGATACCCTATCAAGTCTTAATTTTTTTTCACTTTGAATTGTAGGACCTTGAATACATATATATACCGTTTGATCAACGCACGCCCATAAAGCAGCCAAGCAGCGCTTTTTCTCCCGATTTGATTCACAAATATTGAACTTTCAGACTGAAAACTTATTTTTATTACAATAAAATATAGCTTATGTTACTCAAAAATAGTGTAGCGTTTTACAAAAGAAATAATTTTTAGAATCGGTTCAAAAAATCAATCCGTAGATTACCTCAAACATACAAAAGCAAGAGGTGTCTCAGGATCGTTGTATTAAAATTAAATATGGCCTATGTTACTCATCAATAGTGTAGCCTTTTACAAAAGAAAACATTTTTGGAATCGTTTAACTTTTGCAAGCTTAATATTAGCAAGAGGTGTGTTAGGATCGTTGTATTAAAATTAAATATAGCCTATGTTACTCAAAAATAGTAAAGCTTTTTACAAAAGAAAGAATTTTTAAAATCGGTTCAGTAGTTCCAAAGACTACCTCAAACATACAAAAGCAAGAGGTGTGTTAGGATCGTTGTATTAAAATTAAATATGGCCTATGTTACTCATCAATAGTGTAGCCTTTTACAAAAGAAAACATTTTTGGAATCGTTTAACTTTTGCAAGCTTAATATTAGCAAGAGGTGTGTTAGGATCGTTGTATTAAAATTAAATATAGCCTATGTTACTCAAAAATAGTAAAGCTTTTTACAAAAGAAAGAATTTTTAAAATCGGTTCAGTAGTTCCAAAGACTACCTCAAACATACAAAAGCAAGAGGTGTGTTAGGATCGTTGTATTAAAATTAAATATGGCCTATGTTACTCATCAATACAATCATCGTTACAAAAGAAAACATTTTTGGAATCGGTTCAGTAGTTCCAAAGATTACCTCAAACATACAAAAGCAAGAGGTGTGTCAAGATCGTTGTATTAAAATTAAATATGGCCTATGTTACTCATCAATAGTGTAGCCTTTTGCAAAAGAAAACATTTTTGGAAACGGGTAAATTTTCCAAGCTTAATATTAGCAAGAAGTGTGTCAGGATCGTTGTATTAAAATTAAATATGGCCTATGTTACTCAAAAACAGTGAATCTTTTTACAAAAGAAAGAATTTTTAGAATCGGTTCAGTAGTTCCAAAGATTACCTCAAACATACAAAAGCAAGAGGTGTGTCAGGATCGTTGTATTAAAATTAAATATGGCCTATGTTACTCATCAATACAATCATCGTTACAAAAGAAAACATTTTTGGAATCGGGTAACTTTTCCAAGCTTAATATTAGCAAGAGGTGTCTCAGGATCGTTGTATTCAAATAAAATATAGCTTATGTTACTCAAAAATAGTGAAGCTTTTTACAAAAGAAAGAATTTTTAGAATGGGTTTAGTAGTTCCAAAGATTACTTCAAACATACAAAAGAAAGAGGCGTGTCAGGATCGTTGTGTTAAAATCAAATATGGCCTATGTTACTCATCAATAGTGTAGCCTTTTACAAAAGAAAACATTTTTGGAATCGTTTAACTTTTGCAAGCTTAATATTAGCAAGAGGTGTGTTAGGATCGTTGTATTAAAATTGAATATAGCCTATGTTACTCAAAAATAGTGAAGCTTTTTACAAAAGAAAGAATTTTTAAAATCAGTTCAGTAGTTCCAAAGATTACCTTAAACATACAAAAGCAAGAGGTGTGTCAGGATCGTTGTATTAAAATTAAATATGGCCTATGTTACTCATCAATACAATCATCGTTACAAAAGATAACATTTTTGGAATCGGTTCAGTAGTTCCAAAGATTACCTCAAACATACAAAAGCAAGAGGTGTGTCAAGATCGTTGTATTAAAATTAAATATGGCCTATGTTACTCATCAATAGTGTAGCCTTTTGCAAAAGAAAACATTTTTGGAAACGGGTAAATTTTCCAAGCTTAATATTAGCAAGAAGTGTGTCAGGATCGTTGTATTAAAATTAAATATGGCCTATGTTACTCAAAAACAGTGAATCTTTTTACAAAAGAAAGAATTTTTAGAATCGGTTCAGTAGTTCCAAAGATTACCTCAAACATACAAAAGCAAGAGGTGTGTCAGGATCGTTGTATTAAAATTAAATATGGCCTATGTTACTCATCAATAGCCTTTTACAAAAGAAAACATTTTTGGAATCGTTTAACTTTTCCAAGCTTAATATCAGCAAGAGGTGTGTCAGGATCGTTGTATTAAAATTAAATATGGCCTTTGTTACTCAACAATAGTGTAGCTTTTTACAAAAGAAAGAATTTTTAGAATCGGTTCAGTAGTTCCAAAGATTACCTCAAACATACAAAAGCAAGAGGTGTGTCAGGATCGTTGTATTAAAATTAAATATCGCCTATGTTACTCATCAATAGCCTTTTACAAAAGAAAACATTTTTGGAATCGTTTAACTTTTCCAAGCTTAATATCAGCAAGAGGTGTGTCAGGATCGTTGTATTAAAATTAAATATGGCCTTTGTTACTCAACAATAGTGTAGCTTTTTACAAAAGAAAGAATTTTTAGAATCGGTTCAGTAGTTCCAAAGATTACCTCAAACATACAAACAAACAAACAAACAAACAAACAAATCTTTCCTCTTTATATAATATAGTGTAGATGTAGAAGTGTAGATGTAGGTTTGAAGAGCTTTGAAGCCACGGCCTGTACACAGCTACTGGCGGTGAGGCGCGCGGCGCGGAGAGCGCGGCGCCATTTGCGATGGTATGGCACAGCTCGCCGCGCGATGCACATTGTTCTCATATCACGAAATCATGGACTTGAGGGTTAAGTGAAGTTGAAGGTCAAGGAATCGAACTGATTTTTATTTGGTAGACTGCTGACGCTGTTACAAACACCTTCTACTGATGTAGTAGTAATTTATATTACTTTCAGAGAAAAAAAATATTGAATTATTTTTTGTATGGATAAGTTGTTTTTTTGTCAATTACTTACTTTATACTTTATTGTACACATAAATATAATTACAATTGAGGTTAGAAATAGGATGTACACAGGCGAGCTTATCTCTGAGTAGAGATTTCTTCCAGCAAACCCCTCTGATAAATAAAAAAAAAATCATAGTAAAGTAATAATTACTTGCGTGGTTTATCTTTATTTAAAATTACTACAGATCATTGAGAAAGCCTCGGTCGACATTTTATTTTCATAAACTTATCTTCGAAAATCTTCGCTTTGAAAGCTATAGGCACTTGAAAATATTTAATGAAAAGGTAAAAGAATCGAACTTATTTTTTATTTTCGGTAGATTGCTGACGCTATTACAAACACCTTTTACTGATGTCGTTTTTATGAAATATGCATTACTTTCAGAGAAGAAAATATTGAATTTATTGACAAAAACATTATTTTCTCCAAACGAAAATAATTCAATATTTGATTATTCATAATATGGAAGCCAAATCCGTGACATTTTACAAAATTTTGAGAAAAAACTAAAACGTGATTTCCTCGATACAAAAAAAATATGTCGAAAACTATCACTTTTACCGAAATTTACCAATCAGTATCACAGTGTGAGTTGAAATATAAAAATCCATTATATAAAAAACAATCAGGTAGATATTTTGTCTTGAGGCCCTATGTCGATAAAATTTCAAATGGGATCACTGTGCTTGCTTACCGCGCGCCACCACCGCGCATCGCTTGTCCTCGCCTCGCCTCCGCCGTTCGCGCCGCCTGCCGCGCCGCAATTCACGCCTCCGGTAGCTGTGGCATACTTCATACAATTGTCTACATTTTGTGTTCACCGTTCGCCGCTTCCCGCGCCGCAAATCGCGACGCAAGTCGCGCCGCGAGTAGCTGTGGCTGAGCTGTCAAGTTTGAAATTATGCTCATCCTCAGTTGCAACAACAAGGAAAAAAATTATACAGATGAGAAAAGTGGAGCATTCAGCTTTACCTGTGACACCTATTAAAAGTGTCTATATTGAACAGATAGGTAAGAAGTTCAAGATTAAAACCAAACAACACCGTAACAGCTCGAAGCAAAAATATGTCAAATCGACGTTTGGCGAATATCTCAACAATGTCCCTGATACTGGCTCCAAAGCTGTTCAAATATGTAACCAAAGTTGAAAAATTAACTCACTTGCGGCCTGGAGATTAATCGCCACTAACACAAGAATCTGCAATCGCTGCTTAGTTAACACTCGAGCTTATCTTCGTCCCCACTATAAGATTAACTCACTTGCGGCCTGGAGATTAATCGCCACTAACACAAGAATCTACAATCGCTGCTTAGTTAACACTCGAGCCTATCTTCTTCCCCACTATAAAATTAACTCACTTGCGGCCTGGAGATTAATCGCCACTAACACAAGAATCTGCAATCGCTGCTTAGTTAACACTCGAGCCTATCTTCTTCCCCACTATAAAATTAACTCACTTGCGGCCTGGAGATTAATCGCCACTAACACAAGAATCTGCAATCGCTCCTTGGTTAACACTCGAGCCTATCTTCGTGCCACTATAAAATTTCTAAATCATTTAAATTGACATCATAATCCAATTTAGACTCAACTTTAAATCAACTTTTTATAGTGACTATGAGACAATAAATTTATATTAACACTAATAAAAGTCTTCGAGAATATACTCCGCGTGAAAAAAACCCTGTCGTGTAGTAATTTAATGTGACTAGATATTTCCATTTAAAACAATCTCGACACACCTCTTGCAAATGTTTTTTCCCATACAAACTGTATCAGTTTAATGATTGGTTGACTTAAATCTTTCTTTCAGAATTTAATATGAATACATACTTTACATATTCGTAAAATATAAAGTAAGACAGGATCTAGTGACACAAATTCTCAAATAATTAAATACCGACATCGCGTTTTAGCTCGTTGGTCGTAATGATTGGTTGACGTAAATCTTTCTTTCAGAATTTAATATGAATACATACTTTACATATTCGTAAAATATAAAGTAAGACAGGATCTAGTGACACAAATTCTCAAATAATTAAATACCGACATCGCGTTTTAGCTCGTTGGTCGTAATGATTGGTTGACGTAAATCTTTCTTTCAGAATTTAATATGAATACATACTTTACATATTCGTAAAATATAAAGTAAGACAGGATCTAGTGACACAAATTCTCAAATAATTAAATACCGACATCGCGTTTTAGCTCGTTGGTCGTAATGATTGGTTGACGTAAATCTTTCTTTCAGAATTTAATATGAATACATACTTTACATATTCGTAAAATATAAAGTAAGACAGGATCTAGTGACACAAATTCTCAAATAATTAAATACCGACATCGCGTTTTAGCTCGTTGGTCGTAATGATTGGTTGACGTAAATCTTTCTTTCAGAATTTAATATGAATACATACTTTACATATTCGTAAAATATAAAGTAAGACAGGATCTAGTGACACAAATTCTCAAATAATTAAATACCGACATCGCGTTTTAGCTCGTTGGTCGTAATGATTGGTTGACGTAAATCTTTCTTTCAGAATTTAATATGAATACATACTTTACATATTCGTAAAATATAAAGTAAGACAGGATCTGGTGACACAAATTCTCAAATAATTAAATACCGACATCGCGTTTTAGCTCCTTGGTCGTAATGATTGGTTGACGTAAATCTTTCTTTCAGAATTTAATATGATTACATACTTTACATATTCGTAAAATATAAAGTAAGACAGGATCTAGTGACACAAATTCTCAAATAATTAAATACCGACATCGCGTTTTAGCTCGTTGGTCGTAATGATTGGTTGACGTAAATCTTTCTTTCAGAATTTAATATGAATACATACTTTACATATTCGTAAAATATAAAGTAAGACAGGATCTAGTGACACAAATTCTCAATAATAATTAAATTCGTTGTGGTTGTTTTATCACTCCAATAACAAGTGAAATAGCATTTCGTCGTTACGTGTTGCCGATGGCGGGCGGCGGCCGATATCTCTGATGGCTGCTGATTGGTCGACTGGAGACAACAGGCTCCAGCTCCAGAGACTCCGAGGAGGCTATTTACACTGATGGGATGCCGTCGCGTCGCTCGCTGTGGACTTATCGTTGTTTACTACACCAACACGAGAGTCCTTCTGTCAATTTGACTATCAAAATAATCCTGCGAACTGTATTGCTATCACGTTTTCTGAACAATGAATGATATTCATGAATGTTTATTGCACGGACATCTAGCAACAGAAAGATTGTTTAAATAAATAATTATATATATTATTAATTATATATGCCTCGTTCAGAGGCGAAACACGTGTCGATAAGTTTTCTTGCTTGTTATTTAAGATTGCTTTGCTTGTATCGCTTGCTTGTTGCATGTTTTTATGCGGGCGGGCGGGCGGTGCACGAGTCTGCATTTTGAATAGCACGACAAGAATTGTTTAGCGGAATATTGCAAATTATATTCATATATCCTTTACTTAATTATATATAAAATTATGTAATTAAAAAGCCCCTGATGATGCTAATATAGTGAAACCGGTTGGGTAGTGTAGAATTAAATATTATCTGTGGAAAAGTACAAGTGTTTTTTTATCACAACAATGTTTGATAAATTCCACCAAGTGCCGACAATCTCAACTACCAACTTCCTTGAATGATATTCATTCATCTTTGTATTTTGCGGTCAACATTCATATATTTCTCGGGAGATGAATTTTTATGTTTTTCTTGTTACTTAACAGAGTATTTGTTCGTTTAAACAATAAATGTCAATGAGGCGGATTCAAATTCCTCTTAACATTTCGTTACTCACCAAGAAAGCTCAAATAAATAACCAAATATTAGGTTTTGAAGTCTAATTAATTAAGCTTATTTCTTTAATTACACGGGGTGTTACATACAGATAGTTTCCAAGAAATGGTCACCTCACGCGAGTAATGTTTTTGTAAATTTTAAATTACTTACCTCGTAGCATTGTTTTATCACACTTCACACTAATATCATAAATGCAAAAGTTTGTGTGTGTGAGTGTGTGTGTGTGTATGTTTGTTACTCGTTCACACTGAAACGGCTGAACGGATTTGGATGAAATTTAGAATGGATTTAGATTATACCCCAATTATACCCCAACTTAACACATATGTTACTTTTTATCCCGGAAAAAAGCATGTCGTTAAACCGAATAACACGCGGGCGGAGCCGCGGGCAAGTATATAATATACTCTTAAAATATACCGGGTGTAAATAGAGTGCAACCATTAAATGAAACCACATATTCTACTGACCCTACTGAACCACTTTTCCCAAGAGTCATACCCGCGGTTTCATTTAATCGTCGCACTCTATTTACACCCGGTATATCTAAAATTGTATATCCCGCAATTTATCATTATATTTTAGGGCAATAATATTTCATATATTTTCATTTTGAATATACTAATAATTAGATATTAATAAAATTACGTGTCTGCTTTGTAAATAATTATTTACTGCTGATTTTTTAATTAGATTGCTTAGATTAAGTTAATATTAAAATTTAAAAGTCAATGGTGGTGGCAGAATAACAGCGTTCCTTTTACCTTCGGTGTAGAAAAAAACGCTGAGACTTCATCCTTTTTAACAGTGCCATAACTTAGAAATAAGTAGAGTTAGAACTGCCAGGTACAATGTAAAAGCATACTAGTCTGTTAAATAAATGTCATTTAATTTTATTTATTTTTAAGTTATTTTTATGCATATATAAATATTTAAGAATTATTAACTTTTTGTAATATTTTTGTTTTATTACTGCAACATTCGTATTCAGTTCGATTCCTTGACCATCAAATTGACTTAACCCTAAGTCCACGATTTCGTGATATGGAACCAATGTGCGGTAGTATAGACCCGACACACCTCTCTGTGCACATCGTGTTGTCTAACGGAGCAGAAACCGTGTAGCCGTACTACACTACACGGCACATCAAGGTAACACTGAACCAATGCCAGGCTGAGATGTTCTTTGTTGTTTAATGGTTGCAATAATACCCATGTACATGTTACAGCATAGTTCACTATTATTATTTAAATTATACCCCCGTTTGTTATAATATCTTAAGGGTAAAGAAAAGAGTGTACTAGTGAAATCTGCGTGGTGTAACAGTGCAGTAGGGATTACTAAGGGCGGACGGTCCCGCGGGGGCTGCGACATCCCGTCCGACAAGTCTTTGTGTTCACTCGACGCGAGATGTCTCGGAAGACAGATTTATCTGTTGGAACTTTATTGCAGGACGTGGTAACGCGCGCGTTAGCTCGAGCTCGTCTGTAGAACAACGGATGAACAAAAACTTAACTTGTTGTAACTTTGTGTTTAATTATAAGTTCTAAATAAAGTACCGCCACGATTTTCGACTCATAAATGAAGCGATTTTGTATAAAATAGCATTCAACTTATATGTAACGTGCAAACAAATAAGTCATTACATGTGTTTCACCCAAGTGACTCCTAAATTTAATTTTTGTGATGTTTTATGATATCACAAAACCAGTCAATTGCGAGTACGACTCGCGGTTAAGGGTTTCGTGCCGGTAACAAATTAAAAACAATTATTATTGAATTAAATAAAATTAAAATTGAGAGGGAGATATATTTCGGGTCACCTCTTGAGTAACTATAATAAAGACAAACAAGTCGATTAACCATATCAAAAACAAACCTACAAAATTTCCACTACTACATTTTTAATAACCTCTATTATTATGTACCTATCAGGAAATAAAATCATTTGGTAAAATTCTTCCAAAACATGATTTTTTATGAAAACTGAGTAACATTAACTTGTTTATGTTTTTCTGTTGTTAACCTTACTTTAGAAAATATAGTGAAATTTTGTGCTCAAATGCCTTGCCGATGGAGGCTGATGTATTTGCCTTTATTTCCTTTCCCAGATGAATTGTATTTGCATCGTGCTTCAACACACGCCATGCCCTTTCATAAATTGATGATATATTCCTTGGATCACCTTTTCTTTCATTAAAACACTATAAATATGTTTTAATACTCGGACTTCCAAATGGAACTTCAGAACCGATTTGCCCTGTTGGAAACCACTAAGGATGTTGACCAGCTTGCTAACAATTTCACGAATGTCGTGCGCGAGATAGGGAGGGCTTATTTTAAGCCGGAGCGAAGGACTAAGGAGTCCAAAATTTCGAGTGGAACTCTGGACCTGATGAGGCAGAGACGGGAAATGTCTTCAGATTCTGCAGATTTTTCCCTTCTTAACAAGCGTGTTAAAAGGCAAATTCGTTTTGACCTGCGCCAACATAACACTCGCGTCATTGAAGACGCGATCCAGCGAAATAAAGGCTCAAAATTTTTTGCCCAGCCGTTAGGAAGGACCAATCTGACGAAGCTGAAGACATCTGACAATAGAACTGTTACCTCTAGGCCAGAAATCCTCGCCGAAATTGAGAAATTTTATGGGCTCCTATATTCTTCACACGCTCCCAAGCCAACTGCTCGCGATGAAGACGACAAATGTGCACCTCTGGTCCGCCACTACACCGATGAACTCCCGGATGTCGAAATGGGTGAGATTAGGATAGCTCTTGAACAGCTGAAAAACAACAAGGCGCCGGGCGAGGACGGCATCACAACTGAACTCCTGAAAGCTGGAGGTTACCCTATACTCGGACAGCTACAGGACCTCTTTAATGCCGTCATTCACACAGGTATTGCGCCAAAGGAGTGGAGCAGGAGTCTGGTCATTTTGTTCTTCAAAAAAGGGGACAAAATCCTACTTAAGAATTATAGACCAATTGCGCTCCTGAGCCACACCTACAAGCTGTTCTCAAGAGTTATCATGAATCGTCTCGCCCAACGATTCGACGACTTCCAATCTCCAGAGCAGGCTGGGTTTCGAAAAGGCTACAGCACCGTGGACCACATTCACATGCTAAGGCAGGTTATACAGAAAATCAAGAGTATAATCAGCCCTTATGTCTAGCGTTTGTGGACTACGAGAAAGCCTTCGACTCCATCCAAACTTGGTCTGTTCTGCAGTCCTTGCAGCGATGCCAAGTTGAGTGGCGTTACGTGGAGATGTGGAAATGTCTGTATGACTCCGCTACGATGTCCGTCCAAGTACAGAGTGTACAAACAAGACCGATACATCTTCAGCGTGGCATGAGACAGGGAGATGTTATTTCTCCAAAACTGTTTACCGCCGCGCTGGAGGACGTCTTTAAAACACTATCCTGGAATGGACGAGGCATAAACGTAAACGGAGAGTACATTTCACATCTTCGCTTTGCCGATTACATCGTCATAATGGCGGAATCAATGCAGGAACTAGAGGAAATGATGCGCGGCCTTGGCGATTCTTCGAGACGAGTGGGCCTGCGGATGAATTTGGATAAGACTAAGGGCCAATAACCGTCGACAATGTCAGCATCGAAGTTGTTCAAAAATATGTTTATCTGGGTCAAGTCATACAGCTGGATAAAAATAACTTCGGCGCCGAGGCTGACAGAAGAATATGCTTGGGTTGGGCAGCATTCGGAAAGTTGCGTCACATATTTACGTCGTCAATACCGCAGTGCTTAAAGGCTAAGGTGTTCAACCAGTGCGTCCTTCCTGTGATGACGTATGGCGCTGAGACGTGGTCTCTTACAAAGGGTCTGATCCACCGGTTTAAGGTAGCTCAGCGAGCTATGGAGCGGGCTATGCTTGGGGTATCTCTGATGGATAGAATCCGAAATGAGGAGATCTGTCGGAGATCTAAAGTAACCGACATAGCCTGCAGAATCAGTAAGTTGAAGTGGCAGTGGGCAGGCCATATTTGTCGCCGACATGATGGCCGTTGGGGCCGAAAGGCTTTAGAATGGAGACCACGTAGAGCAAAGCGTAGTGTAGGACGACCTCGTGCCCGCTGGACTGACGACCTGAAGGACATTGCGGGGGGCGGCTGGATGAGGAGGACGGAGGACCGACATGAGTGGCGAAATTTGGGAAAGGCCTATGTCCAGCAGTGGACGAACACGGGCTGATGGATAGATGGATGGACTCGGACTTGACTTCACAACAAAATAGCGTGGAATATCCAGTTTAATGTAAGCAATGTGATGAAAGAGAACTTTTTAACTTGGTCGACTCCATCTCAGCCTATTTCGTCCACTGCTGGACATAGGCCTTTCCGGGATTTCGCCACTCTTCGCGGTCCTCCTAGAAGAAATGCCCATACTCACACACGCTGGGCAGGCAGGCAGGTGCGCGCGGTGCCGAAACCCTTGCACCAGTGACGCCGCTGCCCTTCACCAGTCTGTTTTATATAAGGCTCGGCAATTAGGGATAGATAAACCGCCTCAGCAATATCAGCAGATCACCGGTCTCAGGCAATGGAGGGCTGCCTGGTTTTGCCTAAGAGCTGTTCTCTTACTCTTCCCCGAATAACTTCGGGAGGATTTGCGAGTAAGATGGTGGTACCTCCACTGTCTAGCCTGGCATCAGCTCTATCACGCAACTTGGTCGACTATTTACAACCAAATTAAACCAATTTGACATTACGGTTTGTACATATGTTTGAAAACGAAAAAAGTATGTCTATGGATATCTTTTTCTAGCATATAAATATTTTTTATTGGAAGGAGCTAGAAAAACATACAAAGTTTGTACCGATTTCACCGTTACATGTATGCTTTAGTTATAGTGTGGACCATTGATAGACTTGACAGAAATGAGCTGGTTTCAATGTGATGCTTTCGTTAACTGCGTTAAATTTGATGAATTGAATTAAAAACTGTTTCGACAACATTTTGAGTAGGAAGTAACTTTACAAATTGAAAATTCTGATTTCGCGCCTGATTTTTACTTTTAATATCTTTTGATAATATACAAGGGTATTGAAAATACTGGAATCTCTTGATAGGTAACATAATAGCTTATTTCCGTCAACATGGGTCCATCATTTTGATCCCGAGACAAAACAGCAATCTTCGCAATGGAAACGGCCATCATCACCGACCCCTAAGAAGTTTTGTGCCGTGGCATCGGCTGGCAAGGTTATGGCCTCAATATTTTGGGATTCAGAAGGGATATTGTTGATTGATTACCTGGAGCGTGGAACCACTATTACTGGCCAATATTATGCAGCTTTAATTCCCGACTAAGAGTTAAAAGGATCAGTAGTTTAAATGTTTTGTTGTACTGGCGTACAAGATGTAACAGCGTGGAGTGACGGGTATAATTGGTGTTGACGAGTGGGACGTAGAAAAGAGTAGTGTTTTTAACATCTGTGAGCCCAAATTAATTTCAAAACCATTATTTTGAGATTTATTTAAGGGGCGTAGAATTATTTTTATTTATATTTAGTCCGATAATACAAATACAAATTACAAAATAATTTATTTTCCATAACTTAATCAGATATTTCTAACAATGTCCTTTTAAGTAAAAAATACCTGTCTTAGGAGGCTCCGCTCTTCCATCCATCCAACCATCCATCAGCCTGTTTCGTCCACTGCTGGACAAGGAAAATGCCTTTCCAGGATTTCGCCACTCTTGGCGGTCCTAATGGAAGAAATGCCCATACTCACACACGCTGGGCAGGCGGGTTGGCGAGCGCGGTGCCGAAACCTTTGCACCAGTGACGCCGCTGCCCGTCACTAGTCTGTTTTATATAAGGCCCGGCAATTGGGGATGGATATACCGCCATCCATCGGTCCCAGGCAATGGTGGGCCGCCTGGTTTTACCTGAGAGCTGTTCTCTTACTCTCCCCTGAATATCTTCGGGAGGATTTGCGAGTAAGATAGTGGTACCTCCACAATCGAGCCCGGCATCAGCTCTACCACCGCTCTTCCATAACTAACATGATATAACTACATGATTAAAGTTAAAGTTAAACATGGCAAATGTAATATTTGAATGAAAATAAAATTAAGTTAAAGTGTAGGTTTAATTAAATGTTACTACTTAGTAAAATTAAGGTCTGCTGTGTGAGTGTATGTGGGTGAGTGTTATTTTTATGATTATGATTGTGAAAAAACCCAAGTCCTACGACCGAGGTCTGAATTAATTAATCGAGGTCGAGATTAATTTATCCACTAGGGGGTGAGGATATGTATGCGTGTGTGTGCGGGATTGCATAGTGGGAGTGTAAAAAATGTGTAAGAGTTATTAATAATAATAATAAAAACTTTTATTTCCAAAGAACAATTTTTACAATATACAGTGCACCCCAAACAACATAGTTGTTTGTCGGGGTAAATACGCTCATACAACAGTAAGTACATATATAGTTATTAATCAGTGCAGCTTACGGTTGGTAAACATTAACAATGTTACAGTTGCGACGGAAAATGGTTTCTAAGTAAGACATTTCTAGATCTAAATTTAAATGGTAGTACATTTTTAGTTGAGTCAGGTACACTATTAAACATGCGTTTTCCATAAACATTGTTCACTCTTTGTGCCACGAGCCGTCCCTTACTAACTTGTCTTGTAATTATTTTAGCTTTGCAAGACTGTTTGACAATTTGGGATTAATAAGTAGGTATTTAGATGTAACAAATGTAATCCCTAAGTTTAGCCAGGGACAAGCCTCTAAATAGTACCTTTCTCTGTTAATTCATAATTTTCCAATGAGTATTAATCGCTCAAACTTCCAGAATTTCGAACCAAAAATTAGACGTTCCTGAGGTAAACAGACATTGAAAGATTGACCTCAGTGGCGGTCTTAATAATAATAGTTTTTTTTTTCGTGATTTAATTTTCTCATTTTTATAATTTTTTCACCACCCAAATGTTCGTTGAAAGAAATCGCATTAAGTGATAAGTCCACCTTTTCCTTTTTTATGTATACAATGCAACAATAAAGTATCAATATTCATTCATTCATATTGTAATAGCTAATATATATCAAAGTATTGGTCATTATGATTCAAGTATTGATAATTACACTTTACCTGCATTCTGACAATAACAGAAGGTAAGTCTCTTTACAAAGTACTTTGAAAATCTCGTTTCTTAAAGGTTTGTGGGAAAAAAGCACTTGTTAGACAAATATTTACGTCCCAAGAATCTGCCGCGATAGGAGTACGTAGTTATCCGAGAGGTCACGAGTGAACAGCTGAGCCACTGCGGGGGGCGGGGGGGGGGGGGTGAAGACCCAACAAAAGACAAATGACCACACTTATGTTAGATTTATGGCTGGTACTTGGGGCCGTACAGTCTACGAAATGGTAAAATTGATAGATTTTATAGGGTGGTTCAGTGTCGCCAAGGAATACCTCCTATTACTTATTTATGAGCTGGAGATACTGTGAAGTCACAAAGGACGGAAAAATAAGTTTCTTATTTAGAGTTACATGAATGTCCGAAACAATATGAAAACATTTTAATTTGTTGCCTTGGCATGTGGACTTTACTTGTCTAGCTAGGAGCTCTTTACATTAGTCAGAGTAACAATATTGTATTCTTTATTATCTTCAAAAATAAAGAAATACGGAGCCGACCAATTTGTCAGGTTAAGGCCATTCTTGTTACGGGGTACTCATGTAACTAGTAGTTAGGAATATCTGTACATTTAGTACATTACACCGTCATTTAAAAATAAACGCTGAAAAAGTCTATTCATTATGTACTTTCAGGATTCTGTATCCGAATACTCGACCGACTTTATTTTGTAGTTTTATTTCATACATTTGCAAGGTAATGGAGGTTTTAAATGTTTGTTCTAATTATTTAAGTCTATTAACTTATTTATAACGGTACGGAACCCGCAGGGCACGAGGTCTACTCTCACATGATTTATTTATTTCTTTATTTATGTATTATTAACTGAACGGCATAACAGATTAAATCCAAATCACCGTACAGACACAAAGAAAATTACAAGGATACAGAAGTGAGACAGAAAAGTAACTAGAAACAGAAAAATGAAATAAAAATGTTAAAACAATCTAATATTGTAAATCTAAGGACATGGTCATTGAGGTTTCACTCTCACAGAACTTCAAGCACTCACGCATCACATCCGTCAATCTATCATAGAAAAGATCACACTTAGGTACCGAAACCAAAAGTGCGTTGAGCTTCGTGAGCGCGCGCACCATTGGAGACTTGTTATGCGCCACGGAGACCGAAGGGGGCACCGCCAAGAGCCGGTGCGAGCGTGCACGGACATAGTTGTCTGGCACCGAAAACTGACAGATCCGCGTAACCAACTCAGGGCAGTCAGAGCTTCCACGTGGTATATGGCATGCAGTCACCATCAACTCATAAGCTCGTCTCACCTCAAGAGAGTTGAATCCGAGCGTACCGAGCAAGAACTTCGTGGGGTACATGAATGGATAGATGCCATGCTTTTTCTTGTACAAGAAACGCAAGAATGCTTTCTGTATTTTTTCAAGCATTGTGGCATACTTTGTCTCGTACGGATTCCAGACGATGGAACTCACTTCTAACTTGCTTCTTACCAGTGCCATGTACAGTATCTGGATTATTCGGGTATGATGGAAATCTCTAGCGTTGCGTACTAAGAATCCCAATCTTCGATAGCATGCCAACGCAAGGCTCTTTATATGCTCGTGGAACGTGAGTTGGGCATCAAACAAGACACCCAAATCTTTAATAGAGTCAACACGGGTAATGATTTCGGAGCCAAGCGTGTAATCGGCAAGTAAAAGTTGTCCAGCACGAGTGAATGATAGTACGTTGCACTTTAAAAAATTAAAATGGAGCTTGTTCTTGACACTCCACTGAAGAACTGAATCTAGGTCTTGTTGGAGTAAACAACTATCAGTGAGATCTCTGACACACAGAAAAAGCTTTACATCATCCGCATAAAGAAGACAACCAGCGTGCCTCAGGACAGCCTCAAGGTCATCTATCATTATGGTGAACAACAAAGGACCCAAGACTGACCCCTGACTAACACCTGATCGAGTATGATACGGTTGAGAAGCAAAGCACCCATACTTGACGAATTGCTGTCGATCACGCAGGTAATCAGCAAAAAAGCGAAGAAGCCTCGGAGCGAAACCAAATGAACACAACTTATCCAAAAGCACGTCATTGTCCACACGGTCAAATGCCTTTTTGAAGTCCAGATAAGCTACGTCCACCTGACCTCCCCGCTCCATATGCGTAGAGACATAGTTAATAAGGGTGAGTAGATTTATGTCTACAGACCGTTTGCTTGTAAAGCCATGCTGAGAGTCCGAAAGAAAAGGCTTGATTTGCACTGATATTTCCTCATGCAGTAACGACTCTAAGACTTTAGCCAGGGCATTCAGATTGGCTATAGGACGATAGTCCTCCAGTTTAGACAAATCATTTGTCTTCGGGATGGGCCTTACTCGTGATAACTTCCATTTGGAAGGATATCTACCTGTTTTCAGAGAAAGATTTATAATGTGGGTTACTGGAAGACTAAGAACATCACCACAAGCTTTGATAATGTATGGAGGAATAGAGTCTGGTCCGATGGAGGCTCGTGGTTTAAGTCGTTTAAAACCCAATGCTACATCTCGCTCAGATATGTTTGAGATAGAAATGTAGTTTGCTGATTTAACCATCTTGTGGCGACTGGTTTCTTTGGGATTCAACTTCGGTGAGTCAGGAAGAAAAACACTTTAAAAGAAGTCAGCAAAAGCTGTAGCCGCAGCTTCCCCTACACATTCCTTATCCTTGTAAATAACACAGGGCTCAAAACCACTTTTTGTTTCAAACTCGCTACGTGTTGCCAAAACGAGCGTAGATTGGTCTAAAACTGTTTTCTACGTTACTTATGTATTCGTCGTACCTTATGGATATCTTACTCTTGATTTCAGATCTAAGATTGCTAAACCTCTGGTAAACATCTGAGTACTTCGTAACTTTCCACTCACGATGTAAAGTGGCCTTAGGATTGATATCATTAATAATATCTTTTGTAAACCAGACTGGATAACGTTTTTGTGGGAATTTTGATTTGATCGGTTTTGGTGTTAACTAAAAGTGGACTTAGAATTAAAATATCAGACATAGTTGTTACACAATTTTACAAGAATCCACCACATTTTTATACGTAACTAGGATTCATAAAATTCGGACCTTTGTGATCTTTTTGTATAAAAAAATGTCTAGTGGGTACGTAGTATTGTGTCCCTCCAAAAAAATTATTGCAAAAAATCCGATTAGAGGCAGTAAAAATAAAAAATATACGTTTTCAATATTTTACCCACCACAATATTGGTGCGATTGTATTGCCTTTGCAAGTTTCACCAAGTGCGCACGTCATAGCGTAAAGAAACAGCATTACACTTGGTCACGACCACAACTGAGTTGCTGCGCTCATGACGTACTTAGTTGCAACTGCACCGACCGCCTTTATTTTCAACAGTATGTAGGTACAGGTTGTTGCGTGTGTAATACTGCCCTGTACTGATCATACTGACCCACTTCCCCACAACCAAGCCCAAGCTAATGAAAAGGAAATGTCGCTTAGCTGGCACTAGGCACATTAAACGAATGAAGCTACGGGTTCTGATTATTAGAAATGAATCATTCACTGTTACCGAACAACCCCATTACGTGAGTTTCCACAAATAAATATACCTTTATTCACATTCCCAAGATCTCACGCTTCACCTCACACGTCTCTTTACAAAAACCTTCAATTCAAAAAGGCGTTCCATTAAAATTTCATTACGAAATGCCGACCCGCCCCTCCCTCACCCCGCTTCCCTTCGCGTCTCTGCTGAATCAGCGTTCTGAGTGAAACGTTCATGGTTACATGTAGAAACGTCGGATAGAGACGAACACACCTGAACTAATGTGGGGAAAAGAGACAGGACATGAGCAAAGTCACAACCGTTTTGAATTATTAAGAAAGAACTTAGTAAGCGAATTGCTTTGTAATTTTTCAGTCGTTTGCGGTGATTCGGGGAATGAGGTGAAGGAAAATTTATTTGTAGGTCTTGTCCTAATATCTGTTTATTTGTATTTGTTACGAGCTGAGAAATTCACAAAATGCCATTTAGGAAAATAGGTGAAGCAACTGTTAGTAACTACCAGCCCGTAATTTCAGCCACAGTTACTTATGTATACTATGTTTCAGTCCACACACAATTTTAGTTGACGAATAATACGTTTTAACACTTTAACTCTGTTAAATCCTGTTCTTTGCTGTCATTTTTTTTTGTTTGTCGTGATAGAAGCCATGTATTTTGTGAAAATTCCATGTTTCTACCTATTACGGTTGAGGCTGTTGAACCCTGTGACATACAAACAGACAGCGGAGGTCCCGTTTGGCAAACACACTGTATCTTATTGTGGATTAAGGAATGTAAGAGAAATTAAATAGTATTTTCTTAAAAATAAGCCTTTTCCTTTAGTTTGCCGTTCCATTTGCCATTCTTGAAGTATGCATATTCGTTAAAGAAAACTTTCAACTCTTCCCGATATACTCTCGGGCAGGAAACTTAAGACCACGCTAGCTCCTCCTCTTACAAAATTGAAAATTGTATCTTCTGGTCCATTTTCAATGTGTTCAAAAATCTATAATAATATTATTTAAAATTTTAATTCAATGTTTAACAATATATTGTGAAAATATAAGCTGTACACAATTTAACATTAGGTACGTATTAAGTTATAAGTAAACCTTTGCTATGCCCTTGCTGGGCGCTATAATGTTTTCTTCCACACCTGTACAACCTCTGTTCATCTTATGTACTTGCATTATAGCACGCAATAAATATTTCAATCTGAATTTGAATCTTGACATTACTTCCCAGAACTTGATTTTTATAAGCGACAATGACACCTATTCTCTTGTAGCAAATAATATATTAGATTTAGACCTGCCATAACCTAAAACTTTTCATTGCAAAATAGGCTTTAACGCAGATGGATAAAAGTTAAATGAGCTTGTATTATTTTAGGTTTTTCAACTCTAAATGTAAGGTTTGCTGCACGAGATTAGGTCACACTGTCTGATGCTATAATAAAGTGTGTTATTTTTTTTTATCTGCGTTTACTATTCTCGCTGGGGAAATTATTCAAAAAAGTCTAACGATGTAGTTTTAGTTTCATCAAAATCGGCCAGAGATTACTTTGAGCATTTTGCGCTAACCTTATAGTAAAGGGCCTATAGTTTCGGATTAAGCTATCCACGCCAACGTGGAAACTGAGCATGTACCTATTGCAAACTACCCTGACTGGCCTATCAACGCGTTTACCAAATATCTGAATCTGATAACATAAAATTTGAACTGTAGGATCTTTGTACGACTGCGACAAGTCATCCCCTCACAAACAAGGCCCACGCGAGCAACGCCACGCGACGTCCGCGAATTATAAATATACTTTTCTTGTATTTATTTAAAAACAAAAAATCTACAGCTATTACAGTAGCAAATATTTCTAGTGCCAATGACAACAGAATAAATTAAAAGAAGTCGCAAGCAAAACTCCGTATTTATAACTCAAGGGTTATTGTGTGTAAGTTTCGGGTGATTACCTATGTACCTATAGTGTAGGTTATACTCGTATGTGTCGCATTTTGTGGCTGTAAAGCAATTATCGAGAATATCATATTATTATATTTAATATGAGCCAGACAGTAACCGTGTACAAGATACCTATAGGTATACCTATTACAAATTTAATTTAATTGTCATTACAATATATATTGTTTTACATATCTGAAGTACCTAAAACATATTTGCATTATACAGTTCAACGACGCCCCTCCACACATAGCTCCCGCATCATTATTTGCCTCTAATTGAGTAACCCTGTTAGATTGTTAAATCGTCACGTAATCGCGTCGTCAAACCCCAACTCAAACTAAATCGATGGAGCGATGCTAATTTCTTAAGGACCCCTAAACAAATAGAAACGGCTCAAGTAATCACAGACAACGCCGACAGACCCTTCAGTGAGACGAACCTGAGCGACCCTTTGAAGATGTTATACTTGCAGGTGTAGGTCGCGAGTGGTTCAGTCATTAGATGGCAAGCGGCTCCGTCGATGGCTCGCAAGTGGCTCAGTCAGTAAGTCGCATGTGGTTCAGCCATTAGGTCGCGAGCGGTTCGGTCGTTAGGTGGCGAGCGGTTCAGCCGTTAGGTGGCAAGCGACTCCGTCGGTAGGTCACGAGCGGCTCAGTCTGTAGTTCGCAAGTGGCTCAGTCAGTAGGTCGCAAGTGGTTCAGTAGTTAGGTGGCGAGCGGCTCCTTCGGTAGGTCACGAGCGGCTCAGTCAGTAGGTCGCAAGCGGCTCAGTCGGTAGGCACCGGACTCTCTACATTAGGATCTGGGTTTTATTTATCATGGACTAATAGGTTCCGGAATTGATGTGCTGCTTAGATAAGGGAAAGCACGGCGTATTAAACCTACATGATCTATAAAGCGTGTATTTGTGAACAAAGTACGGTATTAATACGCAACCTTTCACATTGTGACGAATAAATAGTTGAGAAAACGTGGGAGTACGTTCCGCTATAACCCTTCGTTATTGTAGGGAGTATAAGTGGAGCAAGGTCCATCGTCGTATAGTTAGGCATGCTAAGGCAGGTTATACAGAAAACTCAAGAGTATAATCAGCCCTTATGTCTAGCGTTTGTGGACTACAAGAAAGCCTTCGACTCCATCGAAACTTGGTCTGTTCTGCAGTCCTTGCAGCGATGCCAAGTTGACTGGCGTTACGTGGAGATGTGGAAATGTCTGTATGACTCCGCTACGATGTCCGTCCAAGTACAGGGTGTACAAACGAGACCGATACCATCTTCAGCGTAGCGTGAGACAGGGAGATGTTATTTCTCCAAAACTGTTTACCGCCGCCGCGCTGGAGGACGTCTTTAAAACACTAGACTGGAATGGACGAGGCATAAACGTAAACGGAGAGTACATTTCACATCTTCGCTTTGCCGATGACATCGTGATAATGGCGGAATCGCTGCAGGAACTGGAGGAAATGGTGCGCGGCCTTAGCAGTTCTTCAAGACGAGTGGGCCTGCGGATGAATTTGGATAAGAGTGTAAGACTAAGGTCATGTAATAAATTAAACAAACAGATAGATATTTATCCTAAATCTTATTTTGAATGTAAAAATGCAATAACAAGTTATATAAAACCTCTAAGCTATGAGGAGACGGAAAATCTTTTACAATATATAAGGTAAATTAATGCATATCACAAATACACTACTGATATACAACACTCACTCTCACACACACACCTGCTCACACTTATTTACCCTCTCTTTCCCTTTCACACTCACACACACCAACGCTCATGCACATTTTATTTATTTTGTTAGTAAACTTAATCTTAAATTTAATTAAAACTTAAATACTTGTGTTAAACTGTTTAAGGAAAAATAAAAATTTATTTATTATGTCCAAATGTCCGGTCATCCAAGGGCCACTAACGATCGACAATGTTAGCATCGAAGTTGTTCAAAAATATGTTTATCTGAGTCAAGTTATGCAGCTGGATAAAAACAACTTCGACGCCGAGGCTGACAGAAGAATATGTTTTGGTTGGGCAGAATTCAGAAAGTTGCAACACATATTTATGCCATCAATACCGCAGTGCTTAAAAGCTAAGATGTAAAACTAATGCGGCCTTCCTGTGATGACGTATGGCGCTGAAACGTGGTTTCTTACAAAATGCCAGATCCACCAATTTAAGGTCGCTCAGCGAGCTATATAATAATATATATATATATAAATATATCACACTAATATTATAAATGCGAAAATTTGAGTTTGTGTGTGAGGGTGTGTGTGTGTGTGTGTGAGGGTGTGTGTGTGTGTGTGTGAGGGTGTGTGTGTGTGTGTGAAGGTGTGTGTGTGTGTGTGTGTATATGTTTGTCACTCTTTCACGCTAAAACGGTGAACGGATTTGGATGAAATTTAGAATGGATATAGCTTATACCCTAACTTAACACATAGGCTACTTTTTATCCCGGAAAAAAGCATGTCGTTAAACCAAATAACATGCGGGCGGAGCCGCGGGTAAAAGCTAGTAGTATATATAGCCTGTAATGTACATTATTATCAATAAATTTGTTCTATTGTTATATTTGGGCTGTGCTTGGGGTATTTCTGATGGATAGAATCCGAAATGAGGAAATCCGTCGGAGATCGAAAGTAACCGACATAGCCTGCAGAATCAGTAAGCTGAAGTGGCAGTGGGCAGGCCATATTTGTCGCCGACATGATGGCCGTTGGGGCCGAAAGGCTTTAGAATGGAGACCACGAACGGCAAAGCGTAGCGTGGGCCGACCTCGTGCCCGCTGGAACAACGACCTGAAGGAAGTTGCTGGGGGCGGCTGCATGAGAAGGACGGAGGAGACATGAGTGGTGAAATTTGGAAAAGGCCTATGTCCAGCAGTGGACGAACCCGGGCTGATGGATGGATGGATGGATAAAGTATAGGTTTGTTTATATCATGAGTTTCTGTATTTTGACAAAACTCAGTTAAAACTACTGTAGTACATCTTAATTTAGTTAGAGTCAAACAAAACGATTGTTCTTCCAACCAACCGCCAGCTAGTTAGTGTGACGCGTCCACTAAGGGCTGAGCTTTCATTCGCGTCCAGGCACCGCCGACAGTTGGATAGTCTGTGGTGAACGACACGGCGGCAGCGGCTCTTTGGATAGTCTGTGGTGAAATTGAATAAGTTTTGTCCGATCTGTCCCGTTGTCTCCGCTACGTCGTTTGTTGTTGGCGGTTCTCTAACAATCCCCAATTGGGAAAAACATGGTCGCGCTAATTGAAAACAAGCTGCCATTCCGTATCTCTTATTCATCTATTTGCCGCTATAATTGTACTTCGAAACATATTGAAATACGACGCCCCGCTCGTAAATAAATGAAAATCGATCTGTAGGTTGTTGTTGGCTTGTTTGAAACGCAAAAGTTGTTTGTGTAACTGAAGCCAGGAAAATGAAGTGGAAGCTTAAACACAGCATCTTCCCTCCCAAAGGGAACACGGAGGAACGCGGGGGTCCTCTTTATTCACGGTACTGGTAATTCAACCTTTTCCCATTCAAGGGTCAAAGTACGAGTGCCAGTTTAGACTAAAATAAATTCTGTATTTGCATGTTTAAAATCTATAGGAGTAATTTGATAATTACTCGTATATCGTGTAAATACTTGTGTTATTTTGTAGCTGAAGAAGGGCAAAGTAAAAAAAACCTAGAATGAAAAAGCTTGTATGCCTAGATTGATTGATGTAGAAGAAGCAAAACAAGTATTTTGTGGCTGAAGTCATCCTAATAAATAATATTAAACAAACTTACCCCGGAGACATCGCTTATACCCGTTTAATATCCTATCCTATTAATATTATAAATGCGAAAGTTTGTGCGTGTGTGTGTGTGTATGTTTGTTACTCTTTCACGCTGAAACGGCTGAACGGATTTGGATGAAATTTAGAATGGATATAGCTTATACCCTTACTTAGCACATAGGCTACTTTTTATCCCGTAAAAATAGGTTCCCGTAGGATAGATCAATATAATTGAAAAATCAGGTGTCTAATTAGCGTGGAATTTATCGTTTGTGGGGAATTAGAACAACGCTTTGTTATTTCATACATCAAGTGTCTAATTAGCGCGGTCCCTAATCGTTTGTGGTGAAATAAGACAAGGGTATGTTATCTCATCACGTTGAAACGGCTGGACGGATTTGGATGCAATTTAGAATGGATATAGCTTATACCCCAACTTAACACATAGGTTACTTTTTATCCGGAAAAAGCATGTCGTTAAACCGAATAACACGCGGGCGGAGCCGCGGGGAAAAGCTAGTATTAAATACAAATAAAAATCATTGATTGATGAATGAAAATGTACAAGTCATTATCAAATTAAGGTAAGTGAGACGTCTGAGTAAATCTCTTTGGTCGTGTAACACTACATACTAAGAAAGACTTTTTCAGTCAGGAGAAGGTCATAATATGATAAAGACGGTAGGCTGATTGTAGGGGGGGTCGAAAATTGGCAAAAATCGATGACGTAATGTGTGGACGGCCCCGGCAAACCAAGTTCTCGTACGCAAAAGTACGAAAATTGTAATTTAAAGGTCGTTTCATAGTTATCTTCAGCTTTAACGTTATCGCATTAAATAATTTCACTCCAATAACAGTTGCTTTGGTTTTAAATCAATATAAAAAATAGGAGAACGATGACAGACGCGTGTCATTAATATCCAACTGCGTGGCTAAGGCAACACGTCACTCAGATAAAGAGCGAACATTCTTATAGAAAATGAACTTACGTTACGCTTGTAAAAAGAATTTTACCAACAAAAAAAATATAAATTTTACATCGTACGAAGATTTTACAGTTAAATTGCAAGAATTCAACTATACCCATCTGGCAACCCTGGTTACATACAAGTTACGTTTAATTCATGCTCCCTTATTTTACGTAATTTAAATTCGATGGTGTTCGTTTTTTTTCATTATTTTCGAGCATCCCATTAGCAGAGAACCAATTTCCTCATCACTAAGAATGTTTCAGTTTTTATAGGGTTTCGTACTCATTAGCAGCGACGAGACCGCGAGACGCAGCTATCGTCAGCAAGTAGACCTGCTTCCTGAGACGCAGTTTTCAAGTCGTTTACGAGCAATAGGAATGGATCATTCCCCATACCAGAGCTGCGGTGCACCACTACGCTAATAATTATGTTCAAGATCCGACCTTGCATTTCGCTCGCAAGTGCACTGTTTTCGGACACGTAAAAACGCTGCGATTGTCTCAGAAGTTATCCGCAAAGGGCGAATTGGTATCAATCAGTTGATATCATTAAGTTTTATTTTCTCGGCTTGGTATCTAAAAGTAATAAAGACCTGCTCTTGCGGCAGTGGGGGGAGGGAGGGCTGAATCGTGTGGAAATGTTTTAGGAAGATATTATTCAGATCTTTTTATTGAAGCGATGACTGAAACTTTAATGGACTTTGGCATCGAATTGTTAACGCCCCTCTCTGCCTCGCCGCGCCTCTGCCTCCTCAGACAAAGGGGGGAAATGTATTCTGATCTGTAATCTTTCGCGCCAGGACCTTCCCGAACCTTTTACATTTTCATCCCCTTTAAAAATACAATTGCCTTTTTAACTTCTCTCTAAACCGTAATAAAAATGATTTCGTCGTGGACTTTCAAAATTCATTTCAAAATTCTCAAACCAGAACACGATTTAATAAAATGATATATATAATATATACACTTGTACAGAACAGCTGCATGACCAAGCAGTTTGTAAATCATCAGCCTGTTTCATACATTTTCATAGTGAGGTTTATTCAGAGAGTATATCGCTGTAAATTACTTAAAACTTGATTTATTGCCGCAATTATGTCGGCGTTATTTTATGGCTGTTAATATTCACAACCCTTTCACGGGTTAAACAAAATGCTTAAAGGTGTTACTAGGTGCAACATCCACTCATCTCGCTAATGACTTCTTCCGGAATATCCGACCTCAGAACAATGTATCCGACTGTATTTAAACAATTCGACATTTGAACTTACGTTCATATTACACGAGTAGGTACATTATTGCGTTATATTTGCGGGAGAACTGGCTGGTCCCAGGTTCGAGTCTCATGGTTCAGAGCTGCTTTGCTTTTGTGTTTCTATACCGCAATATCTATATATAAGGTACTGTTTACCTATTGTATACTGTGCACAATAATGTTCTGTTAACTAGGTGTAACATCCACTCATCTCGCTAATGACTTCTTCCGGAATATCCGACCTCAGAACAATGTATCCGACTGTATTTAAACAATTCGACATTTGAACTTACGTTCATATTACACGAGTAGGTACATTATTGCGTTATATTTGCGGGAGAACTGGCTGGTCCCAGGTTCGAGTCTCATGGTTCAGAGCTGCTTTGCTTTTGTGTTTCTATACCGCAATATCTATATATAAGGTACTGTTTACCTATTGTATACTGTGCACAATAATGTTCTGTTAACTAGGTGTAACATCCACTCATCTCGCTAATGACTTCTTCCGGAATATCCGACCTCAGAACAATGTATCCGACTGTATTTAAACAATTCGACATTTGAACTTACGTTCATATTACACGAGTAGGTACATTATTGCGTTATATTTGCGGGAGAACTGGCTGGTCCCAGGTTCGAGTCTCATGGTTCAGAGCTGCTTTGCTTTTGTGTTTCTATACCGCAATATCTATATATAAGGTACTGTTTACCTATTGTATACTGTGCACAATAATGTTCTGTTAACTAGGTGTAACATCCACTCATCTCGCTAATGACTTCTTCCGGAATATCCGACCTCAGAACAATGTATCCGACTGTATTTAAACAATTCGACATTTGAACTTACGTTCATATTACACGAGTAGGTACATTATTGCGTTATATTTGCGGGAGAACTGGCTGGTCCCAGGTTCGAGTCTCATGGTTCAGAGCTGCTTTGCTTTTGTGTTTCTATACCGCAATATCTATATATAAGGTACTGTTTACCTATTGTATACTGTGCACAATAATGTTCTGTTAACTAGGTGTAACATCCACTCATCTCGCTAATGACTTCTTCCGGAATATCCGACCTCAGAACAATGTATCCGACTGTATTTAAACAATTCGACATTTGAACTTACGTTCATATTACACGAGTAGGTACATTATTGCGTTATATTTGCGGGAGAACTGGCTGGTCCCAGGTTCGAGTCTCATGGTTCAGAGCTGCTTTGCTTTTGTGTTTCTATACCGCAATATCTATATATAAGGTACTGTTTACCTATTGTATACTGTGCACAATAATGTTCTGTTAACTAGGTGTAACATCCACTCATCTCGCTAATGACTTCTTCCGGAATATCCGACCTCAGAACAATGTATCCGACTGTATTTAAACAATTCGACATTTGAACTTACGTTCATATTACACGAGTAGGTACATTATTGCGTTATATTTGCGGGAGAACTGGCTGGTCCCAGGTTCGAGTCTCATGGTTCAGAGCTGCTTTGCTTTTGTGTTTCTGTACCGCAATATCTATATATAAGGTACTGTTTACCTATTGTATACTGTGCACAATAATAATCCTAAAATTTTATTTTTATATAACTAACTATACTTGATATTGTTTTATGTCCTCATGATCGTTCATTTAATTGAAAAAGGAAGACCCACCCAGGGTCTCACGTCACGGCGATATGTTTGTTTTCTTCTTCTTATCTATACACATAAAATACAACGTCTGTCTGTCTGTCTATCTGTTCGTTCACTTATAACTTGGGAACCACTCAATGGATTTTGATGCAGTTTTCATTGAAAGATAAAGCTTTTCTTCGGGAAGGTTTAAATAATAAATAATAATAAGTTAAAGCTACTCGTATGTATCATCACGCTATGACAAAAGGGAGCAGCGCAATGAGAATTTTAGTGAGACATATGGAAGGTTCGCCGCCGTAGCGTAGTCGATCGTCGGGGGTTCAAACCCCGACTGGTAAAATTTGTTTTCAATTTTTTTTTATTCTTTTTTTTTTTCAGAAAATATATTTCCTTTTGTAAAAAAATATGAAAGCTGAAATTATATTCCTTGACTGAGCAAAGACCAATAACTAAAATATTTTTATTTTCAAGTCCTGAGAAAACGCCATCTCTGGGAAGCTATCCTGAATAACGGCTCAGTAAGCTGGCGTTGAAATTGTTTTATTTTAATACACTAGATGGCGCTGCATGTTTCAAAATATCGAATTTGACTTAGTCTGGTTCAAATCAACTCACGTTAAAGTTTATCTACACTATTATACTTATATAAAGAAGAATGATTTAAGTTTATTTGATCGGTATTGATGAGTATTTTTGTAGAATATGGTGACCAGGATCTAATGACAGGACTGGGAGGTGGGTACGGGATCTCCTCAACGGACAACAGCAGACCCGTCGACTTTAGGCTTATTTTGTTGGTATTTATTAGCCTTTTGGTAAAACATGGTGACCAGGGTCTGCTGATGGGACTGGAAGGTGGTTATGGGATCTCCTCAACGGATAACAGCAGACCCTTCGAGTTTGGGTTTATTCGATTGATCTTTATTCGCACTTTGGTAAAACATGGTGACCGTTGCACATAGTCGTTCAAAAAATCATATTCTTTTGTTTTCCTTATTTCCACGAAAATCTCTTCGACGCGGGCGGAGCCGCGGGCAAAAGTTTTGAAATTACTTTGAAACTACTGACAACAATTCAAATACACTTTTTTATTTTTTGAAATTGTAAGACTATTATGATTAAACAGTAATGTTGAACTTTCCACTAAATTTTAGTCATGTTCCACAAGACCTAGGTAAACCATAATTTTCAAGGTAGTTACTCACATAGTTGTCATAAAGAACCTCGAAAAAACATTCACAGATATTAAACAGAAAGAGAGAAAAAATCGAACTAATGTCAGGTGAAAATTATTATAAAACCGGCCAAGCACGTTTTGGGCTACGCGCAATGTAGGGTTCCGTAGTTGCCCGGTACATATAAGTTGGTCTATTAATACAGACCGCGCTAAACTTCTGGTCCCATACATTATAGGGGGCCAAAAGTCTGGCGCGACCTTTACTCGTAAACCTGTAAAGCCTACTTAGCTGTGATAGTTTTCCTTTTTAATTCATTATATATACTACTTGTGTGAATTTTTTCACATTTCTATAAACAACCGTTTGGCTGGCAGGGGCGATTTCAAGCTTAATATTTCGCCAACAGATCCCTTAATTGAAAAATGGTTTTCACACACCCACAATGTTTTTGAACGGCCTATCCAACGATACCCCACACTATGAGATAGACGAGAAAAAAAAATCATCCCCAGTTTAGGTGTATAAGAGGTACCCTTAAAGATTTTATTTTTCCGTTTTGTCGGCGTGATTAATATTTA
Source organism: Ypsolopha scabrella (assembly GCA_910592155.1). Classification (NCBI taxonomy): domain Eukaryota; kingdom Metazoa; phylum Arthropoda; class Insecta; order Lepidoptera; family Ypsolophidae; genus Ypsolopha; species Ypsolopha scabrella. Next base: position 264,374 of record OU342980.1, on the reverse strand, counting down.
TATCCATGCCAAATTACAGCTTTATAGTACTAATAGTCTCTGCGCTAAGCCGCGGACGGACAGACGGACATGGCGAAACTATAAGGGTTCCTTGTCGGACTACGGAACCCTAAAATCATTTAAAATAATCATATCTCCTAAACTACTAAAAACCGCGGAACATATATGGGGGTGACGTCTCTTTCTCGGCCAACCTGTATATGAAGACTATCATAACTTTTCTAAAGTTTAACTAACTATATTAATTTAAGAACTTTTTTGAATTATGTACATTGATACGCCGTCAGCAAAAAGTCGTCTCTGTGTTGAATTTTGGCATTTATCAAGTTTTGTAATAGATGGTGCTTATGGAAAAACATATAATTATTTAGTAAAAGATCAGGTGACAACGGTGGTAAACTAAAATATCTATACAATTAATCTAGTTACCTCCAAACCATTTACATCTATTTCCGTAACAAATATCAGCCCATCACGCCGCTCGAACACAAACCCGCTCGGACACAAACCCGCTCGGACACGTGCCCGCTCACCCTGTGCACCCTCGCGCTCGCACTTTCGCTCAAATCAATCAATCTCTAAAGGTCCTTCGACAAAGGAACGTATTCAAGTATTCATTTCAGGCCCTCCGCACCGCGCCCCCCGCCTCTCCCCCGTCCGTCCCACGTGCATGACGTGGCGCTCGAGGCACCTGCGCTCGTAGCTCGAAGGCTACGACTGCTACGACGCTACACAACGCTACGATGCTACGCCAGTGCGACTGCTACGTTTCTTGTACTCGTAGAGCTGTCTAGAAAGTAGCAATTAGACCCCATTAAGTTATCTTGTCGCAATGACGTCCCAAAAGAGTAGATAGGGGACAAAATGTAACTGTTATAAACCTTAGGAAAATTACGACCCGATATAAAAACATGAAAATGTTTTATGTCCTTGATCATCCGAACACCCAAAATTTATAAAAAAACCAAGTCTCCTAAAAAAACTTAGTTCTTCTATGCATTAACTTGGAACTCACATATCGACGGACTCTGCGGTAAACTGGCGGGAGCATGTTTTGCGCTCAGTCGCCTTTCATCATGTTTGCCGCGCGAATCTGTTCGCGCATGTTATTTCGCCTCTGTACAGTCTCTGCTACAGTACGGCATCGACTTGTGGGGACGCGCTGCAAACTGGGAGCGTGTGTTCCGTCTTCAAAAACGAGCTGTGCGAGCAATCGTACGTGTGCCGTGGGACGATCACGCCAAGCCCCACTTTATAGCGCTTCATATCCTCACCATGCCATCCCTACTTATTCTGCAAGTAGCTCTGTACGCCAGAGAAAGCTTGGATAAATACCCGAAACTCGGAGACTGTCACAAATACGATACGAGACACGGCAACAAACTAGCGAATGTGAAGCGTAGGTTAGCAAAAACGGGGAAAACTATTGAAGTAATGGGACCAACTCTTTATAACAATCTACCTGAAGATATAAAAGCCGCACCTAGTCTATTTATATTAAAAAAAAAAACTAAAGAACTGGCTAGTCGAGAAGGCGTTCTACTCATATAACGAATTTTTAAACTATTGTTAGTTTAAACCTATTGACATCTACTATTTCAAGTGACATTAAATTTTGTTATTCTTGTAACAATGTAATTTAATTATTTGTAGTTTTATTTATTTACATATTACGTGTTAATAGTATAATATTTAGTACGGCTACACAATATAGTGTAACCTCCTACTATTGTATGTGTGACAAACGCATTTTATGAATGACCTGTAATGAATATTACTAATAAATATATGTCTATGTCTAAGCCATCGCATAAAAACACAATGTTATAAATTATAATATACCTATATTTCATAACTAGCTTTTGCCGGCGACTTCGTTCGCGTGGGTTTTGGATATAATTTCGAATCAGACCTCCCATAGATTTATATGATAGTCTTGGGCGTTATTTTATGAACACCCCTTGTAGTTTATGTTTTGAACAGGGTAACCACCATGAAAATAAAGAAAACTGCATTCAAATCTGTTGATTGGTTTTCGAGTTATAAAATCGTTTATTCAATCTTTGCCCCGTTTCCAGCTTGGGTATTATTTTATGAACAACCCTTATATGTAGCTTATATGTTGACCAGGTTCATTACGATAATAATGAAAAACCGCATCCAAATCCGTTAAGTGGTTCTCGAGTTAAAACGGAACATACAGACAGACAGACAGACAGACAAAAATTCTAAAAATTGGTGTTTCGGCCTCAGTACAGTATAATTTCGCGAAATTATCAATGTGTTTTTTTACTTGTATTGTGTTTTTGTGAGATCCACCTTTGTGACGTTTTTGGTGTTTTGTGCACTGTGTTACAACTAAAATAAATAAATTGAATTGATTTGAAATTGAATGTATCTCACAAGTAATATTAACAATGTATCTCACAAGTAATACATATTATAATTAAATAAGAATATTTAGTGCGATTGCTAAGTCAATATTTTTATTTAAAATACAAAAGACTTTTAATATTGATATTATGGTCACTATAAGATGTTGTTAGGTTAGCTAAGTGTCGACACTCTCGCTGCGTCCCACGTCCAGTCAACTGCAGCTACGGCTGGCGCGGCGGCAGCAACGGCCGAGCGCAACAAGCGGCGCAAATACGCAGCGCTAAGTGGGAGCTGCATGTTTGTGCCGTTTGGTGTTGAAACTCTCGGACCGTGGGGACCCGAAGCACACCATCTCTATAAGCAGATTGCCTCTCGCCTCATCGACGTGTCTGGTGACCCACGAGCTGGCGCATACTTTGGCCAACGCATCAGCTTGGCCATACAACGCGGAAATGCAGCCAGTGTCTTGGGTACCTTGCCGCACGACAGCGATGACCTAGACAGGGTATTTTACCTTATTTAAATATATAATTTTGTATTTTTCTGACTGTATTATTTATTGTTTGTATTATGATAGTTTAGTTTTTTATTTTATATAGTTAATTAGATTAGCTAATTATGTAATAACATAAGACAAAGGGACTAAATAAATTAACTGACTTGGATTTACATGGATCTCACAAAGTTTCACGGTAGAAGAACTAAGTTGCGAGACTTTTTTTTTTACAAGTTTTGTTTTTGATGGCATCTCATTTCTTTTTGTAGATAATCCTACTTTTTTCCTTTCCGGTACCTCCTACTTACAACTGCCAATATTTATAGGAGATTACAAAGTTATTTATGCAGTTGGTAAATTTTGAAATCTGGACCGAAATTGCAAAATATTTTAAATTTTCCTTGACTTATACACTAAACACTAATTGTATTCCAAATTTGAAGCTTCTACGTCTGCTAGAAGTGCCTGAGAGTTTTGATGATCGGTCAGTCAGTCAGTGAGTGAGTGAGTGAGTGACAAAATTGAGAAACTTTGACTAGTTATAATTCTTAACCCTTAATTACTCGCACTGGGTCAAAGCAGTTTCACGTGTCAAAACAAAGTACTTACCGCATTCCGAATTTCCCCAGGCCCTTGCTAGCTTCCTAGCTCACCTAAAGTTTGCATTTCAGTGGCTATCAGATCACGGAAGTAAAAGGAAACGTCACTGCTCTCTTGACCCGTGACCCCATGCGAGTAATTACGTAAATTTTTTGAAACAGGTGAGTACCTTATTTTTTTTATATATATATTATTCCATCAATTGCTAGTCCAGTTTGTAACATACAGTTGTAATAACATTTCTTGTAGTTTTATAAAACAAATTCATAAAATATCACGTGTTTTCATGAGATTTGTATGTTTTCTAGAATTCGTAATGGATAGAAAAAAAGAGCGTATTTTATGGTTGGCAGAAGTTTCTGATAAAGAACAATAAGTTGAGAGCTCAGAATCAGAGTCTGAGGCAGATGAAATGATCCAAAGTGATCACGAGCTAGCTAAATAAACCGATCTCTTGAGCATTCAGTGAAGCGTCTAATAATGATGAAGAGGTATCTGTTTCTGATAAAGAACAATAAGTTGAGAGCTCAGAATCAGAGTCTGAGGCAGATGAAATGATCCAAAGTGATCACGAGCTAGCTAAATAAACCGATCTCTTGAGCATTCAGTGAAGCGTCTAATAATGATGAAGAGGTATCTGTTTCTGATAAAGAACAATAAGTTGAGAGCTCAGAATCAGAGTCTGAGGCAGATGAAATGATCCAAAGTGATCACGAGCTAGCTAAATAAACCGATCTCCTGAGCATTCAGTGAAGCGTCTAATAATGATGAAGAGGTATCTGTTTCTGATAAAGAACAATAAGTTGAGAGCTCAGAATCAGAGTCTGAGGCAGATGAAATGATCCAAAGTGATCACGAGCTAGCTAAATAAACCGATCTCCTGAGCATTCAGTGAAGCGTCTAATAATGATGAAGAGGTATCTGTTTCTGATAAAGAACAATAAGTTGAGAGCTCAGAATTAGAGTCTGAGGCAGATGAAATGATCCAAAGTGATCACGAGCTAGCTAAATAAACCGATCTCCTGAGCATTCAGTGAAGCGTCTAATAATGATGAAGAGGTATCTGTTTCTGATAAAGAACAATAAGTTGAGAGCTCAGAATCAGAGTCTGAGGCAGATGAAATGATCCAAAGTGATCACGAGCTAGCTAAATAAACCGATCTCCTGAGCATTCAGTGAAGCGTCTAATAATGATGAAGAGGTATCTGTTTCTGATAAAGAACAATAAGTTGAGAGCTCAGAATCAGAGTCTGAGGCAGATGAAATGATCCAAAGTGATCACGAGCTAGCTAAATAAACCGATCTCCTGAGCATTCAGTGAAGCGTCTAATAATGATGAAGAGGTATCTGTTTCTGATAAAGAACAATAAGTTGAGAGCTCAGAATCAGAGTCTGAGGCAGATGAAATGATCCAAAGTGATCACGAGCTAGCTAAATAAACCGATCTCCTGAGCATTCAGTGAAGCGTCTAATAATGATGAAGAGGTATCTGTTTCTGATAAAGAACAATAAGTTGAGAGCTCAGAATCAGAGTCTGAGGCAGATGAAATGATCCAAAGTGATCACGAGCTAGCTAAATAAACCGATCTCCTGAGCATTCAGTGAAGCGTCTAATAATGATGAAGAGGTATCTGTTTCTGATAAAGAACAATAAGTTGAGAGCTCAGAATCAGAGTCTGAGGCAGATGAAATGATCCAAAGTGATCACGAGCTAGCTAAATAAACCGATCTCCTGAGCATTCAGTGAAGCGTCTAATAATGATGAAGAGGTATCTGTTTCTGATAAAGAACAATAAGTTGAGTGCTCAGAATCAGAGTCTGAGGCAGATGAAATGATCCAAAGTGATCACGAGCTAGCTAAATAAACCGATCTCCTGAGCATTCAGTGAAGCGTCTAATAATATTGAAGAGGTATCTGTATCTGAAAAGTGACAACAAAATGCAAAATTTGCGCAAAATGTGTATGCAACGATTACTCTGAGACATATTTTCAAGAGTGTGATGAAAGTGATTTTGAGAGCTCCTTAAATATGATTATTTGTGATTTTTAATCTCACTGTGTGTACAAAATATACATTTTTGCCATTTGTTTTAGTTTTTTCTCTGTCTGAGCAGATATTAATTCATGTTGTTTCTTAAAATTTCAAAATTATTTCAATTTGAACCAGTAGTTTAACCCTTAATTACTCGCACGAAGAAAATCACACAACTGCTCGCACAGGGTCTCAGGTGACCCCAAATTTTACAGATTATTTTTAAAATTTATTAAACAAATATGTTAATAAAAGAATTTTATTCTGAAACTGCTTTATTATTTATAATAACAGTTAAACTACTGGTTCAAATTGAATGAAATTTGAAATATACCGTTTTTATGCAATGCCCGCTTGGTTACTAAAATTTCAGGCTTCTCGTTTTATCCATAACGAAGTTATTTGGGGGTTGAAAATGGCTTGAACTTTTTTGAGAAAAGGATGGTACGGCCGTGCCGCTTTTTAGCTCGACTTGGCGATATAATAATAATAATAATATTGTTTTGTCAAATATTATATTATTATATATTATATACCTATATATTATAAATATTAAATATGGCTTATCTTAAAATGACCCCCCCGATTCAGGGATGTTCCTACTGTAGCAACCGAAGTTGATACTTTTGGCTTCAGTACCTAATCATATATTCAATTATTTATTTAACTACTGGCCCCGTTTAAAAATGAATTTGAACAAACTTAGCCAGGGGCGGGACCAAAATTTATTATCATAATATCGACTTCGATCCTATGTCAGCTGTGTTTGACTTCAATATACAATGTTTCTTTAATCACTTGCGATGTTTTAAATTTGGAATACATTGCGCTTCCCAAGAAGTGGTACGGTCGACTATGCCAAATCTGTACGGATTCAATAGCATTTCTTTTGTATTTTTGTAACCACATAAGTGTCGTATTGGTTGGAGAGGAAACGATAATTTTACACTCTTTCTGTGGGCAAGCTTTCCTGTGGCGCCGATATAATTTTTTTCAAAGTTTTCAGGTCATAAACCAAACGAATTTATTGCCATTTGGACAGGATGTCAAAGGTTAGATTTCAGAAACATGTTAATATTTTTTAGAGAGCAGAGCGCTCCCCGGACAGTTACATTGAGGTAGGAAGCGGTAGAGCGAGCAGTTTAATAATAAATAAATATACTTAAAATTTGAAGCGTATAAATGATGTAATCTCTTATGTAAGAACGTTGAATAATAATAATAAAACATATACATATAATGTAGGAGTTTTGACTGATACTGTCTTCCAGTTTTATTGATGAAAGGATTTCTAAAAGAGCTCAGAATTGTTTACAAAGCAGAAAAACAGGAACGAAGTTCTTTGATCTAGAAATATATTAAATTTTATTTATTCTATTTTTTTTCCCACCTCATTTGCCTCTTGAAACTTGTTGAATTGGTTATTCCTACCTCTATGTTCTTCAACATGACAAAAACTGCAGTCTTCAGGGCATTAATTTTAGTTTGACAGGATTTTTTTTCAGATTGGTAAATACACTTCAGATAGGTTTTGACAGGTAATAAAATAGAAACTTAATGTGTCTACGGGAGCGGAACGTAAAATAATCTTGGTGGGAGAAGGAGCTGATTTAAAGGAAATCAGGGTTTTTTTAAGGACAGTCAAGCGCGAATCGGAGAGTGGCGTTGATCTCGAAGCGCGAACGGGTCGTCAAATCGCTGAATACAACCTCGGAAGGATATTAGTTTCTACGTCGCGCGCGAACCAAAGTCTAATCGTACGAGTCGCGTAACGGGTTCTAAGAGTGTCGAGTATCGTGTACGTACATCGAGAGTGCGGATTTGCAATAAATAAAGCTTAGTTATTTAAATATATTGAAAATGTTAACAGTGCGTCGGTGAAGTGCGTTCATAAAAGCGTAAAACTGAATTAGCTAATTTAAATTTTTCCCACAGCGGTTTTCTCATGAAACTCAATAGAAACGAAATATGACTATTTCGCTATAGAGGCGTTGCGAAATTAGCGGATGTACAATATTTATAGATATCAAGTATCTACACTAAAAATGTATTTATGTAACACGTTTTATATTTATCCTTTATCCCTATAGCTATCTAGGTCCTGAAGGAGATTATATTATATTATTTTAGCTTTCCTTCGTCTGGCAGAGATACTTATATTTTTATCTAGTATAGACGGTCTGTGGAAATTACGAGAGTTTTTAGGTTGAAAGAGCCAGCAGAAACAATTCTTACCTTTTTCCCTATATTTAGGTTTTCTTCATACAGGTGTTTCTTTTTTTTTATAGCTTTCCTTTTTTTTATAGATAAACCAACGAGATCCAGGGCAGAAAATTTCCACATGACTGTTCTCAAACTTCTGTCTTTAGGTTTTATTTAGAACCTTTTGTGAAAATGGAGTATTGTGTATCTAATATTATTTTAGGAACCAAGGGTTTTAGGAACGTAGAGTTTTTCCAAGGGTAAAGCATTTAGGTGTGTGACCGGGCCAGGTGTGCAGTTAGCTATGGAAGGAAGCCTTACTTTTATGTTTGTGTCGGAAAACACAGCTGGCCTGGCCGTACCGGGACCCCATCTGTTAGTATCTTGTAAAAGCTCTTCGTTCACCAGTCAAGCTTAGTAAGTTAGAAAACTTAAAACTGACTTGGCCAGGTCTTTAGGAGAGATGTGTGAAAATTGGAGATGTTTTGAAAGGGTTTTTTTTGTATGAATGAGTCAAATTCTAGGGACTTAGGGTTTAAATGGTAGTTTAGATTGGCGCTGGATTTTGTTTGGAAGCGTGTTATTCTGTGTAATACGTGGGCACGACTATTAAAGGTTGGCAGGGAGGTCGTTTCTAAATCGTTAGGGCCCCCACTTCATTCTGGATTTGCAAAGAATCTCGAATTCCCTCAAATTTTAATTATAGCTGCAGCTACGCTACGAGTATCGACGACCCTTCGATATTCTTTATAAAACCATATATGTATCCCTAATATTATACCTAACACACATTTATGAAATAATTACATATATAACACATTATGTTTACACACTGAATTCATCTTCGGCTTACGTCAAATTTCGTATTTGCGCGGGTGTATTATTATCTTTGTATCAAAACGTGTCAAATTAAAGTGTTATGCGGTGATACGGTATGTAATAATAATAATACAGTGTAATTGTTGGAGTCCTGGGAGTTGCTGAAATCTGTTGTTCCTGAAGGAGCGGTTTATCCAGCTAAGTCGCATGGAATACTTTACGCTTACGATTTTTCACCTTTAATTTGCTAAATTCTGAACTCGTGTACCTGTACCCATTTGTTACGGCGTCCGGATCAAAATTCTATTTCTCTGTTTATTTTAACCGTTATGAATACAATGTAGAGGTCCTACCAACATAGATACTAGATGATCACAAATTACTATGGCCATAATATTAGATAAATAAATATTCAAATATATAGATAAATATTTAAATAAATAAATAGATAAAAAAATCCTTGGGTACCGCTAGTAATCATTTATATAAATTTCATTCCGGCTTTTATGTAAACCTAGATTTAGTATTTATATTTTTTATTGTAAAATAAATTTATATAAACTTTACTAGCTTGTTATTTTATTTTTGTTTTTCATTATATTAAAGTATATATGTACACAAAATAATAAAAATATAATAATTTCAAGATATATTTCGGACCCTACTGGGCCCGGCATTAGTTGATATAATAATGACATTTACAATTAAATGATGGCACATAAAATGACATGGTGACAATTTGTATTAAAAAGAGATTGAAAAAAAGGAAATCTATCTACCTACCTACCTTTTTTTTGGAGATGAGTATGTGAGTAGGGTAGGGAGAGAGGGTGTTTGTGAGTGTGTGTGTGTTTGAGAGGGGATGTGAGAATGTTAGTATGAGTGTTAATATCAGAAAAAAATCGATGAGGTTGGTCTGTCTGTAAGTTAGTGCTGTTTATTTAGTCCAGGTCCGTAATGGGCACCAAGCGACCAGATGTAAGACGACTCCCATGTCCTGAGCTGAATATCAGTCAATGGTGGGTGGAAAGATTTTATAATGCTATTATTATTTTTTTTGTAAGCCTTTAACAACATTTAAAAATAAATACTTAAATCGTAGTGTACCTATAGAGTCCGAAGGTACCTAAATTTAATATTTTTACGTACTAACTATAACTAGTATTCATGCAATTACTCAATGTTTTCTAATTTATTGTATGGGATATTGGAGGAAATCTATGAGCAATGTGTTTATAAATTTTAATGTTTTTGTATGGTGTGATTCGTAAATGGTACCACTGACAAAACAGTTCATTTTAAGTTTTTTTCCAAAACCATTGAGGAATTTAGTTTTCAAATCTTTCATTGTAACAAAATTTAGCTAATAGTAAATACTAAAAAAATACATTTACCAAAAAAAAATAACCGACTTCAAATAATATAATAACAATATCTCTATACATATAAAATACAACGTCTGTCTGTCTGTGTCTGTCTGTTCGTTCGCTTATAAGTTGAGAACCACTCAATGGATTTTGATGCAGTTTTCACTGAAATAAAATTTGTTTTCACTTTATATTTTTTATTTTCAGAAAAAATATTTCCTTTTGTAAAAAAAATATTAAAGCTGAAATTATATTTCTTGAGTGAGCAAAGACCAATAATTAAAATATTTTTATTTTCAAGTGCTTAGAAAACGCCATCTCTGGGAAAATTTCCTGGATAACGGCTCAGTAAGCTGGCGTTGAAATTGTTTTTATTTTAATACATTAGATGGCAATGCATGTTTCAAAATATCAAATTTGACGCAGTCTGGTTCAAATCAACTCACGTTAAAGTTTGTCTACAATATTATATAAAGAAGAGAGATTTGTTTGTTTGATTGCATATAATGGGTAATATCTATAACTACTGAACTGATTATAAAAAATCTTTAAGCACTCAATAAGATGTTTAGTTAATCATGTGGTATGTATGTACGCCTTGCGTAATCGTTTGTAGTCTCATCGCCGGGGTTTCAATCATCCACTGGTAAATGTTTTTTTAGAAGACCTCTCAAGTTTAAGTTTATTTGATCGCTTTTGATGAGTATTTTTGTAGAGCATGGTGACCAGGATCTAATGACGGGACTGGGAGGTGGGTACGGGATCTTCTCAACGGATAACAGCAAACCCTTCGAGTTTGGGCTTATTTTATTGGTCTTTATTAGCAATTTGGTAAAACATGGTGACCAGGGTCTGATGATGGGACTGGAAGGTGGGTACGGGATCTTCTGAACGGACAATAGCAGACCCTTCGAGTTTAGGATTATTTAGTTGGTATTTATTAGCACTTTGGTAAAACATGGTGACCAGGGTCTGCGGATGGGACTGGAAGGTGGTTATGGGATCTCCTCAACGGATAACAGCAGACCCCTCGAGTTTGGGCTTATTCGATTGGTCTTTATTAGCACTTTGGTAAAACATGGTGACCAGGGTCTGCGGATGGGATGGGATGGTGGGTACGGGATCTCCTCAACGGACAATAGCAGACCCTTCGAGTTTAGGCTTATTTAGTTGGTATTTATTAGCACTTTGGTAAAACATGGTGACCAGGATCTGTGGATGGGACTGGAAGGGGGTTATGGGATCTCCTCAACGGACTACAGCAGACCCTTCGAGTTAAGGCTTATTTTGTTAGTATTTATTAGCACTTTGGTAAAACATGGTACTCAGGTTCTGCTGATGGGACTGGAAGGTAGGTACGGGATCTCCTCAATGGACAACAGCAGATCCTTCAAGTTTGGACCTATTCGATTGGTATTTATTAGCACTTTGGTAAAACATGGTGGCCAGGGTCTGCTGATGGGACTGGAAGGTGGTTATGGGATCTCCTCAACGGATAACAGCAGACACTTCGAGTTTGGGCTTATTCGATTGGTATTTATTAGCACTTTGGTAAAACATGGTGGCCAGGGTCTGTTGATGGGACTGGAAGGTGGTTATGGGATCTCCTCAACGGATAACAGCAGACATTTCGAGTTTGGGCTTATTCGATTGGTATTTATTAGCACTTCGGTAAAACATGGTGGCCAGGGTCTGCTGATGGGACTGGAAGGTGGTTATGGGATCTCCTCAACGGATAACAGCAGACACTTCGAGTTTGGGCTTATTCGATTGGTATTTATTAGCACTTTGGTAAAACATGGTGGCCAGGGTCTGCTGATGGGACTGGAAGGTGGTTATGGGATCTCCTCAACGGATAACAGCAGACACTTCGAGTTTGGACTTATTCGATTGGTATTTATTAGCACTTTGGTAAAACATGGTGGCCAGGGTCTGTTGATGGGACTGGAAGGTGGTTATGGGATCTCCTCAACGGATAACAGCAAACCCTTCGAGTTTGGGCTTATTTTATTGGTCTTTATTAGCAATTTGGTAAAACATGGTGACCAGGGTCTGATGATGGGACTGGAAGGTGGGTACGGGATCTTCTGAACGGATAATAGCAGACCCTTCGAGTTTAGGATTATTTAGTTGGTATTTATTAGCACTTTGGTAAAACATGGTGACCAGGGTCTGCGGATGGGACTGGAAGGTGGTTATGGGATCTCCTCAACGGATAACAGCAGACCCCTCGAGTTTGGGCTTATTCGATTGGTCTTTATTAGCACTTTGGTAAAACATGGTGACCAGGGTCTGCGGATGGGATGGGATGGTGGGTACGGGATCTCCTCAACGGACAATAGCAGACCCTTCGAGTTTAGGCTTATTTAGTTGGTATTTATTAGCACTTTGGTAAAACATGGTGACCAGGATCTGTGGATGGGACTGGAAGGGGGTTATGGGATCTCCTCAACGGACTACAGCAGACCCTTCGAGTTAAGGCTTATTTTGTTAGTATTTATTAGCACTTTGGTAAAACATGGTACTCAGGTTCTGCTGATGGGACTGGAAGGTAGGTACGGGATCTCCTCAATGGACAACAGCAGATCCTTCAAGTTTGGACCTATTCGATTGGTATTTATTAGCACTTTGGTAAAACATGGTGGCCAGGGTCTGCTGATGGGACTGGAAGGTGGTTATGGGATCTCCTCAACGGATAACAGCAGACACTTCGAGTTTGGGCTTATTCGATTGGTATTTATTAGCACTTTGGTAAAACATGGTGGCCAGGGTCTGTTGATGGGACTGGAAGGTGGTTATGGGATCTCCTCAACGGATAACAGCAGACATTTCGAGTTTGGGCTTATTCGATTGGTATTTATTAGCACTTCGGTAAAACATGGTGGCCAGGGTCTGCTGATGGGACTGGAAGGTGGTTATGGGATCTCCTCAACGGATAACAGCAGACACTTCGAGTTTGGGCTTATTCGATTGGTATTTATTAGCACTTTGGTAAAACATGGTGGCCAGGGTCTGCTGATGGGACTGGAAGGTGGTTATGGGATCTCCTCAACGGATAACAGCAGACACTTCGAGTTTGGACTTATTCGATTGGTATTTATTAGCACTTTGGTAAAACATGGTGGCCAGGGTCTGTTGATGGGACTGGAAGGTGGTTATGGGATCTCCTCAACGGATAACAGCAGACGCTTCGAGTTTGGGCTTATTCGATTGGTATTTATTAGCACTTTAGTTAAACATGTTGACCATGGTCTGATGATGGGACTGGAAGGTGGGTACGGGATCTCCTCTGCGGACAACAGCAGACCTTTCGAGTTTAGGCTTATTTTGTTGGTATTTATTAGCTTTTTGGTAAAACATGGTGACCAGGGTCTGCGTGTGGGACTGAAAGGTGGTTATGGGATCTCCTCAACGGACTAAAGCAGACCCTTCGAGTTAAGGCTTATTTTGTTAGTATTTATTAGCACTTTGGTAAAACATGGTGATCAGGGTCTGCTGATGGGACTGGAAAGTAGGTACGGGATCTCCTCAACGGACAAAAGCAGATCCTTCAAGTTTGGACTTATTCGATTGGTATTTATTAGCACTTTGGTAAAACATGGTGGCCAGGGTCTGCTGATGGGACTGGAAGGTAGGTACGGGATCTTCTCAACAGACAACAGCAGACCCTTCGAGTTTAGGCTTATTCGATTGATCTTTATTAGCACTTTGGTTAAACATGTTGACCATGGTCTGATGATGGGACTGGAAGGTGGGTACGGGATCTCCTCTGCGGACAACAGCAGACCTTTCGAGTTTAGGCTTATTTTGTTGGTATTTATTATCACTTTGGTAAAACATGGTGACCAGGGTCTGCTGATGGGACTGGAAGGTGGTTATGGGATCTCCTCAACGGATAACAGCAGACCCTTCGAGTTTAGGCTTATTTTGTTGGTATTTATTATCACTTTGGTAAAACATGGTGACCGTTGCATATTGTTGTTCAAAAAATCATATTCTTTTGAATCAGAATCAGAATCAGAAATATTTATTTGTGAACATGGGTATAAATGTTAGGTACAAATAGTTGTTAGTAATATTTTATAAGAGCGCCATGATCTGCCTTACGGCATACAAATATTAATTTAATTACATTTATAATTATTCATACAGTGTGACAAAGTAATATAAATAAAGATCATAAAGTAATAAAAAATTAAATTACAGTCAAAATATTGTCATTTAAAAATTTGTCGATGCTATAATAACATTTTTGAATTAACATAAAGAATAATTTATGTTTAAATTGTACTAATTTTAAATCTTTTATGTCATTAGGGATTTTATTATAAATTTTAGGTGCCATACAATAGATACTTTTTTTCATTAGAGCAGTTTTTGATTCCCTTATACACAAGTGATGCCTAAATTGTTGTCTAACATCTGTAAGTTTAACTTCGGAAAGTTTAACAAAGAGCGAGGGGTTAGTCTTTACAAACACAGCCACTTCGAATATGTATAGCGATGGTACAGTAAGTATTTTTAGAGACTTGAAGTAAGGTTCACAGCTCTGTCGTCGTGTCAGACCACACATTGATCTAACACATCTCTTTTGGGCTTTGAATATGGTTTCCCTCATTGTGGAATTCCCCCAGAAAATAATACCATATCGCAGAACTGATGCAACAAGGCCGTGATAGGCTGTTAAAACGACGTCATTGTTGACGATTTGGGAGAGTTTATATAAAAGATATGCTGATTGTCCAAGTCTTTCACATATTTTTGCTGCCTGAGCCTTCCACGTTAGCTTATTGTCAATTAGTAATCCAAGAAATTTGGTAGTTGAGACATTTTCAATTCGTTGTTGTTTATATACAACATTTATATTTGGCGTTTTATTGACGCGTTGATAGAAATTCATTGTTTTGGTTTTTTCTAGATTTACAATTAGTTTATTATTGTTAAGCCAGTCTATTATTTCTTTTAAAGTGTTATTAATGTCATTTTCGAAATTTTCGGTAGTGTTGCTTTTAATTGTGACTGTGCTGTCGTCAGCAAATAGCACCATTGGATGATGAACATTTTTTGGTAAGTCATTAATGTATAATAAAAAAAGTAGTGGCCCAAGAACGCTGCCTTGGGGTACACCGCATGTCACTTCTCTCTCGTCAGATAAATACTTTATTTCATTTTTAGTTATTGGACAGATTCTAGATATCTCTGTCTGTTGTTTTCTATGGCTAAGATATGACTCTATTAGTCGGAGAACATTACCTCTTATTCCGTATGAATCGAGCTTTTGTAGAAGGATTTTGTGATTTTGTTTTCCTTATTTCCACGAAAATCTCTTTGACGCAGGCGGAGCCGCGGGCAAAAGCTAGTAATATAATATAATTCTATTTCTGACCAAGTCCATATTTTGTTAGTAACAGAAATGCTTTAAACTATACTAATACACACATTCACATTTTTATTTTAATTAACGTTATACTTTGGAGCTCTATAAATCATAGAACACATTCACTAAAAAGTTTAAAATAATTACATACTGACCGATAGTACCGAAATTACACTTTTGCTTTTCTTCCTAAACCACATTTTTTCTAGAAGCTCTTATATTGGTTTTTGTGGTCTATATTATAGCGCGTGCTCCGACTTCTGTTTCAGGAAGAAAAAAGTCGGCAAAAGTGTCATTTAGATACTATCGGTCAATATTTATTTATTTTTAACGTTTTGGTAAATGTCTGCTATAATATTAGAAGTCAGTTATATTTAACTGGTCAGTTATATTTAACTGACTTCAAAAAGGGGGAGGTTCTCAAGTCAACTGTATTTTTATTCATATTTTTTTTGGGTTTGTACTTTGTTGGAAGAATTTGCTTCCAGGTAGGGCCGATTTTAGTTTGATTGTTATCTAATTATGGTCCTCAGAGATAGTCAGCAGAACTCCTCAATGGATGAGGGCATTCACTCGATATTGAGGCAAGTATCTCTGGCATTTCTTTACTGATTTGAAAATTATTTCTTTGTTTTATTGCATTGGTTTTCAGGTAGATTCTATTTTATTGGATCTATTGATTCTATTTGGTTGTGATCTGATGATGGCATATCAGAGATAGGCAGTGGAACTCCTCACTAGATGACAGCATATTGCTCGAAGTTGTGGCAGACGCTTTATACCAGGATGCTGATAGCAGGGTTTTACTTGAAAATTGACATATATCCACCTGATCTTCGATCCTGACCTCGTCACCATTGATCTCCTCAATGGATGTCAGCACATACTCTAAATGGCAGCAATCGCTTTGTGTTACTGGCTAATTGCAGGATATTACTTGAAAATTGTCATGCCACGGGACCTTTGAATTTGAAACTCCTCAAATGAAGCAATCTGATTTTTTACTGTAGTCTACCCATTTTTCATAATTTAAGCCACCAACACTAAAAAGCGTGAAATAAATGAACTTTTTACAAAAAACAAACCTCACTGACTGTTGTCAGTATAAAATATCAAGATAATCAAAAAAGTCAGTCAGTGTAAAAGGCTGCAAGTGTGATTCTCTTTTTTCTTTTTCTTCACACTGTAATAGTTTTTTAATAATACCTAATCTTTTTTATTTTTCATCACACTGTACAAATAGCAATTAAGCGAACTATAATAAAATGAAATATTTACGTCCAATTTACAGTAGCTTTTTTCATTTTCATGTTTTTATTTTATATAAATTAAAATTAATTCAAGTATTAGATTATTCCGTAACTAGGAAAAAACCTGGTTATGGGCAATAAAGGTTATTTTAATTTTATTTTATTAATGGATATTATGTTCATAAATCTAATGTTTGGTTTTTCATCAAAATCGGTCCCGGGACTCATTTAAGAAGTTTTTCATATTCCCTAGTTTTGGATATAGCCATCCACGACCACTTGAATAATTTGGCCAAGTGCAAGTCGGACTCACGCAAAAAGGATTCATTGCCACCCCACAATACGCGTGTGGAACCCCAAAAACATTATAGTTAGTAACAATATATACCTATACATACATGCCAACCAACATCAAGGCTACAAAAAATAGGATGCTAAAATGGTAGCGCTTGACACCGTCTTCGTACGGAACCCTACATTTTTTATTTTTTTATTTTATCTCATACCATAACCCTTCTAAAGGCTGTAATTTTAGTTTTAGTGTTGTCAAAACTATATTTTCTTCATTCAAAAATGTTTTTTTAGTGTTAACAACAGAATCTTTATTACTTTGGGAAAATTTTAGTTTGACAGCACTAAAGCGTTCAGAATCGACTTTATTATCTCCTACAATCTGACTTAATTTAAAACTTGTGTTACAGTAGCGAAGGGTGAACATTTCAAAACGGGAAGCCGGACAAAAACATCGCCTTACTCGGAAAAGCAACCAAAGAAAACGTTAAGAAAAATGTTCTTTGTCAGCCAAGTGTATTTCTAGTATTGAGATTTATGGAAATATTTGAGAAAGCGAAGAGCACAGAATAAAGAAATGTAGTATGGATGCCATTTCCTAAACAAGCCGATGGGAATCTTGTTATATGGACCCTTCGCCACACTGTGTTACGGTATAAGTAAGAGCCAAAACCAATAACGTTTAAATAATGCAACTTTTTTGAGGTTTCTTGTATGGGGAACCTCGGTAAATTTAAAGTTTTTGAATATTTTATTATTTTTCGTGATAAAAGCTATAGTAAAACGTATTCTGTGAGAATTTCAACTTTCTACCTATTACGGTTGAAGTTGTAGACACCTGTGACAGACAAACAGCCAGACAGACAGCAGACTTAGTAATAGGGTCCCGTTTGGCAACCTTCGGGTACAGAACCCTAAAAACTAACTCTTAAATTGTCTGCCCACCGCAACGATGTTCCAAGCCCGTTGGTCTACTGTGATCTACTAGAAACCGCTCCTGAATAAGGATAGTCCGCAAAATCGTGTAATGAGGTAAAATAAAGGTTGAAGTTAATTTATTTCAGATCAATCTTGGCAAACATCTTGAGCAGATGTTATGTATGATAAATGTATTGATCGAATAAATTAGTTTATATTACTGAATAACACTGTTCTTACTACTGAGTAGCTTGGCTGTTGATAACTAAGTCAATTGGTTGTAATAAATATGTTTTGTTGGTTGATTTGTTTAGGCTACGAAGTAAAATTAAGATAACTTTAATATAATTTAATATATAATTTAAATAACTTTAATAAATTGTTGAAAATGAAGCTTATTTATTTAAAAATAAAGAGGTATTTTAAACAAATTTTAATGGTTAATATATGACAACTTGAGAAGTAATGATAGCAAAATTGACTTATTTGTTTTTAAATGCAAACTTTTCAGGTGCTATATTAACAAACATGTAAGGTTATTTTTGCAGTATCTTGTTTATAAAAATGAAGAGGTATTTTAAACCAATTTTAATGGTTAATATGTGACAACTTGAGAAGTAATGATATCAAGTTGACTTATTTGTTTTTAAATGCAAACTTTTCAGGTGCTATATTAATAAGCATGCATGGTTATTTTTGCAGTATCTTGTTCATAAAAATAAAGAGATATATTCAACCAATTTAAATGGTTAATACATGACAACTTGAGAAGTAATGATAGCAAAGTTGACTTATTTGTTTTTAATTGCAAACTTTTTAGGTGCTATATTAACAAACATGCATGGTTATTTTTGCAGTATCTTGTTTATTTTTAACACCTAGATTTTTTCGGTGAATTTATAACATGGATACTGAATAAACCGTTGAATCAATAATATCGAGTCCCTAACCCCACGAAAATTAATTTAGTTTCCGCAAAAAATACTTTTGTAAAAACTGAAATTGAAGTCTCAATACACTCAACCCAGTCAATAGCAGGAGCGGTGCAACAATATCAAATTTTATGTTCTGAAAATAATAAATCCTTTTCAATCGTTCTCCGCTAAATCTTTCATTAACGGCAGAAAAGCTTTTCCTTAAGATTGATGTTGAAGTCTCGGGGAGAAGTATTTCCACAATATTGAACTTTTAAGGAAATTTTCGAATTATACATTATCGAACTTTTAATTATAGATAGATTATTTGATATAATTGAATAAAGTACTTTTTTTCTTTGGATCTATTTGATCTTTATTGCCAGCTTGAATATTTAAGCTTTATCAAACAATCAAATAATTTTATTTCAGATTGAAATCTATAATGGTTTCATTCATCCATCCTTCCATCAGCCTGTTATCGCCCACTACTGGACATAAGTCTTTCCAATATTTCGACACTCTTGAAGGTCCTACGTTAAGTCCACTTCAACTTACTGATTTGCCATGCTATGTCGATAACTTTTGATTTCTGACGGATCTTCTCGTTGCGGATTTTATCCATCAGACATACCCCAAGCATAGCCCGCTCCATAACTCGTTGCGTGACCTTAAACCGGTGGAGTGATCAAGCCTTTTGTAAGAGTCCACGTCTTAGCACCGTACGTTATCACAGGAAAGACACACTGGTTGAGCATCTTAGCCTTTAAGCACTGCGGTAATGAAAACGTAAATATTTGACGCAACTTCCCGAATGATGCATATTCTTCTGTCAGCTTCGGCGGCAAATTTGTTTTTACCCAACTGTACAACTTGACCCAGCTAAACATATTTTTGAACAATTTTGATGCTGCTATTGTTGACGGTTACTGGCCTCGGATAACGGGACAGTTGAAAATGATCTTAATCGTATCCAAATTCATCCGCAGGCCCACTCGTCTCGAATAATCATTTAGGCCGTGCACCATTTCCTCCAGCGGGTCTACCACGTAATTCGATGATCATCGTAATGGGCTTCGTTTTGACAGTTGAAGCCCATTAATGAGCTTCGTCGTACCGCGTAAAATAATTGTGATGGTCTTCAAGCCCATGTCAATTGAGTGAATGATTTTCATACATATTTGATGTTTGAACAACATTATTGGTATCGCGTAACAAAAAAACGAACTTCATGACCATTTTGAAATGTCAAATGAAAGCCGGAGCATGGGAGCTCTGATGTTCATGATAAATTTGCACAATTTTGGTATTTTCCAGCAATATTGTTTGGTACCTAAATCTACTATGCTTAGTTTTTCGTAGATATAACTTTTCGTGCCTTGTTTTCGTGTTTTTTGTTCTATTAATCAGTAGTTCATTCTTAAATATTTCTTTTTGGTTGTTTTTTTGGTATTTAGACTTAATTTAAGTGTTGATTCTGCAAATTCTGCTCAATTAAATATATTATGTGGTCTATTTTAATATCTGAAGTACGAATAAATAGTATTATTGTAATATGTACCCTTTTTTAAAATTAATATTTAATGACAAGAGATAATTTATGTACATAAGCAGGTATTGATCTATTAACATTTCAATTATTTATTTAACTACTGGCCCCGTCTAAATATGAATTTCAACAAACTTTGACAGGGGCGGGACCAAAAATTTACTATCATAATATCGACTTCGATCCTATGTCAGCTGTGTTTGACTTCAAAATAGAATGTGTCTTTAATCCCTTGCGATGTTTTAAATTTGGAATACGTTGCGCTTTTCAAGAAGTGGTACGGTCGACTATGCCAAACCTGTACGGATTCGATAGGTAACATTTGTAACCTTATAGCTATAGCGACATAAGTGTCGTATTTTTTGGAGAGGAAACGATAATTTTACACTCTTTCTGTGGGCAAGCTTTCCTGTGGCGCCGATGTAATTTTTTTCAAAGTTTTCAGGTCATAAACCAAACGAATTTATTTCCATTTGGACAGGACGTCGAAAGTTTAGATTTCAGAAACATGTTAATATTTTTGAGAGAGCAGAGCGCTTCCCATAAAGTTACATTGAAGTAGGAAGCGGCAGAGCAGGCAGTTTAGTAATAAATAAATATACTTAAGATCTGAAGCGTAAAAGTGATGTAATGTCTTATGTAAGAACGTTGAATAATAATGATAAAACATAATAAAATATACACACATAATTTAGGAGTTTTGACTGGTACTGTCTTCCAGTTTTCTTGATGAAAGGAATTCTAAAAAGGCTCAAAGGGGTAAAAAAATTGTTTACGATGCAGAGAAACAGGAATGGAGTTCTTTGATCTAGAAATATATTACATTTTAATTATTTTATTATTTTTTCCACCTCATTTGCTTCTTGAAACTTGTTAACTCGGTTATTCCTACCTCTATGTCCTTCGTCATAGCAAAAAATGCAGTCATCAAGACATTAATTTTAGTTTGACAGTATTTTTTTCAAATTGGCAAATACACTTCAGATAGGTTTTGACAGGTAATAAAATTGAAAATTAATCTGTCTACGGGGGCGTAACCTGAAATAATCTTGGTGGGAGAAGGAGCTGATTGAAAGGAAATCAGGGTTTTTGAGGACAGTCAAGCACGTGTCAGAGAGTTGAGTAGATCTCGAAGCGCGTACGGGTCGTCAAATCGCGGAATAAAACCTCGGAAGGATATTGGTCTCTACGTCGCGCGCGGATCTCCGAATCTATTAGAACCAAAGTCCAAGCGTACGAGTCGCGTAACGCGTTATAAGAGTGTCGAGTATCGTGTACGTACATCGAGAGTGCGGATTTGCAATAAATAAAGCTTCGTTATTTAAATATATTGAAAATGTTAACAGTGCGTCGGTGAAGTGCGTTCGTAATTGCGTTAAACTGAATTAGCTAATTTAAATTTTTCCCGCAACGGTTTTCTCATGAAACTCAATAGAAACTAAATATGACTATTTCGCTATAGAGGCGTCGCGAAAATAGCGGATGTACAATATTTATAAATTTCAAGTATCTACATCAGAAATTTATTTATGTAACACGTTTTGTATTTATCCTTTATCCCTATAGCTATCTAGGTCCTGAAGGAGATTATATTATATTATTTTAGCTTTCCTTCGTCTGGCAGAGATACTCATATTTTGATCTAGTATAGACGGTCTGTGGAAATTACGACAATTTTAGGTGAAAGAGCCAGCAGAAACATTTCTTACCTTTTTCCCTATATTTAGGTTTTCTTCATACAGGTGTTTCTTTTTTTTCAGCTTTCCTTTTTTTATAGGTAGATCAACGAGATCCAGGGCTGAAAATTTCCACATGACTGTTCTCAAACTTCTGTCTTTAGGGTTTATTTTAGAACCTTTTGTGAAAATGAAGTATTGTGTATATAATATTATTGTAGGAACCAAGGGGTTTAGGAACGTAGAGTTTTTCCAAGGGTAAAGCATTTAGGTGTGTGACCGGGCTAGGTATGCAGTTGGCGATGGAGGGAAGCCTTACTCTTTTGTTTGTGTCTGAAACCATAGCTGCCTAGTCGAGCAGGACCCCACTTGTCAGTATCTTGGAGAAGCTCTTCGTTCACCAGTCAAGTTTAGTAAGTTAGAAAACTTAAAACTGACTTGGCCAGGTCTTTAGGAGAGATGTGTGAAAATTGGTGATGTTTTGAAAGGGTTTTTTAGTACGAATGAGTAAAATTCTAGGGACTTAGGGTTTAAATGGTAGTCTAGAATGGCGCTGGATTTTGTTTGGAAGCATGTTATTCTGTGTAATACGTGGGAACGACTATTAAAGGCTGGCAGGGAGGTCGTCTTCTAAATCGTTAGGGCTCCCACTTCATTCTGGATTTGCAAAGAATCTCTAATTCCCTCAAATTTTAATTATAGCTGCAGCAACGCTACGAGTATCGACGACCCTTCAATATTCTTTATAAAACCATATATATATATCCCTAATATTATACCTAACACACATTTATGAAATAATTACATATATAACACATTATGTTTACACACTGAATTCATCTTCGGCTTACGTCAAATTTCGTATTTGCGCGGGTGTATTATCATTTTTGTATCAGAACGTGTCAAATTAAAGTGTTATGCGGTGATACGGTAAGTAATAATAATAATACAGTGTAATTGTTGGAGTCCTCGGAGTTGCTGAAACCTCTTGTTCCTGAAAGAGCGGTTTATCCAGCTAAGTCGCATGAAATACTTCAATCTTACAATTTCTCTCCTTTCATTTGATAAATTCTGAACTTGTGTACCTGTACCCATTTATTACGGTGTCCGGATCAAAATTCTATTTCTCTGTTTATTTTAACCGTTATGAAAACAATGTAGAGGTCCTACCAAAATAGATACTAGACGATCACAAATTACTATGGCCAAAATATTTAAATATATAGATAAATTATTTAAATAAATAAATAGATAAATATATAAATGACGAATAAGTACTCGAGCAGAGTCTTATTTGGTTAATAAATAGATAAATATTTAAATGACGAATAAGTACTCGCCCAGAGCCTTATTTTGTTACAATACCTCTCACATAATGTCCTTCTAGGACAACCAAGTAGAGTTATATCTTCCACTTTCCTTACCATTCATTTTATTTGTTTTATTTATTTTATTTTTATTTTTTAAATGTTCGGAGACAAACAGTCACACAAAAGAAAAATTTACAAGGTTTACACATTAACCTAAATATAACATAATTTATAGACCTATAGTCCCCCTAATTGAATTATTATTATCAATAAGTTAACTTATTACCACAAACAAAACTAAAGAAAAACAAAACATGAAAAAATTTAACAATTAAAAAGTAGAAACTCTAACCCAAGAAATTTTATCAGCTACTGCTTTTTTATACTTTGTTAAGGATGTACTAAAGAGATCAACATCAACAAGCTTATCATTATAATATTTACATGTACGTCTAATGAAACTATTACTTACATAACAAGCTATTTTAAGCTTTATATTTCTTTATTTTGAGAAAATAATAAAAAATAATAGATTCGACTAATGCCGGCCCCAAAGTGGGCCGAAATATATTTCGAAAAAACAATAGTTTTTTATTATTTTCTCAAAATAAAGAAATAAGAAGCTTAAAATAGCTAATAATATATATATATATTACATAACAAGCAGTACTCTTAGCTATAGAAAATAAAGGTTTTTTACAGCATATACGTTCACGTCTACGAGGCAAACGGAAGGAAATGTTTTGTAATAAAGCGGGGTATCGATGATAGAGTTGACTATTTTATACAGAAAAACAGCATCTTTATAATGACGGCGATGTTTTAGTAATTCCAGCTTGTGTCTTTTGGCTGATAGTGAATAATCAGAATAAGTGTGGCCAGTTCTATAGTCAAGCGACTTAACGAATTTTCTTTGCAATTTTTCTATCCTATCAATGTGGTTTGCACAAAACGGATGCCAGGTGGTACAAGCAAATTCTAAGCGACAACGGACATAGCTGTTATAAAGAAGTTTGTAAGTGGAAGGGTTTTTGAATGGCTTTCCAACGCGCAATGTGCGCAATGTGTGTGAACTTAGCAGATCATTGTCCAGCAGATCAAAATAAAATGTGAGTTCTTTTCGCATGCAGCTAAGTTCTATAGTTCCTGATTACTTCTAGAAATAGTTCTGGTGTTTTTATCTCGAAAAATGTCAATTAACGAAATGATCTGCTAACTTCCCGTAGCAAATCACTTTGCAGCAGATCTGAAACAAAAGTGAGTTCTTTTCGCATGCAGTCAAGTTCTGTAGTTCTCGATACTTTTCAAAGATAGTTCTAAACCGACGTTCAAGTGCCAGCAGATCGAGCCAGAACGTTGAAAAAGATAATAATGACAATTTTAAACATGAAAATGAAATGAATAATTCAAGTTATCGCGGAAGGCTGAAACTCTTTCGCTTTTCACATATTCGTATGGAAACTGCAATCTAGAATTCGATTCGAGTCTAGAACTCACGTCGCAATGCCAGCAGATCACGTTCGAACGTTTGGAAAGTGAAAGGAACTATTTGCATGGATGGATGGATGTTTAAACGATCCTCGAATTTTGAAAAACGGGATTCTATTTCGTTCCATTTTGCATTGAGATTCTGTATGCCAGTAGATGCACTCAGTATATCTGCTTTCACAACGGTAAATTCTGCCCTGAACGCTTTTATCTCTTCCAGTACTTCTCTCATGACCGAGGGCTCCGCGGCGGTAGTAGAAGCAGGGTCAACAGGAGAGTTACGACATTGAATGCAACGCCACGCAGCTTTTTTGTCGGCACTCATTTTCCGATAGCTTGTCTCAGCTAAACCGGCACAGCTGTAGTGCAGAAAGCCATGACAGGAGTTACACTTCAAAGGATCGGTCACAAATTCAGCGCATTTAATGCAATTCATGTTTGATAATAATAATCGAGCTGGTGGACAATAAACAAAACGACTATGTATAATGAACCCAATTACTTATATATACGGTTCAAAACCCTTCGCTAATCACAATGAATGCGATTTACAAAAGCAAACCGGTTAGGCGACACGTACGCGTTTGAGAAAGAACCGCTCGCATTTATGGCTTGCAACTTGCAACTGAATTTGTCATTCTACTTTCATTCATACCCTTTATATTTAGAGCAGACGACTAAATATTTTTTTCCATACTATTAGATTTTAATTCTTTTATAATCTTGTCAAACTTAGATACTTTTCTCAGAATAACAACATCATTTTGAACCTACATGGAATTTCAGAAATAAAACACTACTTTTGCACTGGTTATTATTTATGTATTAACACACTTATTTTTAGTAAGTACCTACTGAAACCTCAAGTCTTACTTATTAGATTTTTATCATCTATTTTAACAATTAACTAAAGTAATTGCTAAATTACCTCGTTAACAACACTGCATTCAAAATCACAATACATTTCCACTGTGACTTAACACATTGCCCGGTTAACATTGTACCAATATTGTTGACCATCTTTTCGACAGCCAAGTCCAACTTCATTCACAATCACAATACATTTCCACTGAGACTTAACATGTTGCTTCGCTAATAGTGCTGCAATGTTGTTCACCACCTTCTCTACAGCCAAGTCTAAGTTCTCCATGAAAATGTCTTGTCTCTGTCTGTGTGCTGGCATTCTGAAACATAATATTTGATTGTTTTAAGTAAAACAAAAAGAGAAACAGGCACTGTATTGATGATGTTGAGTTGGGACGCCTGCTGGGCTCAGTCAGGCGGATGGTTGGCTCTCCACTTGGAGCTATTCCATTGAATTCCTATTGCTTGAAGCTTTGGTATTCTAATGTCCCAGGGGTATTTCCTTCTCAAATCTTCCGCAGGCATCATCGCCGATCGGTTAATTATCACACTATAGCTGCTCTTGACGGAGTGCAGGGCTCCATTTACTTTATTATAGCATCGCCGATCGGTTAACAATCACACTATAGCTGCTATTGACGGAGTGCAGGGCTCCATTTACTTTATTATAGCATCGTCGATCGGTTAACAATCACACTATAGCTGCTCCTGACGGAGTGCAGGGCTCCATTTACTTTATTATATCATCGCCGATTGGTTAACAATCACACTATAGCTGCTATTGACGGAGTTCAGGGCTCCATTTACTTTATTATAGCATCGCCGATCGGTTAACAATCACACTATAGCTGCTATTGACGGAGTGCAGGGCTCCATTTACTTTATTATAGCATCGCCGATCGTTTAACAATCACACTATAGCTGCTCCTGACGGAGTGCAGGGCTCCATTTACTTTATTATAGCATCGCCGATCGGTTAACAATCACACTATAGCTGCTATTGACGGAGTTCAGGGCTCAATTTACTTTATTATAGCATCGCCGATCGGTTAACAATCACACTATAGCTGCTATTGACGGAGTGCAGGGCTCCATTTACTTTATTATAGCATCGCCGATCGGTTAACAATCACACTATAGCTGCTCCTGACGGAGTGCAGGGCTCCATTTACTTTATTATAGCATCGCCGATCGGTTAACAATCACACTATAGCTGCTATTGACGGAGTGCAGGGCTCCATTTTGTTTATTATAGCATCGCCGATCGGTTAACAATCACACTATAGCTGCTCCTGACGGAGTGCAGGGCTCCATTTACTTTATTATAGCATCGCCGATCGGTTAACAATCACACTATAGCTGCTCCTGACGGAGTGCAGAGCTCCATTTACTTTAATGTAGCATCGCCGATCGGTTAACAATCACACTATAGCTGCTCCTGACGGAGTGCAGGGCTCCATTTACTTTAATGTAGCATCGCCGATCGGTTAACAATCACACTATAGCTGCTCCTGACGGAGTGCAGGGCTCTATTCACTTTATTATAGCATCGCCAATCGGTTAACAATCATACTATAGCATGCGTTCTTCAGCTTCTTGCCCAATCACCGTCCCATTTATCTGTACGTGCAGTTAAAAGACAACACAAATAATCAAATTTGTTAACTTATTCTACTCCCACGTTTCCTATTGTAATCTTACATTCAGTCAAAAGCATGACTCCTTTTCTTATATACCTGAAATATAATATATAATACATGAATAAATTTGAAAATCGTTGTAAGAACCAGTCAAATTTTGATATCAGAAGCCCTTTAAGAGCCTGTTAGCTTTTCCATTCTAATGTCTACTCGATCAGTATAAATGAGCGTGGGGCCGTAACAGAGTATTATCAGAATAACGCTAACACACGTCATTATCTGTGGCTCCGCTTTACCCAGGTTCTCATATGATATCATGTTCACGCGTTCCATTTACTTAATTCTACAAACATTACCTGACAAGAGAAAGCTACGTTTATCCTCGTATGTTTTAATAAAATTACTCCTCAAGTTGTAATAAATTAATGCTATTTCCTTGAAATAGACAGTTTCGGGGATTTTCGTGCTTTAAGGGATCCTTTAAAATTTTATCAAAACATTTCAGAATTTGTTTAAGAAATCAGGTATGTCAGTCAAATACAATAACAACCAAACAGAAGTTCCCTGTTGCACCCACCGCGGGCTTGGACATACCTCGTTATGTTCGGAATTATAACTTTGTACATTTCAGAGCACGATGGTGCCAGAGTGTTGGGTTGTGCGAGTGAGGATGTGCGAGTGAGGGTGTGTGTGTGTCTAGAGGGTGTATGTGTGGCAACAATAGAAAACAACCAATAATATTGTGTGTAGGTAAATATCCATTTACATTACATACACAGTATTTAAGTGTATGTATTAGAGTATTTTGTTTTCTTTATATTTTTTTTTCATTGCAATGTACTATATTAAATACCTATTTATTTAACGGGTATGTTACGGCTAGTTTTAAGTCGATATTGTTTCTTAATTTGTTGCTTTTAAATCATCTGTCTATTTTTTTATCTGTGTACATAGGACCATGCACTTTTTATTAACATGTCCTTGTTACCTAGGTTTTGCTGGTTGAAATATTTTTCAGATATAAGCTCGCCTATGGCACATTTAATTTTAGACTACTTGTAGATATGAATAATTGTGTGCAATAAAGAATATAAATATGAATATTTCTTGTCGTGTTAATAAATTAGCCAATCCGACTTAAAATTGGGATTCCTGGTTTATTTTTATGTAAATTCAAAGTATATTGTCACTGATGACTTTGTGTCTAATCCGTTATTATCAGAACTAATACGTTATATTAATAAATACTTATTTTATTATTATATTTGAGTGAGGGGCATTGTAAATACATTTTTCTATAGCTGATCATTACATCACCAAAAAGTTCTTTCAAAGCCACATTGGGGCCCTACGAATATTTATAAAATAGAATCACCACTTAGTCCTAATCAATTTCCAAGGTTTATGCCACTCCTTATAGACATTGCAATATAAAATTTATGGTGCAGTAATTATTGCACCATATTAATTGAAACATCATCCCCGGGCACCTGCGTTCAACTTACGAGTACAAGTGTATTGTGCAATAAAGATTTCGAGTCATTAGCTGAAGCTTTGATAGTGATGGCAAAACATTAACTGCTGC
Source organism: Ypsolopha scabrella (assembly GCA_910592155.1). Classification (NCBI taxonomy): domain Eukaryota; kingdom Metazoa; phylum Arthropoda; class Insecta; order Lepidoptera; family Ypsolophidae; genus Ypsolopha; species Ypsolopha scabrella. Next base: position 235,619 of record OU342980.1, on the reverse strand, counting down.
CCTAAAGACTGGTTGAGAAATAGGAATAAATAGAATGTAACTTTCGTTTATATAGCCCAACTCATAGTGGAGACTCAGTAAGTGGTCAGGACAAAGGTTAAATGACCTTTTCTGTGAAATACCTAAAATAAGATAAAATTTGTCAAAATATGGACTTGATAAAAATACAATTGACTTGTGCATCTAATATGCTATATAATAATGGCTTTAGTTTGTTAAAGTACCAAATGAAGTTTTGATGTATATTCCAAATTAGATAAAGCATCCTCTTAAATAGATACATTTTAAAATTCTAGAATTACACGAGGTCTCATACTCATAGACTCTGTGCGTTCTGTAATTCAGAGCACAACTGGTAATTTAGGTTATAGTGACGCACAGAAACATTACAAGTTTTTCCTTAATTATATAATTAACATATAAGTTTATATATGAAGTACATATATTAACAGAAATAGGTCATATCAACATTGATTAAAAATCGGCGAAAATTGTAAAATGCATTGCTACTTCTTAGTAACAGCACTCGATCTGTTAACGATGAATTATTGCAATATGCAAACCTTTCCCAATTGTTTGTTACTATAGGTGAAACTATTAATGGCTTGTCAATCCAACTAACTGGGATAGACAATATTTTGACTTATACCAAAACAAATACTTTACATCATTCTATCCTAGACATAAATGCTGTTAAAACTACATTATAAATTTGAAAGTTTTTGTGTATGTTATTCCTTCACAGTGCAATAGCTGGATGGATTTGGATGAAACTTGGAACTAAGATAGCTCATACCCTCAATTAACAGATAGAGTACCTTTTATCCCAAAAATCACTTTTCCCGTGGGGTGGTAAAATCATCCAACTATCAAATTAATGCCTGTTGCGTCTTTATCTTAATATTGAAAAACCAGAAATCTCTACATTTACGCCTCTCTAACAACAACTTTTGGAACGTTGTCTACAAAGAGGTATTGAAGTAGATGTAAGAAAGAAAGAAAAATGTTTATTTGGTACCAGAAATTACTTAAGACTGTTACCTAGTTGTATTAACAAAACATCTTATAAAATGTTCTAACTACTTAAAAACTAAATGATACCAAAAAGGTTTCCGCTCAGCATAATATCGCAGCTATGGCCACGACGCTGATTTTCAGCGGATGCCCATGTTTTAAAGTTGGGTTAGCAGTTCCAGTTATACCAATCATAACATAACAGATAACACACAAAAAACAGAAAAGCTTTTGTAAAACAAAAATGAATAAATAAATATATATATATATTATATTTATCTATAAAAATTCAATAAAAATAAACATAAATGAAAACATATAATATACTTTATTTTATACAATATGTAACGAATAAATATCAATTAAATTTCTGCTTCTCTTTTTGGACATTGATTAAAATTCTGAAACTATTTACTGATGAAGAGAGCTTGAGAGGGGGGGGGGGATATTATTCCAACATTTTGTGGCGCAGTAACGAAAACTTCCTCGAAACAAAGATGTTTTATGGGATGGACAAAGTAACAATTGGGGAATACGTAACTGATGTTGAGAGAATTTAAGTTTATTGTACAAATAAAGCGGACTTTTTGTTTTAATTACGCCAAAAAGTAGCGTTGCGAAGTGTAGTGCGCGTCGTGATTCCATGTTTAATAAATTACTTCTACTTAGGTATCGTGTAATGTGTGCTCGGCGGGTAACCGGAAAACAGAACCTTGCGCAGGAGTTTTGCACTCTTTGAATTAATTTCCGAGTTCTGGCTAATAAGCAACCGCCAATTACTGTATCAGCGTAGTTAAGCTTTGATAAAATCAGCGATTCACAAAGGTGAATTCTCGTATCCACGCTAAGATGTTCACGTACTTTGTATAGTACTTTCAACCTATAATAACAATTTTTCACTGTCTCTAAGACATGCTTCTCAAACTTTAATCTCTCATCGAATATAACTCCTAAATTTCGCACTTCAGGAACTTGTTCTATCTGGATGTTTCTAATTTTAATATCAATAACATGACTTTTAATTAGTTTAATTTGATTTTTTGTCCCCAAAACTAGAAACTTTGTTTTAGCTGGATTTAAAACCAATCCATTTTTATCTGACAAATCAGATATTTGTCTTAGATCTTCGTTGAGTTTAGTTACTTCCGTTGTGGTGTCTTTGGGCTTAAACGATTTATAGACTTGGAGGTCGTCGGCGTACAGATGGTACCTACTGTTATTTATAATTTTTGGTAAGTCAGCAGAATGTTGTATTGATGGTGTCAAAGGCGCGAGAAAAGTCAAGCAATATTAGAATTGCTCCCTCGCCTACATCCTGTCCGGTTAGAATATCATCAACAACATCTAAGAGAGCAGTCGCCGTGCTTCTACCCTTCCTAAAACCTGATTGTTTTTGTGGAAGTAGGTATATCGTTAACATATTAGTATTCGGTTAATTGCATACAAACTACCTTTTCAATATTTTTTTATATAAACGGCAGAATACTTAGTGGCCGTAAATCTTTTAAGTCTTTTGGATTGTTTATTTTAGGAAGTGGTATAACTTTTGCTTCTTTCCATACATCGGGAAATGTGCCTGTTTGGATAGATCTATTGGCAAGTCGGGTAATAACACTTAGTGTTCGCGGCAACGTTAAAATAATCATATCTAGCGTGATTTCATCAAAACCTTGCGAATTTGTTTTGAAGTTATTTATAATTTTTAGTACTGTTTCTTCTTCTAATGTTTTGAGACTGAATACAGAAGAACCGTGTCTATGTAACCAGTAATATGTAAGTTGGGAAAGGTTAATTTCATTGTTACCAGGAATATCAAAAAAATGGGCATTAATATGATCAGGGTCAATAAGGTTTTTGGGAAGTTCGGGTTGATTTTTCCTGAAGTCGACCACGTTACGTTTTATATTTTTCCAGAGTTTACGTGGATTTTTTAAATTATTGTTGACGCAGTGCTGGAAGTAAGCGGTTTTTTCGTTAAACAAAGCTACGGTTACTATGCTTTTTAATTCTTTGTAGTATTTTTTATCTTTGTCTAATTTTGTTTGGCGATATTTAGCGTGAGCGTTATTTCGGAGTTTAACCATTTCCTTGACTGTTGGTGTTAACCACGGATAGCTTATATTCTTTACATAAAGAGATTTTAAGGGTGCATGGGTATTAAATAAATTCATAATGTATGAGTTAAAAGCTGTGATTGACTCGTTTACATCACCGCTTAAAAGATTTTCCCATGGTATGCTGTTTAAATCAATGTTGAAAACATCTAAATTAATATCTTTTAGGGGTCTGTAGAATATCCACCGTGGTAGAGGTTTATGATTTTTTATGTTAAGCTCACAAGTAAGGAAAGCATGACCACTAAGTTCGGGCACGTGGTCAACACAAATCTTAGTAACTTTAGTACTACTACATATTAGGTCCAGTAGTGTTTCAGAGTTTTCAGTAAAATGTGTAGCTTCAGTGACAAATTGGTGAATATTCATGTAAGTAAAGAAATTAAGGAGCTTTTTAGAATTGGTATCATCACATTTTAATAAATCAATGTTAAAATCACCAAGCAGAACAATATGATCGTACACCGAAAAAGAACTCATTGATTCAGTTAACGCATCTATAAACGTGTCTACGTTGACCCATTGTGGACGATACGCGGTACCGATGACGACCTTAAGGCCATTCAGATTGACACTAATCCACATTTGCTCGACGGATGATGGTGGATGTTCAAGAAAGCGGGTAAAACCCGACGCCGCCACCGCGCTTGCGCGTGCCTACGGGCCGCGGCGCATGCCGTAACCTGTAGCCGGGCACCGCGGGCGCGCGCGCATCCTCACCCGCATGCAGCCACGTCTCATTAATCGCCATGATATCGACGTCGTGCCGATCCATAGCCATAAGAAATTCGTCATGATGGGTACCTAATGAGCCAGGGTTTAATAAGCCTATAGAAACGTTTTTGGAGACAATAAATTTAATAACGAAGGAGAATGATACTTGAATTAATCTGCAGTTATCTAAAAACCTTTTCAGAATAGTTAAATGTCTTCTGTCGAGTTTTAAAATTAAATCCGTGGTAAAATAGCCGATATTAAAGTAAAGGGGTAAATACGAAGTCCATTCACTAAAAGTAAAAAAGTAATGAATTACGACTTTTATGATATATAGTTTTAAGATACTGTTGGTGCATTTAACAAATATATATGTATTATAGTAATAGTGTAAATAATATGTCTGTTCTGTTTTTAATGGCAGTTGACAAATAAATAAATACAACAACATAAAACACACTTCACGACAATTTTCGATGTCTAAAGAAACATATTTTAGAAAATAAAATGAAATCGATAAATCATCATCACATTTGACATGAGAACACTGAGGTACTCCTAAGTTATAAACTGTAAAATATAGGAATTCAATATTTAATTCTGTGTTAAGATTAAGATTAGGGTTAAACAGTGAAAATCTAAAATTTAAAAAAATTATTATAAATTGAACTCATCCTTTGAAAATATAAGTGATGTCGGAAAAGTTCACTTATTAACCGACATAGTGTCCCGACTAACAGTATCACCACCAAAAACCTTTGCTAAGTCAGAGTCCGATCGTATTCGGTGACGCGCTTTGCCTTGTTCTTGTCGCATGAAAACCTTTCCGTCCCGTGTCCAGGCAAACCTCCGTAATTCAGCCGTTTGATGGCTTCACGTGCCTTCTGGAACAACTGCCTATTTGTTCTCGTAAGACGTTCATTGATATGGAAGGAACGAGTTGGGCCCGAAACGTCCATGCCCTCGGTGCTGAGGCCGCGACGCACACGAGCCACTCGCAACAAAGCGTCACGCGACGCGCGCCGTGCCAGCCGCAGGACGAGAGGACGTGGCCACAGCGCCCCGCGGCCGCCGCCGCCGCCGCCACTCTCTATGTACGCCCGTATCGGTCCCACACGCTCGGCATTCACAATATCCCGGTCTTCCAGCTCCACGCCAACCTTCTTAGCTATTGCGAGAATAACGTGTGAGCTATTCTCATTTGTCGTTTCCGGTAAGCTCGTGATCTCTAAATCGTTAGCCAAAAGGTCCTGGTCACGGTCCTGAATCTCTAACATTAACTGCGCTATAGTCTCTTCCATGACTTTGACTTCGCTATTTTGAGTTTCACTTAATTTCTTCTTAGTTTCGATGCCGTCCATTCGAGTATTCTGAACATTTATGGCGGCAGTCAGATCAGCCACTGTTGAGCGAAACATACTAATTTCAAGACGCACAGCTCTCATCTCCTCACACAGCAGTCTGCTCTCCGATGGAGAATCAATTAAGTCAAATGAATCGTATCCCTTATTTCCTGAAGTTTGTAATGGTTTCTTCCTTTGGGTAACTTGGTCTCGTTCGTTACTCGTCGTAACAACCTTTGGCTTAGAAGCGCAAGATAGACAACGCCAGCTTCGCTTCAGGTCATTGTCCTCCCTGTATTGCGCTGAGGTTATATTGGCGCATAGATAATGTTGCAAACAGTTGCATGTAGTGCATTTTATCAACTCCGTGTTTTTCACACTTTTATTGCAAACCACACACAACATGATGAAAAGGCGATGATTTGGAACGTTTTAATGCTTTCTCGTTCTTAACCGCTTCGCGCTTTTTTCCTGAATTGCTTTCTCACAAATCAGTAGCCGCAGATAAAAACGGGCGGGATGGCAATCCAAATACGGCAGGCGTAGCACTGTGTAGTAGTCATAGCAGCATACACAACGTAGCAGCAGCTCGCAGCTCGTAGAGCGCGCAGAGTTATGGATGGCAGCGTTTTAGCGCGAAGACGTTGAACCAGTAGCGCCCGCTGTCGATAAGGCCTGACAATCTGTGTGATGTGAATCTCAGCAGCGCTAGAGCACTGACCAGGTAGGACGTTCAATTGTAAAGGAGCTAGTACGACGTGCCACCAATAGATGTCACCACAATAGATAAACTGAAAGGCTTCAGTTACTGTTTTCAGTAGAAAACAGCACCGAGTTTAATCGTTTTTTTTTCCCTTGAGTAATCACTTTTTCACTAGCTAAAAAGCGTAAAGGAAACTGAGATTGCGAAATATTTTAGCACTGTGGGTACTAGCACAATCCTTTGTTCTCGTTACTATTTGGGGCTAAAATTATTAATACGTATAGATTTCAGGAAATAACACTTGTGCAGAAACTTCACCAAACTATAACCAAAAGCACTATACCAAAAAGTTTAAATAGCTACTAAAATAGGCATAATTTAATTAAACGGGAAGGAGACTATACTGACAGCATTAACACCATCTAGAAACATGTGGCTTCCCACGCCACATTTTTATCCTACGAAACCATAATGAACTTTCTACAGACTTACGGTGTCAATGGATTGATGTTGTAGATTGTTTATATTAACTTGAGAAATATGACCCCTATGTTTATTTAATATGTCTACTTAAAATGGAGAATACATGAATTGATTTATTGAATAATTTCCAAATCTGTGTATGACCTATACAAGCTCTCTCCCTTACCAAACAAAAATAAATCAGGATTGTAACAGAATCTTATACATCTACACGAAGTGGACCCGACATGTACAACTACGTCTATCTCTATGAACAAGGAAGCATTACGAGATCTAGATGACCCACACTATGCCGCACGCTCCCGAGTTCAACCAAAGTCGAACTCAACTGAGCAACAACCGCTCTCCAGGGAAGCTAGGAGTGTATACAGAAACTTATACATCTACACGAAGTGGACCCGACATGTACAACTACGTCTATCTCTGTGAACAAGGAAGCATTACGAGATCTAGATGACCCACACTATGCCGCACGCTCCCGAGTTCAACCAAAGTCGAACTCAACTGAGCAACAACCCGCTCTCCAGGGAAGCTAGGAGTGTATACAGAAACTTATACATCTACACGAAGTGGACCCGACATGTACAACTACGTCTATCTCTATGAACAAGGAAGCATTACGAGATCTAGATGACCCACACTATGCCGCACGCTCCCGAGTTCAACCAAAGTCGAACTCAACTGAGCAACAACCCGCTCTCCAGGGAAGCTATGCTGTAACTATTCCACAAAACTGCTATCTGAGTTAACAATCATAAATATTAACAACAAACTTAGAGGTCAGCCACTGAAAATTATATCCCTACCTCTGAAACCAACAACTCCTACACATTATACTATTTATTTAGACGGGTTTAACGCGATGTATTTCATTACCTTTTCTCAAACAAAAGATACTTAAATATGTACATAGCGTTAGACCCGTCTAAATAAATATTATAATGTGTACAAAACGCGAGAGTTTAAAGTTCTATATAAACTCCAGACAGTTGCAGTAACTGATAGTTATACAGAACCCAGCAAACACTTGTGCTGATGCACTGTGATCCAAGGAATACTTTTGTGGTGGTTTAATAATGAAACACTCAACAAAATTCTTTAATTCACAGGCTTTATTAACCGCACACAAACACCGTGGTAGACACATATGGCGGAAGAGAAGGAGGCAGGGCAGTGGTTGCGTTCCGTTACCACAACAATCAACAATTTTGAAATTAAACTCGGTGAACTTAAGAAAGTCAAATTCAGTTAAACAAAGTATTTCCATGGAACCAGTAATCGAAACAGACAAGCTGCAGTCATCGACAATTTACCACACGGCGACGATGCAACTGTACTGTTGTATGCATTTATATCAGCGACGGACGATGATGTCAACAACAACCTTCCGAGAAACCAGAAAGTGGAGCGACCGGCGCAGTCATCGTAATCGAAGGCCGCAGCATTTGCTATAAACTTCGCAAATATGTGCTGGACTAATTAGAGAGGTGTTATTTAGAATAAGCTCTTTGCTGCAGTGTTGCGAAACACTTTCCTTTTATGTATAAAAACCACTGTCACTCTGTTTCCGCCGTATTTTGTTTTCACACATCGACCAATGTACTAAACCTTAGTTTGTAGCTTTACATAATTAATTAAATCACATCGCACTAATCACATCACACTTCACACTAATATTATAAATGCGAAAGTTTGTGTGTGTGTGTGTATGTTGTTACTCTTTCACGCTGAAACGGCTGAACGGATTTGGGTGAAATTTAGAATGTATATAGCTTATACCCTAACTTAACACATTGTCTACTTTTTATTACAGAAAAAAGCATATCAGTAAACCGAATAACACGCGGGTGGAGCCGCGGCAAAAGCTAGTAACTGATTTATCTTATCCTCCGCTGTTGTCTATTAAAATTAACGCATATATGTAAGACACAGGGTTTTTTAGGGTTCCGTAGTACCTGAAAGGTAAAAGGAACCTTTATGGTGAGACTCCGTTGTCCGTCCGTCCGTATGTCACAGTCTCATAACTTTAGCACCGTTAAAGATAAAGACTTGAAATTTTCTACAAAAATAGCATTTATTTGTTTACACAATACGGTGAAAACAAAAACTGAAAATTTTTAAATTGTTCAAAATATTTCCAATAGAAAAGTGAGAAAAATGAAAATATCCTAAAAATACAATATGGGTATCAAATTTTAGATATTAAAGATCTGATTATAAAAATATGTATGTACTTTTAGTTTAGCAAATTGATCACGTCTGCAAAAAGATAAATTCTTTTGCATATGCCCTATATATGCTTTGCAAAGTAGCAAACATAAATACAGTGCTGACAGCATACCATGCATACGTGGTGTCCACCCTTAGGTATGGTGTTATTTTTTGGGGTAATTCCAAAGATAGACTCCGTGTTTTCAAAGCACAAAAAAAATGCATACGAGCTATTTTTTGCTCAAAGCCCAGGGACACTTGTAAGCCTTATTTTCAAGAGCACAAATTATTAACATGTCCTTCCATTTACGTACTGGAAGTAGCAATTTTTGTTAAATCTAACATCCACCTGTTTGATTCTTACACTGGTAGAAGACACCGCAATAAGGTAAAGGCCGCCTCTCGCAAGACAGAATTTTTTAATCAGAGTGTTTTTGGTATGTGTAACAAAATTTATAATAAGCTTCCAAACTCCATCAGACAAATAGATAACATTGTATTGTATAAATTTAAATTACAAAATTTTCTGACCAGAAAATCCTACTACTTGTTGACCGAATTTTTAGAAAATGATAATGAATAATAGGTACTCGTATGTAATGAAATGAAATAGTTGACATGTAATTTATAGTGTAATTTAAATTTAAGGTAATTGACCTAACTGACAAGCAATTGAATTTAAAATTTATTCTGACATAAAATCAGTAATGTAATAGTATTTAGTTATTAATATTTTATAAGTGATCAATTTGTGTATTTTGTAAATATATAAAATCATTTTATGATAAAGAATTGTACGCCTAACAGCAGAGCATACGGCACATTATAAGCTTAAGATTTACCTACCTACCTATGACTCAGCAATAAATGATATTCTATTCTATTCTATTCTATTCTATTCTATTCTATTCTATTCTATTCTATTCTATTCTATTCTATTCTATTCTATTCTATTCTATTCTATTCTATTCTATTTATTTACTCTCACCAATTTCGAGAAATCCCTAAAAATACACAAAAAAATGCATGCCCCTTATTTCCGAAACGGGTGGACAGTAAAAATGAAAAAAATCACGATAACTGGCCATTTACAGGAAAACTATGGCAATTAAAAAAAATTAACACATGACAAAAATAAAAATACTTAAATGTAAAATAAATATTTTTTTTTTTATAAAAAATTGTATTTTTGGGTATCAAACTATACAATAGATATTAAAAAGCTGATTGTAAAAATATAATATATAATATAATATATTGTAATATATACAGCTCTCAGGCAAAACCAGGCGGCCCACCATTGCCTGGGACCGATGGATGGCGGTATATCCATCCCCAATTGCCGGGCCTTATATAAAACAGACTGGTGACGGGCAGCGGCGTCACTGGTGCAAGGGTTTCGGTACCGCGCTCACCAACCCACCTGCCCAGCGTGTGTGAGTATGGGCATTTCTTCCAGGAGGACAGCAAAGAGTGGCGAGATCCTGGAAAGGCTTATATCCAGCAGTGGATGAAACAGGCTGATGGATGGATGTAAAAATATATACTTTTACCATATTGACTGGCACCGATTTCAAGAAATCTTTGAAAAACCACAAAAAATGCATGTCCCCCCCCTTATTTCCGAAACTAGTAGACCGAAAAAAATGAAAAAATCAGGATTATAGGCCATAACTGGCCAATTACAGGAAAAGTATAGCGATTAGAAAAAAGTTGAACACAAGTGAGAAATTTAAAAATGAATAGAAAATTTGTAAAAAAATACAATATGGGTATCAAATTTTAGACACTAAGAAGTTAATTATAAAAATATGAACTTTTACTATATTTATTGGCACCGATTTCGAGAAATCTTTGAAAAACCACAAAAATGCATGTCCCCCCCTTATTTCCGAAACTAGTGGACCGAAAAAAATTACCATTATAGGCCATAACTGGCCAATTACAGGAAAAGTATAGCGATTGGAAAAGAGTTGAACACAAATTAGAAATTTAAAAATAAATAGAAAATAAATGAAAATTTGTAAAAAAATACAATATGGTTATCAAATTTTAGACACTAAGAAGTTGATTATAAAAATATATACTTTTACTATATTTATTGGCACCGATTTCGAGAAATCTTTGAAAAACCACAAAAATGCATGTCCCCCCCTTATTTCCGAAAATGGTGGACCGAAAAAAAATGAAAAAAATCATGGTGATTTAAGATTATGTGAAGATTACAGGAATAATATAGCGGTTGAGAAATTCACGATACTAAAATGACAAAACTAAATTTTTCATCCTCGAGTTTTATTTCGAGTACGGTATAAAAATAGTTGTGTCTTTCTTTTGTGGTACAATCAATTCTTTTTTTAGTTATCATTAACAGTTATGGGCAAGATTTTAAATACTTTGACTGTTCACAAAACTGTAGAATCACGGAACCCTAGGTATGCAAGTCAGACTCGCACCTGACCGGTTTTTTCAATTTATTGAAAGTATTTTGATTATTGAACGCATCCTAATGGACGTTAAATTTCTTATACAAATTGTCAAAACAGGACCACTTCAATTTTCAACAGGGATAATGTTGTCAGAATAACAATTAAAGTTATGATAATATTTTGAGGTAAAATATATTTTAATAGTTTTTTTTGTGTCGTTAATTTTTTGGGCTTCTTCATTCACTGCTTGTACTCATGTCAGTAAATCAAACGATAACTCACAACCCCACATAGTTAAAAGCCAAGGCCACCCCAACTTCATGTTGTCTCTTGGTTACTTGTAGGTCTAGCGTCCAGTACCTACTTAAACCGAAGCTGCGGAGGTGAGTACGAGTGCCTGCGCTTTGTTACGCAAGGGCAAAGGGGCTGCACTTCTCGCCGTGCCAGAGCAGTTGCAGAAGGAGAACTCGCTAAATAATATAACCAAATTTATTGGACCATAGCCAGAACGAACACTTTTGAGATCATGTCCCTAATTATTTTGGTTGTCAGAACAACAAAGACTTCGCAATGGAAGGTACCAAGAGAGGGGGAGTCCTCCCCTTTCCCCATCCCCACCCCTCTATTCACCAGGAAATGTTCTAATTTTCTTACATCTTCTTTTAGTTCGGGAAACATCTCGTAGTTTCCTAAGAACAGTTTAAGCGCCATATTTTATTTATTAGAAAGGCCTATGTTTATTTTATATGTTTTCAATAACAGATAATGGCTATAACGAGTCAACTACTCGTATGAACGCAAGGGTCACATCACATACCTGGCTACCCAATACTATGGTGCGATCGACTTCAAACAGGGCGGCTTGTTTCAGTGGACACACCGCGGGTCGAGTTGCACCAAGTAGCGATACCCGATAACAATGATGTAAACAAATACTACTTTAGGAAGCTTAAAATGTTGACTTTGCCCTGTGTATATATATTGGAGGTAGCTTGTTTCGTTATAATGAACAGGCACCTATTTGGTACATTTAGAAGTAAGCGCCACGAAAACATGATCCCTGCATATTCTTCAAAAAAAGCACTGCTCAGTAAAAGTATATTAGGAATGGCACCAAAAATATTTAATAAATTGCCTGCGGATTTAAGATGTTCTAAAAATATTTCAACGTTTAAACATAAATTAAAAACTTTATTAATAGAAAAGTCTTACTATAGCACGACCGATTATTTAGAAGATAATAGACTAAATGAATGTTTTGAACGTTGCGAACTCGGAAACGCGACCGATTTTTAGATGATCCATGACAAAGATCTAGGTACCATTAAATATCTTTGATCCATGATAGTACATAAATGACATTATTATTTAACCATAATTAATGACATTGTTTTTATTATTTGTGTTTCTTGTATATTGGAACCTTGTCGTGAAATGTGTTGTTTAGTTTTTTTTTTGTGTGTTTTCTGCCTTTTTGTGTACCTACCTAATTTATATACCTACCAAATTGAATTATTTTTTCTTTCATGCATGACACTAATTGTTGAATTTATTATTTTGGTAGCGTACCTAATTTAATGTAATCCTTTTTTATTTTTTAAGTTTTAAATATTTGTATGCCTTTACGGCGGAACATAGCGCACTACAAATTATGTAACTCCATCTTTTTGTTGGACAAATAAATTATATTGATTGATTGATTGATTTAATTTGTGCTACCGTACGTATGAATAAATAAACTTATAATAAAAAAATGACTTCAAATTTTGATATTCTAGCAGACATCCACTAAAAAGTTTAAAATAATTACATACAGACCGATGGTGCCAAAATAACACTTTTGCCGACTTTTTTCTTTCTGAAACACGATATAGGTACATGTTCTCTGAGTCGCCGCTCTCATATTGGTTTTAGTGTTCTATGCAAAGATACTATAAGAAAAAGTGGTGGATGATTCATAAGCGCTCCATGAGTGGCACGTTAAAACCTGGCAAATTAGCCAACCTGAACTCAGTGTCGCGTCAGCGTGAACGGAAGCATGCCGTGTATTGGAGTCATCGTGTATGTGTCCAAAAACATTCGAAAATGCCGGGGTGTGTGATGAGACATTGCGCATATTATACCAGCAAAACTTCTAAAAGCCAAAGAATCACATATCATTCGTAAGTATTACTATTACCAAGTCATATTGAATATTTTTCACAAATCAGAGGTGCGATTGTGTAAGGTTGATCATGGATGGTAAATCTATACCATAGTCATGGATCGTATATGGCAAATTCGAATTGTGTAAAACTAACCATTCCATGATGACCGATGGCCAGTGTTGCCAGGTCCATTTTTAAAAAAATCAGAGTTTGCGGCAAGAAAAAATCAGGAGATTAAAAGAAAAACAGTAGAATTTCAGTTGAAATCAGTAGATCAGTAGAATTCTGGGAAAGTCAGTAGATCCCCCGAAAAATCAGTAGATCAGTGCGATTGTATAAACTAATGGTATTCATTTGACAGATCATATGGCTATAAACATTATGGTTTCACTAGTCAAACGGCTAATTCGAATTGTCTAAGGGGTTCATAAAGTCATAACGATGAAATTAGGGTAGCCATCTCTAAAATTTGGCAACCAGAATAAGACATGTGAAAACACCGGATTTTAAAGCTCAGAACCCGGACATGTCAACAGGTTTTTTGAAACATAGTCAGTGTAAATAAAAACTGTCAAAAAGATCTTAAGTCACCTTTTTATTTATTTTCAGAACTTGAAAGTATACAGAGTAAGTATATAATAATTTGTATTTTACAATTTGTAACAAACTGTAATAAGATTCGTACTCTGTTATAAAAACAAAACCTTATTAAAATTTTAAACCTAACAAAATTCAAATTTTTAAACAAAAGTCTTAAAATTACGTAAAATAACCAAAAACTATACTCACTTATATCGTATATCAACTTAAAAGGTTTAATCAACAGCCTTATTTGAAATTTCTTTTACATAAGAAAACAATCATAACTTTAACTACGAAAAGGAAAAGAAATTATTGCACTCATTAGGATGGGAGCGGCGGGGGATGGCGGGGAGGGAGACGGTGAATTTAGCGAGTCGGTTTTGTCGTCGGTTAATCACGGCGGCGCGTGCGGGCACAGTGCGTATGTCGCGGGCGGCGGCCCAAGACTTTAATTTTTAATCCCGGACTACAAATGAAGTCCGACCCGGACGCCCCTTCAAATTAGGACAAATCCGGGGAAACCCGGACGGATGGCAACCCTAGATGAAATGATCGATATTTTAGACGATGAGTGAATGATTTGATACGATTTGACAGATAATTCGTATTGTCTAAGTTTTTCAAGTTCATCACTAATGTCAAATGATTGCCATGACTCTCGGGTCATGACAATGGTATAAAAGTTAGTGTTTTGGAATAAAATTTCGGAAAAATATCTTCTCTTTGACCATTATAATTTGAGATGTTTTTAAAAATTTGTAGGCTGTGGCCTGTGATCGATATTTTGAATGAATAATTAGTAGGTATCCTATGTAAGTAGGTAAATCAATTAGGATTGAGATGAAAGCTGGCTGTAGGAGCCATTTGTGCTGTAAAGTAACTCATTATTATTTATCTAGTATGCAGAATTGATGTAGAATGTAGGATAATAGAAAAATATTAAAATTACTTGTACGTTGTTCCACTAGTATTATTACTACAATACAAGTGGAACAACGTACAAGTAATTTTAATATTTTTCTATTATTGTGAAAATGTTCCATCAAGAAATGACAACATCCAGCATCAATAGAATGTAGGAACTTTATGTTTTTATTATTGTTTTAGGCATTCAACCTACCCAAAGAATCGGAGAAATAAAAAATGCATTTTATATTTACACAGGTTTTTATTCAACAAAGTAACTCGTTAGGTATGTTGTCTAGTGGTTGAGTATTCAACTACTAATCCGGAGGTAATAGGTTCAAATCCTGTCTGGGCACATTTGTGTTCGGTGTATGTGCTTCAGAAGGCAAGTTTGTGCTCCGAGTATGGTGAAAGGGCTTACTTACTTCTCACCATGCTGAGACATAACAATTATTGGTGAAGCATGGCTGTTTGAGTGTGGACTAGGAGTTGCATTTTACAGTCCATACTCAGAAACACTTCTGACAGCCATGTATATGTCGCAGGCATCTGGTTAAATGTGGCACGACTCGCCATACTTAACCTTCTAACCTTAGCTACTGCCTCTCTTCTGCCTGATTTAACCAAATGCCTGTGACATATATATAAATGTATACTAAAAATCCGTAAAACAAATAAAAGAACATAAAGTCACAATATGAATCCCTGAGTGTCAGAGGTGTTCTTAAGTGTGAACTGTGAAATGCAAGTCGCAGTCCACACTCGATACACCCACTTTCCGAATGTGTTGGTAGTGAGCCCTTCCACCATACTTCAACCTGAACCAACAGCTTAACTTGCCTTCTGAAACATGCGAACCAAACACTAATTAATGTGCACTGCGGAGAGTGACCACAAACTCCTGTTTAGCATGTGAGCACTCTACTAGTCTGTGTGTGGCCAATAATTATATATTTTTTTACACACACACAATCACTAGAATAAATTATATCTTCTGAAAATAAAATGAAATGTATGTGGAAAATTGTCAATAGAGAAACAAATAAGCAAAGTAGGGAAAATTATAATATACGGCTTAAACTAAAGAATTGTATTATAGAAAATCCAAAAAAAATAGCGAAAGAGTTCAATAGTTTTTTTGCTTCAATTGCAAATTCGCACATAACCAAAGAACCACACAAAGTACTTGAAAGCTCTAGCACAGTATCAAATACGTTTTTCTTAAGCCCTGTTGAACCTGCAGAAATAAACCGTATTATAAAAAACTTAAAAAACAAAAATTCTTTTGGTGTGGATGAACTACCACCAAAATTAATAAAGAAATGTGCTGACATTCTGACTATTCCCTTTACAATTTTAATTAACCAATCGTTTAGCGAGGGGGTATTTCCTGACGCCCTAAAGATGGCTATTATAAAACCAATACATAAGAAGGGCTCTACTACGGACTTAAACAATTATCGCCCTATAGTATTGTTGACAACATCAGCAAAAATTTTTGAGACAGCTATGGTCAAACGCATAAATATTTTTTTGGAAAAATATAAAATCCTGCACGAAAATCAATTCGGCTTCAGATCAAACCGCTCCACCACCTTAGCGATCTATAGATATACACAAAAGATTTACGAAGCATTAAACAACAAAAAATACGCGGTAGGCCTCCTTATAGACTTGAGCAAGGCATACGATAGAGTCTGTCACGCGACTCTACTGGAGACGCTATATGGTGCAGGAATAAGAGGAATTGCACATAAGTGGTTTAGATCGTACCTCGAAAATCGCCCACAATGTGTAGAGATAAAAAATACGGACTTTAACTCGGGGAAAATTAAATTTATTAGGTCTGATAGAGTCGTGACAAACGGCTCCATCCCCCAAGGTAGCGTCCTAGGATGTGTGCTTTTTCTTATCTATATTAACAATTTCCCCAACAAAATAACGGAAGAATGCATTTTTTTTGCTGACGACCTTTCCATCCTCATACCATGCTCAAATATTAATGAATTAAATGACAAATTAAATCTTACTTTAGACACAATCTTTGACATACTTAAAAAATACAACTTAGAACTCAATTTGACGAAAACGAAATTAATTCAATTCAAACCCTATCAAAAAACACCCCTACAATTATCATATACCTACGAAAATACTGTATTAGAATCAGTACATACTACAACCCTATTAGGAATTGACTTAGATACAAATATGACATGGAAACCACACATTCAGAACCTGAAAAAAAAAACTCTCCTCTTTTACTTACGCTCTTTATCAATTAAAACGAGCTACTGACTTCGATACTACCCTTACGGCTTATTATGCGTATGCACATTCTAGGTTGTCTTACGGAATCGTGATTTGGGGAAACAGTTGTGAGATTGATGAAGTATTCCGACTACAGAAAAAATGCATCAGAATTCTTACAAACATTGAGCAAATGACCTCTTGTAGACCCTATTTTGTCAAGCATCAAATATTGACCCTAGTATGTATTTACATATTGGAGTCCTGTAAATTTGTCAGAAAGAACACTGATTTATACTCTTTTAAGGTGAACAATAAACGAAACAATCGAAATAAAAATCAAATAGATATACCACTAACAACCATGAAACTAGTGTCAACCAGTCCCCATCACATGCTGAGTAAAATATACAATCATCTGCCAAACTACCTAAAAAATATAGAAAAAAACACTTTGTTTATTAGTAACCTAAAAAAATTCCTCATAAAGAAATGCTATTACAATTTAACTGAATATTTTAATGACGATACAAAATCAATACTTCAATAGCTCTTCTAAATGACTGAATAAATTTGTAATAAATTGTAATATTCTTGTGAATAATTAATTAAAATTGAATAAAATATAACAATACTAACAAATTTAACATAGATTTAACTAAATGATTATGCTAACTAGTACTAACTTACTTGACCTAGGAATAATCTTTAACATTATGTACTTAAAAGGCAACAAGTTGCCCTCTCATGATTGCTATGCCCCAACAGGGCGTCACCTGTACTTTTATACATAATAAGATCCCCTAAACTTGTGACATTGCAATAAACGATTTGAGTTTGAGTTTGAGTTTGGGATAAGAGTATAACCTGTGGAGAGAAGCTTTGGTCGTTGACCGCAGCGACAATCTCTCGAAATTTGTTCAACCAGTGCCTGTCACGAAGAGGCTCTGTCCCTTCACATAGACTGGCTTGGATGTTGGTTTACCTCTGTCAGTACCTCGGGTTTGTTACTGGATGTCTGTATCTCGCTTGCGCATTCTGACCTTATTAGTCCATAGCAAAACTGAAAATTTACGATAAAAATTAGTAAGTTGGTATACTGGTACATTAATTACTTTCTTAGATTCCACTTAGCAAATGCCACACTACTTACGGTTTTCAATGCTTGTGCTGTTATCTGCCAGTAGTTGGAACTCTTCACATCAAGTAACCTCTCACTAATTCTGTATTAGTTTCTGGGAGACCTAGTACCTCCACCTGTGCGTTGGACACAATTTTTAGAGTTGTAGTTTGTTATGAAGATAGGTACAGTTACAATATACTTTTTGTCGGAAATGATTTAGGTACAGTACATCTTGCTACAGTAGGATAAAGCTCGGGGTTGCTTTTCCTTACTTTTTGTATTTTGGCAGCTAGATCTTGTCTAAAATATCTACAAAAGGACTCAGTTGTATGACAAAATAACCGAGAAAATGAACACAGATAGAAAACATTTTGTTGACAATCAACTCGAATTTGCTCGACCGACACCTATTATTACAATGACACACAAATCATAAGCAAAGACAAAATATACTATGTGCATAGCGCCGTCTCTTTTCGACATTAACAATTATTCCGTGGAGAGCTCACTAAAGCTAGGTACTTATGCTACCTATTGTTAAATAGCAGTAAATTTATATTGTTGTGATAAAAAAACACTTGTACTTTTCCACAGATAATATTTAATTCTACACTACCTAACCGGTTTCACTATATAAGCATCATCAATTAAATATTATCTGTGGAAAAGTACAAGTGTATTTTTATCACAACAATGTTTGATAAATTGCACCAAGTGCCGACAATCTCAACTATCAACTTCCAGTAAATTTATACGCCATCTGGGGTCGAGTAGTTGAACCTCAATTACAATCATTATTTTGCGTTTAGTTTTATACTGTTCTTGGAGATAATTGCCTTTGAATTCAATGTTTTAATCGATGAATTTTCTTTTTTGTTACGAAATTGATAAGTTAGCTCAAAAAGATGTACCTATTATTTTGTTTTCGACGTAATTTATAAAAATATAAAACATTGCATTTCATTTTGCGCAGTGCAGAACTGCAGAATAAAACGCAATTTCATGATAACGTTTTTAAATCATCGGTCACTTTTCGTTCATCATGGGATGGTTAGATAACACAATTCGAATTTGCGTTATACGATCCATGATTATGGTATAGATTTACCATCCATGACCAACCTTACCTATACTATATTTTGTCTTTGTTTAAGATTTGTGTGTCATTGTAATAATAGGTGTCGAGTGTCAGCAAAATGTTTTCTTTCTAATGTGTTTGTGTTCATTTTCTCGGTTATTTTGTCATACAAATAAGTCCTTTTGTAGATATTTTAGACAAGATCTAAGTAGCTGCCAAAATACAAAAAGTAAGTAAAAACAACATCGAGCTTTACCCTACTGTACCAAGATGAACTATGTACCTAAATAATTTCCTACAAACATTGATTTATATCAATGCCTACAAATAATGGTATACTGTACCTACCTATCTTCCTAACAAAACACAACTCTTATTTCAGTGCCAAAGCGAGAATTGTGTCCAACGCACAGGTGGAGATAGATACTAGGTCTCTCGGTAACTAATACAGAATTAGTGAGAGGTTGCTCGATGTGATGAGTTCCAACTACTGGCAGATGATAGCACAAGCATTGAAAACCGTAAGTAGTGTGGTACTTGCTAAGTGGAATCTAAGGTAACAATCCAAATCAGTCTTTCAAGATTAAAATATTGCTTGCTGTCAGACAAAAGTGGCTCGATGCTGGTTCCAAAACCTAAAAGTAGATGTTTTGGACCCAGCATCGACCTACTTTTGTCTGACAGCGAGCAATCTTTTAATCTTGAAAAGTGATTTGGAATGCTACGTAATAAAGTAAAGAATGTATCAGTATAATATTATGTACTTACTAATTTTTATCATAAATTTTCAGTTTTGCTAGGAGCAGAATGCGCAAGCGAGATCCAGACATCCAGTAACAAGCCCGAGGTACTGACGGAGGTAGAAGAAACCAACATTCAAGCCAGTCTATGCTAAGGGACACAGCCTCTTCGTGACAGGCACTCGTTGAACAATTTTTGAGAGATTGTCGCTGCAGACAGCAAGCAAAGCTTCTCTCCACAGATTATGCTCCTATCCCTTTATTCTAGTGATTGGCTGTATGTAGAAAAATATACAATGATCATCATCATGTCACATCTATCCCAGACTAGTAGAGTGCTCACATGCTAAACTGGAGTTTGTGGTCACTCTCCGCAGTGCACATTAATTAGTGTTTGGTTCGCATGTTTCAGAAGGCAAGTTAAGCTGTTGGTTCAAGTTGAAGTATGGTGTTAGGGCTCACTACAGTACCAACACATTCAGGATGTAATAATTGCTGGTGAAAAGTGGGTGTATCAAGTGTGGACTGTGACTTGCATTTCATAGTTCACACTTAAGAACACATCTGACACTCTCAGTGTAACTTGTAACTTTCTGTTCTTTTATTTGTTTTATGGGTTTTGAATATACATAAGAAAGAAGAAAATAAATTTAATGCAAGAATAATAAAATTACAAAAATAAAACATAATACAAATTTTGGTACATTGCACATAATTTAAAAAGTAAATTTACCAGGGGTCCCCAAACTCAGCTACGCTAGTAACTTGGGGTCCCAGTGAAATATTTGTGGCAATAGTGGATTATTAATTGATTAATTACTTATCATTATAAATAATAAAAGATAACAATCGATCTAGGTACATTTTCTTACACAAAAAAAAACACAATTGAGAATAAAACTTATAAAATAAGTATGTACACAAAACACAAGGAAAAAAGAAAATTAAAAATAACATTTTTTTTTTTTTTTTACATAAATATTGCTAAAATTTAATGTTTGAAAAGTTATCTACAACTAAAGGATTAATTAACTTTTCAGTGTCCTCGTAGTTAATAGAATAAAGCCAATTTGTTATCTTTGCTTTTGCTTTAAGGCGCCTAGGCACGCCACCGTTTTAGTACAAAGTTTAATAATCCGTTTCTCTATTGTTTCTCGTAATAGACCAAGCTATATGACCTCCATCATCTGGTGCTGGTATTTTAAAAGGCACCATTTTTCCAAAATTTTGAATATTAATTTTGTTTTAAAGATATTAAGCTGGACAGATTTACATACAAAGTTGTTTTCTTGCCTCAGATCGTACATATATAAAAATTTAACATTTCAGCCACATAGCGACTTTGTAAATGCCTGTATTGAACTATTGAGGTCTATACCTTTAGTCTATAATGAAAAACAACAGAGAAACGGGTTATCAAATTTTGTACTAAAACGGTGGCGTGCCTAGGCGCCTTAAAAGCAGAACACTCTTTAAAATCGCAGTGCCTGAGAGCATTATTGTATATACGAGAGCTTATAAATTTGCCAAACCTACTCGCAAAAGCTGTTTTTACTTTAGGCCCTGGCATTCTAAACACCCGTTTGTTTAATAGGTAGCTGTACTCTGCCGAGGTAATCATGTTTCGATGGGAGTCAATACAGGTTTTAAGAATGAACAGTTGTCGTACGGTAAGGACCTGAGCTGTGTTATATAAATCGTCTGTGGGATAACGATAGGGTTTTTTCAGCATTACTTTTAGTACAGAGCGTTGTGCTCTTTCGACGACGATCATGATAGTTTTAGAAGCACTGCCCCAAACTGAAATGCAATATGAAAGAAGGGACTGGCAAAGGGCAATATATACCAATTTAAGTATTTGAAAGCTTGCTGAGTTTCGTAATCTTTTCATGGTGCCAATTATTTTACGGGTCCTCTTTGAAAGTTGAAGGATATGTTCTTTAAAGTTAAGTTTTTCATCAACAACAACACCAAGATATTTTAGACTGGTCACGCGTTGGATCACAGCACAGTCACATGGACGATGATTATTTGAGTTATTGCAGGAATGTACTCTGATCCCACCAAGCTGCTGTTTTAGGGAAGCATATGTACTTAGTTCTATTATTATTGAGAGTTAGTAAATTATTTTGTAGCCATTGGAAGATGGAAGTCATTCCATCCTCAGCTGACCTCAGAGTTTTTTCCCAATTGACAACATAGAATAGAATTACAGTATCATCAGCGTAACAAATGGTTTCGGCCATACTTATATGAAGATCGTGCAGATCATTCATGTAGATAATAAATAAGGTAGGGCCCAAAATGCTGCCCTGAGGAACACCATATTTTACCTCACTTATGCTGCTTTTAAACTGCCCCACCTTTACTAGCTGTTTCCTATCAGAAAGATAGCTGCGAAACCATGCCAAGGAAATACCTCTGATACCCAAAAGTTCTAGTTTACTCAGAAGAATGGGTGTGGAGACCGTATCAAAGGCTTTCGCCAGGTCCAGAAAGACGCCCACGCAACTCAAGCTTTTGTCTAAGTACGAAGATATTAGATTAGTAAGACGTACAATTGCATCCTCGGTGGATCTGTGCTGTCTGAAGCCAAATTGCCTATCGGAAAGAAGCTTAAACTTTTCTAGAAATCTGACTAGTCTTTTGTTGACCAGTTTCTCTAATAATTTTGAGAGGACGCTTAGCAGCGAGATTGGTCTATAATTATTAGGTAAGTTTCTAGGACCATCCTTATGTATAGGTGTAATAGCCGCCACCTTCCAACTTTCGGGGAAGCACCCAGTGCTGAAACTTAAATTAAAAATAGATACCAAAGGCACGGCAATTAAATCTTTAATATTTTTTAGGAGATGGTTATTTATTAAATCAATACCAGGTGCACTATTATTTCTTAAACTATTAATAGCACCAGTAATCTCCTGCTCGTTAGTAGGCTCAAAGAAGAATGAGTCTTTAGGGCTGTTTTTCGATTTAACTCTAGCGCCTAACTGTTCCTCGGTGACACCTAAGCCTGACAGGATCTGATTTGCTAGCTTGTTACCAACTGAAGAAAAATAGTTGTTACACTGATCAAGTGATTCCTTAGGATCACTAACTATGGAAAGCAGTTCAGGGGCTTGGGATTTTGCTGTTTGTAAGCTACACACATTTTTAATTGCGTTCCAGAGTGACTTTGTATTAGAGCTACTACTTTCTAGTTCGTTAGTTTCATATTCCAGTTTAAGCTTTCGAATTAATTTGTTCAAGTAATTTTTATAACGATGATAGGTTATTTTAAGTACTTGATCAGTAGGATAACGCCTCAGCCTTGCATGTAGTCGATCACGATGTCGACTACATCTCAGCAGACCAGGGGTCATCCAGGGCTTAAGAACGAAATTACTTTTACTTATTTTAACCTGCTTAGTGTGATTGCCGATGACTTTAGAGATTTTGTTCAGAAAGTTATTAACAGCAGCGTTAACATTAGTCTGTTCAGTTACTCCAGTCCAATCCACAGATTGAAGTTCTAGGGCCACGCCCGCGTAATTAATTACATTTTTGATTCTAGTTTCAAATTTATTAACAGGCTTAGATTTTAACCCCATCATTGCAATACTGTGATCGGTAACAGCAGTGTTACAGACCGCTCCCACTACCTGTGCTTTGGTTTTCACAAAAATGTGATCCAAACAAGTTTTTAAGCGAGTTGGTTTGGAGATAACAGGCAAAAGGCCATGCTCGGCATTCAAACATAAGTAATCCGATGGGTCAACTTTGGAAGGGTCAGAAGAGATAATATCAATATTAATATCTCCAATGGTAATAAGGCAAGATTTATCGATGTGTTTATTTAAAATTTCTTCAAGTGACTTACAGAAGACAGCCGTATTTTTAAAAGATGGAGATCTATATAAGCATATAACCGATACAAAGTTTGGGATTTCTACAACGAGGCAGCATGCTTCATGTAATTTAGGTTCAGAAACAGTTGCGTTCCAAGTAGACTTCACATAGACCACGACACCTCCATTTTGGTTAATGGTTGAGAGAGTGTTAAACGACGAGTAACCTGGTATCTGATCAATCACTGACGTGTCATTTATTCGACATTCAGTAAGAACAAGAATATCAAATACCAAGTTCATGCGCCGCACAGACACCAAAAGGCTATCCAAGTTTTTATTGATACTTCTAACGTTAAAAGTAAGCATCTTGAAACCATACTCGGGGGTCAAAACTCTCTCACAAAGTTCCGGCAGCTCAACTTCATGACAGGCAATTTCAAAAGCCTTGTCCAAATCATTTGCCAAGTCTACACTATTCATTTTCGGGGTAAAGTTTATCTATCGTGGTTTTTATCATCAAACATAATTTAAAATTATGGTGATGCATACTGAGATTGGAAGCTGTGGCAGAGTACTCGTATTTAGAAATTGGTTGAAAACACGGTGCGTAAATACTGTGGCAAAAAGATTTTAAATGGTTTAACATTGAAGATATGAGCGTGAAACAGTCTATTTCAATTTTATATGTATTTATATTATTAACTATAATATCATGGTAAGAGATATTATGGACATAATTATTTTGATTCATTGTTATTACGAGTAAGTAACAATTCAAAAAGGCTTGTGAGAGCAGAGGGTAAAGATCAAAACTTATAATATAGGTAATAGTTCCGGAAAAAAAGCCTGGAACTGTGAAATAATGTGGCGAGTTATTATTATATATAGGTCTTATAGGTAAGTAAACCTTACAATGTTCAAAGTGCATATTATTATCATACGTATAAAATATCTGATAAATAAGCAACATCAATAACAGAAAACTCATTGAAACAAAAATGTTAGGAGCAATTCATTTGCACGGAAGGAGGTACTGAACATGGAGAGTGGTTGTGTGAGTCTCCTGCAAGCTTCTCCAGAGTTGATTCGGAAGTTATACGAAACACTGAGCTAGTGTCAGTTCGTCGCATAAAAATGGATCCGTTTGATGTCCAGGCATTTGGTTAAATCAGGCAGAAGAGAGGCAGTAGCTAAGGTTAGAAGGATAGGTATGGAGAGTCGCGCCACGTAGTGGCGTGACCGCCATACGTAACCTTTGTGGTTATTTTTTTTTAAAGACCATCATTTAAACCAAAAGTGTAGTAATTTAGTTAAGTCACTGAATTTAACTAGATGCCTGCGACTGCGACATATACATGGCTGTAAAATGCAACTCCTAGTTCACACTCGTACAGCCATGCTTCACCAATAATTGTTATGTCTCAGCATGGTGAGGAGTAAGTAAGTCCTTTTACCATACTTGGAGCACAAACTTGCCTTCTGATATGAAGCACATACACCGAACACAAATGTGCTAATACAGGATTTTGACGGATTACTTAGTAGTTGAATACTCAAACCACTAGACAACAGAACGAATTACTTTGTTGAATAAAACCTGTGTAAATATAAATGCATTTTTTATTTCTCCGATTCTTTGGGTAGGTTACACTGAATGCCTAAAACGATAATAAAAACATAAAGTACCTACATTCTACATCAATTCTGCATACAATTATGAGTTTCTTTACAGCCAGCTTTCATCTCAATCTTAATTTATTTAGAAAGTGACTGAATAGCCGTTAGCGGCTTCCTTAGTTTTAATTTTATTCGACCGCTAGGAATAGGTTGCGACGACGAGCGAAGTGAGGAGGAGCGGTTAGGTTGACATGTGAGTACATAGTATGTACTCGTCTAAGGAGCCGAGCGAGGCGACCCCCGTAGTCTTCACAGAATTCACGATATGCAGAAAAAAACATTTTTCGATGACTTACGGCTCAATAATTTATAAAATTAAAGGACCACTTCTCTTTCCGAACTGTAAATTGCAAATTAACTTTATTAGTTCGTGCTCAGGAAGATATTCCAACAGCTAAATAATGACTTACGGTTCAATACTTTTAACAATCAAAGGACCGCTAGTGGCCCTTTAGTCACTTCCATTTATTTATCTACTTACATGTGTTATATAGGTACCTATACCTACATATTCATCGATGTATACCTACTAATTATTACTTAATTCAAAATGTCAATCACAATTGATAATTTGTAAAAACATCTCAATTGTAATGACCAAATAAAAGATATTTTTCCGTAATTTTAATCCAAATCAATCCAAAACACTGAATTTTATACCATTGTCATGACCCGCGAGTCATGGCAATCATTTGACATTCGTGATGAACTTAAAAAACTTAGACAATACGAATTATCTGTCAAATCTTATCAAATCATTCACTCATCGTCTAAAATATCAATCATATGATCATCTCATCGTTATGACTTTATGACCCCCTTAGACAATTCGAATTAGCCGTTTGACTAGTGAAACCATAACGTTTATAGCCATATGATCTGTCAAATGAATACCATTAGCTTACACAATCGCACCTCAGACATTACATTCGCAAAATATTGCGTCAGAAAATGTAGAGTAGTTTCGAATGCGACATAAAATACCTCCATGACGAAGTGCGACAGAAAGGAGATATCATCGGTCAAAGACTAAGTTTATACCTAATAAACAGATGAGTCAGCCTGCCTCAAGGAGAAAAAGATGAAATATTATTGTACAAAGTGATTTTGATTTATGTGACCGAATTCATACGTTTTTGATTTTTTATGCCACTTGTATTTTAAACTAGCTTCAAAAAAGAGGAGGTTCTCAATTCGACTGTATTTTTTTTTGTAATTGTTTCTCCATAACTCCATCATTTTTGAACCGATTTGAATAATTATTTTTTTGGTAGGAAGAGTGTACTTCCCGGTAGGTCCCATTTTGAGTTAATTGTTAATGATGGTTATGATTGGATGAAGATCTTCAGAGATATTCAGAGGCGTATTTCCTATTATATAAAAACGAATATTATGTGGGCGCCGACTTCTAGAGAACATATGTTTTGAAGAAAAAAGTCAGGAAAGTGTTATTTTGGTACCGAGTCTCAAGTATGAATTTAGTCATATCAATCAAAGCAACCTTATATCGTGTTTCTTAATATTTTTTATTATTTATTTTTATTTAATACTTTTTTGTATATATCTATAGCTTATTCCACTCAGAATGCTATAAGGATTCTAACGATACCACACACTTCAAAATCAGTTCAGGCATTAAGAAGTTATGGTGGAATTAAGAAAAATACCTACATGAACCCTGAAAACAATACATTCCTTTTTTGGGGTTAGTCGTGTGAAAAATGCTTGTGTTGTATGTCAAATGTCAATCTGCACACATCTGGTAGCCGTTCATAAATTGACAATTTCGTCAGGTTCCGACACTGACAGCAGGATAGTGTATACAATTTTCAAAGCGTGCGAAAGAGATGGCGTTAAAACCCGTGTCGAGACCCTTGAACGTAGCCCTGAAGTGCGTTCAATAAAGAACCCTAGGCTGGGTAGGAACACTGGAGTTGCAACGCTAAATCTTTGAACGGGTTTGGCCGAGTTGCTACACTCCAAACGTCGTTTGACATATTCCAATAGAGTTTGTATTGAATTTTATCTGTAATTTTGACGTCCCGATACGAACCTTGCGAACCCTGCTCAGAGTTGATGTTGAAAAATTCGACACCGGTGTAGCGACACTGCTATTTTTGAACGGTCAAGTTGCAACCCGCGTTGATTTTTCATTTAAACGGGTTAGTTAGTGTAGCAAACCGGTTAGGAAACCCAACCCAGTGTCAGTTTTTGAACGACTATCTGTTTAGTCGTTCCTTAGATTTCGTTGCACGCGCATGTCACACCGCTCGCAGACGCCGCATTATTCATATACGCACAGGATTTCGCTTTCAGCCCTAATTTCATTGTTTTTATTCCACCACAGTAGTATATCCCCAGCACATCACCGAAAGAAGTATTCGGCCGAAAAAAAAAGAATATGACTTATAAAGCCGTTGTTTTCAAAACATAAACATTTTATAATTTCATACCACTTTTGTAGGCATACATCACAGTAAGGCAAGATGTCTTGTCTGATTAATTTTATTCTATGTCATTTATAATATGAAGTAGGACGGCATGTCGTGCAGGTGGGAGATGCACAACAACTCGTCTCTTTTTCGCTCCCGAAAATTAAGTCATGCCGTCCTACTTCCACGTGTGAATATTCGGGTGGATTCGGGAACGTTCGTGTTGAACGCTCGTTGAACGTCGCCTTTTGTGCCGTTTTTGGAGTTCTAATCCTGTATAGGTAACCTCTCTATAGAAAATAAAACCTCATTGGTTCTATGCTATCGGGGCTCAGCATCCTGGAACTAAGCGATTGCCACAATATTGAGTGTTATGCTGTCACAATTAAAGAGTTCCACTGCCTATCTCTGAAGACCATCATAAGATCACGACCAAACAAAAATGGGACCTACTTGGACGCAAACTCTTTCAAACACAAAAAAAAATGAGCAACACACCCAAAAAAATAGTGCAGTCGAATTGAGAACCTCTTCCATTTTTGAAGTCGGTTAAAAGTAGATTTTCAATTTTCTTATTGTGTCGTATAGAGGGTTAGTTTCTCGAGTGGTGCGGATGGCCAAATCTGAAACTATAGAGAATATCATAAAATGCTCAAAGGAGTCCCGACACCGATTTTGATGAAAACCAACACGGAACATTGGATTTTTGAAAAAATAATTTCTCTTGCCGAGAATCGAACGTATTAATTTAAAAAAAACTCACTATTCCGCCATCCACGACCACTCGGCTCACTGATCCTATATGTTCCACTGCAGGCTGATGAAAATGAGTTTATGATAATATTTAATTTGTAAGAGAAAGTATGTATTATGTATTGACTTTATTTTATTTTCGTGCAGTACCCATCTGGACCTAGTGTTGAGAGAACGGGGTGCCGTGGACAGGACCATGTATTCTGTTGCTCAAACATCACAGCATCACGGAACTTAATTTGAAGCAAGTTGATTACCCATACTCCGAGTAGCCAGGTGTCCAGTGTCTCTTCCCCGAGACAGGTCAACTGGAGCTGATCGCTCTTTCGGAAGAGATCTACAAACTCCATCTCATGTACGCGACGTCACGAAGTTTGCTCTTGTATTTTAAGTAGACAAAGTCTCTAAACGCCGAGTCTTTTTCACTTGAATAATTGAGTACTCTTCGTACCTTTGATCTATTGATCCACAACCTTTGAGTGAGCTCGTGAGCTTCCGTTCTCGAAATAACATCTGCAAATATTGTACCATATTGTATATCAAAGAGCGTCTGTATTTATGAGTTTGGTTCTAATGACGAACTCGGTGTTTACGAGAACTCCTGCTCTTAATTAAAAATAACTGAAAAGGCAATATAACAGTGAACGTCATACATCACAAGTTCGCCACGAACGAGATCTGTCAGCAGTTCGCCGTATGTAATGTGCAGATCCTATCAGCTCACATTCATGTGATGCTATAAAAATTACACGCCCAACGTGATATGATAAGGTTTAATTATTTTCTTTCATTTCTTCCGTTATGGTTTGCATGTATTAGGAAGAAGCATATCATCGTCATCGTCATCGTCATCGTCACCGTCACCGTCACCGTCACCGTCACCGTCACCGTCACCGTCACCGTCACCGTCACCGTCACCGTCACCGTCACCGTCACCGTCACCGTCACCGTCACCGTCACCGTCACCGTCACCGTCACCGTCACCGTCACCGTCACCGTCACCGTCACCGTCACCGTCACCGTCACCGTCACCGTCACCGTCACCGTCACCGTCACCGTCACCGTCACCGTCACCGTCACCGTCACCGTCACCGTCACCGTCACCGTCACCGTCACCGTCACCGTCACCGTCACCGTCACCGTCATCGTCATTGAGAAATAGTAAAGAATTAGCAAATAAATAACTGTCAATCAATAATTATTTCATTTTATCAAATGATTTTTTTTTTTTTTTTCATTATGTGTATTCATTTATTCAGTAAATATTCTAAAACTTAAATAACAATTTACATCAAAACTAAACTATTTAAAAATTAAAATTACCTAGCAATTTAAATATTATATAAATAAATAAAAGAAAGGGAAATTCTGGACACCTATTTAATGGAATAAATAAAATATGCTGGCCAGATCACTACCGTCGTTGGGCAAGGTACCCAAAAGGCTGGTGGCATTGCCTCGCTGGACTGCGAGGCTAATCCGCTGAACAAAATATGTCCCAGCCCTTTGGTTACCTGAAGCGTCGATCAGGCGCGACGAGATCTCCTTAAAGAGTTGTCGCGCTTCTGGTCCCCATGGCCCGAGAGTCTCTACGCCGAAGGGCACAAACATGTAGCCCTCTCCTAAGGCCGCATATTTGCGCCTCTTGGAGCCCTCTGCAGATGCCGCAGCCGCGCCCGCTCTGACTGAGGTCGCTTGGAGATGAGACGCTGCCATCGTGTCGACACATGTAGCGTCCCATACCAGCGACCTACCATGATTCCATGGTATGATCGTCATTCCGTCGGGCCCTTTGCCGTCTTCACATATGACGCCATTTGGTTCCAAAATGGCCGGAACACTGGCACTGGCTAAGGCCCTACGGATGACGTCATTAAGAGCGGCATGACGCGGCAAGCGACCAGCACTGTGCTGGCACAAAAGGCCATGATGACCAAGCTGATCGAAGGCTTTACCACAACGGCAGCGATGAGGCTCATTTGTCCGTGCACCCAGTCTCAGACAGGTGGCCAAAGTAAATGTTGTTTTGTCAAGAAGAGTCCCTACATTGGCCGAAGGGAGAGCGTTTAACCAATAACCTGATTCTGGTTCGCTGGACGCCAAAAGACGAGCCCGGTCTGCAGTGTTTAATGAGGTATCCAGTAGGTTCTTTTGAACCTGGATACAGAGCGGCTCGTCCCATGACCTCTGCGAAGACAGAGTCATCGGGAGGTTATAGTACACGAACCAGCAGTGTCAGTCCATGCACTCCTGGCCTCAGCCAAGCACGCGACCTCAACATCACCAAGGGGGTGATGTGATGGGTTTATAATTCTGCCAAAGAGGTCCATCGTGCTGTAAGCTGAGGACAAGAATGCAGGCAGTGCCACATTGGACACCCTTCGGATTCCTAAACCGCCAAATCGGATCGGTAGACTGGCTTGGGTCCAGCTCCGGTCATTTAAAGGGCAATTTAGAATTTCCACTAAAGTTGTTCTAATTATTTCATCTATATATACCAAAAGTGGGGAATGTTTCCAGAGGGTGCTACAACGTAGCACGTACGTGAACTTTGGCGTAAAGAGACAGAATTTAATTATGCAGTATGCTATATGTGGACTGATCATTTTTAGAAGACTAGATGATTCCTGAAATTTTGAAATTTATTCCGAAATGAAACAGGGGAGGGAATCATCCAGTACTGGGGCACCTAGGAGGCGAAGCGATTCTTCATTTTAATGTTTGGAATTTGGTTATAATGTCATTTTTAACGTGAGGAGACAAAGAGTTATTCAAAAATAATTCGCATTTTGAAAAGTTTAAATTTAGTCCGATAGAGTGGAAATTTGCAACAAAAATGCAACGGCAGATTGCAACAAATGGTTTTTATATACGAGTTTGGAGGGCGAGCTGTAACACTGCCATAAATAATGAAATACTGCAGGAATATTCTCCCTGACTTATGTCAACAGGGCGCCCCTATCTATTGAGTTAAACGCGTTCTGCACATCCACTTTCAGCAGAACCTCCCCTCCGCCGTGCTCAAGGAAGGTCCGAGCCGCGTGCACGGTGGCTTCACACCCTCCCTTAGTCCCAAAGCCTAACTGCACAGGCTGAAATTTGTTCACTAAATCTGGTTAAATATGTCTACAGCAGATCTTTGAGACCACACGACGGATGGTGTTCCCAACTGCGATCGGCCGGATGCCTCCGTCCTTTTTTTTGAGTGCACAAAGATTAGCACCGTAGAGAATGTCAGTAACGTCGTCACACACTTTCCCAGCCAGCATAAGGTTCACAAGCCGGGTCACGTCTTCCAAGAGGGCACGACCAGTCTCACCCGGGGCGCCGTAAATGAGATCTTTGAAGTGCTGTGGCGTCAGCCCATCAAGACCACCAGCCGAACCATTCCTGAAAGACGCGATCGCGGCTTGCACCTCCTCTGGTGTTGCTTCAGGAGTACGCTCAGAGGGATCAGGGGCATCAGGTAAATGCGATGAGGTTGCTGGCAGTGGATGTTTCGACTCTAGGGATGAAAGGGTCTCCGAGGTGTCAGGTGCGACTGCATCACTTGAGAAGAGAATCTGGGCAGCTCCTCTTATATCTCCATCGTTAATTTTAGTTTCGACCCTTTTACCAATATTATGAGTGTTGTTTAATTTTCTTGTGAGATCCTCTGCTTCTTTTAAATTTACTGGTTGCTTACAGTTTTTCTTAATTTCTTGTGTTAGGGAACTGCCATTATCTCTTCCTTTAGGCACGTGCAGAGTCCGGTATGAAAAAGTGAGCAAATCCTCCCAGCTGGCTTTATCGTTGTTATCAAGAACTTTCCGTATACAAGAGGACAGAGAGGTAGCCACCGTATTTCTGGCCCCTCGTGGGATCCTTTTAACCGTTGGAAGAGATGACTTATATTTACTAATCTCTAACCAAAAAGGATTATCAGTTGATCTAGAAGTGCTTAGATCGTCGACAGACACTTTTTTGTGGCATTTTGATTTATGAATGTTTAGACCTCTCTGTCCTCTGTATACGCGAGACGACTGGGGGCAATCCGGACAAAGCACGAAGTCCTGTGACGCTGCCGACTGACTCCTCGATGATGGGCCAGCCGTCTGAGACATCAAAGACAATAAATAAAATTTTAATAAATGTATGTCGTTGGAATAAATAGGTGCCAAATTACAAAACTTAAAAGGTACAATTTTATAATAAAAACATGGAATATCTACAACTTGGGCCTAAAATGTACAAAGAAAATAATACGAATAATAATATGTAAAATATAAAAGTATCCTTGGTTATATTGCCTTAAAAAACTAAAAATAGATGTCCCAATGTATTGACAAACCTTTTATAACGGACATTGTTATATGGTGAATAAATATCTTATTCTTATTCCAATTAGTTTATATAGTTCAAATCACTCACTATCTTGTTATGAAGTCCTTTCATTTATTCTGTGATATGCGATACCTTAGTTCGTAGATTATATTACCGATATATCTGATTTAATTGTCTCCTAGTGGGACCGAACACAAGTGGCAACTGAAGACTTGTAGTTCGCGTAGACTGCGTACTTCGTCGTAGCTTGTGTCTAATCCGTGGGCGTAGCAATCTTATTTTCGAGTAAAAGATAGTAATAAAGCTTGAGGTAAACACTGGTGTCCAATTTATCGTCTTTTTGAATGTTTTGATCAAGAAATAAAATTATTTATAAAATAAAAATATATGTTGACTTTTTCATTGACATTGACCATAGAGTTTTAGTGATTTGTATCAACAAATTAACTCTAATTTTTGTTGTAAATACACAAATATTCCTGTGCCTCCGGTGAATAACGATTTAAGGCGAGGTTATCCAGGAAAATCTGTCCTGCTCCAACGCTTTCATTTTGCACATGTTTATCCTACTCAGCGGAAGCAGACCGCTCAGAAAACTCGCGGGTTCCAGGTGTTTTTATTTATTATTTTGAAATAAGAGGGATGGGTTTTTAATAAGACGGCCGTTTTATATAAAATTTATACAACGTTTATTTTAGTATGAGTTTCATTGTCCCAAACTTAACATAGCTCAAATTAAATTATATTTAGAGCACGGTTTAGACCTATCTTTGCGATTTAATTGGATCAAGCAAAATGTGAAATCGTGTATCGAATGGCCAAGATATTAAGATCAAAGAGTGAGATATGACATATATTTTTTACAAAATTTTATCATCCCCATTTCTTGGTTTGAAATGAATTTGAAAAGAGACAAAATGAGATTGCCTCCCCTTATTTCAAAAAACCCAATTTTACAGGAGAGCCGAAAAAAAATCATTTTTTGCCAACCATTCACATTTTATACACAAATTCAAAGGGTCGTGTAGCATTAAGTTATTTTCCTATGTATCCATTCAGCCCCTAGAAAACATACCATCTTAGAGATATATCGTTCAGAAGCTGGATGAAACCATTTCGCACCAAAAAAATTATGCATTGTTAAGTGCAGTATCATTTAAAACGAGTTTATTCCTTTTGCCATATGAAGTAAACGTGTAATAAACAAAAAAAAGGAACGTGAAAAAGGATCTAATTCAAATTACATCTAATTTCACAAATTAGTACGTGACTAACTCTATTTAAATCATTGTGTACCGCTAAAAAAATTACTTGAACCATTTTGCCATTATGTCTAACTTCTGTGTTTTTAAAGATATCGAAATTTCAGTTAAACCATTTTGTACAGAAAAAAAACGGAACAAAGTGGTAAAAAAAATCTCATTTTGGGTCTAAGCCGAGTTAAACCGTTAATCGCGGAGGCACAGATTCAGTTTAGGCTGTTTGGCAGATGCATCAGTGCCCCCATTTCCAACTACGCGCGTGACAGTACCCTGTATGATGTATGATCGCATTAATAAATATTAAAATATATTATATAAATACTAAAATAATTATTAGTTATTGTTTTTAGATATTTCTCATTGGTATTTTCAGTTGTCATAAATAAAGTATTGTTTTTGACAAACACTGCAATATGGCGTCGTCGGAGGTGTAATGCTAACAGAGTTACAGAAACAAAAATATTGTTTGTAACCTCGAAAATTGTTTTCGTGTGATTGTGATCGAAACGAAGGGGCACTTAAGTTAAGTATTTTATTGTAATAATAATATTTGGTCTAAATAAACCGTGTCTTTCCAAATGTACAACCCGGTCACATTATCTCGAGACCTCGCTGGAATGCGAACCACCCGCCCCGTTCTCCTTTCACCTCCCCGCGCTCGCCACGGCGCGTCAGTACGGTTAGCACTTTCGTTGCCGATACGCGTCGACTTGTTTTCGTGGTATATTTTTAAACATTCCATTGTTACGTTTGGACTTTTATTGTTATTTTGTTATTGCTGTTACGTTAAAATATTGTTTTTGTTGCAACGTTGGACATTTTTGTTAAGTTTGGACATTTTGGTTTAGTTTGGACATTTTTGTTACTATTTTTAGTCTGTAGTTTTGTGTAATAAACACTTCTTGTACCCACTTAACCAAGATTGTTTCATTTATTTTTCATCATTTTAATCATATCATTACAATAATATTACCTACATTAAATTAATTAACACAATATTTGTTTTGTTGGAAATCTTATTGTTTATAATAATATCCTACTAGAGGATGCTTGTTTTGCGCACCATATCTGAGCGCCGACGCGACGTGACGTCATCGACGCCAGGTCTCGAGATAATGTGACCGGGTTGTAGTTAATTTTGTGTTTCCTTTCATCATTCCATCATAATAGTTACTCAAATTTGCAATACATTCCAAAACGTATTATAAGTAGATGTTTTTGCATTCTAAGGTAATCTTATTAAAGTTCAGTTCAATTATTAGGTATTTACTTGGCTACGGAGTTCAATGCTTACTTTTCGTATGTTGAATTTTAGTCAATGCCTCCGCAGCCTGAACCGGCAACCTAAACTACAAAATCCTCCCTGAACTTTCGTAGCCGGAGCCGGCAATATAAGCAATACAATAATGCAAAAAAACAATACTTTATTAATGACAACTGAAAATACAAATGAGAAATATCTAAAGACAATAACTAATAATTATTTTAGTATTTATATAATATATTTTAATACTTATTAATGTGATCATACATACCCTGTCACGTGCATAAACTAACAACGGAAACTACAGCGCGCGAAGAAACGAAATCTCCGCCGTCTTTTGTCATAGAAAATTGTCAATTCATAGCTGTGGTTTTGATTAATTCTATAAATCAGTTTGGATGGTGAACCATAGCATTGGTGTATATAATTGTAGATTTGTGGCGTGTTTTCTTTTATTTGTGACAGCAAAATGCCACTGTCGACCGAGTTAAAGGCATTTTAAAGTCCAAGTTAAAAAACTTAACTGCACTGGTTGATATTTGGAACTTAGATGCGTTAACAAGTAGTGGCAGCAGATGGTGTTACCGACTGCAATGGGTCTAACTTCTCCATCTTTCTTTATATATGCATAAAGGTTAGCACTGTTTAAAATGTCCGTTATTTGACAACACACTTTTCGAGGTAGCATCAAGTTTACAAACCCGGTCAAGTCCTCCAAGAGGGCACGGCCTGTGTCACCTGTCGCATTGCATATGAGATCTTTGAGATTATCTTTGGTGTGAGTCAATCGAGGCTGCCTGCAGAGCCGTTCCTGAAGGACATGATCGTGGTTTGCAAATCGTCTGCTGTCGCTGTTGGCGTGGGATCTGAGAAATAGGGTGGATCGGGCAGTCAGAGGGTTGCTGCTTGAGTTGAATGTTTCAATTTTAGGGCCAAAAGAGTCTCTGGAGTGTCAGGAGCGATCGCGTCGCTCGAGAAGAGTACCTGGGCGGCTCCCTTAATGTCACCGACTCCAAATTTATTTTCAATTATACGGCATATATTGTATGCGTGATGGTGTTTTTTTGTTGAGTCAGTGTTGGGATTTAAAGCAGATGAACAATTTTTCTTTATTTTTTGTGTTAGAGAGCCGTCATTGTTGCTCTTCGGGACGTGCAAAGACCTAAAAAGAAATATCAAGAGATGCCTCCAGCTAGTATAGTCATTCTTATCGACTGCATTTTTAATGCAGCTGGACAGAGACTGCGACGGTGTTTCATGCGCCTCGGGGAATCTTTTTGACCAAGGGTAGGTTATTTCTGAAATGAATTATTTCTTGCCAAAACGGGGTTGTATTCGTAATATCTGTTGTACATACATTGATACATTCAATTTGTTGTTGTTTTTTATTTTGTTTATATACTTTCCTCATTGACCTCTCATAAACAACTAAACTCACAATCTCGCTCAAAAAGTGTCCACGATGCATTTTGTCACCGCTATGGGGTGACAAATTCAAATGACGATTTCGTACAACTGAAATTGCATCTTATGTTAACGACATAACGTCTTAATTTGGTTGAAGATTTTTGCTACTATGCGCGTTACAGGTTCAGACACTTTCTGACGAACTTTTCTTACAAACTGTGTGCCTTGTTGTTTATGAGAGGTCAATGACTCTCCTGTATAAATTTTGAGGCCTCTTCGTCTATAATAGAGTGGGTTGGGGGCACTGAGGGAATCGCACAAGGTCTCCGGCGGACGCGGCTTGGCTGTGATGTATCGCACTGGTGGACGGACCACCTACGGTCTACGGCTACTGCAGCTGGGGCGTCGCGTCCTGATACGCGTGTTACCTATCTTATACAGAAATGGAATTTGTTAAAATGTTATATCAAATACTACACAATATACGTTTTACAATAATAGTGTACAAATGGTAGAAACATTATGAAATAAAAGTATAAATGCACTATAATGTTTTTTGTGTTCGCTGATGTTAGATTTCTTTTAACACTCTGAGACTTTCTGTGACTGTCCCACGAAGTGATTTTGCCGACGAATAGGAGAAAGCGTGTCGTTTTATGTTAATCTTGGACACTGTCTGTCCCAGCGTTTCCAACTCTTGGAAGGTATTAATGGAACTCATCTCTCCAAAAATAGATCGGGCTAAGCACGGTTATTATAACAAGGGTTTTGCATTTTGGACACTGGCTTCGAGAACTTTTATCGGGGTGGATGCAGTTGGAGCTCTCTTCGGTTCTCAGATACTATATTGTTACTTTTACTGTTTTACAAGGATTAATTTATAATTTTATTTATTTCAGAGAAAAAGTACGACTTTTCTTGTCAAATATAAATGTGAATGTTAGGCTTACATAACTTGAATATGAATGAAATTATAAATATAAGGTGACATTATAAGTTAACAATTAAGTTGCGATTTAAAACAACAATAACGTTTTTAGTTACTGGCCTAGCTAGGGTGCCAATAACACCAATATTGGTGGCCAGTAACTGAACTTTTTAGTACCACTAATTCGAATACATAATAAAATACAAAAAAATGTTACCTATTTAAGTATTAAATATTATCACGCTTTGGGCTGTGCTATGCTATCGTCTTGAAAAAGGCCTCCTTTATAACGTGTTTTTTTCAGAACCCTATCTATTGTTGTAGCTTGGAAGTACGCCAAAACCTGTTGTCGCCTTAAGTTGGATAAGTGCTAGTAGAATAATAATGGGTTTTGAACGGAATGTATGGAACCCTAAGAGCACGAGTCCTAGTGATGAACAATAGAGTGTTAACAACCTAATAATAATGTGACTGTCAAAATATACCAAGAGCCGTTAAAATTAGTGTATATATACGCCTCAACACGTACAAGCGATGTAGGTACGTAAACTATCACGAACAAACGAAAATAAACGGTTAGTCCGGGTCGGTCTAGCCACATGATGGTTCCGTGGCATTCTAATAAGTTTGTAGACCTAAAAAAAGGTTAAACTAAATTAAGTTGGGGATTAATTATTCCGTCGATAATGAAATTTCAATTAATTTCAGTATCTGTTGTTTAACAATAGTACAAGTTACTATGAACCATATTATCTTTAACAAAATACAGAAATACAGAAATTATTAAATACAGAAATACCTACCTACTCTAGTTTTTGATATAGACCCCGTAACGTAAGATGGTCTAAAACTGACAAAATTGATGGCCTCCATTTCTTTATTTTTGGAAAAAAGAAATATACTTTTGACTATAAAAACATTTATCTGTTCTGTGATGAAAACGATTAAACCAAAAACGCACGGTGCGTTCATTAGCTGTATCCTTCAAAAACAGCATTGATATTGTGAGCTGTTTCTGCTACGTTTGTCTGATTATTTTAGCGAAATTTCAGCTTACAGACACTTGTGGTTTATTCCTCACTTTATTAAAGCAATAAACGTGTTTCAATTTTATTTAGCGAACACTTGGTACTTACCTACACTAGTATAAATGCGCTAGGCATTAGGCTTTAAGATTATTTCGTATTAATTAAATCAAAGTTTTAACTGACAAAAACTATTCCTTTCCAATTAATTTAAAAAACTCAGAGGACAAGACCACCTAAAATTATCAAACAAACTAACAGTAAAAAAAAAATTGGTTCTTTGCTTAGGTGCCCGTTTTTTCATTTTTTGGAAAATAATTTATATTCAATTTTGTCAAAAAGTAATTTCGCCATATGGATAAAACGAGTAGGTATGTACCTCATGCGGAAGTTCTCCACCTACCCTACATCCTCGTCATGAAATAGCTGGATCGCATTGCCTCGTGGCTTCTCCACGACATCAAACTGCAATCAGCTCCGGAGAACAACCGAAAGGCGTGGCTCGTGACAGCACGTGACTCGTGGCGTCACAATGTGAGATCTTCTATAATATCGAGACTCGATGCTGGGGGTTTCTGTCAGCCACTAGGTTAGTTTTAATAAGCGTCAAGAGTTCCAAAGTAGAACGTTGGCTCGCTCACACTTCTCTTGAAAATAAAACTGGTAATTTGTCACACAAGCGAAAAAATAAATTGAATAAATCATTGATTTCAAATTCTACGTGAAATAATACTTGACTTATTTAATTTTAAATATTATTAGAGTGCATTACAAACTAGAAAAGATCAATTGAAAACAGATTTCAAGTAGGACAAGAATTTGTAAGTAAGTTCATGTAATTTTGTTCCTTTTGCTCAAGTTTACTAACTTGTTAGAGATAAAGGTATATGGAAACCTCACAGCTCGCACTTGACCAGTTTGTCTACACTGGCATGGCTACACTTAGCTGACTCACAAAGCCTATAGCTACAAATCTTCATGATACAATACGCCACAGACAAGATCTTGTCTATGCATTACGCAAACAAACTACGAATAGGAGTAGATTCCCGAAATCATTTCCCCGAGATTTATCCGTCACGTTTTATGTAAAACCCACCGTAGTGTAGGTAGATAACGAAATGTGGATGAAGTCGTCTACCGCGAATGTACTGTGTTACCGTTCGTCACACGCAAACTGGCTGCGCCGACAAAGTTCCATGCTGGCGCCAGAAAACATACGCGCAGGTGTCCCGGGACTCCATAACATCGCGCCCGCCACCGCCCGTCCACACAACGACGGACTCACCCTAGTGGAGAAGAAACTTCGACCACGACCGCTCCCGCTGCCGCCACAACAACTACATTCCGTGCAGTTGATCAAGACACATCGGGATGGAACATTGTTCGATATATTGAGGAGAGAGAAGTGCTGTGAGCGAGTCCAACATTTATCGCAAGGGAGGCTGGAAGCGCAGTAGTCACCGAAGACATCAAACTTCAGGTCCTTTGTGCTTCGTCTTACAGCACAGCACAAGGATATATTCCTGGATGCAAAGTTTTGACTTGAGGCCATAGTATGTGATATTTCCTTCCCCAGCGGAGTTCCGGTACGAGACGGTGATCGTGGTTCACAATGACCTCCCCATCACCAGCCTCGGCCAGCTGAAAGGGCTCAAGTCCTGTCACACCGGAGTCAGTAAGAATGTCGGCTATAAGGTACAGTAGTACTATTTAAGGGTATGACAAAGGCTAAGAAAGAAAAAAAAGGTTCATTTCCAGGAATACATTGAATGCGGGATCACTCACATCCCTCTTCTCTTACTCTCAATTAACTTTCTGTTGTAATTTTGGGTTTTGGATTAAAATATACGTGGGATAGCTATTTGTCTTTCTCTATTTCTCTTTATTAATATTTTTTTGTTATTATTAAGAAAGTAACTATTTATAATATCAATCCTTGTTTGCTTATTTTTTGAATGCATACACATTTTTTTGGGTTTACAGAATAATAAAAAAAAAATTATCAAATTATTTGGGCAAATTAAAAAAAAATGATACTTATATTATTTGCACATGTTCGTAAACATTATTTTTTTTTGTTTGGGTAATGTCTGAGTTGAGATATCATCTTTAAGGGACCGTTGTCCCCGACATTGAGCACCTCATTTTGCGTCACTGGTGGTGGTCACGGTTAAACTGAACTTTTAGTAAAACTAAATTGAACGAAAGACGTTTCATTATGTTTTGTTTAGGTACTGTTTAAAATAGCGCAATAACTATAAAATAGTTTAAATTAATAAATTAATAATATAATATATTAATATTATAACATTAATAATAATTTAATAATAATATATTTTTTTATATTGTGCATTCACGCTTGTTCCAAATTTAAAACTTTATTCGGCCATTTTTACGGATCATAAAATGTAGTGATTGCAAGAAGTTTATAGTTTATAGCTGTTTTAAGATGGCTGTATGGTCACAGATACCTTTGCCATGCCTTTGCCTATCCAAAAAGTTACTTGTTCTCACTCAGTGAGAAAAAGAGCGTTTTATTCACTGTTTTTGATGATACAATAACCTCTTTTCGAATAGTAATGGTGAAAAGATATTGTTTTATTTATTTATTTATTTATTTATTTAAGAAACAAACAGCCACATATACAAATTATTACAAGTGAAAATATTCAAATTAAGCCTAAAGTCTCCTCAATTCACAAAAATGTATATTTCTAATAAGAAGTGAAGTTAACTAAACATAAGTAAGTAATACACTAGTTACAAAATATGAGCAACAAATAATGTTAGTCAAAAACATCTATCTGCAAGAAATTTTTTTCATGGCAGATTTTTTAAAGGTGGAAAAAGATACACAAAACATGTCGACATCTGATAAATGGTCATTATATAATCGGCAAACACGCCTAACAAAACTATTTCTTGCATAGCACGTTTTACAAGAAGCAATACTAAACAAATTCTTTGTATGACATGCACGTTCACATTTGCGAGGTATTCTAAAGTTGATTTTTTGTAATAAATCCGGGGTATCTATCAAATTATTATTAATTATTTTGTAAAGCATACAAGCGTCAGTGTAGTCTCGCCTGTGGGATAGAAGTTGAACTTTGTGTCTATCAGCTGAGGTATAATAGTCAAGATAAGCATAACCTGTTCTGTAGTCGAGGGCCTTCACAAACTTTTTCTGTAATTTCTCAAGTCTATCAATATGAGTCATATAAAATGGGTGCCAAACTGAACAAGCAAACTCCAGTCTACTACGAACAAAACTATTGTACAGAATTTTATATGTTAACGGGTTTTTGAACGGCTTTCCAACTCTCAAAATAAAACCCAATTGTTTGTAAGATTTGCTGAGTATTGTATCAATGTGTGGCACAAAAGTAAGTTTAGAGTCCATGATCACACCGAGATCACGAATTTCTGTTACCCGTTTAAGATTAGTGTTACATAGTTTGTAATCGTAAAGAATCGTTTGCTTTTTCCTACTAAAACTAATTACACTACATTTGTCTGGATTTAAGAATAGGTTGTTTTGAACACAAAATCTTTCAAAATTAAGTAGGTCAAGTTGTAATTCATTACAATCACTAGGATTACGGATAATTCTAAATAATTTTGTGTCGTCCGCATAAAGCAAGGAGTTCGAATGTTGTATATTATTTGTTATATCATTTATATACAGTGTAAATAACAGGGGTCCCAAATGGGATCCCTGAGGAACCCCTGAGCTAGTTAATTTATAATTAGAACAAAATCCACCAAGTACAACAGCTTGATTACGGTTTATAACATAAGATTTTATCCAACGCAAGAGGTCACCATGTATACCGAGCCGCCAGAGCTTAAGTAATAACATATTATGAGATATTTTATCAAATGCTTTGGCAAAATCGGTATACACGGCGTCCACCTGACATTTATTATCTAAGGCATCAAGAATAAATTCCGTAAAATTAAGGAGATTACTCTCCACACTACGACCCCTATAAAAACCATGCTGACTGGGAGTAATACAGCGACGCACAGCAGAAGATAACTGATCAGTCACTATTTTTTCAAGGATCTTTCCTAAGTGACACAGTTTAGAAATAGGTCTGTACTTTTCAATATCGCTGCTGACCTTGCCCTTGGGGATTGGTGTGATCCATGCTCGTTTCCAAATGTTAGGAACGTGTCCATCTCTCATTGACTTTGAGTATAAAATAGTGATGGGCAAGGTTAACGATAGTGCACACTTACTGATAAAAATAGGATGAATCCCATCTGGCCCTGCACCCTTACTAATATTTATTGATTTTAAATACTTTTGAACGATATTTTGAGTAATCTCAATATGAGACATACTTAATACGGCAACAGAGGAAGCTTGTAAGCTATCTAAATCTAAGGAGCTTTGATTGGATTTTTCAAAAACAGAGTTGAAGTACTCGTTAAATTGATTGCAGATACTGTCACCACCCGTAACTTGAATACCCTTGTAAGTCATTGTATCCGGAAAAGAATTACGTGGAAATATTGATTTAATATAACTCCAGAAAAATTTTGGATGGCTTTTTATTTTTTGTTCAGAGAATTTTATGTAATTATTGAAACATTCCTGTTCAAGTTTCCGAGCCCTCTTTCTTAAAATTTTAAAACTTTCATAATCTAACGGATTTTTATATATTTTCCAAAGCTTATGGTATTTTTGTTTTTCTTTTAAAACTTTTCGCAAAGGTAAACTATGTCAAATAGGATACGAGGGAGTAGACTTTCGTATACGGGAGGGGACAAACCTTGAGATCAAATTATTTAATATACTATAAAAAATTTCAATGC
The DNA here is from genome assembly GCA_910592155.1 of Ypsolopha scabrella. Classification (NCBI taxonomy): domain Eukaryota; kingdom Metazoa; phylum Arthropoda; class Insecta; order Lepidoptera; family Ypsolophidae; genus Ypsolopha; species Ypsolopha scabrella. The sequence goes on along the minus strand of OU342980.1, from coordinate 192,054 downwards.
AATCTTCCATACACAAGTTCGAAAACAAAGTATACCAGTCTATTTTTGACAGTTCATTGTTTATTTCATCATAATTACCTAACTCAAATTTGTATCTATAAGTGTCCATAGACTTAAAACGTTCAAAATTACTTAAACCAATATCGATTAAAAGAGATTTATGATATGGATCTTCTCGCACAAGTGGACTATCACAACTATGTATATAACATTCGGAGCTTGACAATATTAAATCTAAGATATTACCAGATATATTGTCAAGGTAGTTGTATTGTTTTAAGTCAGAAAATGATAAAAATTCACTAAGAGATTGAACAGCAAAATTACCACTACATGTTAAAAGCAAATCACGAGCATCACTACTGGTAGTCCACTTAGCGTCAGATATATTAAAGTCGCCAGTAATTAAGAATAAATCATTCGGCAAATCGTTTATTAATTTCTCTGCTTTATCAAAAAATGATAAAAGGGCTTCTTTATACATCGGCCCTTGGGATAAGTATAAACATCCTATATTTAAAAAATGTGATTGCTTTTGATCAAGCGGCAACGAGACCCAAACGCAATCCGCGGCGGCGGCAGGCGGCACCGGCCAAACGCCAAACGTTTTGTATTTTAGGTGTTGTTTGATACATGTTTAGAGTTACTGACGCAAATGTAACAACCGGAACCTCGAGGGTCTGATGCGATGGAAAACGATTTTCGTTTATCTCAACGCAACGTAAATGTGACAATCAGAAACTTGAACCTGTCTATATTTCGATTATCTCTTATAAATCTTAGTAATGGTAACATTGAATCGAAGGTACCAAAGTAATATCTTGGCAACTTAAATTTTAAATTTCATTAAAAATTATTAACTTTTGTTAAACAATTATTTACTAAACTATAGTGGAGATGAAAAATTTCCATCAATCTCTAGAATACACTCAGTCATCCATCATCTATGTACAAATTATATTTACATACGAATTCTTGTACGGATCAACACAGTATATCACAACACAGATCTGATCTAGTTCAACGTATGGTGTCTAGTGACGTATGATCACTGTTCCTCTTTCATTTCCAATATTCATCATCACCTCTGTGCACTCTCTGGCAGTATAAGGAAACTTATGTTGCCGATCATAATTTGCTTGTAGTATGCACTAGCCTTATAACAATATTGTTATTTTGGGTAAATATTTTTAAATATAAATATTTTTGTATCTTATTGTATTGTGTAATAAATGAATAAAAACATCAGTTTTACTCACAGTGATGTTGCTTCGGAGCGAGGGCCTGGCGCTCAGTCCAACAGAGTTATTTGTCCAATATCCACAACTCTAAATCCTCTCATAACTTTCTTCTTCGAACACATTAGACACGTCTCACGTTTAACTCTACGAGAACGTTAGTTTAAATGCAACTGCGACACTTCCTTCTTATTTATTTCTTGTTTTATATTTCGTCACCGCAAATATTACAACATTCTCATTACACTAATACGCTTAGTTTTTTCTATTATTTTTAATTATAAACTAGACCAAAAAAATGAAAATTGTTTGTGTATAAAGCCCAATCGTTACTTGTAATATTTAAATAACGTTGGTTCTACTGTGTGACATAGTTCGCGCGTGGGTTGCAACATGACGAGTGTAACAGTTGCGTCCCGCGGCGGCGACGTGTGACGCGAGGCGTATCGCGACGCGTGACTCGCCGCTACTGCCGTGCCGACTGTCGTCTCGGCTCGTCCACGTCCACTGCTCACTGCGCGCGCATACGTCTACCGTGGTCCTCCAACACAAGCACACACTGCCGAACTACTACACTCTATGTCATTGTCGATAAGGTCTAAAGTTGAATTGAACATGTCAGATATGTTCCGCGGTGGACGTTCGGGTGAAGGTATTTTACAATTAACGTACCGGGGCTAATGGAACATTTGACGAGGTCTTGCACAGATTTTCCGGCCACAGAGCGACGACATCACGCGCTCCGGAAATATGCGGGGAATGTGACAACGGAGGGTGAGCCGTTGTGAGCTTCAGAGAGGAACATAAAGTGGGTCCTTACCCTAGAGGTCACTTATTGCTCACTGTGGGTTTCGGGACGCCCTAGTTTTGTCACCGCAGATGCATACTGACTCTAAATTCTGCCAAGGAATATAATAATAATAACAGTAGCCGACACGTAACGACCTCGAGCAACCACATGTAGACAAACAATTGTCAAATGCGTGGCTGACACGAGGGAAGCGAGGGATTACTGACTTATGCAGACATTACTGTAGCGCCTCCGAGACCATACAACATATAACTGGAGCCTGCAAGACGATAGAACAAACAGATTACAAACATAGACATGATCAAGTTGCTTCAGTTATACACCAACACCTTGCAAACAAACACAAATTTATCGACCAAAAATTACCCTATTACAAATACAATCCCGAGAAGATCCCCGATAATAGACAAATTAAAATTGATTGGGATAGGACCATAATTACAGATAAAACAATACATTTTAATCGACCTGACATCACAATACACGATAAAGTAAACGGAACTGTCTATTTAGTCGACATTGCCATTCCAAACACCCATAATCTACAGACAACACATACTGAAAAACTTAACAAATATAAAGACCTTGCCATTGAAATAAAAACACAATGGCGAGTCAACGATGTCGAAGTAGTGCCTATAGTAATTTCTACAACAGGCATCATACCCAATAATCTACTAACAAGTTTAAAAATGCTAGAAATCACCCAAAATAAAATGTACATGTTACAAAAAGCTGTTATTCTGAACACATGTTGTATAACGAGAAAATTCCTTCAACCTACCGTATTTCCATCATTTCATTAGAAAGCGCTTGGCTTCGGCCCGTGCCAATAATCACCCCTGTTAAAAAGGGAGAAAGAGAAAATTAAAAACCCTAAAAATAATAATAATAATAAGAGAAATAAATTTAATCAAAAGAAGACAAAACGGTCCCAGGCTCGGCATACAACTGTTTAAGCATGCAAACAGTAGCCGATTTTCTGCCTGGGCCTTATATTAGGTTGGGGAAAAACTCTTTTCGCAAATAGTATGTATGAACTTATAATAAAATCTCTTTGGCTATACCATTTGTATCTGGCTGGTTTTGGTATTATTAAAAAGTTTAAATTTTAAAAAAGATAATTCCGAATTCAAGTTAGGTAAAATGTGTGATTTTCATTTGTTTTTCTTACTGTTAAGATGAGTGAATCTAATGAAGAAATTCGACACATTTTAAAATTTTACTACAAAAAAGGTAAAAATGCAACGCAAGCCGCGAAAAAAATTTGTGATGTTTATGGACCTAGTGCAGTGTGTGTGAGAGTAGCACAAATTTGGTTAAAGCGTTTTCAATCAGGAAATTTTGATGTCAAAGATGCACCTCGCTCTGGGCGCCCTGTTACGGATAAAATGGATGCCATTTTTGAAAAAGTAGAGCAAGATTGGCATATTAGTTTTGAAAAACCTGATAACTCGTGATGAAAAGTGGATCATGTACGAAAAGAACGTGCGAAAAAGGTCGTGGTCAAAGGGTGGTCAGGCTTCAAAGACTCTGACGAAACCCGAGTTATCTCGCAACAAGGTAATGCTGTGTGTATGGTGGGATTAGAAGGGCATTATTCTTACCTACAGATTTACACTTGTTTCGGTCTCTTCAGAATTCTTTAGGCAGTGTCAGGTTAACATCAAGAGAGGACTGCCAAAACCACTTGTCGCGGTTTTTTTATCAGAAGCCCCAGAATTTCTATACAATGGGATCATGTCCCTACCTACAAGATGGCAGAAAGTTATCGAACAAAATGGCACTTACATACTTTAGTTAAATGTACTATAAATTTTATTAAAAAATGTTTTGAATTTTAATAAAAATGCGAAGAAACTTTTTCCCCAACCTATTATTTACATACAGGGAACAATAAATTATTGAAAAACATAAAATATAAAATAATAATATTAACAAAAAAACAATTTTAATTATTAAATGTCAAATTTTAGAATTATTCCATCATAATCAGACTAACAAAAACTAGAAATGTCACAGAAATGTCTAACTGATTTGTGTTTTTATGTAGACTAATATTTTTATATCGTTTTTTTATTATCATTTTGACATATCTTTTTACATATTGACATGAACATTTTATAACTTAAACTTAGCATTTATTAGTTGATAATCTGACTATAAAAAAAGTGATAAAAATTTACAAATTTACAAATTTTTCCTGAATATGGCTTAATACTAGTACAGTTTTTTTAACTTATATAAAATAATACTAAACAATATTTTATAAAAGGATAAAAGACAGAAGGAAATTGTGCCATGAGAAAATAAATATATATCTTAGTCTACCTATCTAATGAGGTAGTAAGTTAAAATACTAAGCAAAACATCATCAACTTACGACAACTTGCGGAGGTTGAAACTGGGTGATTCTTACAAGCTCTTTAAGAAGAAAGGTATCAAACTTTTAAAATATAAACCTTTTGTACGTTGAAAGTATTCCTAACATGTTTTTGACTGAAAAACACTTTTCGGTTTCACGGTTTCGCTGTTATAGCATTTGTAAGGATGTTATCCTTACTGTTGTAATGATTGAAGATTGAATGAAGAGCAGATGATGAAAACAACCGCTCATGTTGAGAGCGTTTATTTGACTATATTTTTTTGCTATTGATTCTGACTAATTATGTTAAATATAAAATGCTTACGCTAAAGTATTGCAACACGTACAACCTTGTAACAGTTGACTGTACATGCTGCCGAGAACAAAAATGAATATAAATCTAGAAAATTAATAACATTAACTTCAATAAATGAAATAACAATTTCTAAATATTGTAAAACATAATAAAATAAACTTAGGCATTTTAAACTTCACTGATTACACTTGGTCTTCACTGGTACTCTCGTCTGCAGAAGTCCTATACAGTTTCCGCGGCTGCGGCACCGGTATGTCCTGGACAGTAAGCGTCCTTTGTAGTCTCCTCCTGATGCAGATGATCCCCACGATGAGTACAGCTAGTATTAGCAATCCCCCAACGCTGTACGATACGATGTATAGGTGTACATCGTGTACGCTGAGAGTTTGAGTGGATTGCTGCTTAAGTTCTGCAATCTGTGCCTTTAGTCTACTCCAAATGGCTGAATGATCTTCTTGAAAGTTCGGTAGCGTAATATTTGAAAACGAGTTGGTCCTAATTATGTTATTTAAGATGGACATTTGTGGGGTCTCCATCTTCTCAGCTTCTGTGTTGATACGTTTATAAAAGTTTTTATGCGAGAAGATGGTGAAAGTATCTCCCTTTAGAGTGCAGCCTTGACCTAAACTAACGATGCCATTGCCCGACAGAGTTTTTATTTCCGTGTCAGCTGGGCATAAAATGCGCACTGTGCATTCTTCGCAGCAAGCGTACAGCCAGTCATTCTGTTTCTTATGTAACTTGATCCATCTGTCGGTGCAAGTTAATAGTTCCGATGTACAGGTTGATTGTTTATTTAGCTCCATGCTAACTAATTTCACATCACATATTGATTGTCTTCCTCTCATATCGTAGACTGGTGTGTCAATGGGGCATAGAATTTTATTTTCTGATGCGTGAATGCATGTTTGCATGTCCTTTTGCGATAATAACAGTGCTATATCTTTTCTCAAGTTAAACGCCAAGTACGGGAATGCTGTTGTTAAACGATATGTTCTGTGTTCACTTTTGTATGGTAGGCTGATTATCTTGTCCAATTCGTAGACTTCATTCATGACAAGTGGAATTTTGAGTTCCATGATGAGGTAGTTGTCGATAACTCTTGCATAGACCCGCAGTATCTTGTATAAATCTCGGATTTTGTCCATATTGGGTACGATGAGATCACCCTGTAGATGATGACTAATGGTTTTGACTTGAGTTTCCAGTTGCTCAGGGGATAGCAGGTGAATATCGATGCGCCCGTGGGTTACGTCCGTTACAGCTCCGATCAAACTTTGCTGAATACTTCGCAAGTTAGATAAAATAATGTTAGCGGACAAAGTCGATGACGTAATGAATAGGCCATTCTGACTATCGAGCCATGATTGATTCAATTCTATAGAAATGTTCTGAAGAGACTGTCTCATGAATTGAAACTGAGTGTTGATGATGCCTTCATGACGTCGCAGGATGTTATATTCTGATTCCACAATTAGTGTCTGATTTCGGATGAGGCCTTGAAGATGATTTTCATTCAGTGCAATTTTCTCGATACCCTGTTTAAGATGATATTTCAGGCTTTTGACTGCAGCCTCCCAGTGCCATGAGATACCCATGTTGTTGATATCCGTGATGATAGCATCGGTGTTGATTGAATGAATGATTTCCATGTACTCTCTTTTCAAGAGTTTCGCAGCGCCACAGAAGTTTGTGCCGTTGTCACTATAGATATTTGATGGAGTACCTCTTCGGGCACACATTCTTCGTAATGCCGCGAGGAAGGCTTCTGTGCTTAGATCTGACACCAATTCCAGATGAACGGCCTTGGTGACTAAGCAAACAAATACTGCTACGTATCCTTTCGTGGTCTTGATTCCCCTTCCCTTATTTGCCTTAATTTCCACGTGTCCAGTATAATCGATACCGACGTTCGAAAATGGGCGGGAAGGTGTGACTCTTGGCTCAGGTAGATCTGCCATCAGTTGCTGACTGCATTCTTGACTATATCGTCGACACTTCGTGCATAGTCTAATTTGCCTTTTTACGGTTTGGATGCCGCTAATTATCCAGTACTTTTCTCCGATGAATGACAAGGTCAGTCTCGGACCTCCATGTAGGGTAGTCACGTGTGCTTGATGAATGATTAATTCAGTGAGACGACTCTTAGATATTAATATTACGGGATGCTTTGCCGCATAGCTGATACCTGGCATTTTCAAGTCGTCCACCGACTCGTAAGACCCCTTGCTTGTCAAGGAATGGTTTTAATGATGATAGTTTGCTGCTACTGATAACATTCCCATTTTTCTTCAATTGTTTAATATCGTCACTGAAGTCGCATTCTTGCGTATTCTTGATAATAAGGTTGTAAGCTGTTGTATTTCCGCCGAAGTCAATGTACTGTCAGGCTGCGTAAACTGAGTGTTTCGCAATCTCACGATAAAACGTAATACCCATGCAGTAATTTTTGCGACTCTTGTAATGGAGCTGTTTTTATTTAATAAATCAGCTATGAATGAATCTTGACTTTGTAGTAAGGCGGTGTTCACACTAGCCTTTTTAACATCGATTGTAGGGTCAGGAAACATTTTTGACTGGATGTTATTGTGATTGAATGTAAGTAGCCATTTTGGCCCTTCCCACCACAATTTGTGTTCTAACAAATTGGCAGCGCTCATCCCCCGTGTGGCGCAGTCTGCGGCGTTGTCTCCTGACTTCACATGATTCCACGCCGAAGATGGAATAATTTCCTTGATTTGGTTTACTCTGTTGGCTACAAATTGTTTCCATCTTGAAGAATTTTCATGAAGCCAGCCTAAGACGACCATGGAGTCGGTCCAGGCGTAAACATTGAATGATTCAGTAGAGACAGTCTCAAAAATTTTTTTTTTCATCAATTGTGATAGTAAAAGTGCACCAAGTAGCTTCAGCCTGGGCAGCGATACTTTCTTGTTATGCGGCGCGACTTTTGATTTAGCGGCCACCAAGTTTGATGTGTGTTCACCTTTATGATTAAGTGTTACTATGTTTGTAAAGACAATTTTGACATACTTGAAGTTTTGCAATTGTCTTCATAATTGTGTCAGTAGGTTTGTTCAAAAACTGTTTGCACTGGAACAATTCGTGATCAAGATCGCATAATAGGCATTTATGCTTGCATGATGTCGCAACAGCCTGATAGTTTCTCGGAAATGGTTTTCGCGAGTTGAAGTTGCTCTTGTTATACTTCAGATGATGTTGGTCAGGTTGCTTGACGGATGCTGCTGGATCCTTTCCCTTTCTTTGATAAGGTTCGAGAGCCATAAATTTTTTCTCAATAAAGGCCATGAAGTCATCGAACACAGGTAAATCTCTCGGTGACGAGCGAGATTCCTGAAAATCGGTGTATGTGTCTGCATCTAGCTTCTTTTGATTTAATGATGTAATAGTCCAGCTGACTGCTGCAGCTATCTGATGAATGCTTGAAATGAAGCCCGACTGACTTGACGTGGCTTTCTTTGATTTAATGATGTAATAGTCCAGCTGACTGCTGCGGCTATCTGATGAATGCTTGAAGTGAAGCCCGACTGACTTGACGTGGCTTTCTTTGATTTAATGATGTAATAGTCCAGCTGATTGCTGGGGCTATCTGATGAATGCTTGAAGTGAAGCCCGACTGACTTGACGTGGCTTTCTTTGATTTAATGATGTAATAGTCCAGCTGACTGCTGGGGCTATCTGATGAATGCTTGAAGTGAAGCCCGACTGACTTGACGTGGCTTTCTTTGATTTAATGATGTAATAGTCCAGCTGATTGCTGCGGCTATCTAGTGAATGCTTGATTGAAACCCGACTGACTTCACTTAGCTTTCTTTGATTGAATGACGTGATAGGCCAGCTGACTGCTGCGGCTATCTAGTGAATGCTTAATTGAAACCCGACTGACTTCACGTAGCTTTCTTTGATTTAATTATGTAATAGTCCAGCTGATTGCTGCGGCTATCTAGTGAATGCTTGATTGAATGATGGATCGATAGTCTAGCTGCTTGCTGCGGCTACCCGATGTATGTTTAAATGAAGCCCGACTGACTTGGCGTAGCTTGCTTTGTTTGAATGAATGATTTTTCGATAGTCTAGCTGATTGCTGCGGCTATTCGATGAGTTCTTGATTGAATGATGCTGTAGACTGCGCATGTCTATAGATGCTGGTGAACCCTCTCGAACGCAGATCACTGTCACTCGCGATGGTCCGTTAGACAGAGCGCTACTGCAGCCCCTTCGTGTGATTTAAGCACCTTCTCAATTACCTAGTGAGACCCGCTTGTGGGAGGCCAGGTAACCGATTGCTAACACACTAAGAGCAAACAGTAAACACCAAGTCTGATGGTTTCGAAGGACCAAACTGTAAGGATGTTATCCTTACTGTTGTATGGGTCCATATTGATTGAAGAGGAGCACAGTATTATTTATGAAAACAACCGCTCATGATGAGAGCGTTTAATGAACAGTTGACTGTACAGCATTATCAAAGGTTCCATCAAGTGCCAACAATCACGAGCATCAACTCCATTCCTAACATGCATAACGTATCTTTTAAGGATTATTAAATATTATTAATATTATAAATGCGAAATTTTGTGTATGTGTGTGTGTATGTTGTTACTCTTTCACGCTGAAACATCTGGACGGATTTGGATGAAATTTAGAATGGATATAGAGGCAACTTTTTATTCCGGAAAAATATGTCGTTAAACCGCATAACACGCGGGCGGAGCCGCGGGCAAAAGCTAGTAGTTAATAGAATTATCATCACACGGCATTTATGACGCAATAAACAAAGGTGTGAGAAAAGCAAAGCGTGTGAAACTACACCTACTACACCTTAAGCACTCTAATTTCCATCGCATGGCATGTATCAAACCTTAAACAAATATCTAATGACTGATATTGCGAATGCGCAATAATGCCGGAATAGTCACCCTGGTTACAAAATTTAGAGTCCAGCAAACAATCGAGTGAGCTACAGCTACTTTATATACATGTTGGTACAAATATCCAGTTAAATAAATGGTGAATATAACATCCAGCAGACATTGAGAAACATTGCTGTAATTGGGTTCACCCGTAGTAATTATAATAAATAAATACACTGACGTTACTGATGGAGAGACCGATCGACGTTACTGACGGACAAAACAGACGTTACTGACGGACAGACCGACGATACTGACGGACAAATCGACGTTAAGGACTTTGATGCGAACTTGTGTTAGTAATTGCACGCACCCAAACGTACATTTTATTTTCGTTTTAATTATAATATTTTGTTATCCAATGTAACTGCTCGTACCTATTTAAGTGCTTCAAAACTGTTGTCAAAGTCTACCACACTAGTGTTTTTTTTATTTTTTTATTTATTGAGAAAAGGTTGATAATCTCACAGGATAATCTTTTCTTGTGTACCATACGTACATAATAGATAGGCTTGACAGAAATGAGCTACGAACGCATCAAATTGAAAGCATTTCCATCTGTTATATCCGTCAAGTTGGCAACTTGCGTGCAAAGAAAAAGAATACTCGCCTAAAGTTCATTTGGAGTATTTATTGTTGTTTCTTTAAAAACGTTTAATTTATTTACTCACACCATGCATTAAAAACCTAGTATGTTACACGTGGATATAGGCAATTACTTACTCGTGTAAGACTAATCACACTATTATCTTAAGTAAGTAGCAGTTACTGTCATGATTAATAATGTAGCTGTTAGTTTGTAATCTGTTAATATCGCATACTTGATAAATATTGTGACTGTTGGTATTTTTGATAATGGCAACACTGTAAATTTTGACAGATGATAACCGGGCGGATTTGTTTGTAAAAGGTTGATTACGAAATTGTTATCGAATAAATCGATTTAAATCACAGCAATCTGCATTTATTTTCTTAAGATAAAGATATTATCCTTTATCTCAGAAGTGGGATTGAACTAAAACACCCACAAGTTTTGTTTTTCGCTTGTATTTGGACAAGAAATTGAAACTTGATTTCTTCCACGAAAAACTTTGATATGGCCGGTGACGATAATATTGAAACACCATCTCGAGCTGCAAGTAGAAGAAGTCGAAGCCCTTCCAGGACTGAAAAACGCCATCGTGAGCGTGATTACAGCTCTGAAGGTTCTCACGATCGGCGCAAGTGGCAACGACGGCGCCTGTACAGCAAGTTAGAAGAGCGTGAAGGTCGAAGGAGCCGAACCAAGGAGCGATACCATCGCCACCACAAGCGGGGTCGCAAGCCGAGTCGAGGACGTCGTCGTCACGAGCATCGTCCGAGTTGCAGTATCAAGCGGAGGCAGAGCAAACGAAGCCGCATACGCAGTCGTTCTCCCCGTGATGTTAGATCGTCAAGTAGTACTAGCGGCAGTGGTAGTTCTTTGCAACGGCCGAAAGAAAATGTGAGTCAGTCTGTTTTTACTAATAGTGACAATAGATTGTTTTTGACAGAGCTGATGAAGCTTTTAGGTAAAAATCGCTCCAAAGGAAATAAGTTTCCAATGTTAGGAAACGTCATACCCGATTTTGACCCCATGGTAAAAGGTCAAACTATACAGACGTGGATAACTAACGTAAAAGAATGCGCAAAGCTGTATAACTGGGGTGATGATCTTACATTATGCATTAGGTACCCAAGTTATGCAGCGTCGCAAAGACTTGGTACCAGGCTTTGCCGACAATGTCATTTTCGTGGTCCGAATGGAAAATTAAATTACTTGAATCCTTCCCATGTAGTGATGATTAAACTGAGTTGTTAACGGAAATGCTTTAAAAAGGGTTAAGTACAATGAATCGTTAGAACTATACTATTATGAAAAGATCAATTTACTCAATCGTTGCGAAATTCGGGGTAAACGTGCGGTAGATTGCTTGTTGTATGGCATTGAAGATAGATCCTTGAGGTTAGGCGCAAAGGCAGTTAAATGCACGGAACCAGAGCAGGTTCTTGAATACTTTCAATCTATTAAGCAGCAACCACGCGATTCCGATAGGTCTAAAGTAGAACAAGATAAAAAACCAGAATGCTTCCGGAAACACGCAGACACACTCGAAGGCAGGGGAAAACGATTCAAAAACTAAATAACAATCTAGTTCTGCTGTGTGCTACAATTGTAATGAACCGGGGCATTATAGTTGTGATGTCCCAAAAAGATTTTGAGATGTAACCTTCGTAATAGATTAGGTCATTTAGGTTTTACTGAAAAACCTGGGATAATTATAACTAAAACTACAGATTCACTCACGTTTGAGCGGAAATCATCCCAAAAGCTTGAGCTGGTTCTCCGCAAAGATTCGACTTTTCCCGCCCAAAAGATGATTGTGATACCTTTTAGTTCAACGTGCGATTATACAGGAACGGTTTATGTGAATGGGTCCTTGCGAGGAAAACCTCAGGAAGAATTTTATTTGATGCCGGGTGAATACGAAATAGGAAACAATGTAGGCGGATTATTAGTGCAAAATTTAACAGATAACGAATTGAAATTGAAGAAGGATTCTTTGATTACACGAGCGAAATGTACAGATAGTAGCTTTAGTGTAAATATTCTGGATTTTAATAGTTAGAAAGTGCTGGAAGATTCAAATTATGGCGATCAACTTAGTAATGAATAGGTTCAGAAATTAAAGGACTGATTATTTAAATATAATACCTGTTTTTCGATTAGCTTAACTTCAGAGTGCATTTTGAGTTCGAACTCAAGAGGAACTCAATCTGACAAACGTCACTCTAGTATGAGACCACGTCACTTTTTGACGTTTGTAAGATTGAGTTCGGACTCGGAAAGCACTCTGAATCTCAGACTTACGGTTGTTTGCACAAATGGAAATTGAACTAACTGACTCACAGCCGGTAGTTTACTGACCTTAGAGACTTTCTTTTCCTAAACGAGAGCTGGTACGATCAATGGTAAAGGAAATGCTTGACGCTGACATAATCGCGGAATCAAGTTCTCCATGCGCCAGTCCCATCTTGCTTGTCAAGAAAAAGACAGACGAAAAGAGACTCTGTGTTAATAACAGAGCGTTGAACAATAAAACGCGTAAGGAACATTACCCTATTCCATTGATCGATGATCAACTCGACAGGTTGGCTGGCACTCTATGACGTTAATCTAGAAACCGAGTTACATACGGACGCGTCGAAGTTAGGAGTTGCAGGAATATTAATCCACCCAATGACCAATCGCATACTACAGCCGTAAGACCACAGTAGACGACCAAAAGCTCCATTTGTTCGAACTAGAGACTCTTGCTGTCATTGTGTCATTAAGTCGATTTAGGGTATACTTATTGGGATTACGATTCAAAATTGTTACGGATTGTCATGCGTTACGAACTACAATGACCAAAAGGGACTTAATACCGCGAAGTTTTCGCTGGTGGATCCAGTTACAGGAATATAATTGTGAAATCGAATATAGGCCGGGTGCACGCATGGCTCACGTTGATGCGTTGAGTCGCAACCCTGTCACTGAAACAAGAATTGTGACCATGTTATAGACGTTTTACACATTGATATGAAAGACTGGATAGCTACGGTACAGAGCGATGATGAAGAGATTAAACAAATTAAGCAGATACTACAAAATAATAATACTAAATTCATAACCGACATTTACAAAAACTACCAATTGAAAGGCGATCATGTCTACCGCATTGTTGAGGACGGGATTCGTAAGATAGCAGATAGCAAATTCTTCGAATGAACCATAACGAGGTGGGTCACTTCGATTTTGAAAAGACCTTGAGTAGGATAAGAGGTGTTTTCTGGTTCCCGAAGATGCGCCGGTTTACTAAAAAGTACGTAGCTGCATGTCTACAATGTACCTTAAAGCACACGGTGGCCCTAAAGAAGGTATGATGCATCCAATTCCCAAAATAAAAAACCCCCCCCTTTCACACTCTCCATGCCAATCACTTGGGTCCGTTCGTTCAATCAAAAAGAGGTAATATGTACATTCTCGTCATCATAGATGCGTTTACTAAATTCATCAATATCCGGGCCGTAAAAGATACCAAAACCATTTCAGCAATTAAGATTTTTAAGGAGCATTTTTGTTATTTTGGTGTGGCCACTCTTCTTTTAACTGACCGGGGTTCATGTTTCACAAGCACTAAATTTAAAGAATTCATACAAAAACTAAATACAAAGCACATTCTCAGTGCAGTCACTACCCCAAGAGCAAATGGCCAGGTCGAGCGATACAATCGCACAATATCAGATGCATTAGGCGCGAATTTTCACGGTTAAAACGATAATACTTGGGATGAACACTTAGGCGATATACAATTAGGGATTAATACAACCGTAAACAAATCTACCGGCAAGAGCCCTTCCGAATTACTGTTTGGTTGCAAAGTAATGAATGGATCAGAAAGCATGTTAAGTGACGTAATTAACGAAGTGTCAGAACGTGTAACTAGCAGCGACTTAGAGCAGATGGGATCTGATGCTAGGGAAAAGATAGATAAACAACAGTAAAAGTTAAAGGAACAATTTGATAAACGAAGGAAGAAAGCAAAAGCCTATAATGTTGGGCATTTAGTTAGGATTGAAAGGACAGTGGTGGATAAAGATAATGTTGGAAAACCAAAAAAACTCATAGCCAAATTTCACGGTCCGTACCGAATTTTAAAATTTTGTCAAATGATCGATTTTTGGTCGAAGATACCCCAATGACGAGGAAAGGTAATAAAAGATACGAAAATATCGTAGCAATGGATAAAATTCATCCATGGCTTAATTTTAAGGTCCAGTGTAGTGAGGGTAGCGAAGATGACATTGACGGTGATTCTTCGGGAGTGAAGTGATCAAATTGATATAATGTAGAAACTTATTGATTTTAGATGGTGAATAATTAAGTATAGTCAAATTAGTGTAAAGATAAGAACCGAATTATAGAATGAATACATTAGGTATGTATATTATTATGTTGAATCACGAGCTAAGAGCGATCAGTGCAGAAAACGAATCGATATTTTGACAAGGCACAGATGACCGTAGATCTTAGTAGATCGTGTAAGATTTAATCCTAGACTAAATAAATTGATGTATGGCTAACATGAGCTAAGAGCGATCAGTGCAGAAAACGAATGATATCAAGCAATTGGTATCGCACAGATGGTCGCAGATCTTAGCAGATCATGTAAGATTAGATATAAGACTAGAATATTGTTTTGTATGGCAAATGGCTAGCATGAGCTAAGAGCGATCAGTGCAGAAAAGAATGATATCAAGAAATTGGTATCGCACAGATGGTCGTAGATCTCATTAAATTAAAACTACCAAAGGTCTGGTTTCACATGTAGATCATGTGAAACCAGACCTTTGGTAGTTTTAATTTAATGTTACTATTATTATTTGGTGAGATTGTGGTGAGAAGGCGACGTGTAATAGGATAAGAAATATTAACCTATAAATGTTTAGCATTATATAATATTAATAACCTATTTCATACATTGTTGAGTCTAGTTATAGAAACAATTCATGTACTTTGTGAGAGGACTCACTAACGTAAAAGGATGGCCGAGTTGTAAGACTAATCACACTATTATCTTAAGTAAGTAGCAGTTACTGTCATGATTAATAATGTAGCTGTTAGTTTGTAATCTGTTAATATCGCATACTTGATAAATATTGTGACTGTTGGTATTTTTGATAATGGCAACACTGTAAATTTTGACAGATGATAACCGGGCGGATTTGTTTGTAAAAGGTTGATTACGAAATTGTTATCGAATAAATCGATTTAAATCACAGCAATCTGCATTTATTTTCTTAAGATAAAGATATTATCCTTTACTCGTAACGTTTAAAACACTCGTTTAAAACAAGCGTGAAAGGATTAAACTAAAGTTAATAGCACTGCCTCCAGTGAGATGGTCCTATATGCGCCACAGATAATTTGGCCATCCTTTTTTGTACTCTGCTGAGTATCTGCCTGTATTTAGTTACGTGTAGGGCCTTTTCTCAGACTCAGGCCTACTACTTCTTTTATTAAAATATCTTCAAAAGGTTTCTGTTTTCCTCCTTCAAATTCTACAGATGTCCCCTTTTTAACTCTTTTATATCCTTTATGTCATTTATTTTATTTTATTTTCATTCGACTGACGACGACTCCATTGAAGGAGTCGAAATATATCGTATGTTTTTTTTTCCTTTTTTAGTTTCTCGAATAAAATTAAAAACTTTTTAAAAATAAATAAGTACATACAAAAAACTCAAAGATTTGTTCATAAAAACCGCCAAAGTTTTAACACAATTTTTTAAGAAAACAAAAAATAACATTACAAAACGAGTTAGAAGAACAATAAAAATGAGTTAATGCAATATAAATTTAAATATGAAAAGCAAAACGAGTTAAAAGAAAAAGAGTAACTGCAACAGAAATTTATATATCGATGCTTTACCGAGGCTCGGTGAGCATCACTCTATAGACACTAAGAAGAAACATGAACTGGCTTTTCCAAAAATTAGACTTGCAAAAGTAGGCCCCTCTTTTGTATGACATGGTATAAGATTTTACAGTTTTTGTTTTTAGTTTTTCAGAAAATAAGTTTCAATTATATTTTAAGCAGGGACTCTTGAGAAAAGCATATTATAAAATTAATCACTATTTGGATGATAGTGACGCTTGGTGTCATGAGAATATTGATTGATACTACTGTTCGTTTATTTTCTAACTGATTTGTGTTTTTCAAATCGTTTGTTTTTATGTAGACTAATATTTTTATATTGTTTTTTTATTATCATTTTGACATTTCTTTTTACATATTGACATGAAAATTTTATAACTTTGCATATATTAGTTGATAATGTGATTGTAAAAAAAGTGATAAACTATATGAGACAGGTAGACGATGTTTTGCTTAGTATTTTAACTTAGGTAGACTAAGATGTATTTTTTTTCTTATGACACAATTTCCTTCTGTCTTTTATATTTTTATCCTTTAGTTATTAGACTTTGATACATTGTTTAGTATAATTTTATATAAGTTAAGAAGACTGTAATAGTATTAAGCCATATTGAGAAAAAAAATACTGATAAAAAAAGACGTGATCTTGCTAATGACCGATTTGGGCATTATATCTATTTATAGTTTATTTATCTATTAACTTATTAAATTTATATCACTGCGGTATATAAAATCAGAAAAGTAAATCTGAACGTGAGGAGCTCTGAACCGGGATTCGAACCCCGGGACCTCTCGCTTACCGGGCGGTTGCTCTGCTAACTGAGCTATCCAGTTCTCAACGTGACCTGCAAATTTACGCAGTGATATAAATTTGATTTGTGATCTCCTTGCGATGGATAAATCGTCAAGTGTTTAAAATATATAAATTTATTTCTATCATAGTTTCAATACGAGTAATGTGCATTCTTAACCGGAAGCACATCGAGGAGTAACTGATGCCCCGAAAAGGCTGCGCCAGAAGAAGAGTGCTTGCTGCTGTGACTCAATTAATTATGGACGACGACGACGACGACGACAACTTTTCAACATTTTTCTCACACCATATTGTAAAAGCAAGTAAATGCTATTTTTGTAGCAAATTTCAAGTCTTTATCTTTAACGGTGCTAAAGTTATGATTGATGTTCAACGACAACGACAACGAATGGAGAACAACGGAGTCTCACCGTAAAGGATGCTTTTACCTTTCAAGTACAACGGAACCCTAAAAATGGGCTCCATCTTGGAGCCTTTGCTGTTGGTTCTTAATTAATAATACATAAATGACCTTCCTTATTTAGTTAAAGACTTATCTGATTTATTTAAAACTGTTTGACGGCGAAACCTTACAAAAATAACCACCACCTCATATGACCTTTATTACCATATTACCTTTGATAATGCTATAACAGCGAAACCACCTCATATGAGGTTTTTGAAAAATATCTCTTTTATTTTAGAAAGCCTCTCAATGAGAATCCTCGTTGTGAATCCTTCATGGCGTCTCTTAAAACAGTGCTCATATTGCTTTTTGCGCCAGTGCACGTGCTAAGTTATTTTTCGCTCGTTCATCTCGGTTTATGTGTCAGTGTGTCGCCACTGTGTGCAGATCACTCGCGAGACATACAATATGCATCTCGGTACAAAGCGAGGTCGCGCCGCGTCGCCATGCGGGGGGACGGGGCCCGGGGGGACGCGCCTCACCAACACACACTGCGCCGCGCTGTTTGTGAAAAGTTGCTTGTACCTGGAATAAATGAACATGTAAAGCGGAATTGAAACAATAATAAATATGTTCGATGACAGCCTGCCCGAGCCCGTCAGTACCATGATCCAGGCCAGGTATTATTATTAAACTTTCAGCGAGCACCAATGAGTTTGTCTCATTGTGCCTGACGTACGGCGATACCCCCCCCCCCTTATCACCCTGGGACTTCAGAGTGTTGAACGTTCTAGTGACGGTCTCACACACGGAAACATCTGACACCTCACTTGGATATTTTATTTGAAATTGTGTTAGTTTAGATTTTTATGATATTTATTTTATATCATTTCATAAATATTTCTTTTATATTATTATTTTTATCTAACACGTTTATAGATATTTTTTTACAAAATAAAAATAAAAATTTCATTTTTTCATGATTTAAATTTGAAAATCTGAGTGTTATTTCAAATGGGTGGTTATTTTAAGCGCGTTGTTCATATGAAACGAAGGTGAAGGCGATATTATGACAATGTTTAAGTAGTGTACTACAATCAGCACCCTCAAACAAAGCAATTCTTGCCATTGCGAATGATGTGCTGTCATCCATTGAAGAGTTTCAGATTTGAAACTGTGACCGAGTGGTTAAGCGTGTCGGACAACCTGACCTCAGTCAAAGAAGTGACGAGTTCGAGCCCCATCTTCAAAATACTTTTCTCTTTTCTTTTTTTATTAATATTCCAACATTTATCGTTGGGACAACAAATACAAAACACTAAATTATGGTTTCCGATCATGTCACACATCGTAAAAAGAGGAAACATAACACTTTTAACGCCACAATTAGATGATTATGAACAGAATAACTCGTTTTTTAATTATCATTTAACTGTTCAGGAAAAGCAAGCAGTCTACCTGACTTGTCAACAAGAGCAACAGGTGAAGATGTTGTTGAAATGCAAAAT
This sequence comes from Ypsolopha scabrella, assembly GCA_910592155.1. Classification (NCBI taxonomy): domain Eukaryota; kingdom Metazoa; phylum Arthropoda; class Insecta; order Lepidoptera; family Ypsolophidae; genus Ypsolopha; species Ypsolopha scabrella. The sequence goes on along the minus strand of OU342980.1, from coordinate 173,183 downwards.
CAAATAAAATATCTAGAGGCAAAAGAAAGGAAGAAAGAAAGAAAAAGTATTTATTTTGAGTGATCGAGAATACACAATACAATTTTACTACACATGTTCTACAAGATTATCCCGAAAATGGAAACAGACGCAGCGATGTGCCATCTGAAACAATTTTCCGATGACGCTGATTTTCAGCTATTCCCATGCTACTAATGATTTTCATATTTGTTTTCTTTTTTTTGTCATACATACATAATGCATAAACAATTGTACACGCAGACAGCGCTCATCCATAACCAGCAATTTTTATATATTTTTTATAAGTTACTAGAAAGTACATAAAAAGACATTAAAAATATAATGGTCGAAAAGAATATATTAAATGAGAAAGTTGCTGAACATCAGGAAAATATTAACTAGCTTTTAGGAAAAAAGAGAAAACTAACGGTGGTGACGCCATCTATAATTATTGTAGCCGCTTTATTATTTTTATGTTTTATCGCATGGTCTCCATTTTATTTCCTATACCTAAGGCAATTGTTGCACTGTTTTACCGACTAGTGCTGCCACCTGATTGGCAGCGGACGTTCAGTCTTCGGGAATGACCCGAGACACGTTTCATTTTACTTCTGGACGCTAATTAAGAAAGAAGCATTGTTGAACCACCGCACCGTTTATGGACTCCCGCTTATAGTTGAGCCCTTCGGTTATCAAGAAGAACTTGCGAGTGTCGTTTTGGTGTCGTTCTTCATAGCATTTAGGTGTGTGAAGCCTCCTGGAGGTGGATAAAAGAACAATAAGGACTCGCAGTGATCGCTGTTACGAGACAAAGGCGAACGTGTGGCAACTTCAGCATCCTCCAACGTCTAAGGTCAGTGCACGATTGCTTCCCTTGTTGTATTATATCTATTTATCTTTTGAGACCCTACACCTTAAATAATCCGCGATTTCTACAGTCCACTAAAACGCAAGGATCGAGAACTGGCGCCTCCAAACGGTTACTAAAGATTGTCTTAGTAATAATAACCCTGACTTCAACTTGGATAATAATGAAACAGATCAAATTAATGAACAAAGATGGATTAATAACTCAGAAAAGCTCTGAAAAGCAAAACCAAACGAATTCCTTAGTGAACGATGATACAAAAGACTCTAGTGACCTAAGCATTAAGGATAGAAAAACCGAGTAAAAAATATACATTGTTGGAGGACAAAGATGCGTGGGATTGAGCGCGGCTTTGATCAACTCTAGGCAAAACTCAAAGTACGAGGAATATCTGGTAACTTCATGCACAAGACCGGGTGCCACTTTTGATATTATACTCCAAGACTGCAAGCATGAGCTCATAGGAGAACGAGATAAAGTGATTGTGTCATTAGGTGAAGACGATCAAAATCCGTTGATTGTTAAGTGTGAACTTTATAACTTTTTAAAGAAATTCAAATATAACCATGTACTAATACTGAATGCCTCCAATTGTAATGTAATTGTAATAAAGAATGTTAAACAGGGAAATACAATTAATTTGTGAACAATTTACCAAATGTACATTTGTTCAGGCTGATGCACGCCAATCTACCTTATGTCATAAATTAAACTATAATATAGACTGCATATATTATATTATTTATGATTGCAGTGTAAAAAGACACTTACAAAATGTAAGTAGACTCAATCGCCAAACAAAGCTAAATTGTACGAATTACCCAGTAAAATCGACTGTATTAAAACAAATGACGATTCCATCGTATTTTGCAAAAATTTTCACATGCAAGGCACATGAAGTGCCAAACCAAGAAAATATAACAAATTATTTTCAGCCAAAGCCCAGATCGGTTCCATCCTCCAGTAATCCTAAACCATATTTCAAATAAGTTTTATCGTTAAAGTAAAAAAATATATATAATTTATGCATACTTCATCAAAGCATTCACAGCATTATGGCTAAATCTGATTCACTTACATTATGCCTAAACAATCTTAATTCTGAGAAAATAAACGTAAACGTGATTTGTCTTTCAGAAACATTTATGTTGAAAGGACTTGAAGGCATCATTCATCTAGATGATTTTAAATTGGTAACGTTTTTCGGCACTGAGAAAAAGAAAAGGGGAGGTGTCTGTATTTTTATAAAAATCATATAGATAGTTTTGCCATTGAGGAAAAATTTGAGTGCTGTGCTATTGAACTGCCTTACGAAAATAAATTATTTTTATTATAATAATTATTATATCAATTATTGTATTAGTATGTGTGTATATACTCATAAAACCCCGAAAAAAGTAACTGATGTCTTTTTTGACAAGTATAACTTACTTCTCCATAAATTTGTCGTAGGAACCAAAAGAAAAGTAATTTATAGCGGGCGATCTCAACATTAACACATTAAAAGAAAATAATACTGTGGAAGAATTAGAAAATATTCTAAAGGCCTTCAACATGACACGGCACATTAACGAGCCCACTAGACAAAAATCTTGCCTTGACTTGATCGTGAGTAATATTGTAGTCGCAAAAAGCAGAACACATGAACTTGGTTTGTCTGACCATAATATAGGTCAAACTCTAATGTTTAAAGTACAGAACAAAACAAAGGAACAAAGCCATTGGTATAGTTTCAAGAGAGATTATAATTTAGATAACGTTAGAAAATTCCGAGAATGTTTGGAAAGCATGTCCTGGTCGGAAGTCTACTCAGCCCCGACTCAAATGAAGCTTTAAACAATTTTCATTCCATATTTACAGTCTTTTATAATTTATGTTTTCACGATATAGAGTAAAAATCAGCCAGAAAGTGTCTAGCTCATGGATCCCAAGGAGTCTTAAGAAGTCATGCTATATAAAACAATAAGTTAAAAAATATATTTTACAAAAATAAAACAATAAATGACAAGAATATATTTAATAACTTTTCAAAACTAAAAAGAAAGTGCATCGATTTGTCGCACAGGAAAACAAATCAATGCCAACTTGAAAATGCAAAAAATAAATGTAAAAAAGTGTGGGAAATTATAAATACGTATGAAATGGTATAAATATCGAAAAACATTTAATTGAAGAGTTACATATATAATTGTTAATTGTACATATTGAATTTATATTTTATTTTAATCAATAATTAATTTTAATATATAATTGTATAACGCATTGGTGTAAGCTGTAATGTTATACTTTTTAAATAAATAAATAATATAGATAGTAAAATTATTCGTGACCCCATTGCTATAGCCGAATCATTCAATAACTTTTTTATCATTATTTTAATTAATAAACAAAACGCAACCAACATTGGAAACATAGCTATAACATAACCAACTATAAATAATTCTCTATTTCTTAAACCTTGCAGTGCAGATGAAATCTTTAAAACAATTCTTAGTCTGAAAAATACAAATTCCATCAAAAACAAAACTTGTAATAAATCCAAGTAACGCAACTTAGTTCGTCTACCGTAAAAAGGTGTGAGATCCATGTAAATCCAAGTTGATTAATTTATTCAGTCCCTACTTAAGGGACCTTCTGTCTTAAGTTATTACATAATTAGCTAACCTAACAACATCTTATAGTGACCATATCAATATTAAAAATCTGATATGTTTTAAATAAAAAGGTTGACTCTGCCATCGCATGAAAATACAATGTATCTCACAAGTAATTATAAACATATTCCACTTCCTCTTGGATCGCTGAGCCGCTCAGACGTATTATTTACACTAGTGCATTCAAAACTAGTAAAAATCAAAGCTCAACATATACTGGACGGTAAGCCGAATTGGTCCAAACTGTCCATCGTGCCCAGATAACGTTGACCCCGACTTTGAAGGGTCTTACCCAACTGGACAGAAAGCAGATTTGTACGAGATCTTCGATCGGTGTCATAAGCAAAAACATTAGAGTCTCTGCTTAATGTACAACTTGACCAACATTTACAACTACATGATGCTCAGTTCGGCTTCCGTCCGGGCCTATCAACTGAAGCTGCTATACTAAGCTTGAAGCATATAGTGCGATACTACACCGATCGCAAAACAAATGTTAATGCATGTTTCCTGGACTTGTCCAAAGCCTTCGATTTGGTTGCCTACGACATCCTTTTTAAAAAGCTGTCAGAAATAAAAATGGTCCCAGAATTGTTAGCTGTTCTCGAGTACTGGTACAAAAGACAAATAAACCATGTGCGCTGGGGTAACTCACTATCTGCTTCTTATAGGATGGAGTGCGGTGTGAGACAGGGGGAGGGGCTCTCTTCGCAAAAAAAAAATTTTTATATAAATGCGCTGCTTGAAGGTCTGAGTGCCACACACCTTGGCTGTCACATAGATGACATTTGTGTAAATAACATCAGCTATGCGGACGATATGGTCCTCCTCTCGCCTTCGATCAGCGCTCTGAGAAAATTTTAAGGTATTTGTGAAGAATATGCTAAAACCTATGGTCTGTGCTATAACTCAACAAACAGTGAATTTTTTGGTGTTTGTTTCAAGCAAAAAAAAAGCTGAAAAGGTGCCCCCAGTAAAACTAAACGGTGTTCAACTTGAAAGAGTGAAACAATTCAAATATCTTGGGCACATTGTTACAGAAGATCTCAGTGATAACAAAGACGTAACAAAGACAAGCGGGAGCGCAGGTCGCTGTCTGTGAGGGGTAATATGCTGGCTCGCAGGTTTGCACGGTGCTCAGATCTAGCAAAAATTAAACTGTTTAAAGCTTATTGCCAGTCGTTCTATACATCCAACCTGTGGGTCAGCTTTACCAAAACTGCATATAGTGACCTGCGCATCCAGTATAACAAAGACATAGAGCGGGAGCGCAGGTCGCTGTCTGTGAGGGGTAATATGCTGGCTCGCAGGTTTGCACGGTGCTCAGATCTAGCAAACATTACACTGTTTAAAGCTTATTGCCAGTCGTTCTATACATCCAACCTGTGGGTCAGCTTTACCAAAACTGCATATAGTGACCTGCGCATCCAGTATAACAAAGACATAGAGCGGGAGCGCAGGTCGCTGTCTGTGAGGGGTAATATGCTGGCTCGCAGGTTTGCACGGTGCTCAGATCTAGCAAACATTACACTGTTTAAAGCTTATTGCCAGTCGTTCTATACATCCAACCTGTGGGTCAGCTTTACCAAAACTGCATATAGTGACCTGCGCATCCAGTATAACAAAGTCATAGAGCGGGAGCGCAGGTCGCTGTCTGTGAGGGGTAATATGCTGGCTCGCAGGTTTATTTATTTATTTATCTAATTTGGCGTACACAACAGGTTACAATCAGAATCAAGACAATATAAATAAACAAAGGTTATGAACTAGACTGCAACCCAAAAACGCGCACGCACAGCATGCTAATTATTAGGTACATAAAAACAAAAATTAAAGGCGAAATACTACAATTAATTACAACAATACAGTAACACAAGATAAATACATACAATAAGATTAAAACGGTAATATACTGAAAAACCATTTATGAAATAAGCAGCTTGATTTGCCTTTTATAGGCAGCTGCATTCGCATTAAATATGTCTAGCTCATCGTGACTAGCCGACAGCTCATTGTACTGTCGACACATTCTTATGATTGGGTTATAATACGAAGTATTGTTTCTATAGGTATGTAGAACGAAAGTCCTGGGTAAGCGAGTTATATGCCTGGTATTAAGGTTTAGTGATGCTACTAAATTAGGAGAATGAAGAACGAAGTGAACCATTTTGATTGATAAAATCTTGTTGCTTGCGTCGGTTCTGCAGAGAAGTTACATTAAATCGTCGCAACCTGTCCTCATATGACGCCAGACTTCTCCCAAAACCAAACCTAAACGCAACCATTTTTAGGCATTTTCTTTGGATGCGTTCTATTGTATCAGAGTGGACGGCATAATATGGAGACCAGATGACTGAGCCATATTCCAATAAGGATCTAATAAGGCTATTATATAGATAGATAAAGCTTTGAGGTTTTTTAAAGTTGCGCGTGGACCTATATATGAAACCGAGCAACTGATACCCTTTGCTCGTTATATATTCGAAGTGATTTCTGAAAGTGAGTTTGTCATCAAACAAGATCCCTAGGTCTTTAGCAACGGTCTTACGTTCAAGGTTATGTCCCTCAACTTGGTAGGTGTATATAAATTTATTTATTTTGTTTGTAAAAGAGATAACCAAACACTTGTCAATATTAAGAAACATCCTATTTCTTCGGCACCAGTCAACAATTGTAAGCACATTGAAACAAACCCCCCTCTATCTCTCATAACCTACATCACTATCCTCACCTACCTACCAAATTTTCTGCTAACTACCCACTTTTCGTCTCACTGCCTACCGACTCTACCTTCTCACATGTAGCTTGAACTAGTTATAAATACAAACAAGGTTTGGAGGGTGATAGTCTAGTATTAGGCCAAATGATCGTCTAGCAGCTGTGATTGGACCCCTCGTTGTGAACCGTATTTAAGTAACCCTAGTTCTTTTAGTGATAATAAGAATGAATCCGAACTCAACATTTCCTAATAAGTCTAGTTAAATTACCTAAAGTATCCGAGAAGTAAATAGTTCCTCTGACCCTAGTAAATAGAATAACATCTGCGCCTAGCTAAGTTATTATATGATGTCAATACTGAATTGAAACTATCCAAGAGAATATCACCTATTGACCAGGCTTATGTAAGAGAGTGAGAGGAGTAACTGAAACTAAATATAATTCATCTAGAAGATACCGCAATTTTATGTTTTTTGTTTAATAGCCCCTACCGGTCAATTTGGGTTCTGTAAAAGCAAAAGCTTCTATGGTTCTGCTTAAGTAGAGTAATAGACGAGAAGATTAGAGTATAAGTTGAACATAAAAGCATTTACCTTTCGGATGGGGAATAACCCGTGAATTTTTTTGAACAAAGGTTTTATTTAGTTTTATTTGAAATTGTGATTTAATACTTTATATTATTATAGACTTTAATTTTGCATTTAGTTTGATGATACATTATTTGTACCGTGCTACAGGGCACTAAGTACTTAGATATTTTAATTTGATAAGGCAGTATTATTATACTGAATATTTGTAAGATTTGTTACTTTGTAATAGTAAATCGTTCATGTTGGCAAGTCTTTAATTTCTACCAAACACTACTATAGTCTCATTATAAAATCTTTCAGTAATCTTTAAATAGTACATTATTTATTTAAAGAAAACCTAAGAACAGTGATTCCCTGTCTACACACCTTGGAGGAAGAATCACTAAGAAACCTCAAGGAGTACCTACTCGTAATTAAATATCGTGACCTTACTGTGAAATATTAATTACTTCAGTAAAAGCTGCATACTTCTCCTTATCACAAGTCTAATCTCTGAACCTACTGAATTCTACATGAGAACAGCTTTAAGGTAGTTTATTCTAACAGAAATTTATTAACAGTCAATACTGGATTAATTCAGTCATACAGATAACTAATTCGGTTCTACTAGTTTGACTAATTTCAACTCTTCTGAATATCTGTTAGTAAGTAGCCGTTTTGAAGTCTCAGAATCAAAGCTATAATTACCTATATGAAATATGTCTCACTCAGATAGATATAATTTCAGCTAGCTGGTTTCTTTGTTAGATTCAGAATAATTTCAGCAATATTTAAGGCTATTTCTCGGCCACATTGTACTTGAGGATATTAATTCAAGGAGAGATATATCTATTCACACTTGACGAAGTAAGATTCCTGTTCCGTTTGGTATACAGAAGATTCTTATTAGCACGGCATTGCTTGGCTAAAAGGGTGGGATTTTCCCTTAGTATGAACAAATGCATCTACTCATTACCTTTATTTTTCAGGCAATATTATTCACAAATAGAAATTATTCCTTTTCTATGGAAACCAAGCTACTTACTTTGGTAAATTTATTTACATTGAAATCTTCCTTTTTTATAAGGAAATTATGATTCCAGAATTATTTACTATAATTAAGACTTAGAACTGGACTTTGTTCCAAACTCTGAACTGATAGTTCTCACTCCAAAACAGTTTATCTCAATAAAAGGTTATCTTGAAAAACTAGACACTCGTGTAAGTAGGAGTGTTTCTGAGCTTGAGGTCGAACCTTCTTTATCTAATCAGAGAACGATGATCACAAGTTTAATCCATCTGATAGCAAATTAAGAGCAAAACATTACTTATCTTTACTTCACAACAAAATAACTTTCCGTCACTTAAAGGGCTTTCTCGACCAGACAATCAGGGAGGCTTTCCACTGAATGCTTTCGACACGTCGTTACAAGATTGATCTAAACAAATTCTGCCTTTATTAACTTCTGAATTTCGCCTATTCTTTTCAAACTAAAATCTGGAACCTAGCTGATATCCGCCTACCTATTTGACCTGAATTTCACCAATCCGTGGTTCTACAAGATTTATGAAAACCTTCAAAGCCTACGGATCCTAACCCGAACGTGCCTACGTGTAACACCAAGACATAATTGACTAAAACATACACTACCAGGAGCCTACAACCTTCAGAACCCTATTTTCTCTGAGCACAATTCTAACATCCTACATTTTTCTATAATACCTACCTGACTGTGTTCTAATCAATTCATCGTCCCTTCTTGCAACCCTACGTGAAATTCTAACGTCCTAAGATTCCTTGTAACGTCCTAGCATTCCCGCAAATTCCTTTACTGATCTGGCTACCCAGGAATAGCCAAGAGAATTCTCAGCCTATTTTGGTGTAAAACAAAACTAGAGATAAAATCTCACATTTACTTTTAATTGTGTGAGTGTGTAATGCATCCTAACAAATATCTTAACACTAAATTGACTATCCAAACTTTACCTGCCTAACACTTGTACCTAGAATGAGAATTCATAGTCTGCCAAATGTGTAAAACCCAAAACTAGAGATAAAATCTCACATTTACATTTAATTGTGTTTGTGCGGTGATTCCCAAAGAGTCACAGCGGAAATCACATCCCTCAACTAGTCTAAAATAAAGAAGCGAGGCGAGTTTTCTCCTCTACGTGTACCTACTGCCTATAAACTCTCCGTGCCAGTCAGCGGGTGATTCAAGGTAAGGGCCTCACCCAACTGACCGGAAGTTCCCTATATGGTTGTGTGATAAATATATTAATATATACATAAAGACCAAGACTGCGCCACGGATGATAACCTGGAGGGGAAATGTCCGGTTCACACTTCTCTCGTGATCGCCCAGGCAACATCACATGGTAACGTCAGAAATGGGAGATATTATACGGTATAACTAAACCACTGCAGCGTCATCTCAAAACGACTGCCCCTCCGGAGAGGTTGAAGGAAATGGTGCAGTTTGTCGTCACAGTTAGGTTCCCCCGCACTAAATCCCCAAAGAGACTCCTCTTTGTTTAGCATCACATATTTTCCCTACCTATTAGCCGTCAAGCCTACTAAAAATACCCCTAAACTAAACCCAGAGACTCCCACCTTTGTCACGCTCGAAACACCGAGTAGCTCCCGCGCTAATATCCCCTCACTATTACAAAACCGCAGTACACTACAAAACCCCACGCCCAGGTCTGATATCCGCGTCCCGAAAACTGGTCTGAACGATATTAACACGAATACCCGCGATTCTTAATGAGGCTTTTTCCATCCTTCCCCCGGCCAGCTGAGCCCTAGGGCTCAAAGCCTTTCACAGCCGCAACATCCAGCTTTACCTTATATTATTTAAAATATAAAGCAGACCCCAGAATTCTTAGGAAATCATTTGAAACAAGTCTCAAAAGGAATGCCCTATAACCGATCTACATATTCGTCGTTTTACGGAAATCGCCTCGAACAAACACTCGCGGATCTCTAAATTTAAACTGCACTTTCTCAAAAAGTATCCCACACTCTAAATAATTCCGACAGAACTTTAAAGAAAATAACCCCGAATATATCTATAAAACAAACGCCCTGATAAAAATAAAACCCAAGAAAATAAATTCGCGACTAATTACTGCACTTGTATCTCGCTTGACGGACCTCGAAGACTGAACCCCTGTTCCCGACCTACAACCACTTTTATCAACCCTCTCCCGACGCTAAGCCACGCCGATTCTTCCATCCCCCGCTCCCTTCTCCTCACTCCCCGTAACCACGGCCCACGCATTCTCTCAAAGAATTTCCGTATTACCTTATATGGTCATAAAATCCCAACGCCGGCACCCTCGATATGTATATTACCTTATTTGGTCAAACATCCTAACGCTGACATCCTGGATATAGTAATCATAATGTTTTCCTTTTTAGCTTGAAACAGTATTTTTCGTGATTCTAATTTTCCTTACCCCCAGCTATTAAGATAATGAAAATATCTAAAATTCATTTGAGCAGGTTTTACTTTGTTTTGAATTAAAATATGAAAATGGAATCTGTTTTCTTTACTACTTTGCTAAATACGCCACCTAGCTGAAACAAGTGGCACTTTTGACATACCCTTAAAACCAATTCACCTAATCTGTACTATGCCAAAATTCATGAGTTTATTGCAAGATGCGCAAGTGTTGCCCTCATCTCTCCCAATACTAAATTCTAGCCTAACAGCGCCACTCTGCATCTCAAAGATAGCGAATTATGACGGAACTTCTTGAACCGAAGTTTACCCAATTTCCTGCTACTGCGCCCTCATCGACCCATTTCACTTAGCAACTGTAGACATCCGGCAATCTCTAATTTCATACATGATACATAGCCATGAAATACCCGCTTTCGCCGCGAATTTAACGTTCGCGTAATTTAGTATAGAAACAACATCTTTACTCGATTTACGTAGTTTTCACTATTCCCTGCTTCCAAACATTGAGAATAAAACACCCGGAATTTATTTGAATATTATTTCTTCATTTTCTTGAGTAAATGAGGAAATAAGGTCTGTTTTTTTTTCTAATCCCGGAAGTAATGCCATCTAACCTAAACAACCGATACTTTTACGTTTGGTTTGACATCCTTTTCAATCAACCTAACCTAGCTCCGAACTCGAACGTTTCCCGCACATCAAGCAGATGTCGCTTCCACCCTCAGCTAATATCCAGACATCAAAAAGCGCCCATAATTCGAAGGTAGTGGAACCACCTTTCCACAAAATGTTAGCGAGTGGTAACGGAACCCCTCGACCCGAGGTTTGTTCTGGTACAACATCATTTTGGAGGCGAACACAGTCTTCCTGATTCTTGGTCTCATTGAAGACCTTAGACAAGAGACATTGACAAGAGAGCTCTTCAACAAGATCATTTATAAAGATCAAGAAGAACAGGGGACCTAAATGAGATCCCTGGGGAACGCCAGAGGAGACAGTTACTGGAGATGACTTGTGCCCTTTGATTGTGACCAGCTGGCTTCTTAAGCTTAGATACGAATTAACCCATCTTAGCAAATTACCATGTATTCCGTAGCTGCTAATCTTCTTGCTCAGTAAGAGATGATCAACTTTGTCGAAGGCATCAGTATATATAGAGTCAACTTGTCCACACTCTGCAAAAACGCCACACAAGAAGTTTTTACATTCTAACAGGTTTGTTGTAGTCGATTTATTTCTCAGGAATCCATGTTGACTTTCAGAGAGTAGAGGTTTAACTTGATGATAAATACAATCATACACCAACGATTCAAAGAGCTTTGCTATGGTTGATAAGATGCTGATAGGTCTATAGTGTTCACAACTAGATTTGTTTCCAGATTTGTGAATGGAAACAATATGAGCAGTCTTCCAGATTGATGGAAAATGTCCCATTGCCAACGAATTGTTAAAAATAATAAATAGAGGGACAGATAGCTCCTTAGCGCATATTTTGAGGAACTTTGGTGGTATCCCATCAGGTCCAACGGCCTTGTTAGGGTCAAGACTATTTATCTTTTTTAATATTTCATCCTCATCTATTATAACATTGGCCAGAGTAGTAACTGATCTAGATGCGAGATCATTACTATGAGAAAAATTCCTGCGAGGACGGTCAAAGACAGATGCAAAATATTCGGACATTAATTCGCAGATTCCCTCGGGGTCAGATACAGACCGATCGCCAAGCGTCATGGACTGGGGTATTCCGTTTGAAGTCTTTCTGTTTTTTACATACGACCAAAAAGCTTTGCTATTTGACTCCAGGGAGTCCTCTGTTGACCTTATCAAATCATTATAACAGGCGTCAATCAATTTTTTACATCGACTTCTTAACATTGCAAAAGCATCGTAATCTCTTGGGTTACGATACTTCATAAAATGATTATGATATTTATTTTTTTCAGACAAGCATTTCTTTAAAGCTGGTGTAAACCAGATGGGATATTTGTTAGAGTCATCTTTTTTGAGAGGAGTGTGAGCAGATATAATTTCATTTATGACCTTGTAGAAGGTCGCAACTGATTCATCGACATTATTTGAAGATAGTTACTCGGACCAGTTAATTTTATTTAGTTCTGTTTTCAGTTTAGTATAATCACATTTTTCAAAATTGAAACGCTGACCTTTGTTACTATTAAAGCATTTAAGAGGACTTGAAAATTCAAAAGTGATAGATAACGGGGGATGGTGACGATCAACTGTAGACAGTGGCTGAGCCTCAGAAACTTTTATATTATCTTGATTTGATAAAACCAAGTCCAAGGTATGACCAAGATAGTTTTGAATACTATTAAATTGAGATAAGTGACATATAGAGAGAGTCTCTATCAGGTAAGTTGATTTGTTGTTGGGATTTCCAAACCATTTTACCTTTGTATTATTACCAGTTTTGACCCAAGAGAGATCAGAGGCATTAAAATCTCCGATAACGGTGCTCAGATCTAGCAAAAATTACACTGTTTAAAGCTTATTGCCAGTCGTTCTATACATCCAACCTGTGGGTCAGCTTTACCAAAACTGCATATAGTGACCTGCGCATCCAGTATAACAAAGACATAGAGCGGGAGCGCAGGTCGCTGTCTGTGAGGGGTAATATGCTGGCTCGCAGGTTTGCACGGTGCTCAGATCTAGCAAACATTACACTGTTTAAAGCTTATTGCCAGTCGTTCTATACATCCAACCTGTGGGTCAGCTTTACCAAAACTGCATATAGTGACCTGCGCATCCAGTATAACAAAGACATAGAGCGGGAGCGCAGGTCGCTGTCTGTGAGGGGTAATATGCTGGCTCGCAGGTTTGCACGGTGCTCAGATCTAGCAAACATTACACTGTTTAAAGCTTATTGCCAGTCGTTCTATACATCCAACCTATGGGTCAGCTTTACCAAAACTGCATATAGTGACCTGCGCATCCAGTATAACAAAGACATAGGCGGGAGCGCAGGTCGCTGTCTGTGAGGGGTAATATGCTGGCTCGCAGGTTTGCACGGTGCTCAGATCTAGCAAACATTACACTGTTTAAAGCTTATTGCCAGTCGTTCTATACATCCAACCTGTGGGTCAGCTTTACCAAAACTGCATATAGTGACCTGCGCATCCAGTATAACAAAGACATAGAGCGGGAGCGCAGGTCGCTGTCTGTGAGGGGTAATATGCTGGCTCGCAGGTGTGGCGGACGGACTCCGTCGCCCGCACAACACTAGCGCGAGCTACAAACATCCCTAGGCGCTGAACCTGTCCAGGCGCAACAGGGGAATCCGCGGCGCGCGGGGAGAGAGGCGAAGAACCTGCCCCCAGTCGCCGGGCGGCCGCGCCAGTGTGCTACCAATCTTCTCAGCGCACACCCGCGTCGCTTTGCGCTCTGCACACGCCCACGCATTCCTACGCTTTTTCTTTATTTAAATTCATTATTTCGGCTTTCTAACTCTTCTAAATTTTTGTATTACTTTCTTCTTCATCCGTCACTATCGTTCAGGCTTGCATTCGCGCTTGCATCTTTGTTTTTATAATAAACAGTTATTGTGGAGCTATTGCGTTGTTATTCGGAAGATAACCACATCGACACGTAGCACCCATATTGGTGATCCGACGTGTGTTATAAGAACACTATCTCGAGCGCCGGGAGCAAGATGCAGACAGATGGAGATACGACGCCGGAGTCCGATGCGCAGCGGAAGGACGACATTACGCGCGACACCGTCGTTTCCGGTTACGTCGACCGCGTGGCCGTCCGGTTGCCGCCATTTTGGGCAGAAGACCCGGACGTATGGTTTGCCCAGGTGGAAGCACAGTTTGCTGTTTCTGGCATTAAGGATGACGCAACAAAATTCAACCACGTTGTTGCCCAACTTGACCAAAGGTATGTGAAAGAAGTGAAAGATCTAATAAAGAACCCGCCGCGCACAGAGAGATATTTGAAATTAAAGCAAGAGCTTACGAAACGCCTGTCAATTTCTAGAGAATACCAAATAAGCCAGTTGTTGTCCCACGAGGAACTAGGTGACCGTAAGCCATCGCAATTTTTACGTCACCTCAAAACCCTAGCCGATGGAGGGATTTCGGATGAATTTTTGCGCAACATGTGGTCGAGCCGACTCCCGCAGCACGTGCAGGTCATCATTATGTCCCAGGCTTCTGCTAGCCTTGATGATGTGGCTGAGCTCGCGGATAAAATTTGCGAGGTATCTTCATCGTCACAACAGGTAGCCAGCACCTCATTTAATGTTGACAGTTTATTGCAGCGCATGGATAATTTGATCACGTCACGCATCCAGTCAGAGCTGACAAGACAGATTTCCCAGCTTTCCACGGATCGTGGTCGTAACCGTGGACGCTCACCCAGCCGTTCTTCAGGACGATCGAGGAGCAGAGGTCAGAGCCAAAACCGGATATCAGGTATGTGCTGGTATCATAATATTTTTGGTGATAAGGCACGTAAATGCACATCTCCGTGCAACTTCAAATCGGGAAACTCTCACGACAATCAATAGAAGCGGCCGAAGACTGTCGGGCTACCAGCCGCCTATTTGTCACAGACAGGAAAACCAAGGTGCAATACCTTATTGATAACGGTTCTGACCTTTGTGTACTGCCACGTCGGTTTCTACGTCAAGCTAGGAATCCTACTGACTACAGTCTCACAGCAGCAAATGGCACCATTATTAATACGTATGGCACTTTAAATTTACACCTGGATCTGGGACTTCGGCGAGATTTTACTTGGAATTTTGTGGTTGCAAATGTGGACAAGCCTATCCTTGGTGCTGACTTTATCTCACATTATGGCCTTCTTGTTGATTGCAGAAACAGTCGGTTACTAGACAGCCTGACCACATTGTCTTCGGCAGGATCGCTCAAAAATTGCCACGTGTCAAGCATCAAGGTGATTTCCGGTAACAGTGAGTACCATAAGCTATTGGCTCAGTATCCTGCTCTAACAAAGCCGTCGGGTATACATCGGGAGATCAAACACTCTACTGTACACTACATACGTACCACGCCAGGCCAACCAGTTTTCTGCAGACCACGACGACTTGCACCTGATCGTTTGAAGATAGCCAAGGAACAGTTTGACAGCATGGTTCACGATGGTACCGCTCGTACTTCAGACTTACCTTGGGCATCTGCACTGCACCTGGCACCCAAAAAGGATGGTTGGAGACCCTGCGGAGATTACCGTGCTCTTAATACACGGACGATTCCAGATAGGTATCCCGTCAGGCATATTGAGGACTATTCCCACAGGCTAGCAGGATGTAAACTGTACTCCAAGATTGACCTGGTGAAGGCATATAACCAAATTCCGGTCTTTTCAGAGGATATTCCAAAAACTGCGATCACTACACCGTTCGGAATGTTCGAATTTCCATTTATGTCATTCGGACTTCGAAATGCAGCACAAACATTCCAGAGATTCCTTGACGAAGTGCTTCAAGGCCTGGAATTTTGTTATTCATACATTGATGACATCCTGATATATTCCAGAAGCGAGAAAGAGCACCTGGACCATCTCCAGCAGGTTTTCGAGCGACTACACAACCATGGTTTACTCATCAACGAGAGCAAGTGCTGTTTTGGCCAAAAAGAGGTAACATTTCTTGGTTACACCATTTTTGAAGATGGCACGCGTCCCATGGAAAACAAGGTGCAGGTCATAAAAGATTACCCACCTCCAAAAACTGTTAATGGCTTACGCAGATTTTTAGGGATGTTAAATTTTTACAGACGATTCATTCCTCACGCTGCTGAAGATCAATCTCTTCTACACGACATGCTCGCTGGACCTAAGGTTAAAGGCTCGCAACCACTCACCTGGACTATAGAGACCCTTCAAGCTTTTGACACCTGTAAGGCTAGTATAGTCAAATGTACACTTCTGTCTCATCCTGTCCATAACGCACCACTCGCTCTCGTGACTGACGCCTCATCAACTACGGTAGCATCAGTTATCCAACAGCTGGTAGACGAGGAGTGGCAGCCACTTGCTTTCTTTTCCAAAAAGATGAATAAGGCTCAGCAAAAGTACAGCGCTTATGACAGGGAGCTATTAGCAATTTATGAAAGCGTGAAACACTTTCGTCACATGGTCGAAGGTAGACATTTTGTGATTTATACTGACCACAAACCTATCACATTCGCTTTTCATCAGAAAGATCGTCACTGTTCGCCGAGACAGTTCCACCATTTGGACTATATCTCGCAGTTCACGACGGACATCAGACACATCCCTGGTAAGGACAACATTCCAGCTGATACTCTTTCTAGAGTCGAAGCTATTGTTTCTCCTCCCGACACAGCTACACTGGCACATATACAGCAGGATGACGCAGAATTGCAGGAACTCATTTCCTTGAGTTCTTCTTCCCTGAAAATAGAGAAAGTCCCTGTGCCAGGTACCAGTTTCACACTCTACTGTGACGTCTCTCTGTCGAGGCCTCGTCCTTATGTTCCTAAGGAGTTGCGTCGACAGATCTTCAACTCTTTTCACTCCATGAGCCACCCTGGAACTAAATCCAGCACAAAACTCATCACAGAAAGGTTCATCTGGCCCTCCGTGCGCAAGGATTGTCGTGCTTGGGTCAGAGCCTGCGAAGCATGCCAAAGAAGTAAGGTACAACGTCACACTTTTTCCCCTCTGAGCAACTTCCAACTTCCAGGAGAACGTTTCAGCCACGTGCACATTGACTTGATTGGCCCACTTCCTTCTTCTGAAGAGTACAAATACTGTCTGACTGCCATAGATCGATATACTCGTTGGCCAAAGGTTCTCCCTCTTAAGAATATTACTGCAGAAACAGTAGCAAAAGGTTTTTGTGACACCTGGATCTCACGCTTTGGCTGTCCACAGATATTGACATCAGACAGAGGCCGCCAGTTCACTTCCCACCTTTTCAAGGCCCTGACAGATGTTTGTGGAGTCCAGCTACGCCACACCACTTCGTACCATCCTGCTGCAAATGGCATGATCGAGCGGTTGCATCGAACCCTGAAGGCTGCGATCATGGCGCATGGCGAAAAGAGATGGACAGACGTACTCCCGGTGGTTCTTCTCGGCATCAGAACAGCGTGGAAAGAAGATCTGAAATGCTCAGCAGCTGAGATGGTTTATGGTGAGCCATTGAGGATCCCGGGTGAGTTCATTCACTCTACTAAATCTCAGACGGTTTCACAACCAGATTTCATTTCTCAACTACGAGCCCACATGTCCGAGCTCAGACCTCAGCCTGCTTCGAGACACTCAAATAAATCTGTTTTCATACATGAAGACTTGCAAAAATGTACACACATTTTTCTACGTACAGATGCTTTGCGTGGTGCACTACAAGCACCGTATACGGGACCACACAAAGTTATTTCTAAAACAGATAAGACCGTCACTGTTGAATTAAATAGAGGACCAGTGACCGTCTCTATTGACAGATGTAAACCAGCTTACATCCAAGCCAATAACGATGTTGTCATTCCTGACAACCCCGTTCCTCCTCCCTCTCCCAAGCAAAGTCCTTGTCCTAAAACCACCCGTTCTGGACGCATTGTCAGGTTTCCTGATTTCTATTCCGCAGGACATTAAGACTCCAAAGGGGGTCATGTGGCGGACGGACTCCGTCGCCCGCACAACACTAGCGCGAGCTACAAACATCCCTACGCGCTGAACCTGTCCAGGCGCAACAGGGGAATCGGCGGCGCGCGGGGAGAGAGGCGAAGAACCTGCCCCCAGTCGCCGGGCGGCCGCGCCAGTGTGCTACCAATCTTCTCAGCGCACACCCGCGTCGCTTTGCGCTCTGCACACGCCCACGCATTCCTACGCTTTTTCTTTATTTAAATTCATTATTTCGGCTTTCTAACTCTTCTAAATTTTTGTATTACTTTCTTCTTCATCCGTCACTATCGTTCAGGCTTGCATTCGCGCTTGCATCTTTGTTTTTATAATAAACAGTTATTGTGGAGCTATTGCGTTGTTATTCGGAAGATAACCACATCGACACGTAGCACCCATACAGGTTTGCACGGTGCTCAGATCTAGCAAAAATTACACTGTTTAAAGCTTATTGCCAGTCGTTCTATACATCCAACCTGTGGGTCAGCTTTACCAAAACTGCATATAGTGACCTGCGCATCCAGTATAACAAAGACATAGAGCGGGAGCGCAGGTCGCTGTCTGTGAGGGGTAATATGCTGGCTCGCAGGTTTGCACGGTGCTCAGATCTAGCAAACATTACCCAGTCGTTCTATACATCCAACCTGTGGGTCAGCTTTACCAAAACTGCATATAGTGACCTGCGCATCCAGTATAACAAAGACATAGAGCGGGAGCGCAGGTCGCTATCTGTGAGGGGTAATATGCTGGCTCGCAGGTTTGCACGGTGCTCAGATCTAGCAAACATTACACTGTTTAAAGCTTATTGCCAGTCGTTCTATACATCCAACCTGTGGGTCAGCTTTACCAAAACTGCATACAGTGACCTGCGCATCCAGTATAACAAAGACATAGAGCGGGAGCGCAGGTCGCTGTCTGTGAGGGGTAATATGCTGGCTCGCAGGTTTGCACGGTGCTCAGATCTAGCAAACATTACACTGTTTAAAGCTTATTGCCAGTCGTTCTATACATCCAACCTGTGGGTCAGCTTTACCAAAACTGCATACAGTGACCTGCGCATCCAGTATAACAAAGACATAGAGCGGGAGCGCAGGTCGCTGTCTGTGAGGGGTAATATGCTGGCTCGCAGGTTTGCACGGTGCTCAGATCTAGCAAACATTACACTGTTTAAAGCTTATTGCCAGTCGTTCTATACATCCAACCTGTGGGTCAGCTTTACCAAAACTGCATACAGTGACCTGCGCATCCAGTATAACAAAGACATAGAGCGGGAGCGCAGGTCGCTGTCTGTGAGGGGTAATATGCTGGCTCGCAGGTTTGCACGGTGCTCAGATCTAGCAAAAATTAAACTGTTTAAAGCTTATTGCCAGTCGTTCTATACATCCAACCTGTGGGTCAGCTTTACCAAAACTGCATATAGTGACCTGCGCATCCAGTATAACAAAGACATAGAGCGGGAGCGCAGGTCGCTGTCTGTGAGGGGTAATATGCTGGCTCGCAGGTTTGCACGGTGCTCAGATCTAGCAAACATTACACTGTTTAAAGCTTATTGCCAGTCGTTCTATACATCCAACCTGTGGGTCAGCTTTACCAAAACTGCATACAGTGACCTGCGCATCCAGTATAACAAAGACATAGAGCGGGAGCGCAGGTCGCTGTCTGTGAGTGGTAATATGCTGGCTCGCAGGTTTGCACGGTGCTCAGATCTAGCAAACATTACACTGTTTAAAGCTTATTGCCAGTCGTTCTATACATCCAACCTGTGGGTCAGCTTTACCAAAACTGCATACAGTGACCTGCGCATCCAGTATAACAAAGACATAGAGCGGGAGCGCAGGTCGCTGTCTGTGAGTGGTAGTATGCTGGCTCGCAGGTTTGCACGGTGCTCAGATCTAGCAAACATTACACTGTTTAAAGCTTATTGCCAGTCGTTCTATACATCCAACCTGTGGGTCAGCTTTACCAAAACTGCATACAGTGACCTGCGCATCCAGTATAACAAAGACATAGAGCGGGAGCGCAGGTCGCTGTCTGTGAGGGGTAATATGCTGGCTCGCAGGTTTGCACGGTGCTCAGATCTAGCAAACATTACACTGTTTAAAGCTTATTGCCAGTCGTTCTATACATCCAACCTGTGGGTCAGCTTTACCAAAACTGCATACAGTGACCTACGCATCCAGTATAACAAAGACATAGAGCGGGAGCGCAGGTCGCTGTCTGTGAGGGGTAATATGCTGGCTCGCAGGTTTGCACGGTGCTCAGATCTAGCAAACATTACACTGTTTAAAGCTTATTGCCAGTCGTTCTATACATCCAACCTGTGGGTCAGCTTTACCAAAACTGCATACAGTGACCTGCGCATCCAGTATAACAAAGACATAGAGCGGGAGCGCAGGTCGCTGTCTGTGAGGGGTAATATGCTGGCTCGCAGGTTTGCACGGTGCTCAGATCTAGCAAACATTACACTGTTTAAAGCTTATTGCCAGTCGTTCTATACATCCAACCTGTGGGTCAGCTTTACCAAAACTGCATACAGTGACCTGCGCATCCAGTATAACAAAGACATAGAGTGGGAGCGCAGGTCGCTGTCTGTGAGGGGTAATATGCTGGCTCGCAGGTTTGCACGGTGCTCAGATCTAGCAAACATTACACTGTTTAAAGCTTATTGCCAGTCGTTCTATACATCCAACCTGTGGGTCAGCTTTACCAAAACTGCATACAGTGACCTGCGCATCCAGTATAACAAAGACATAGAGTGGGAGCGCAGGTCGCTGTCTGTGAGGGCTAATATGCTGGCTCGCAGGTTTGCACGGTGCTCAGATCTAGCAAACATTACACTGTTTAAAGCTTATTGCCAGTCGTTCTATACATCCAACCTGTGGGTCAGCTTTACCAAAACTGCATACAGTGACCTGCGCATCCAGTATAACAAAGACATAGAGTGGGAGCGCAGGTCGCTGTCTGTGAGGGGTAATATGCTGGCTCGCAGGTTTGCACGGTGCTCAGATCTAGCAAACATTACACTGTTTAAAGCTTATTGCCAGTCGTTCTATACATCCAACCTGTGGGTCAGCTTTACCAAAACTGCATACAGTGACCTGCGCATCCAGTATAACAAAGACATAGAGCGGGAGCGCAGGTCGCTGTCTGTGAGGGGTAATATGCTGGCTCGCAGGTTTGCACGGTGCTCAGATCTAGCAAACATTACACTGTTTAAAGCTTATTGCCAGTCGTTCTTTACATCCAACCTGTGGGTCAGCTTTACCAAAACTGCGTACAGTGACCTGCGCATCCAGTATAACAACACCTTTAGAGTGCTCTTGGGTATGCCCCGCTTCTGTAGTGCAAGCGGAATGTTTGCAGCAGCGCATACAGACCACTTCTATACAATAATACGCAAGAAAACAGCTTCATTGCTACAAAGAATGCGGTCCAGCTCCAATAGCATCCTAAAGATGATAGCGGGCAAGTTTGATTGTCCCTTTATGAGACACTGGGTTCAAAGATTGACCAAGAACAATTCCTGGTGAATTTCTGAGCCTAGTGATTCCCATAAAATCCATAGTATAAGTATACATATTTTATTCTATAAAGTTTTTAAATTAAAACTATTACAAAAGTTGGTATGTATAGAAGGTATCACATAGCACAGCAATGTACCTATATAGAGTCAATCTTGTGGACAGCTTTCCTGGGTTGTGAATATGTAAATAGTCTTAAGTTTTTATATGGGCCTTCAAAGTCTGGAATAAATGATTTTTATTATTTTTATTTTATTTTATTTAAATAAATTGACTCGGCCATAAGCAGGGACTGAATAAATTAATCGACTTAGATTTACATGGATCTTACAACATTTTACGGTAGAAGAACTAAGTTGCGAGACTTGTTTTTTTTTTTAAGTTTTGTTTTTGATGGCATCTCATTTCTTTTTGTAGATAACACTACTTTTTTTCCTTCCCAGTACCTTCTACCTACAACTGAAAATGTAACTTTGCAATCCTATATATTTATATGGGATTACAGAGTTATTTATGCAGTTAGTGTATCCATAGCACTGGACCGAAATTGCTAAAAATTTTAGTTTTTCCTTGATTTATACACTAAACACTAATTGTATTCCAAATTTGAAGCTTCTATGTCTGCTAGAAGTGCCTTAGAGTTTTGATGATCGGCCAGTCAGTCAGTCGGTCAGTGAGTGACAAATTGAGAAACTTTGACTAGTCATAATTCTTAATCTCCTGGTTCCAATTAAATGAAATTTGAAATATTCTGAGTTTATACCATGCCTGCTTAGTTAATGAAACTTCAGGCTTCTAGTTTTATCCAAAACGAAGTTATAGGGGGTCGAAAATGGCCTGAACTGCTTCGAGAAAAGGATGGTACGGCGTGCCGCTTCTTAGCTCGACTTGGCGATCAGATCTTTCCGCTTTATATAATAGTGTACCTATATATGTAGATGTAGATACTATAAAACTGGCACATTAAATGTGTCAAGGTTAAAGCAACTAAGGATCTGTAGCCTGGTAGACAAAAGTGACTATAGTGTAGGTACCTAAATAAATGAAATATTTGTATTTTGGACAATCTATGATCCCCCCGCGCGCGAACCGAGCACAACGCACGATCGAAAGCCACCGCCGCCGTCGTCGCGCCATCCCGGCGCCGTTTGACACAGCTCCACACAAAGAGTGTGCAGCGCAGAAGGAATATAGTGTTGTGCCTACGATGTGTTTACTGTTTCGATCATCTAAGAGGAAAGTTGTTTGATCTTGTTTTTAAATTCTCTTTTCTAATTTTCGTATACATGTACCGAGTGTTTCAGATTATAACAGAGAATACAATATAATGTCCATATACGGCTCTAAAATTTTAAATTTTATTTATTTACCTTTACAAATTATAGAATAATGTTTTTCCGATTGTTTATTTGTATACTCACAGAGTTAAAGGGAAAGAACATAGTTTCTGTAATAATAAAAAAATACGTCATAAAAAATTATACGCATTTTTAACCGACTTTAAGAAAGGAGGAGGTTCTCAATGCGACTGTTTTTAGAGTATGTTACTCCATAACTTCAGCATTCTTTATTCGAATTAAGTTGCGTTTGTTTGGTAAATTTTTCTTCCAGATAAGTTCCATTTTAGTTTGGTCGTAATCTGATGGTGGTCTTCGGAGATAGGCACTAGAACTCCTCAACGGATGACGACAAATCACTCGATATAGAGGCAAATAACTCAGACATTTCTTAAACCACTTCAAAATATTTTGTTTTGTTTGGCACGAATTACTAGGTAAGTAGGGCCTTCCAAAATTCAAAGAAATTAATATTTTATCAGTTCCGTGTGAATTTATTTACCAAGTTATTAGAAGATATATCAGAAAAAATATCGATTCTTTCCCGGGGCTCGGTGAGCATCACTCTATAGAAACAAGTAAGTAACATAAACTGGCTTTTCCAAAAGCTAGACTTGCAAAAGTAAGCACCTCTTTTGTAGGATATGGTATGAGATTTTACAATAAACCTCCAAAAGTGGTCCTTAGTTTTCCAGAAAATAAGTGTTTATTATATATTAGGCAAGGACTCTTGAAAAAAGGACGACAGTAACGCTTGGTTTCATGAGAATATTGATCTTAGCCATAATAATATTGTTAGTTTATTTTCTGATTTTTGATGTGTGTTTGTTCTAATGTAGACTATGTAATAATGCTTTTTTTTATTATTGACATAAACTTTTTACTATTTAATGTTTATTAACATACAAATACAAAACACAAACATTGTAATAGCATAAGCCAAATGATTAAAAAACCAGCCAAGTCCGTGTCGGGCCACGCACTGTGTAAGGTTCCGTAGTTGCCCAGTACATTTTATAAGTTGGTCTACTAATACAGATCGCGCAGAAACTTCTGGTTCACTCAGAAGTTGCTCTCCCGGAGAACGGCTCATACATTATCGTCTTTAGAGGGGACTAAAAGTTTAGCGCGACCTGCACTCGTAAACCTGTAACGCCTGCTTAGGTGTGATAGTTTTCATTTTTACTTCCTTATCAAACATGAAATTTAAGTCATTTTGCTAATGAAAACTGGTGATAGTACTCGTCCATATGAACAACTTTTACTATGGAGCTAACCCTGAAATCGTGATAAAAATATCAGCATTTCCATAGAAAAGTCAAATACCTACTCGACCCAAATGTATGAAAATTAAATATAAAAAATACGTTGGACTATGGAACCCTAAAAAAGGAAAAATGATAAAAAAGACACGATCTTCTTAAGTTTCTTGCCCCTCTTAGCAAGACTAATCATATGGGTGGATTTAGGTATTTATATATATTTAACCCGTAGAGTCACAGAGGTGACGATCGTCACGCCTTGGCTGAATCAGAAAAAAAATATTATTGTTAGTTAATATATTATAAACCTAGTGATATGGGTATCATTGGAAAGCTAGGAAGAAGAGCAACAAAAAAAAATATATATATAATAATAATAAAAAAAATCGTGGATTGTAATTCTAGGCCCAAACTTTCTTTTTTTTTATCTATATATTTTATTATTCTTTATATTTTTTCACTATATTATAAAATTTGAATAGACATAATATATGGTATAAATACACATATTTTTATCTATAATACCGACTTTTTCTAGGAGAAAGCCCCCCCCCCCCCCACTTTCTCCAAGAAAAAAAAAATTTTCTTCTTTCAGGAAGTTTAATCTTGTCTTAGAAAAGGGAAACCACATTAGAATTTGACAACTAGTTTGACAATTAATTCACGAGAAAATTTGCAAATTTGCAAAAATTCGCAATAATTATTTATCTATCAACCTATTTATTCATTGCATTATGTGGGTATATATGTACATTTTTTCTTATATTAGTAAATATTTGGTTAGGTATTATATTTTTATGGTGTATTTGGTTAATTTATAATTTATACATATATTGGTTGTTATTCCTATATTTCTTGATTTTATACAGGTGTAAAGGTTGAGTAAATTTTAGTAGCGAAACCTAAATAATATTTTTTTTATATATTTCCCGTATTCATTTTTGTCATTATATTCTATATTTTATAAAGATTATATTTGACCTGTAAAATGTATACTTTATTTATCCATCTTACAAAATAAATTATTTGAATTTTACTTTTAATTTAAGCCTACAAAAGCATACTAAAAATAGTCGACGTGATGATTTTTAACCGACTTCAAAAAAGGAGGAGGTTCTCAATTCAACTGCATTTTATTTTATACCAAAAAGCAATTCCATCCATCCATCCATCAGCCTGTTTCGATCACTGCTGGACATAGGCCTTTCCAGGATTTCGCCACTCTTGGCGGTCCTCCTGGAAGAAATGCCCATACTCACACACGCTGGGCAGGCGGATTGGTCAGTGCGGTGCCGAAACCCTTGTACCAGTGACGCCGATGCCCGTCACCAGTCTATTTTATATAAGGCCCGGCAATTGGGGATGGATATACCGCCATTCATCGGTCCCAGGCAATGGTGGGCCGCCTGATTTTGCCTGAGAGCTGTTCTCTTACTCTCCCCCGAGTAACTTCGCGAGGATTTGCGAGTAAGATGGTGGTACCTCCACAGTCGAGCCCGGCATCAGCTCTACCACCTACAGTAAAATGGTGGTACCTCCACAGTCGAGCCCGGCATCAGATCTACCACCTACAGTAAGATGGTGGTACCTCCACAGTCGAGCCCGGCATCAGCTCTACCATCTAACGCAATTAGTAGGTTTAAAAAATATAATGAAAACAAAAGAGTTATTTTTATTTTGTCTAATAACAGATTTGTCTGTTAAAATTTAATCCGAATATCCCTGCTCATAACTTTAGCACCGTTAAAGATAAAGACTTGAAATTTGCTTCAAAAATAGCATTCACTTCACTTGACTTGAATATGGTATAAAAAAGTTGTTTTCCAATTCAAAAGTGAGAAAAATAAAAAAAAATATCCCAGAAATACAATATTGGTATCAAATTCTAGATATTAAGAAGCTGATTATAGAAATATATCTTTATTTATATTTACTGTCACCGATTTTGAGCAATCTTTGAAAAACCACAAAAAATGCATATCCCCCTTATTTTCGAAACTGGTGGACCAAAAAAAAATTTTAAAAATGACGACTACAGGTCATAGCTGGCCAATTTAACCTCCTAACCTCTGGATGTATTAAGTATTTCTGAATTCGATGAAACTTGGTAAGTCTCCTTAAAATGTATCTAAACCATCGGGAAAAATAATTAAAAAAATATTTGAATTGGAAAAGTCGGTTTTCCAGATGTCCTACGCATACCACATTCGGTTTCAATTGACAAGTTTATATGACAAACATTTACCCGCTTACGTACCAAGACCTTTATAGCTTACTCCGTAAAATTAAATTGTTAAATGTGTTAAAAGTGCAGAAATTAATATAAAATTTACATAAATTTGTTGCGTGTGGGCTATTTAATAGTCGTGACTATTAAAAGTCGGCCTCACACTGCGGCGTCGACGTGACCTTGAGACTGAGTGCGGAGAAGACTTATGGGCTTCTTTTTCATTGCAGGGATACACTTTTTATGTATGTGTAGTTTACATTAAGCCCACAGCAACTGACGAAGAATACATGAACTGGTTTACAACGGTAGAGAGCAAAATTTGTGATTTAAATGGTATGATCTTTCTACTTGGTGATTTAAACCTAAATAGTGCGACAGTTTCAGTAAATAATTATTACGGTTACTTCCTAGAGTTTTGTGGTATGAATGATTTGAATGAAGTGAGGAATGAACACGGAGGAAAACTAGATGTGGTGCTGGCTCAGAGCCAATACGGTCAAATATGCGTGCGTAGAGCCGCGGACGACTGCTCAGATGGTGGGCTCGTCATTCCAGACAAGTATCATCCACCACTGGAAATAAGCATTGCACTGCAGGCTATCAGGCAATTACACATAGCTAAGCCTCTACAGCCAAGCAATATTCAGGACCGTAGAGACTGGAATTTTGCCAAAGGTAATTTTGATCTTCTATATCGCCTTCTGAGTGGTGTTTCTTGGGATGTAGTTTATTCATGTACTCAGGTCAGTACTGCTGTTGACAAATTTTATGAAATTATTTACAGCATCTTTGATTTATGTTTTCCGCGTAAAAAAAGGAGTAAAGGTAACAGTCGGCGTTTTCCCATATGGTATCCTAAGGAGTTGATAAAGGATATAGGTGTAAAATCATTACTGCACAAGAACTGGAAAAAGACGAAAGACCACCAAATTTACGCTCAGTTTAGCCTTTTACGTGCCGATATTAAAACTAGACAGAAACTAGCTTATGACACTCACATTAATAATATAGAACAGGACGTTTGCAAGAATCCTCGTTTGTTTTGGCAGCATATGGGATCTCTTAGATCCAAAGGTGGTTTTGAACCCACTGTTGAGTACAAGGGTACACAAGTCTCTGGCAAAGAGGCAGCTAATGCATTTGCTGACCATTTCAGCGGAGTATTTTTGAAGGAGCCTCCATTATTATCAGCTACAGCAGCCATGGCTTCTGATTCTACTACTTCGGCTAACTATATAAATATAGCTAAAATTACACAAGGAGATATACTAATTGCTATAAGTAGATTGAAACCCCGTAGTTCAATTGGCCCCGATAGCGTGCCCGCTTACATACTTAAAGGATGTTAAGATCTGGTGGTTGAACCTCTTAAGTATATCTTCAATTTATCATTAGAGACAGGCCTATATCCATCCCAATGGAAGATAACCAGGGTCAAACCGATTCCAAAAACAAGTAATAAACATTTAGTGGAGGACCATTGCCCTATTGCTATTCTTAGCTCTTGTGCAAAAATTTTTGAAATAACTCTTAAGCTGAAATTGGAACCACAGATACAGCCATTTATTAGCTTAGCCCAGCATGGTTTTAGACCCGGTAGATCGGTTAACACGAACCTTTTGACTCTTGTTGACATAATCTCAGCAGAGATGGACAAGTGTCGGCAAGTTGATGTCATTTATCTTGACTTTCGGAAAGCCTTTGATAGAGTAGATAATGACGTTCTGCTGAGTAAGTTGGTAGCATTGGGCTTTACACCCAAACTTACAAAATTCTTTGCCGACTACCTAAGGGACCGGCAGCAGTTCGTTCGGCATGGGTGCTTTGTTTCTGGGCTTTTTTCTACCAGATCAGGAGTCAGTCAGGGTTCAATTCTCGGTCCAATGCTCTTTGCCATAATGATTAACGATATGCCAGGTGTTTTAGTCAACTCTACATGTCTTTTATATGCGGATGATTTAAAACTTATAAAACCAATTACAGACGAAGGAAATTGTCGCCTCCTGCAGGAAGATGTGGAGTCGGTCTTGGATTGGAGCGTATCTAATAAATTAAACTTTAATGCAGACAAGTGCTGCTTTATGTCTTTCACTCGATCTCCCAATCTCATAGATGCAAGGTACATGCTTGATGGGCAAATATTAAAAAGAGTATTTTCTATGAAGGACCTCGGTGTGATCTTTGACCCTGGATTGACTTTTCACCAACATGTTACTACCCTGGCAGCGGAAGGATTTAAAAGATTGGGTTTCATTATGAGGAATGCACGTGAATTTCATAGTTCACGAACTGCACAGTTGCTCTATACATCCCTCGTCAGGAGTAAACTGGAGACTAGCGCTTGCGTGTGGAATCCACATGAGGATAAGTATAATCTTATGTTAGAAAAGGTCCAAAAGAGATTTTTAAGATAATTTTACAAAGTTAAGTATAGATTTTCATGTACCCTTTCATGTACCCAACCAAATTTCTTCTGGGTGTACTTGGTTTTAATTCCCTTGAGACGAGGCGCAGTCGAGACCAAATGCTGATAATTATTCAGATTTTGCGAGGGAGACTCGACTCCCCTACACTATTGAAAAAACTACTTAGGCTTAATGTCCCTAACCGCTTTAGTCACGGCATGAGAAGGCTCCGGCCTCTTTTCAGTCTGGAGAGAGCACGTACGTGTGCTCACAGCTGGTCCCCCCTGAACCGGACCCTTGCCAGATTGAACCAGCTGCATGCGGCGGTACCACACGCTGATATTTTTAATAGTCCTTGGAGGAAAATTATGAAGGAATGCTTGGCGTTTTGTGAGAAGGATTCATAGAAGGATTTTTACTCTAGTTCGAAACTTAAGTTAACTAGTCTTACCGAATCTTTGACATATAATATTAAATAATTTTAACATTTTGATTTTAATTTTTTGACAGTGAATTTAATTAAATTGTAATGTAATATTATTAGTAGGTTATTATTGACTAAGAAAATATATATTTTTTTCTTTTTTTTTTGACATTTCTAATTTTGGTAATTATAATGTGTGTTTCGCTTTTTATGTAAATATGTATATAGTTTTAAGTCATGCAATTAATTGCGCAATAGTTTTCTATAATGTAATTATGTATTTGCAAATAAATAAATAAATAATGTCCTATGTATAGTACTTTCGGGGTAAAATAAGAGAAATTATAAAGCAATACAAGATATTTTTTTGAAATAAAACGTTGTTACAACAATTTTAAACCATTTTTATGCTCAAACATTATTGATGTAATCATTATACTAGTCATGCCATTCCATGCTAGAAAGACTTTTCTCTATATAGTTAGGGCTTGTCATTGGGTAGATTGTCGGTTCAAACGAATCTTTTTCCCATGCATCAGCTAAGTTCTGGGATGTTCTTCAGTCCCTATTCAGCCTGTAGCTGGTCTGTTACCTCTACCTCGTCGACCTCGTGAATAACCTCTGGTCCGCGCTTGTGAAGCTCTTCCACGATTTAGAATTGAGTTTTAAGGTAAAGGGATTGGTATTAGATATCCAGTGTGTTCTGGTTCTGGGATATCCTCATTTTAGCTGGTTTCCTCAGAAGACTGATTTTTATTGGTTGGGGAAAAAGTTTCTTCGCATTTTATATGAAAATTAAAAACATTTTTTAATCAAGTTTATTTACATTTAACTAAAGTTTGTAGGTGCCATTTTGTTCGATAACTTTCTGCCATCTTGTAGGTAGGGACATGATCCCATTGCTATAGAAATTCTGGGGCTTCTGATCAAAAAACTGCGACAGGTGGTTTTGGCAGTCCTCTCGTGATGTTAACGTGACACTGCCTAAAGAATTCTGAAGAGACCGAAAGGAGTAGAAATCCGAAGGTGCAAGGTCAGGACTATACGGCGGATGCATTAATACGTCCCAGCCAAACTCTCATAATTTTTGCTGAGTGGCTAAAGATGTGTGAGGTCTAGCGTTATCATGATGAAAAACCACACCCCTTCTGTTGACTAATTCCGGCCGCTTTCTCTCAACTTTTTGCTTTAATCTCATCAGTTGTTCGCAGTAGAGTTCAGAATCGATGGTCCTGCCTGGCGGTAACAGCTCATAATGCCCTTCCAATCCCACCATACACACAGCATTACCTTGTTGCGAGATAAACCGGGTTTCGCCAGAGTCTGTGAAGCCTGAACAGCGTTTGACTACGACCTTTTCCGCACGTTCTTGTCGTACGTGATCCAATTTTCATCACCAGTTATCAGGTTTTTCAAAAATGGTTCGGTTTCATTACGTCGTGTTTAAGAATCACAAATGAGTACACGGTTCATTAAGTTTCTTTCAGTGAGCTCATGAGGCACCCAAATATCGAGCTTATTTGTTTATTCTTATTATTTGTGTACCCAGCTCTTTTCAAATGCGCTAAAACTGTTTTGTGGTCATTCCCCAGTTCTTAAGCTACATCTTAACTACTGAGATGCCGATCTTGCTCTACTTTTTCAAAAATGGCATCCATTTTATCCGTAACAGGGCGCCCAGAGCGAGGTGCATCTTTGACATCAAAATTTCCTGATTGAAAACGCTTTAACCAAATTTGTGCTACTCTAACAGACACTGCACTAGGTCCATAAACATCACAAATTTTTTTCGCGGCTTGCGTTGCAGTTTTACCTTTTTTGTAGTAAAATTTTAAAATGTATCGAATTTCTTCATTAGATTCACTCATCTTAACAGTAAGAAAAACAAATGAAAATCACACATTTTACCTAATTTGAATTTGGAATTATCTTTTTTTAAATTTAAACTTTTTAATAATACTAAAACCAGCCAGATACAAATGGTATAGCCAAAGAGATTTTATTATAAGTTCATACATACTATTTGCGAAAAGAGATTTTCCCCAACCTATTATGATCAACCTGATTTTAATGATAAATGGTATCATCTTCCGAGTCATCAGACGAGAAATCGCAGTCCAAATCATTCAATATATCCAAAACTGAAAAGAAAAAATACATAAATTAACAACGGATGGCTTATGTGTAGGACATCAATTAAACTCACTTTACAACTAATGTCATATGGATAAGACATCAAATAGTAAGGTTATGCAGTGAAGATGAAAAGGGGTTTAAATCAGAAATAACTCATAATTACGATTATTTAGTCCCTAGTCATTACAATACAGACAAAATAATTAAATAGTAATAAAGGAAAACAATAATATTTCTTGATTACTTACTTTGTTCCTACCTCAAAACCCTGCGCCTGCGTTGTTTCTCCATTTTGCGATGAGTGTCAAATTTAAACTGTCAAAAACACTTTTTTTCTTAACGTTGCGTTAATAAACTGTGTGGCCATGTAGAAAAAAATTAAAAAAGATGATGTATTTTCACATCAGATTTTTTGTTGATGATGTCCTATAAATAACCCACCAAGGGTCAGGAGGTTAGGAAAACTATGGCGATTAAAAAATTTTATAACAAATGAGAAATATAAAAAAGGACAAAATTAAAAAAAAAATTATAGAAAGACAATATGGATATCAAATTCTAGATATTAAAGAGCTGATTATAAAAAAAAATATTTTTATCCTATTTACTGTCACCAATTTCAACAAATCTTTGAAAAACCACAAAAATGCATGTCTCCCCTCCTCTTTATTTCCGAATCAAATGAACCGAAAAAAAATAAAAATAAATCATAGTAATTTGGGATTACGTAAAGATTGCAGGAAAAATATAGCGGGTGAGAAATTCACGATACCAAACTGACAAAATAACATTTTTCATCGACGAGTTTGATTTCGCGTAATACGGTATTAAAATATTTGAGTCTCTCTTTTGTGGTACAATCGACTCTTTCTTTAGTTATCATAAACAGTTATGGGCAAGATGTTAAATACCTTCTTCCCGACTGTTCCCAAAACTGTCGAATGACGGGACCCTAGGTGTGCGAGTCTTTCTCGCACTTGACCGGTTTTTTTATCTAAAACTTCTCATTTCTGTCTTAAGCTCAATCGGAGACGATTATTTAAATTATCAATTCACCAAAACGAATACAAATTACTTTTACTCTAATATTATCGATACAGTGGTGTCGTGTCTGCGCTCAAATGACAATCCCTAAACTACATGCGTAAAGACTTTGCGGACAATTCTGTGATTGGTTACTTGAGTTTAAGGCATCCAATCACAACAGTAACAGTACCGTATTGACCAATGATAAAGTTTCAAAAATATCATAAAGTAACCAATGAATTCATTGTTACCAAAATGTCTCACGCGGCAGAATCATAACATTAGCTTCAATCTGTGAGATCGAAACTGAGTTAAATATGTATATTTTGTAAATAAGTTAAGACAAAGTGATAGTTTCATAACCGAGAGTGATCAAGTGCCAAAGTATGCTTATTATGTATATAGATATTGTTCTTTTAGTTATATTGGTGAGCTGAATTTCTTATACTTTCACATTCTAGTGCAGTTATAATTTCCAATGTTTATTTATTTAACACTTTTTTGCAACCGGTAACATCGATGCCAGTATCATAAACTACTATTTTATTTCAGAGTGATTTCGTTGTGTGAAAGTAATGAATAAACATAATGTTACAGTTTTAGAATGTTCAACTTATTTGAATGTCAAATCTTTGTCGTGCGAATTTTACTCAAATAAATTACAATAATTGTCAGTCGAGCCAACTGGTAAATGGTATTATCTTTGTGGGTTACAAATGTGCTTCTTTCATATATAATGGTGTATCAGTAAGTGCTCCTTCTCTTACACGTTTAATATTGTCTTGAATTCAGATATTTCCTTTCATGTCCATTGCTCATACATTTGCATACATTTCTGAACTGCTGTGAATTCTAAATGTTCGTAAAATTGAGGAAGGCAAATGATAACATTACAAAACTTAAGGGTTGGGTTTAGAAATAAGTACCTGGAATTTAGGTATACTGAGAATGTGGGGGGGTGTATGGGGTTGTACTGAAACGTCCTATAAAGTCTTTTGTTGCCGGAAGCGCATAATCATTTTCAACGAAAAAATAGGTGCGACAAGGAGCGAAGCGAAGAGGAGCGTGTTAGGTTGACATTAAGAAAAACTAAGGAGCCGAGCGAAGTGGAGCGGACCGAGGCGACGTCCCTTAGTTTTAATAGTAAAGTCGCCGTTTTCAATTAGATTGAGTAAGATAAGTAGATTGACTAAAAGGGCCCAAGTTTATTAGACCATGACTAAAACCAAACAGGTGTCTTATTATTTCGGTACAATACTAGGTGAAATTAAATCAACCGACCAAATTCACACTGGAGACTCGGTTAGTTATCCAGAACAAGGTTTAACGAACCTCCAAGTGAAATTTGAAAAAAAAAATCTGCACTAGGAATTGTACTTAAACTAGTCCAACCAGTAAGGGATCAAATAAAATATTTTTCGAAATTGGCCAAAAGGATTACTGAACCTAGTTTTTGATAACTAACCGAGTCTCCAGTATGAATTTGGTCGGTTGATTTAATTTCATCCTATATAGTTCAAAAACTCTATGGTTCCGGCAGGGGATGAGTGCCGAGGGGGTGTCCCCCCCCCCTTCCTTCCCAATCCCCCCACTAAGGAACTTTTTTATAAACTTTCACCAAACTTAAAGGTTTTTTAGACCAACTCAGCTCAATTTCATAAAATAAATTAGACAATAACATATAAAAACAATGTTCTGAATGTGCACGTTGCAGATGCTGTTGTCGATATGCACGTGCTTCTACTGCTTCTACCGCGTGCACCGACTGCGACAGAGCGGGCAGGTCAGTACTATGTGGTGCATGTTCCAGACGCTGTTGTCGATATGCACATGCTTTTACTGCTTCTACCGCGTGCACCGACTGAAACAGAGCGGGCAGGTCAGTACTATGTGGTGCATGTTCCAGACGCTGTTGTCGATATGCACGTGCTTCTACTGCTTCTACCGCGTGCACCGACTGCGACAGAGCGGGCAGGTCAGTACTATGTGGTGCATGTTCCAGACGCTGTTGTCGATATGCACGTGCTTCTACTGCTTCTACCGCGTGCACCGACTGCGACAGAGCGGGCAGGTCAGTACTATGTGGTGCATGTTCCAGACGCTGTTGTCGATATGCACGTGCTTCTACTGCTTCTACCGCGTGCACCGACTGCGACAGAGCGGGCAGGTCAGTACTATGTGGTGCATATTCCAGACGCTGTTGTCGATGCACATGCTTTTACTGCTTCTACCGCGTGCACCGACTGAAACAGAGCGGGCAGGTCAGTACTACGTGGTGCATGTTCCAGACGCTGTTGTCGATATGCACGTGCTTCTACTGCTTCTACCGCGTGCACCGACTGCGACAGAGCGGGCAGGTCAGTACTATGTGGTGCATGTTCCAGACGCTGTTGTCGATATGCACGTGTTTCTACTGCTTCTACCGCGTGCACCGACTGCGACAGATCGGGCAGGTCAGTACTATGTGGTGCATGTTCCAGACGCTGTTGTCGATATGCACGTGCTTCTACTGCTTCTACCGCGTGCACCGACTGCGACAGAGCGGGCAGGTCAGTACTATGTGGTGCATGTTCCAGACGCTGTTGTCGATATGCACGTGTTTCTACTGCTTCTACCGCGTGCACCGACTGCGACAGATCGGGCAGGTCAGTACTATGTGGTGCATGTTCCAGACGCTGTTGTCGATATGCACATGCTTCTACTGCTTCTACCGCGTGCACCGACTGCGACAGAGCGGGCAGGTCAGTACTATGTGGTGCATGTTCCAGACGCTGTTGTCGATATGCACGTGCTTCTACTGCTTCTACCGAGTGCACCGACTGCGACAGAGCGGGCAGGTCAGTACTATGTGGTGCATGTTCCAGACGCTGTTGTCGATATGCACGTGCTTCTACTGCTTCTACCGCGTGCACCGACTGCGACAGAGCGGGCAGGTCAGTACTATGTGGTGCATGTTCCAGACGCTGTTGTCGATATGCAAGTGCTTCTACTGCTTCTACCGCGTGCACCGACTGCGACAGAGCGGGCAGGTCAGTACTATGTGGTGCATGTTCCACACGCTGTTGTCGATATGCACGTGCTTCTACTGCTTCTACCGCGTGCACCGACTGCGACAGAGCGGGCAGGTCAGTACTATGTGGTGCATGTTCCAGACGCTGTTGTCGATATGCACGTGTTTCTACTGCTTCTACCGCGTGCACCGACTGCGACAGAGCGGGCAGGTCAGTACTATGTGGTGCATGTTCCAGACGCTGTTGTCGATATGCAAGTGCTTCTACTGCTTCTACCGCGTGCACCGACTGCGACAGAGCGGGCAGGTCAGTACTATGTGGTGCATGTTCCACACGCTGTTGTCGATATGCACGTGCTTCTACTGCTTCTACCGCGTGCACCGACTGCGACAGAGCGGGCAGGTCAGTACTATGTGGTGCATGTTCCAGACGCTGTTGTCGATATGCACATGCTTCTACTGCTTCTACCGCGTGCACCGACTGCGACAGAGCGGGCAGGTCAGTACTATGTGGTGCATGTTCCAGACGCTGTTGTCGATATGCACGTGCTTCTACTGCTTCTACCGCGTGCACCGACTGCGACAGAGCGGGTAGGTCAGTACTATGTGGTGCATGTTCCAGACGCTGTTGTCGATATGCACATGCTTCTACTGCTTCTACCGCGTGCACCGACTGCGACAGAGCGGGCAGGTCAGTACTATGTGGTGCATGTTCCAGACGCTGTTGTCGATATGCACGTGTTTCTACTGCTTCTACCGCGTGCACCGACTGCGACAGAGCGGGCAGGTCAGTACTATGTGGTGCATGTTCCAGACGCTGTTGTCGATATGCACGTGCTTCTACTGCTTCTACCGCGTGCACCGACTGCGACAAAGCGGGCAGGTCAGTACTATGTGGTGCATGTTCCACACGCTGTTGTCGATATGCACGTGCTTCTACTGCTTCTACCGCGTGCACCGACTGCGACAGAGCGGGCAGGTCAATACTATGTGGTGCATGTTCCAGACGCTGTTGTCGATATGCACGTGCTTCTACTGCTTCTACCGCGTGCACCGACTGCGACAGAGCGGGCAGGTCAGTACTATGTGGTGCATGTTCCAGACGCTGTTGTCGATATGCACGTGCTTCTACTGCTTCTACCGCGTGCACCGACTGCGACAGAGCGGGCAGGTCAGTACTATGTGGTGCATGTTCCAGACGCTGTTGTCGATATGCACGTGCTTCTACTGCTTCTACCGCGTGCACCGACTGCGACAGAGCGGGTAGGTCAGTACTATGTGGTGCATGTTCCAGACGCTGTTGTCGATATGCACATGCTTCTACTGCTTCTACCGCGTGCACCGACTGCGACAGAGCGGGCAGGTCAGTACTATGTGGTGCATGTTCCAGACGCTGTTGTCGATATGCACGTGTTTCTACTGCTTCTACCGCGTGCACCGACTGCGACAGAGCGGGCAGGTCAGTACTATGTGGTGCATGTTCCAGACGCTGTTGTCGATATGCACGTGCTTCTACTGCTTCTACCGCGTGCACCCACTGCGACAGAGCGGGCAGGTCAGTACTATGTGGTGCATGTTCCAGACGCTGTTGTCGATATGCACATGCTTCTACTGCTTCTACCGCGTGCACCGACTGCGACAGAGCGGGCAGGTCAGTACTATGTGGTGCATGTTCCAGACGCTGTTGTCGATATGCACGTGTTTCTACTGCTTCTACCGCGTGCACCAACTGCGACAGAGCGGGCAGGTCAGTACTATGTGGTGCATGTTCCAGACGCTGTTGTCGATATGCACGTGCTTCTACTGCTTCTACCGCGTGCACCGACTGCGACAGAGCGGGCAGGTCAGTACTATGTGGTGCATGTTCCACACGCTGTTGTCGATATGCACGTGCTTCTACTGCTTCTACCGCGTGCACCGACTGCGACAGAGCGGGCAGGTCAGTACTATGTGGTGCATGTTCCAGACGCTGTTGTCGATATGCACATTCTTCTACTGCTTCTACCGCGTGCACCGACTGCGACAGAGCGGGCAGGTCAGTACTATGTGGTGCATGTTCCAGACGCTGTTGTCGATATGCACGTGCTTCTACTGCTTCTACCGCGTGCACCGACTGCGACAGAGCGGGCAGGTCAGTACTATGTGGTGCATGTTCCAGACGCTGTTGTCGATATGCACGTGCTTCTACTGCTTCTACCGCGTGCACCGACTGCGACAGAGCGGGCAGGTCAGTACTATGTGGTGCATGTTCCAGACGCTGTTGTCGATATGCACATGCTTCTACTGCTTCTACCGCGTGCACCGACTGCGACAGAGCGGGCAGGTCAGTACTATGTGGTGCATGTTCCAGACGCTGTTGTCGATATGCACGTGCTTCTACTGCTTCTACCGCGTGCACCGACTGCGACAGAGCGGGCAGGTCAGTACTATGTGGTGCATGTTCCAGACGCTGTTGTCGATATGCACGTGCTTCTACTGCTTCTACCGCGTGCACCGACTGCGACAGAGCGGGCAGGTCAGTACTATGTGGTGCATGTTCCAGACGCTGTTGTCGATATGCACGTGCTTCTACTGCTTCTACCGCGTGCACCGACTGCGACAGAGCGGGCAGGTCAGTACTATGTGGTGCATGTTCCAGACGCTGTTGTCGATATGCACATGCTTCTACTGCTTCTACCGCGTGCACCGACTGCGACAGAGCGGGCAGGTCAGTACTATGTGGTGCATGTTCCAGACGCTGTTGTCGATATGCACGTGCTTCTACTGCTTCTACCGCGTGCACCGACTGCGACAGAGCGGGCAGGTCAGTACTATGTGGTGCATGTTCCAGACGCTGTTGTCGATATGCACGTGCTTCTACTGCTTCTACCGCGTGCACCGACTGCGACAGAGCGGGCAGGTCAGTACTATGTGGTGCATGTTCCAGACGCTGTTGTCGATATGCACGTGCTTCTACTGCTTCTACCGCGTGCACCGACTGCGACAGAGCGGGCAGGTCAGTACTATGTGGTGCATGTTCCAGACGCTGTTGTCGATATGCACGTGCTTCTACTGCTTCTACCGCGTGCACCGACTGCGACAGAGCGGGCAGGTCAGTACTATGTGGTGCATGTTCCAGACGCTGTTGTCGATATGCACATGCTTCTACTGCTTCTACCGCGTGCACCGACTGCGACAGAGCGGGCAGGTCAGTACTATGTGGTGCATGTTCCAGACGCTGTTGTCGATATGCACATGCTTCTACTGCTTCTACCGCGTGCACCGACTGCGACAGAGCGGGCAGGTCAATACTATGTGGTGCATGTTCCAGACGCTGTTGTCGATATGCACATGCTTCTACGGATCGAAAAATCGTAAGAAGTTAAAAAGACGCTTAAGCACGATTTTAGCACGAGTCATCTTTGATATGGTGTCATCTGGTGTCATTGCGTTTAGTATGACCTCTTAAACACACATGATATATGGGATGACAGGGGCGCAAATTATGAGGGTAGATAATATGACGTCATTAAGTAGGGCGGTATTAAGAAAAAAACACTTAAATATATCATGTGGGCTATCAAATAAAAGGTATTTGTGAGTAAATTAGAAATATATAACATTCTATAACATTTTTACTACTTGGTCAAACAAAATATTAGAAAACGTCAAATTTAGAGTTGACTTTGAACTGCTGTAGATTGAAAACCACTGGATAGATTTTTACAAAATATATATCAAATTGCTAAAAACAAGTTTTATAAAGCTTGAAAGAAATATTTACAAGAAAAATAAAAACTTATGAAATGTACATCAAATGAATATCCTGATTTTACAATAATTACCCTGCGACAAAATATACCCTAAACCGGGTTACTATTCTCATATTTAGGGTTCCGTACATCAAATTGAAAAACGAAACCCTTATAGTATCACTATGTTATCCGTCCGTCTGTCCGTCCGTCCGTCCGTCAGCCCCTCCGTCCGTCCGTCCATATGTCTGTCTGTCAAGGCCCTTTTCTCGGGCCTCGTATGAGATATTAAGTTGAAACTAATATCTCTTATAAAAAAATCTCTTGTAAAAATCTATGGTGGTGTAAGAAAATCAAGCTTCTAACTGACGCAAAAAGTTATTGCACTTTATATAATCAATTTCATACAAATGTTTGGCACTGGCAAGGAAATCGAAACCTATAGGGCAATGCCAAGTTGACTCAGAAACTTGAAATCTGAAAATCACAAATATTTTATTATTTAGGAATAGATGACGAACTAAATTAGATCCTTTAGATACATAGAGAATGTATGAGAATGAGTCGACGACGACGACGACGACGACGACGACGACGACGACGACGACGACGACGACGACGACGACGACGAAATATTTCGTTAATTTTTTTTATTTTATTAACTATGTTTTAAATATAATAAAACTACATACAATGTTATACATTTGTAATCTACTTACAAATACTTTTAATTCGATACCCCCCATCTTAATGACGTCATAGTACCTACCCCCACAGTCTGCGCCATAGTCATCTCATATATGCGTGTTCAGGAGGTCATACTGAACGCAATGACACCAGGTGACACCATATCAGAGACGACTTGAACGGAAAATTCTGAAACCTTATATTTCCGACCTACTACTTATAGAGTATTTATGATTATAACTATAGACAAGTGCGTATCATTTTAGTACGGCCAACGACACTTTTAGGATTATTAGGATAATGCTACAGTTTCCTTACTAAAACTCAAAACGAAATAATGTAAAGCATTTTTGAACATAACAACAGGGCCCATACCCTAACGGTGCTTTTGGCTAAAAGTTAAAATAAGTTCACCTCTGTGGCCGAGTGGTAAAGTGCTCGCCTGCTAACCCAGAGGTCTTAGGTTCAATCCCCGTGGTGCCAATGAACTTGTCTTGGAACGCACGATAGGGATTTTAACGTTAAGTCAAAAACCAAATCTATACCATTATTGTATAATTTTTTATACTGAATTGAATTTTTTTCATCTGAATGATTAATAACAGATGTTTTAAATGTACCATTTTTAACTTCTATAATTGCTGCAGGTATTTTTAAATCTTTGGTCCAGCAATGGGTATCGTGAATGTAGATCCCATCTATATAGTTTGTTTTGACGCTTATAAGCTTTTCACATTTTGGTTCAATACTAAGCTTTTTTAGTTGGTAATCGAACCGAATAGGGATTTCTGCTGTTAATGTTCGTAACAAGTTATTTCTTAAGTCAATGTTGGTTGATAGTGTATTAAGCAAGTCAAGACCAATGAGGCCTTTGTATTTGGGATCAAAGTCAAACATTAGAAATTTATGTGTGATATCACAATTGAAAACTGGGGGTAGTGGTAAATAAACTACGTGATTATGTCTAGATACTGCATGAGCTGTTTTTAATTCAAAAGATTCTTGTTCAACACATTGTTCAAATACTGTACCTAAAATAACTTTGGGTGATATCATTGAGCAAGAGGCACCTGTGTCAATTAAAAATTTTCCTTGAAATTCTGGCAAGTAAATATAGGGAAGATGGTCCTTTTCTTGATAATTTAATTTAACTAGCTGTGGTCGGTTATCTCTGGGTCTATATGAAAATCCTCTTGATTTTCCTGATAGTAATTTTTTTCAGATTGGTTATCGTTGATCTGAGAACTGTCGTATGCAAAAGCGTCATCAGTCATATAATTTAAATGGTCATTATGGGCTGCATAAAATAGTTGTTGAGAGGCAAATTCTGGCTTTGCCGGCTTGTTTACTGACCTCATGGTGACGTCAGAAAACCTCTGTATGAAAAAGCCCCCCTCTCCACAGGTATGATTTAAACCTCGCGTGCTGGACCCATATATTTTTAAACGAAGACTAAAACTCTGCTAGAAAGGGGCTTTCCACACAAAGGGGGGGTTCTTAAAACTAACTAGGGGGTCTCCAAAAAAGGAAACTTACCTATATATACTAAATTCCGTCGAACGGATAAAAGGTTCAAAGACTCACATTCAGATGCAGCCTTACTTCTTGAACGGGACTTCTGCGCTGGATGCAGACCACCAGACTCAATCTTGGTTTCTGGGCAGACAGCGACCCGCTCTTTGACCTCCGTCACCCTCGGCACGTGGTAAATCTTCGACGAGATACTGGCCCCGCCAGCAGCTTCCGGGTGTAGTTACCAAACCTCTAACCCAGAGCTAGCTCGACCCGAGAAAACATAAGCCTTGCTTTCAAACGTGAAAATGTAAATCTGTTCACATCACCGTACACCGTTAATAATATTTCGCGAAACTTTTCACGCACGACTTGGATCACAATTGATACTTATCAATTGGATTATTTTACCACCTTTTCACTGTTTATTTCCTTGAAATATTTATCTTTTCAACACTGGTTGATCTTATTTTTAACACGTATCTCCTTGAGAGCCCAAAATTATGACAGTAAACCGGAAAAAAACAACTTTGACATTCCACTTTTTTACAACTCGTGTTGCCATATCAATAAAATAGAATCTGACACATATTTGTGCGTTCCGAACGCTTTTAAACCGAACACCTCTGTGGAGGGTTTACCTGCTGCTGCGGTGCTGGAATATTCTGCTGAGTCCTAAAATTGCCAGATGATCTGAAGTTACCTGAGTTTGGTTTTTTCGCCGGTTCCGTATTCTGCATCCACCTATTTTGAGGCTGGATCTGGAAATTTTTTGTTTGGAATGGGGGCATGAAATTGGGTGGCTGTTGAGTGTTTTCATTATGATATTTGGCAAATTGTCTGCCAGTTTGTTGTTGTTGGGGTCTAAATTGTTTTTGGCTGAAATTTGAGGGCTCGGGTTGATTTTGGGATTGTCTTACTTCTTCTTGTCTTGCGGCTACAATTGCAAGCTCAAGAGTCACGGGCTTAGCTATTCTTACCCCTAATGAAACATTGAATTCCAGTTGATTCACATATTGCTCTATGACCATATTTTCATAATAACTTTTATCCGAATGTTTTCCCACCGAATACAAAGTGTCTAAAATATCACGCAATTGTTTTCCAAAAGTTTCAGCATTTTGACCCCTTTTTCGACGGAGCTGTGTTAGTTCCTGCATAACTTGTATTTCGTTACGTGGGTCTCCTAATCTTCTAACCAACGCTGATTTAATCTCATTCCACGTTCCTGTGGACTCTTCGTACGCGATTGCATCTATAGCAGCGGCACTGAGCTTACTTTTTATTAACAATGAGATTATTTTTAAGTTCCGATTCTCGATATCCAGCATTGATAGTACCGTTTCTACTTC
This sequence comes from Ypsolopha scabrella, assembly GCA_910592155.1. Taxonomy (NCBI): domain Eukaryota; kingdom Metazoa; phylum Arthropoda; class Insecta; order Lepidoptera; family Ypsolophidae; genus Ypsolopha; species Ypsolopha scabrella. The sequence goes on along the minus strand of OU342980.1, from coordinate 130,633 downwards.
CCTAATATAATGATTGAGATTGTGACGGTTACCATCGAACTTTGGCAACAGATCCGAAAGGATCTTGAAAGTATCTTTATCTATCTCCATAATTAATGAGAATATCGTCTAAAAATACAAACACTAATACCAATTTTTACCGAGTTAATCTATAGCGATGATAGCCTTACAGAATAACACTCGTTAAAAATTTTATCTAAAAATTAAAACACTATTTTTTTTTAAATCGAGTTGATCTATAGCGATGTTAGCCTTTTAGAGTAACACTCGTTAAAATATACTAAATAAGGAAAGGAAATATAGCAAGGAACTTGAAAGTTAGAAGAGCTTACCAAGCTTGCATCTCCAATCCGAGTCTTGTCCAGGATCTCTACTCTAATGTTCCAGAGCACAGAGATCACGTATGTCACCGATCACCACACACAGGTTCTTTTTTCTACGAAATCACAGGCGATTTTAGCACTGATCAGTCACTCCGCGACGGTTAAGAGTTTTACTAACCACTTTTTTAAAGCTTCCCGGGGTGTCGTAGAACTGCCGACTGCGCCATTTACGTGTGGGCGAACGGGAAAAGGGTTTTTAAAAAAGATTTAATTATTAATTAATAAAGATGTAATCAATTCAAAATCTGGTACAAGACTGGCTTTCAAGTTAACAAACAATTATCGGAAACAGTAATGCATAATTATGTGGAACAGTGGTTTCTTGGTATCAGGGCAACACGTGTAGTGCTGCGTCGGCGGATCGTGTGGCGCAGGCACTGCTAACTTTGGGCTACAAAAATTTAATTATACACCTACATAAAATAGAGAAATCTAGGAATAAAAATAAAATTTATTGTTGCGTAGCCTTTGCCTCCCTCTGGTGTGTATAAAAGAAAAATTAATTGTTTGCTATTTCGGCCGCTTGATGCGCTGCCTTCCTTCTTATACAATCGTCTGCTTATGTCTTCCTGTTGGAATAAAAGTTATTCAAAAAATTCCTGGTATTTTCATCAATATCCCTGCTAGAATCCTAACCGCCAAGAGGTTATGGGTCCAGGACGCTCTGCAAAACCAAATAACAGTGAAATCAACACAGAAATACGAACATTGAAATTGCCGTGTGCAAAGCGAAACCCAAAATTTCATGATGAATTCCACATCTCGCATGGAAAGATTTGAAGGGAACAATTTCCGCCAGTGGAAAATCCAAATAAAGTATGCTTTACAAAAAAAAGAAGGTCACTTTGTTATTAAATATGTTGAGAGTGCTTAGCAGATAGCAGATATTTTTACTAAACACTGTCGACTAATAAATTTATATCTCTTAGAGAGCAAATAGTTGTTTAGAAATTTAATTTAAAGAATTACATTATATTGTTTTGCTTTGTCATGTCTTATAAAAGTTGTTATAAAATTTAGAGGGAGGGTTAGAAATGAAATTTTATAAGAATTGGATTTATGGTTACGTAGCCTTTGCCTCCCTCTGGTGTGTATAAAAGAAAAATAAACGAAAAAAAGCGCGGGAAGCTTTGATCTGGGAGGCAGGAAAATTTAAAAGCTTTCAGTTTTAATTCACTTTACTTGGTATTACGAATTGTTTTGAGCGAATTTCAGCATCCATGAAGTTTAAATATGGGTAAAAAACCACGTCGTAAGAAACCTAGACGGCAAAAGGACGATGATGATGGATTGCCGTCGTTTGAGTCCAGTACTGATTCTGACACGGAAGAACGCGAACAGGATGAGCCTCAGGAGATGGAGTCCAAGCGAGAGCCAGAGCGAGTCCTGCAAAAAGAAGATCAAGATAAGGATAAGTACATAATTTACAAGACTAAAGAATACACAAGACGCTACCCCGAAAATGGCGGTAAGTTCGAATATATTGTATTCATACAAAGTAAAGACGAGCGTCCACTTGGTGATCGCGACATGATATCGTTGGGCAGTTTAATTAAAAGATACAATACAGGCGTTAAACAATTAAAACGACTAAGTAAATACAAAATAGGGGTTATTTTCGACAAACCTAGTTTGGCAAATGAACTGCTATCGAATGTCAAGTTCTTGAATGAAAATAAATTAACCGCATCAATTCCAGCAGCTGCATGTGAAGTTACCGGAATTTTGAAATTTGTCCCCATTCATATGGGAAATAAGAAAATTTTCAAGTCACTATCCAGCAGCTCAAAAGTAGTGCAAGTAAAAAGATTCATGAAAAGAATAAAGATAGACAATGACGTAAAATTTGAACCTACTCAAACAGTTGCAATTACATTTTCAACTCCAGAATTGCCCGAAAGTGTAGACCTCAACTCATGGTATTTCAAAGTTCACACATACATACCACCAGTTAAACAATGTTTGCGTTGTCTTCGATATGGTCATATTGCTAAATTTTGCAAGAACAGTGAGAGGTGCTCGGTTTGCTCTGAACAACACAGCTACAAAAATTGTACTAATACCAATCAAGAAGCAAAGTGTGCAAATTGTAAAGGGGCACATCTTGCAATATCAAAAGAATGTCCAGAAAAATAAAAAGAATAAAAGAGAACACTGCTAAATACGAAAAACCTACATATGCTGACTTATTTAACCAAAAAGCCTTCCCATCATTAACTACCTCACCCCAACAACAATTTCAAAATTTATTATTTCTGACAGCTTCATGAATCTTCTTGTTCAGTCAATTATAAAGGTTGTTTCTATTCATAAATCGGGTGGACCTATGGGTACTAAAATATTAAAGATATTCTCCAAAATACCTTCAGTAATAAAACTTAATTTTATTTAATTATTATGGATCAGCTCAACATAGTACAATGGAATGCACAAAGTTTATCAGCTAACAGATTTCTTTTCACCCAATTTTTATATGAAAATAATATACACATTGCCGTTATTTGTGAAACCTGGTAAAAACCAGAAAATAAATTTAATATCAAAGGTTACACTTTAGAAAGAATTGATATTGGTACTAAACATAATGGGGTTGCTATATTTATTCACAACAGTTTACATTTTTCAAAAATAATTTCATTTCTCGATGACTCTATCCAAAATTTAGTTATAAGGCTTATCATAAATGATTTACAGCTGACAATAGTAAGTTTATATTGTCCAAAATACACAGCACTGGGATCTTCAAACTTTTCTAAAGTAAAACTGCTAAACCTTTTCCGAAGCTTACCTAAACCAATATTTATAGCAGGAGACATGAATGCTTATCATTCAGCATGGGGATGTGAAGACACAGATGCTAGAGGCCGTGACATCCTTGAGTGTATAGACGACAACAATCTCGTATTATTGAATGATGAACAGATGACCACAGTCGGTTCTAATATCTGGAAACAAAACGCAATTGATTTAACTATTGTTTCTCCTTCAATAGCTTTGCGAAGTGAATGGACCGTCTATGATGATCCATTAGGCAGTTATCATTTTCCTGTTATAACCAAAATTAATATTCATACACAAATAAGCTCAGTTTCAACGCCTACACCAAATTTTATAAATTATCAGAAAGTAGATTGGAAAGCATATTGTGAACATGCCAATCAAACTCTTTGCAATTATAATTTTGATATACAAAACCCTATTAGCTCTTATAAAAACCTATGCGATTTACTATTAATAGCAGCTCAAAAGGCAGTGATGGGAAACACAACCATATCCCTAGTAAATACACATAAAACACCTAAACGGAAAAAACAACTCCCATGGTGGAATGCCAATTGCTCTGATGCTGTACAAAAATCTAAAGATGCCTATAAATCATTCAGACAAAATCCTACTCAACTTAATTACATAGAATTTAAAAGGTTACAGGCTTTAAAAAAAATCATAATCAAAAGAGTAAGAAATGAGAGCTGGTTGAACTTATGTGAATCTTTTAATAGAATAACCCCCTTATCTATAATCTGGAAGAATATTAGGAAGTTTAATAAAACATATAATTATTCTAATAGCAGTTTTAATAATAAATTTGTTGAACCTTTCCTGAAAAAATATACCCCTGACACAGTTCAGCAGCAGATCAAATTTTGCAACCTACCTGAAGATAATAGTCAACACTATCTAACTGATCCATTTACATTTCAGGAATTTAAATCAGCAATTGAATCTCGTAAAGATACTGCCTTTGGTTTAGATGGATTGCCATACAAATTAATAAAACATTTAAATAATTCATGTAAACTTATAGTATTAAATGTTTTTAATCAACTTTGGTCTAAATCAATTATTCCTGAAACTTGGAAGTCAGATTGTTTGATTCCAGTATTAAAACCTGGCAAAAGTAAAACTGACCTAGACTCTTACCGCCCAATAGCCCTAACCTCTTGCATGGGAAAACTTTTTGAGCAACTTTTGAAACAACGTTTAGAGTTTTACATAGAAAAGAACAATCTTTTACCTAATAATCAATTTGGTTTCCGACGTGGTGGCTCAGCTAGAGAAAGTTTAAATCATCTGTATCTTGACATTTTTAACTCCTTGCAGAATAAACAGTATCTTATCTGTGTATTTTTTGACATTATTGGAGCGCTTAACAATGTTAATATTGAGACCCTATCTACTGAGCTTCTTGCACTTCAAATACCTAAAAAAAATTGTAATCTGGATATGTAATTTCTTATGGGGCAGGGAAGTATTTGTAAAACATAATGACAAACTAATTGGACCGAGAATATCATACAAAGGCATATGTCAAGGTGGAATTATTAGTCCATTACTATTTATTTTGTACATTCATAAATTAAATTCAGTACTTGGTTCAAATGTAAGTAATTTACAGTTTGCTGATGATTTGGCAGTTTATTGCTCTGGTCATAATGTTAGTTCCATTTTAAATTCTGCATTAAAAAAGTTACAGGAATATTTTGAATATTTAAATTTAGAAATTAATTTTGATAAAACTAAAGTGGTAGTCTTCAATAAGGGAAAAATGTACAATAATGTAAATATTTGTTACAATAACACTCCTCTTCCTGTAACATCAGTTATCAAGTTTTTAGGTGTAATTTTTACAAGTAACTTATCATGGATCAAATACTTGGAATACATAACAGGAAAAGTTAATAAAGCTTTTAACATTTTAAAATGTCTAGCTAAAACTTATTGGGGAGCTGATCCTAAAATATTATTAATGTTGTATAAATCTTTGGTTCGTAGTCATCTTGAGTATGCATACTTCTGCTTAGCATCAAATGATGCACATATCAGAAAACTTGATGTCTTACAAAATAAAAATCTTCGACTTATTTGTGGTGCAATGAAATCTACACCAGTCAATTCTTTGCAAATAGAATGCAACACTCCTCCAATTCTGATGAGATTTAATTATTTAAAACATAAATTTGTTTTGAAACTTTGTACTCTCAAACATCATCCACTTATTAAAAAAATTATTCATTATCATAGCACATTAAATGCTTCCTCAAATTACCCCTTTGTTCTTCAAGGCTTTTCTCAAGATTACTATCAGCAAGACAAGATATATAAAACAGATCACCAATGGCAATGTTACACTCATTCTTATGAAAGCAAGTTTTGTGATATGAAAATCATCATTAAAAAAGATCTAAATAATAAGCAAGATGTTTATGAACTTTTATCTCAATGGAAAGATTATCGTCATGTATATACGGATGGATCCAAAAACAGCAATACTGTTTCAATGGCTATTTATGACACTACCAAGAAAATAGGACATGGAAGAAAATTACCTGACTCTTTGAGTATTTTCACAGCTGAAGCTTTGGGCATACTAACTGCACTACAATATATTATTATTATTATTATTATTTATTTATTTAAAAAGTATAACATTACAGTTTACACCAATGCGTTATACAATTATATATTAAAATTAATTATTGATTAAAATAAAATATAAATTCAATATGTACAATTAACAATTAAAAAGATAAAGTAAGATATACAATTCATTATAAATGGGGACGTTCCTTTCATTCATCACGCTCACAGAACGCCAGACATTTCTCACTCACAGTCATCAATCTATCAGCAAACAAATCACACTCTGGTACCGAAGACAACAGTGTGTTGAGTGATGACCGGGCCCGGACGAGCGGAGACATGCTACGAGCAACAGTATGCGACGCCGGAACCGACAATAGAACGTGCTTACGAGTTCGGAGGTATTTGTCAGGCACAAACAGTCGACATACTTGATTGGTGAGCTGTGGGCAGTCTGATTCACCACGCAACATGCGACATGCTGCAACAAGCTGCTCACAGTCTCGTCGAACTTCCAACGAGTTGAACCCCAGCATACCAAGGAGGTATTTTGTCGGATACATAAAAGGGTAGTACCCAAATTTCTTTTTGTACAGAAAACGGAGGAACGCTTTCTGCACTTTTTCGAGCAATAGCACGTATGTTGATTCATGAGGGCTCCAGACGATGGCTCCAGTTTCAATCTTACTTCTCACAAGAGCTGTAAAGAGAAGTTCTATTGCTTTTAGATTTTTGAAATCCTTAGCGTTACGAAGAACGAAACCTAGCCTTTTGGAGCAATCAGCAGCCAGGGTCTTTATGTGCTCGTGGAACGTTAGACGAGTATCAAAAGTGACACCAAGGTCTTTGATAGAGTTCACACGAGCAATCATTTCGGACCCAAGCACATAAGTTGCTTCATAGGTCTGGGTCGCCCTCGTGAAAGACACACAAAAGCATTTGCTGACGTTAAAGTGCAGTTTGTTCTGTACACTCCATCTGTACACAGCGTCTAGGTCCTTCTGTAATAAGTTACAATCAGCCATCTGATTTACATTTAGTATCAGCTTCAGGTCATCAGCATACAGAAGACAAGATACGTGTTTAAGAATGGCCTCTATATCATTAATCATTATAACGAAAAGAAGCGGGCCGAGGATAGAACCTTGACTCACACCTGATCGCGTATGATAAGGTTTTGAGGTGTAACAGCCATACTTGACATACTGTTGTCGGTTTCTGAGATAGTCGGCAAACAGGCTGAGCAGACTTGGAGCAAATCCAATGGCGCACAGCTTTTCAAGTAGGACGTCATTATCAACCCGATCAAAGGCTTTTTTAAAATCGAGGTATGCTACGTCCACTTGGAAGCCACTCTCCATATGACCGGATATAGTGTCCGCCAGCGTCAATAGATTTGTGTTTGTTGATCGACCACTCCTAAATCCGTGTTGTGAATCTGCCAAGTATGGCTGAATTTGAGGGCATAATTTTTTATGCAATATAGTCTCAAAAACCTTGGCTGGAGAACAGAGAATCGCGATAGGGCGATAAAACTCTACATGGGAATGATCTGAGGTCTTAGGGATAGGGCTCACGCGAGATAATTTCCATTGTGTCGGGTACTTGCTACTTGCCAACACTAGGTTAAATAGGTAGCACAAGGGTGTAACAAAAACATCTGCACATGCTTTCAGGACATAAGGCGGAATATTGTCAGGTCCTACTGAACTACGGGGCTTTATTCTACGGAGTACTAATTCTACATCCCGCTCTGAAACATGAGAAATGTTAACGTAATTGGCCATTCGCGTGTGATCAGTTTGATTTGTGTATTCTGCGCTTAATTTGGGTTCTTCTGGTAAAAATACTCCGGAAAAGAACTCCGCAAATGCAGTTGCAGCCGCCTCACCAACGAATTCCCTGCTCTCATAGCTTACTTTTGGCTCAAACCCTCCCTTAGACTTGAGATTAGCAATATATAGAAAACTACATTCATGAATCTTATAACTGGGTGATTGTTACGGACAACATGAGCGTGTTGAAAGCACTAGAACATAACCATTTTAATACTAATACTAACCCCTATATTTATGAAATAAGAAACCTTTGGAACTCATTATTTCACAAAAACGCAAACATCATTTTTATCTGGACTCTATTACACATTGGAGTTACAGGGAATGAAAACGCAGATTATTTAGCAAGGACGATTTCTTCAGTACAAAATAACCTAACTGTCAATAATGACATTACACAGAGTGTTGCTATTCCTTATTCCGATTTAGTTTCAAAATTGAAGAAAAATATGTTGGATGAGTGGCTCGCTGTTTATAATGTTACTCTGGCTCAAAAAGGCTCATGGTTCGCTCAAATTAATAATAACGAAGTTGGAAGAACTCCTTGGTTTAAGAATGCTAAGTTTAGAAGTCGCAAATTTTACTCCATCATTTGTAGACTTCGTTTTGGACACTGTCGCTTCAACGCCCATTTACACCGTTTACGCATAATTAATTCACCCAAATGCACTCATTGCTCTGAAGACTCTGATCAAACGCTGAATCATATATTTTTCGAATGTCCTGCTTTTGCGATACCTAGAATATTATTAATTGATAATTTATTAGAAATCTATGAAAAACCTGATAATATCCCGCGCGATTTGCAGACAATTTAAAAAAAATCTGCAACTTACTACCCTGTATTTGAATTTATCTGTGCTACTATGACGGACATCTAGAAGATATCAGAAAATAAAATATACTAGGGCATTTGTGCCTCTTGAATTTGACAAAATACTGGATACGACAATGAGGCTGTTTGCCTACCTAAGGGATGAGACCACATTCATACTCATAATGAATCAACCTTGGACTTGGCATAATTGTATTAAAAATGAAGAAATTATCGTATCAGACGAGGCTTTCGCCTAAAATTATAATAACAATAAAGGAATAAAAATGGTTACAGAAAAGGCTATCATGGTCCTAGATACCTTTGCCTGTCCCTGAAAGGGACGAAAGGAAAAAAAAAAAAAAAAATAACTGTTTGCTATTTCGGCCGCTTGGTGCGCTGCCTTCCTTCTTGTACTTAGTTCTTATTCTATGTTCTTGTAAGATCGTCTGCCTTGTCATGTCTTCTTGTTGGAATAAAAGTTATTCAATAAATTCTTGGTATTTTCATCAATATCCCTGCTAGAAACCTAACCGCCAAGATAAAGTGTTACCTCGTTACGTCAAAAAGTTCTTTGAAATGGACCTGAAGTTCAGCAGTGGCACCAGTCGACAGTAATTATATTGACGTAGTGTTTTCTGTTTCCAGGTACCTTTTAAAACAACTAAGCAATGATATAGTTATATCATTGGTGTCACTATGCTATTAACACAAATTCATTAAAAGTTAGTTGATTGTTAATCACAACAATCATCAAAAGTTAAATAATAATTAATTAATATTTTTTTATTATCATTTCTGTGCGTATGTGAAACATGCTATACTAAGAATATTTTTTTCGAACAGACAGAAAAATCAAGAATGGTCTCATAAGCACTACAAAATCATCCAAACCTTGTCTATTTATTTTTCAGCTGACCATACTCCTAAGGCCAACCAAAGTGGTATTTTCACACAAAAACAACCAAGATAGCTCTGAAGAACTCAGGTAATTGTATACACCGTCTCCATTAAGTTTAGATACACTTGTTCTCACTCTGATATTGTAGAAATTATGAATCCCTAGACAAAATTTTCTTTTTACAGTTTTTTAATCAATCAAAATATAATCGTTTAATATACTCGTATGTAATATCTCGCATTTTGTTTATCTTCTATCCATCATGCATAAAGCAATTTCGAGAAGTAATTGTTAATAAGTTTCTCAACGGTCAGTGCCCAGCTTAATTTCTTAAGACATTGAAAGCTTTCTGAATCAAACTTAATTTTGATTTGATAACGTGTATGATAGAAAGTACGTATATTTTAGTTAAAGAATCCCATCAAAAACATTTCATGTAAACTAGGTCGCCAAGACTCAGAAGCTCATAACGATTTCACGGTTAAAAAGTTATTAGATCACATGTAGAGCCAAGCCCTTAACTCTACAAGGCCTAACTCTACAAGCCCTACATCTTGATCAAAAAGTATGGCTCGGCCGTTTCGCAGCCGTCAAACAAACACACCCATGGACTTATAAATATTATGTCATGCAATAGTTACATGAAACGGCCAAGCCATACTTTTCGATCAAGATGTAGGGTTTGTAGAGTTAGGGTTTGTAGAGTTAGGACTTGTAGAGTTAAGGGCTTGGCTCTACAATGTAGAGCTCTCTACATGTCATGTGATAAAAAGTAGATATGGTGAGATTATATATCATGTTATTAGTTTAAATACACGTCTTCACACACACTACACATTCATCCTCACCCTACGTTTATACACTACACACACACGCTACTCACACATACTATACTCACCCTCACACTCATACACTCTCCTTTCTTCTTTTGTTAATATTTATTTGTTTAAATATTAGATAGATTATTGGAATATAATATTAGACCATTTATTGTCTAATAGTTTTATACGTGAAACAAAAAATAAAATGGAAAAGGAAATAAACCTTAAATATTTACTAACCACACTTCTGTAAATTTAGTAAATAATTATTATGCTTACATTTGTAGCTAAGAGGACAAACAAGCTCTTGAATCTCAGTTTAAATTTTTTGGGAACCAGTTGCTTTAATATTTGTACCATTAAATCACCGAATCCACCTAAAATGTTGAACCACTCCCATCACAGAACAGAAAGCTTTTTGATAGATGCGGTACACGGCTAACTAAATTTTGAAAGTTTGACTTGACAGCTCAAAACCAGAATACTGATAATCAGAACAAAATAAAATAAAAATAACAAGTGTACCTTACATCGTGGAGATTTAATGGTTTGCGAAGTCATGCTGATGCCTAAACTTGTAGCGCACACGATTGGCAGACTACTTCTTGGGCTTGGCTTTGTCTCGTATAAACCTTTCTTCGGTCTTGGGTGCTGGTCACGCTCACGCCCAGGGACTCTTTTTAGAAGGTCGACAAGATGCGCTAGAGTATGGACCTTGTCCCTCTTCCCATCATGAACAATTATGACAGTGCCATCCTGCGACCAGACCTCCTTTATATCCAGCTTCTTTCGGACCTCGACGAGGATACGGTGTCTCGTTCAAGTCAGGAACTCCGACACACTGACGTCACTACCCTTGAACTTGGATTTTCTCATCCAGACTTTGTGGCAATCGGAGATTTTTTCAAAGCGCACCAAATCTGGACGAGGTCGCTTATAGTCAGACTTAGACTAACCTAATCTGTGGCACAAGATAATATCCGCTTCAGTGAAATCAGGAATAGCAAGGCTTTTCGCCATTAGAGACAAAACTTTGGACACAGTATTTTCCCTGTCATTCTCCGATACTCCATGACACCTTGCTGCGGGATCTCATCTCCAAAGCATCGAACCCCACTGAGACAGGTTCCTTTTGCCACCTCAATATCAGAAAGGTTTCTATTTTTTAACGATACTATTAATAAATAAAATACTTCAATGGCTCAAAGACGTGATAAATAAATAATTAATAAATTTTAATATATTAGGATCTAACTTGCAATCCAATATAATAAACTGTTACCATCAATAAATAATATCATTAAATAATTTAAATGCACCATACCTTATACTAATTTCTTCTAATTTACATATTTAAATTAATTATTGATAATTAAATTATACTTAACATAGTTAGATTTAAGTATTATATGTCAACTAGTTCCTCTTCTCGAGTTTGCTGCGCCCCTACAGGGCGTCACTTGTACTTTTATTATTAGGTAACATCTTTGTAACCTGTGACTTTGGCAATAAATAAATGAAATGATGATATGATGATATTATAATTCATTGGAACCTTGAGAAGTCCGGGGCTAGAGCAGGCAGCAACATCTGGGCAGGTACTATGGCCCTTATGAAAGCTTTGCGGAATTCCTGAACTAGTTTGCTTGAAATGTGAGGAAAATCCACGTAAAACAACAGCCTGACTCCTATTTGTAATGTAAGATTTAATTCAGCGAAAAGGGTCACCGTTATACTGAGTGGCCAAAGCTTCAATAGTAAAGTGTTATGACATAATTTATCAAAGGCTTTGGAACAATCGGTATATACACGACGTCAAATTGACATTTATAATCCATCGAATTTAGAATAATATCAATAAATGAGAGAAGGTTACCGTCCACACTGAGACCTCTATAAAAACCATGCTGATGGGGTATAAAATGAAGACGTATAGCACTAGACAACTGTTCAGTAACAATTTTTTCCTTGAATTTTACCAAATATACATAGCGTTGAAATAGGTCGGTACCTTATCATGTCCCGAGTCCCGTCTAACTGCGCCTTTAAGAATAGCAATGACCCATGCCCGCTTCCAAATGGTAGGAACAGATTTTTCACCAAATGATTTTAAGTAAATTAATTAAATAGGTATTTTCACGTTTGACGTGCATCTACTCATAAATATTGGATGAATGCCGTCGGGACCGATGCCTTTATTAATGTTAACTGGTTTTAAATATTTGAAAATGAGGCATTGTGTGACTTCTATCGAACTATAAGATCGAAAACTGCATCATGAGATGGTATCAAGTTATCAATATCAAAAGTCTGATGAGTCGAAGTCTCGAAAACAGAATGAAAATGATCATTAAATAAGTTACAGATCTGTTCCATGCCAATGTCCCTCTATAATTCCCTTTCCCTTGTAATCACTACAAATTGTAATTGGATATAAAATAATATAGCTGAGACAGAGCTGACGCTGGGCTCGATTGTTGGAGTATCACCATCTTACTCACTAGCCCCCACCTCAAATTTATGTCAGGAAGAATAATAAGAGGACATCTTTCAAACATGCACAACACACAACCAGGTGTCCCATCATGTTTGGGATTAGTTGCTGGCGGTATATCCATCCCCAACTGCCGGCCTATATATAATAATACAGAAGACTGGTAACGAGCAGCGGCGTTACTGGTTTGAAGGTTTCGGCACCATGCTCACCACATGCCTGCCCAGCGTGTGAAACTATGTGACGAAATCTTGGAAAGGCCTATGTCCATCAGTAAACTAACCAGGGGTGTATGGATGGATGAATAAAATATTTGTCGTATATTTTAAAGGAAAACAAAAGTAATATAGTGCCAACAAAAAGTAAGCATAGCCGTCACTGAGGATTACTTTCTTATGTTCCAGGAGTGTAATGGCATACCGAAACCCGTTCACGGGCGACTATTGCGTGCACAAAAGTCACCTGCAGGAGCCTAGTCACGGCTACGTGAACCCGCTGCGTGAACCCACGTGCTCCCAGTCCACCGACAGTGGTGTGTCTGACGAATACGAGCCACTGCACCCGGAGCCGCGCCCCCAGGTACACACGGGCATAGAGTTTACTGTGACTCAAATCTGCGTTATTTAGTAAACCCACTCTGAGTTCTATCTTGTTTTTACTTTTCTATATGGTATTCCCCATAGTTCAAATTCCCCACAATATCTCAAAGAACATTTTGTACCCCTCACCTCCCCATTGTTTTCAACAATCCAGCTTAGCCTGGTGGGGGTGCCGAATAGGTTTTGGTATAAAAGGGTTAAAGGGTACCTTAGCGAGTCTTCTTCTTCGATAGTCCAGTTTATCAGCACACCACAAATTTTATATATACGTTGTTTTATGATTAAAAGATCATATTTTATTTTATTTCACATCCAGAAGAAAATACATAACAAAAATTACTTATCTATGGCATAAACTTACATTACATGCATACTTAAATGAATACCTATAAAAAAGAGTGTTATACAATTTGTTTAAATAAGTCATAGTAATAAAGATAATCACGCATGACATATACATAGATCATCTTTACGTTGCTTTCTGTCTCATTTCGTCTATCAATTTTTACAGTCGTAATAATATTATATAAGGCATACATTTCAGAATTGCTTTATGTATTGTAAACCGAAAGTCGTTGGTTAAAATTGACAACGTAGAAAGTACGCAATTTTTAATAACTGAAGGCACTGCTCAAGGATCTGTTATCGGCCCAATTGAGTATTTGATATACGTCAACGACATGCCTAACGTTGCTAAAAGATGTTCTATGTACCAATTTGCCGATGACACAGCAATCATTGCTGCTCACAACGATTTGGTGGAGGCCCAGAAAATGCTTCAAGATGATTTCAATAACATTTGCGACTGGTCACATGACGCGGGACTGGTACTCAATACTGACAAGACCAAATTACTCCATGTACGTTCAAGCCACATCAAAAGTCCCCACACTCCAACTATAATCGCACACACCCACGACTGCATGCACATCCGCTATAGTAGTTGTTGCTGTGCGTCACTAGAGCTGGTCAGGCACATTAAATATGTCGGTCTTATGGTTGACGATAGATTTTCTTGGTCCAAACATATAGATTATATATGTGCTAAATTAAGAGCACTGCTTCTCAAATTTAAAATTCTAAAATATAGATTGCCTACCCACATTTTAGTAACCCTATACAAGACTATGGTTGAATCAATTGTAACCTACGGGTTGAGCACATATGGAAGAGCATCCCCATACCTACTTAATGAAATTCATAAGCTTCAACAACGCATACTGAAAACCATAGCCCCGCTAAACATTAAGTTAGAATGCAAAAGTAACCCACTTAAACTTTTTAATTATTGTAAAACTATGCCACTATCTACCCAATTCGATTATTATTTCCTTAAAGAATATAATAAAAATCGTGATACCTTATTACTTAAAAAAGTAGATCACAAAATAAGCACACGCAAAAATACGCAGAATAAATATTATGTACCAAATTTTAATAATAGAAACGGAAAAAGAACAGCATGCTACCTTATCCCAAATATACTAAACGAATTGCCTTATGATATAAGAACACGCTTTAAAGAACAAAATATAAAGAAAAAACTAAAAACCTTTTACTCATCAACATACTAAATGTACAAAGTAGAATTGCCCCACTGATATCTTTTTGTCAAGACTGGAAACAACAACACGCGCAAGAGTGCAATGCTACCTACATATATTTTACTCTCTCTAATAAAACGCGCGCGCGCTGGTTGTCGCCAGTCTCTTTCACACTTAGCATGTAGTACCATTTTTACCTTTTATCTATACCTTTTATTTATACTGATGTAAAATGCCAGACAGACACAAATAAACCTTCTAGGTTTAGTGTCACTACTTGTTAATTAGAATGTAAGATTTTTATGCAAATAAATAAATAAATAAATAAATATTAAAAAACCATTAGTGTTTAGAGCAATCTTCTGTTTTTTTCAATTATTATGCAGTTATTTTGCAGCTCCGTGTTGCTGTGCCTTTTTATAAGCATCAGACAATGCCTCCCCTTTCATTGCCACTCCCTGATTAATTCTTTTGCACTGCCTACGAATTAACAAACAACCCAATCGAAAATACAGTAAGTTTAAACATTTCTTGTGATGAATTTCACATTTTAGAAACGAAGCATCACATTTAGTATAAAATAAAGTCACTGTGCGATAGCATATATTTAAATAATCCATGCATGGCACTATGTCAGCTTCGAACACCTTTACAGAAGTTTCAACTAATCGACAAAGTTCTATTGATGGATAAGTCAGAGATTTTTTATTTTCCCACCATTCTCGAAGACTGATATAAGAATAGATAGGATCATCTTTAGGAGCAACGATCTTTAATGACTCTTCATACTTAGTGCAGCCCTGAAACATTTTCAAGATGTTGGCCGATATATAACTGCTGACGTACACAATAGGCTGTTTTTCGAGTTCAGCCAGGTCACTTTCTATTTCCATGAACTCAGTTTCCTCAGAAACGCTCAAAACTGGAGGAAAATCAGCTTCTACTACTTCAAAGGTTTCGGAGACTTGTTGTCTTTCAATAGGTGTCAATAAATCATCAGTTTGGGGTTCTGCAAATAACATATCATGAAAATCTATCAAAAGCTCTTGATAGTCCTGATCACTATTAGCACCCCTGCTATGCGGTGCCGTTAATCTGGATATAATTGAGGTTTTCAGAGCGGCAACAAAATTCGAGCATGTTGGGTTCTTGTTCGTAGGGCTGTGTTGCCGTATTACGCCGAATAAATTTTCAAGGGCATCTTGGTTCAATTGCCTTAGGTTTAGAAAACTCAACCCTTCAGATTGTAATTTGTGCCATAAATCTTGAAGGGCACTCAATGTAATGGCGTACCCTTGCACGCATTTAACATTTTTTGCGTCTGCTCCCTCTAAATTGACAAATTTTATCGAATTCATTTTTTTTCTGAATTCAGCCCACACATTTAAGTGTTCCGTTTTTGCAGACACATTCTCCCGTATTCCTTTTTTGACTTCGGCCGGGCCCATTTGTAAAGTCAAAGAGTCTGTCCAATTGAAATACTACTTCGGCAGTTTCTCTTATTTCTTTCGCCGTATTCGGGTCCTTTTCTGCTTCAGCCATTAATTTTACAAATACAAATACAAAATCACTTTATTGCATGAAAAACACATAAAAAAAGACGTAAATTAAAATAACAATGATTATATATGGACATGCACAGAAGTAATACACAAAGTTGCCAAGGGTCCCCAAACTCGGCTAAGCCAGAAATGCGGGGTAACAATATTCTTATTAATGTACCAATGATATTACATTGTTTACATAATTAGGTTAAAAACTAGTAGAAAAATTTAGGGTCATTCATATTATTAATCTATCATTCGTTCATTCTTTCATTTTATATATTAATTGTGCATTAAATTAAAAATAACAAACAATTTAGACCCAATACAGAAAAATAATAATAATAGCAATATTTTTACAGATCTTTACAGCAAAAAGGTAGCAATAAGGTTTCAGTTTTCTTATAGTTTAACGTTCTTAACCAGTTTAATAGCTTAACATGTGCTTGTGCAACAGAAGAGGTTTTAATATCTACGTGCTTGAGTATGTTGTTATAAATAAGGGATCTTATATGGAGACCGAATATACTCGCGAACGCTGTCTTAACAGACGCTCCTGGCATTTTAAAAACTCTCCTTTCTAAATGATTATTAAACTCAGCTGAACAAACCATAGCTCTGTGAGAAACAACAGCAATTTTATGAATATAAAGTTGGCGTACAGTGAGGACTTGAGTTTCCCTATACAATAGCTCGGTATCAAAACGGAAAGGTTTTTTCAGCATCACTTTTAATACTGAGCGTTGTGCCCTTTCTACCAGAATCATAAAAGTTTTAGAGGCACTGCCCCATACCGGAATACAGTATAAAATCAGTGATTGGCAGAGCGTAATATAGATCAATCTGAGGATTTTCGCGCAAGCTATATTTCGAATCTTTTTCATGATTCCAATTACTTTACGAACTCGCTTTGACAACCAGAGAATGTGATCCTTAAAGGTAAGTTTTTCATCGACAATGACACCAAGATATTTAATACTGTTAATACGTTTGATGATATCACAGCAACACGGCAATTGGGAGTCATAGTTTTTGCAGGAATGTATTCTAATGCCATTGTGTGATGGGGGTTCAGAAGCGGCAGTTTTATGGAAGCACATATATTGAGTTTTCTTATAATTTAGTGTGAGAAGATTGCTTTGTAGCCAGTTAGATATTACAGACATCCCCTCCTCAGTAGCCTGAAAAGTATTTTCCCATGTGGCACCGTGAAACAACACCACCGTGTCATCAGAATAGCAAATCGTCTCCACCCCATTCATCTGAAGTTCATGAATGTCGTTCATGTAGATTATGAATAAGGTTGGGCCCAGTATACTGCCCTGTGGGACTCCGTAGCTAACCGTCACTGGGTCACTTCTGTGATTGCCAATCTTCACCAGCTGTTTTCTACCAGATAGATAGGTGCGGAACCAGGACAATGCAGTGCCTCTTATGCCTAACATTTCAAGCTTTTGTAGGAGGATTGGAGTTGAGACCGTATCGAAGGCCTTAGCAAGGTCCAAGAAAACGCCTACACATTTGAGACCTTTGTCTAG
The DNA here is from genome assembly GCA_910592155.1 of Ypsolopha scabrella. NCBI lineage: Eukaryota > Metazoa > Arthropoda > Insecta > Lepidoptera > Ypsolophidae > Ypsolopha > Ypsolopha scabrella. The sequence goes on along the minus strand of OU342980.1, from coordinate 112,796 downwards.
GTAAGTAGATACTAGATCCGTAAGGAGAGAAATCGCATCCTCAGTTGATCTCTGCTGCCTAAATCCAAACTGTCGATCTGCAATGACGTCAAATTTGTTCAAAAATTTTACCAGTCTCTTGATCACCAGTTTTTCCAAGATCTTAGATAACACACTCAACAAAGAGATTGGTCGATAGTTGTTTGGGAGGTCTTTAGGGCCATCTTTATGAATAGGCACAACCACAGCTACTTTCCACGAGTCAGGAAAGCAACCATCGCTAAAACTCTGGTTAACTATAAATGTTAACGGTTCTAGTATCAGGTCACCAATGTGTTTTATTAGCTGGTTGCTTATCTCGTCGAAACCTGGCGCGCTGTTTGTTTTTAAATTAAGGATAGTACTGGCAACTTCTTGTGTATCAGTAGGCTCCAGGAAAAAGGAGTTGACTGGACCTTTCTTCAGTTTAACTTTAGCAGCTAGACTTTCCTCTGTATCACCTAGATCTGTGAGAATTCGATTTGCTAAGTTACTTCCTACTGAGGAGAAGAACATAGCGCACTTATCCAACGACTCTTTGGAATTACGACCTATGGTAAGGAGCTCTGGATTTTTCGCTTTTTTAGTTTTAAGGCTACAGACATTTTTGATAGCATTCCAAAGGGATTTAGTATTAGAGCTGTTTTCCTCAAGTTCTTTTCTCTCATAATCCGATTTGAGTTTCCGCAGTAATCCGTTTAAAAAATTTTTATATCGCGTATATGTAATTTTTAAAACATTGTCCCCAGGACTCCGCCTAAGTTTTGCATGCAGTCTGTCCCGATGTCTACTACATCTCATAAGCCCTGGAGTAATCCATGGTTTGAGATTGAACTTGGACCGACTTATTTTTACTTGCTTAGTATGTTTTGAGATGGTATTAGACACAATACTGACAAAATTATAAACTGCACTGTTGACCTCAGCTTGCTCTAAGACTGTGCTCCAGTTTTCTAATTTAAGCTCATCAGCCACACTTTTGAAGTTGATAACAGTTTTAAATCTATTTTTATTTTTAAAGTCGTTTTTTAAACTGCTGACACCTCTCTACTTAAAAGTTGGGCAGCCAGTTTCACTTTCATTTTAGCCCTGTATTTTGGCTCCACACAGCGTCTGGAGATCGTTGTTAGATAGAGCATATATCTATTTTTTTCCTCCATCTTTATCAAGTGGGCCCACTTTGCTTTTTTATCTCCCATGATAAGAACCCCATTATTATTAAAGTTGTTCCTTAATGACTTAAACAGGTGTGGCACGACAAATATAGCATAAATTTTTTCATTTCCACATTTGAAGGATGATGCTTCTTCAGGTGACTGCCCTGCTTTTAATAGATTCAGGGCCCCCATATTTGTAGGTCCTTGATCACACACCGTTGTAATTATTTTGTACCCTGTTTCTTCGATGGCAGCAATAATTTCTTTTATAAGAGCAGCCAATCTCTGCGACGAAACTGTTCCTTTTGTAAAGTAATATGCCAGGGGCATCTTAAATTTTGCCCTTACCCCTTGAAGCATAAAAACCAAGGCATGGTCGGCCATCTCTATGGTTCTCTCGCCATCACCATAGTCTTCAAACCCCTCAATTTTGTCAGCCGTTGGGTCAAAGTGCAGCCTACGCTTAAGCGCAATTTCGTCAAACAGCAAACAGCAGAATGTATCATTTTTCCTTTTTTTGCCTGATTTTTTTCTCAAGTGTTCTAGTACTGATTTGCTTATTCCAGTGTCCATTAGCACCTTTTTCAAAAGGTTTTGTAAGGTTCTTACACTTGGCAACGGCATATCTATATGTCTTTGGCGACCTCTTGTAGATTGCCAAAGCAGAAATTTTATTTTTTGGAGTCCAACGCCTCCCTTGTGGTTTCCGCTTCTGATTTTGGAAAGCCGATGTAACAAATCCTTTTCAAACTTCCGAGTCTAAGTTTTCAATCAATTTTGCACTCTTTTTTAGTGCCCATAATGTGCATTTAGTTTTTCTTGACTCCTTCATTCGTTTTTTTTCTCTTGATGTAAGTTCTGAAAATAAAATGAAATTTGTGTATAACTCACTTTCATGTACACTTTATTTAAAAGAAGAATGATCCAAATGACAATTTGAATTACTCACCACTGCGAATATTTTGTTCAGGTCCACTTTTAGACGTTGAAGCCACAGTCTCTGGCACTGGATTCGTCTGCATATTGGTGATGTCGACCAGTCCAGTCCTTCTGAGTGAAAGCTCTGAAAATTAATTTGTTTATTAACTAAACAAATTCATACCCTACTAACACACTGGGGGGCATATAAGTTCGATATCAGGTCAAATTGCAGCCTAAGGTTAGAAATACAGCTTAGCTAGGTTCTATATCGGAGAATGCAACCCATATGGAACCCGATGGAGAAAAATTGCAGCCTATTTTCGGTTCCAAATGGGTTCCGTATGAGTTGTAATTTAGCCCGTGGGTGAAAATTAGAATTTTAGGTTCTAGTGGAGCGAAGCGAACATTTAGTTCATTCATTAAATGGTTCGAGTCGCATCTGTGCCATGTCGTGTACCTATATTTTTGTGAATGTCTGAGCTAACTTGAGGTTTGGTAATTATATCTACATCACAATATTATTATGTTATGCAGATGTTGAGCATTCAGATAGTACAAAATGCTTGCGATTTTTTTGGTACTGTGAGAAATATATGATATTCCGTAATGGATTTTCACGCGCCTTTGATATGATAAAGATTAACTGAAAATAATGAGAAAATAAATAACCCCACTTTTTATTGTGATCTGATTGTGCTAAATTGATTATTTTGTTTCGTTAAAACAGTTACAACTATCAAAACTATTTAATAGGACGCGACTATAAAATAATAGTGTCGCAATTTTAGTTCTATTTCTAACCTTGGGGTCTAAAAATCTCTTATTTGCGTCCTATGAGTGACAAAGCAGTGAATTTTGAAACCTCGGATCAAAAATTTCATGTTTTTAAACCCTAGGTTCCAAATATGACTAGTCTGGGACCAAACGTTCCGGAGATATGACCAAAACAATTTTTTTTTTTGGATATTGGATCAAAAAGTATTAAAACTTTTTTTGGAACTCTAGGGTCCAAATATGAGTGGTCTAGGACCAACTGTTCCGAAGATATGGCGAAAACTAAATTTATTTCGGATCTAGGATCAAAAAGTATTAAAACTTTTTTTGGAACCCTAGGGTCTAAATATGAGTGGTCTAGGACCAACCGTTCCGGAGATATGGCCAAAACAATTTTTTAAAATATATAAGGTGACTTTAATTTATGCAGCCAAATTCTTACTGCAGACTCAGTAAGTGCTTAGTAACAAGGTTCGACGACCCTTTTTGTAAAATTCGTAAATTATTGTTTTCGTGTTCCTTACAAACGCAAGCCCAGCCCCGAGTCAATTACTATGGGACCTCAAGATTTTATTTTGCGAAATCAGCAAAGTGTTATCGATCCGTGTTACTGATCACTTACCAAGGCTACAGTATGAGTTTGGCTGCATAAATTAAAGTCACCTTGTATATATAAGGTGCTATAAAAATATCTGCCACGGCTGTAATGGGAGAGTGTATTGTGTATATGGATTATAATAGTAACAATATTTTATTGATCTAAGGTCATACATTTTTTTTGCATACATACAAAAAAAATGTGCTTATAGGTTATAATTAATTTACTTGCATGAAACCGTCCTGTAATAACACAAAACAGTTGGAAAGAGATATAAATTATTTTCATTATAAAAACGACATATCGCTCGAAGTTTGTGAATCACTTTATGCCGAATAAAGTAAACATTTTTTAAATAACTATTCCGGGGTACAAAATTTCTTCACTATTGTAATCTACATACACAATACCATCTCCCATTACAGCCGTGGCAGATATTTTTAGAGCACCTTATATATTATATATATATCTTTTTAATTTAATCTCCTTGATAATGGTATTGAAATGGCTACTCACGATTTTTACATAGTCAGATTTCGCCTGACTTTGTACAGTTTCGTCAGAGGCAAATATGGTTACGCAGCGGTTCCCCGTTTGATACTGATACATCTATTCAGTCAAAATCTGACTAGACAAAAATCGTGAGTAGCTGTTTCAATAAACCACGAATCTTTTACTAGTAAAACAATCTCCTTGATATTTATATTTTAAGTTAAAAAAAGGATGAATGAACAATGAAACCACTTACCATTAGGAATATTTTGTTCATAATCGCTTTTAGAGGAAGATGCAACAGCCTCTGGCACTGGATTAGTATTGCTGATGTCCACCAATATCATTTTTCTGGGCGACTCCACTGAAATTAAAGTGACAGTAATAGTCATCAATATTTACACCATATAGTTTTAATAGAACTATAATAGGCGACTAGTGTTTTGCGTGGTGCGCGGGATGCAAGCCCTGTACTTTATACGCACCTGTACTACATAAAAGTTAGAAACTACCAGGGCTTTTGATGGAATGAAAACTTTATTTACATTATTTACTTTGTTTTGCTATAATTTATTATAACTTTTATGCAACTTACCGTGTCTCATCTAGCGGAAAGCTGGCAAATAACAAGTTACGTTTGCCCTTGTGTCTTTTTCTTAGAGCACAGATCACACATTGCCTGTGAGGCCCTTTGCCCCCCATTTTGCAGGGAAGCAACACACAAATTATCACTAAATAATAAAAAGAGTCAAAATTCTCGAATTATAATATACAGGTAGTCGCTTCTCTCACTGAGTTATTATCTTTTTCCTACTAAAGCCAGGAGGAGCAAATGCTCAACTCAACTGGATAGCGAAGGAAATCACAAATAACACGTTGTATAACTGAATTTCACAGGAAACAGAAATAAAACTCAATAAATCACACAACAAAACATTAACACCGGCTGGCAGACATTTTGCATGTGATGTTGCCATTTAGTGAAATGTAAATATTCTATTTTGTAATATTTGGTAGACGCATCTTTATTATTTTTAATTTTTATTTTTATCTTGGCGAGTTTCTAAAAGCTGGTAGTCAGTTGCTAACTGCCCCTTGCTAAAGTAAAGTGGTCTAGGCGTTGATAAATCCGTCAAGGTATTCTTTTATTTATACAGATTTATTTTGAGTATTTTTTAACGAGAGGGAAGAATTTTTTATTATTTCAAAATGACTTTTTAAATTTCTAAGACAATTTTATATTTTATCTGATTTTCTGACTGATTATTACTAAGTAAACAAATAGAAGTTAAGCTAAACACTGTGAACATGATCTCAGAATGTGGCTTACTTATCCCATGATTTCAGCTATGATTATGACACTAGTTTAAAAGTTTAATTTATTGGGATTTCAAGCGAGTATAAAAATAAAATTTTAAACAAAAAAATATTCATTATTTTTAAATCACAGTATTTTATTTTTTTTCGACAATAACTAACTACCTACCCGCTATTTTATTCTGTCCTAAGCAGTTTTTGTTTTATCCGTCAAATTACAAACAACGTTCACCATTTACATTTATTTTATTAAACTAGCATGTGCAAAAAGATTTGAGTCTTGGAAAGAACGCTTAAAAACTATAACAAATTTTTAGTAGGTATGTAGTAAAAGTTAACATAAAACTTTGCAACTCCCTATTTTAAACGCAGTAACAAGTGCATGTAAATGTTACGGATAATGCTAGAAAAATGAGTAAACCTAGGTTTACCCGGGTAACAAAACTTCGGGGTCGCTCGGCGCAAAATGTTTATTATCAAAGTCAAAGTCAAAGTCAAACGTTTATTGCAAACTAAGTGTACAAAAAGATGGAAATAAAAATAGGATCTTACAACTTAGTTGCCTTTTTCTAGGCACAGCAAATATCTGGTAGATACATATAAAAACTTAAAAATAAGGTAAATTTTAACATTCTTCATTACATCTTAAACACTTAATAATAGGATATAGCATCGATAAAGTACGATAGTTTTTGTTCAATATTTAATGTAGTTATCATGTATATTATCTATATACCTACGTATGTTATTTTTTTATTTTATATAATTATTTATTTTGACTGAGTTAAATATTCATCAATTGAGTATGGGCATTTTTGTATCAAATATGTTTTGAGTTTATTACTGTAGCTGGTCAACTTAGGTTCATTTTTTATATTTTCTGGTAACTTGTTAAATATTTTTATTGCCATATAATATGAACTGTGGTTCAGCATTGTTAATCTTGATTGTGGTAAATGTAGTTTATTTTTGTTACGAGTGTTAATATTGTGCGTATCTTTTATTTGTAAAAATATTTCACGGTTTGTAAGTACGAATGTACATATGTCGTGAATATAAATTGCGGGTAGGGTTAAAAGGTTATATTTTATGAAATACGGTTTACAGCTAGTCATGTTATCAATCCGGGCAATTATTCTGATGCATTTCTTTTGAGTTAGAAACAGATCATTATCATGTCAACCTAACACGCTCCGCCTATTTTTTGCCTTTTTTCATACTTTAACCGACTTCGCGCTTTACCCATAACATAAATACAAAACATTAAAACATATCGTCACGACATAAATCCCAGGAGGGGTGTCAGAAGTGTTCTTCCAAGTGTGAACTGTGAAATGCAGTCACAGTCCACATCCGTTACACCCACGTTTTACCGACGATTATTACGTCCAACGTGATGGGTGGTGAGCTCTAATGTGGTGATCGAACCTGGGTCTCAAGATTGCCCATCGCCGCTTATGTAAATAATTAAGGATATAGCCAGGATACAGCTAGATATGCAATATGTATTCTAGGAATAAAACCGTATGTAGGGTTTGAGCCAAAATAAATGTACATTTGGGTAAAACAACGTGTCCATCACCGTTAGTCGATGATTGTGCCCATGTTTCTTGCGCTATATAAATGGTTTACTTTTGTTTATATAGGATAGTTCATATTTATTCCAATTTAATGGACATACCCACGCTGGCACTCATCCGTTTTTTGAAAAAAAAATGCATACTAATTATCAAGTTTCTGCGCCTATACATTTGAGACATGTCCATCTCACGACCTTGATAATAATAAAAGCTAAAATTTCCAGAAACCAACAGATCCTACAAATAAAACCATATCGAATCGTTAGGATAGGACTTGTTCTTCTGTTTTATTGTTATTTTGTCCCACTAGCATAGGAAATAATAAGAAAAAAAAAATTTGAAAGAAGTTTTCTCAATTTCATACCTGTGAGAAATAATTTATGAGAAATGCTATTAAAGCCATAAAAGAGTGGTAGAAACTGTCACCTCACTATATTTTTTGAAGCGGGCAACATCTATCATCATTATTTAAAAAGAGAAAAGTCTCCATTGTCTATGCGCCCAAGTTCACGGTAGTCATAGTGTTCGTCATCGTCTATTTTTTGCCAAAACTCTTGTGAGAAACGCAGTAAAATCGAGAAAGGTAAGTAATTTTTATGTTTAGTAATAGTGCAAAAGATTTAGTTACTTAAATGTGATGCTAACACAACCAGTAACGTGTTTCTACTAACGAAATTTTTAGGTTATAACCTATAAATATCGATCAAAGTGACACCGAAACATGTATTTTGGTGTGCTTGTGAGAAACGATCGAACAAAAAATGTAAAAGTAAGGTTCGTTTACACTGGCATTACTTCTCAGATGACTGTTTCTCAAAGTATTTAAGTGCTGTATTTTTAGATGCTTTTTAATTAAATTGTGTTTTGTCTATCATGGTGTCACGCTATCAGGTTTGGGCTTAGGCACTAAATTTTGGTTTTAGTTATTTTCAGTGTCCTTTTTGTTTGTTTCGGTAATAATGTCAACGGAATATTTACTATGGTTTTGTTTTTGTGATCCTCGATATTTTGGCACAGTTGCATGCCGAAAAATCGGAGACCGCAAAAACAACACCGTGGTAAATATCCCGTTGACTTCAACCACGAGTTCGAACACTAGTAGTGTTTTTATTATTGTTGTTGTTGTCATGCACTACGGTCCTGTATGGATTTTATTATTATCATTGATATTTCAATAAGTAGTTATCATTTTACGTCGTGTAATAGCTAGACAGCACACAAAATTAAAAACGTCTGTCTTGTAAATTTTTGCAATTTTGTCATGTATTTTTATAACTTTTGTAGATGCCAAAATCTAACGCGGAGCACCTTAGAGATTATAGAAAACGTCTTAAAGAGAATCCTGAAAAGTATGAGGAAGTAAAGAGAAAACATCGTGAGTATATGCGGTCAGTCAGACCTTCTGTGAAAAATTTACCAGAACAAGAAAAAAATAAACTAAGAGAACAATGGAAGAAGGCAAGCGAAAAACAACGTGAAAAGAAAAAGGGTAAAAAGTGTCAAAAATGTCAAGATCTATCTAAGAAACTAAAATACTTAGAAGAACATATTAAAAATTTAACACGTGAAAATAAAAGTGTAAAAAAATTGGCATATAGACGAAAAATTAAACTAAATAATATGGAACAATTTATACGAAAAACCACGACACCAGCTAAACCCGCGACATTATTGGCTTCAGCTTCAACAGCCGTTACTGGAGCGCCTTTGATTACGATAACACCATCCAGTTCGGTTCAACCGCCCTGTGGTTCACACGAAGAATTAACCCCAATGACCCAGACAAATAATTTTATTTATAATACAATTCCTAATGTGCCGGAAAAGGAAAAAGAGCGTGTCAAGAAAAAGATACTACAACTTAATGTAGTAAACAGATCTTTGGGCCAAGAGTATAGCAACGCAACCGACAATAATACCAGATGGGTTCTGAAAAATGTGGTATCCAATGAAGTTACAGAGAAATATAAACTAAAAAGTGAGCTATCAAAAAGCCTTGGGCTAAAAGGGAGAATCCGGAAACTGACCAAAAAGCAGAAAATTTACAAAGAAGCTAAGGAAATCCGCGATTTTTTTAATCGAGATGACAATACCCGTATGACGGCAGGCAAAAAAGAAACAAAAACTTTCAAGAAAATCAAATACCAAAAAAGATTTCTGTTACAAAGCTTAAAAAGATTGTATACCAGATACGTTGTCGAAGGCGGTAAAGCATCTTTTTCTACATTCCGTCGCAATAAGCCCATTTATGTGACTCGTCCAAAACTAAGCGACCGCGATACATGTGTTTGTATTAAACACAATAATTTAACACAGAAGGCGATCAAATTACACAAATTAAGGGTCATTGAAACGCATAACTTAGAAGAGTTAGTAACGTCTGTTGCGTGCAATATAAATGCATATGAGTGCATGTATTCCAAATGTACTTCATGTAAAGCCAAAAAACCATTGTTGAATGTCGAAGTAATCGATGAAAGTGAATGTTCATGGCTGGAATGGCAATGCAAACAATATGAATACACCAAACAAAACAGCGATGGTACTAAAAACTCGCAAATTGCAAAAAAATATGTAAACGAAATAAGAACAGGCACATTATCACAGTTAATTTCATTGTTCACAACAGAACTACTTTTATTTAAAACACATTTTTTTAATATAAATTATCAGTACTCAAAGTATCGAGACGTTATAGATAACCTTAATGAAAATGAATTATGCATTTTAGTAGACTTCTCGGAAAACTACCAATGTAAATTATTTCGCGAGATTCAGGCAATGCATTTTGGTGCGTCTAGAGTACAAATTACTCTTCACACTGGTGTGATTTATTATTCTAAACACCACAAGCCAAAGTCTTTCGTGTCGATTTCCCCAAACAATGATCACAATCCTGGGGCAATATGGGCCCATTTGCAGCCAGTGGTCGATTATGTGAGAATGACGTTCGCCAGAGTTAATGTGCTTCATTTTTTTTCTGACGGGCCTACCACCCAGTATCGACAGAAGAAGAACTTTTATCAACTAAGTCAACTACTAGAGCAAAACGGGTTCTCCTACGGTACATGGTCGTTTTTTGAAGCAGCACATGGAAAAGGTGCTGCTGATGGTGTCGGTGGTGCGATTAAACGGCTGCTAGATCAGGAAGTATCACACGGTAATAGCGTTGTTGATGCAATGAGTGCCGTGACAATTTTAAAAGATATTACTAATGTACACCTTTTCTATGTCCCGGATTCCGAAATCAAAGAAAAACAAAGTCAGATTCCAGAAAATTTGGTACCAATACAAGGCACAATGCGGATTCACCAAATCATTTGTCCTCAGTTGCTTTTGCGGAGCACAAAGAGGCATCTGTGCCTGTATCGACGTGAAAACGCATAACTTGATCAAAAAGTCCCAGGAGCAATCTAATTCTAATCAAGAAAGTTTAGCAAGGTCAAAAATATCGAAATGCAAAAAAATTGTACCGACAACACGCAAACGCAAAATAAGCGTAACGGAGTCCGATACAGAAATCGACAGCGACGTTACTTATGCAGAATCAGATGACAGTCCTTATTCAACGGAAAGAATGTCTGATGGCGACAACATCAATGAAGCTGGGATGTTCCGACCAACAGCCAAACTCATGATTAAAATGAGTGTTCCAGGACTTTCAGGTATTGTACTTGTTTTACAAGTAACATTATCCAATCCTATTAAATATATTGTTGAACTGTTTCATTATGTTTTTTTTTACATTTCAGACAAATCAGGTGACAAATTATTTCAGTACGACGAGTTTTCTCGAGTGTTGGGCAATGTAGACAATGATACTTCTCTTGGTTTCATGAAAAAAAAGTGTAGTAAGTATATTGCGTGTAATGTAGTCCTAAAAATAACTTATAAACTAAGTGTATTGCGTGTAACGTTAACCTGAAAAAAGCTTACAAACTAAAAGATAAAATATTTGACATTGGCTTTGACATAAATAGAGCTTAAATTAAACTAAGTGTTTTTGAGTATTTATAATGAACAATGTCATTGTTACAGATAAACCGGTTCCGGAAACAATTACAGATAACGCTCACTGCAAACTTGATATAAGGAAGCCTACAGTTACTGAAAATATACATTTTGACATTAAAAACTATACGGGGAAAATTGCACTTAAAGCTGCTGATATTAAAAATAAATTAAAAAAACCTATAAAAAAATATAATACAGACTTCGATGAAACAGAAGAAGACTATAACTTGAACAAATTCCGTGAAGAGAGCTGGGTTGTAGTGAACTACGGAATTCACTATTATGTTGCTAAAATAATTTCAGTTCAAGGAAACACGTACAAAGTGTTGGGTTTAAGAAAAGTAAGCGAAAGGCTTTTTGACTGGTGCGACTTCGAAGAGGAAGATATGATAACAGAAACGCATATAGTAAAAGTATTAAAAGAGCCCAAAGTACACGATACGGGCGCACTTATATTTGAAGATTTGCCATTAGGCTTAAATTGTATTTAAAATGTGCAAATATTGTAATTACTGAGTAAATAGTTTGCCTTACTTCCTTACTTTTATATTTTTCTAGAATAATACAATTTAGTGAACTTTTTCGCGATTTTTACACATAATGAATATATGATTCAGGTCTTAATCGCGTAAAAATACAACATAACTAAACGGTTGTGTGCTTGACGTTTCGACGCCTGTGTGGGCTGTCGTTGTCACAAGCTAACTCAAGGTTGACCACGAGAGACTACAGAGGCGTCGAAACGTCAAGCAGACAACCGTTTAGGTATGTTGTATTTTTACGCGATTAAGACCCGAATAATATATTCATAATACAATTTAATACTTAATTATTCAATGGAGGAGGTCTATGTTCAACAGTTGACGTCTATAGGCTGAAATGATGATGATACTTAATTGTCCGACTGAATCATGTGCTGTTTTAATTCATAGTAAAACACCTACTATGTGAACGCACCTTTGTGAGAAATGTGAGAAACGTTTCATGATCCTTGTGAGAAACGTGAGAAACGTTTCTCACAAGGATCCTGTGAGAAATGTACATTTATTTTGGCTCAAACGTACTGCAGTTACAGCGGTATTTTTAAGGATTAATGAATTTCCTTACTTTAAGCGCCGTAAATATGGTGTTTACGGCGGACATCTTAAGTATCTATTATCCTGATTCTGAAATTTTCCATAGCAAAAGAGCGTTTTTAATATTTTCTCACACATAAAGTATTATATTTATAAGTTATTGAAAAAAAAATGTAAATAAGGTTATCTATGAGATGTACTACTTAAAAAAACAGAAAAGCTTTGCTTTACTTTTGACAGCTAAAAGATCCTTAGAAACTTTAGGCGCCATTTTCTCAGAATAGCCGCAAAAGCACATACGGTGGAACGTTTATGAACGGCAGTATAATTTCCATTGGGTAGGTACCCAAATCTAGTAAAAACTTTTGAGGTTTTTGACTTAAGAGGCAAGACTTCTAGCCAATGTGACAAATAATCAATTATCACTAAATAGGACCTCCCGGCATAATCAAAAATATCAGTTCCAACTTAGGGAACTTTATGAGACAACAGGGGCTCATGTGAGTTGAATGAACTAAATGTTTCACAAGTGCGACATTCATTCATGTAATTCTGGACATTTTAGACAGTTTAGGTCAGTAAATTAATTCTCGAGCTCTGTTTACACTCTTTGTCTACGCGAATGCCCAAACCGGTCGGGGACTGCGTCCCCTGCCCCTCTCCGCAGCCCGCGAGCTCCACTCTCCTCTCGATCGACCTCGCGTCCGCACACCATACGTGCGATCAGTTTAATTTACATTTAATATACCAGCCCCTATTGTGTGATTGAAGACATCTTTTATTTTGATCTGGAGCCCTCACACTGGTCCTTCGCGGAAAGTAAATTAATCGCTACGTGCTTCAAAATTGTTTCCTGATCTATTACCTAACGGTAAAATCGAGGACAAAGGACGTCGATCGGTGTGAATAATCGCTTCGGATTTGAAGAATCTACAATAATCTACATACCAGCGAGTCTGCCTGCTTCGAGATTTCGCATTTCTCCGTGATTTCTTCAAATCTGCACTTTCCACCGACAGAGAGGTCAAATAAGGAACAAAATTTTACGACATCGGGCTACCTATACCGTGAAGGTCATCGTGAACAGATTCGCACCTAACGGATTTTGGCCAGTACTGTGAGTTCGTTCCAATCATTTCCTTATTATTCCAGCCTTTTTTAGTAATTCATCCCGAATACATTCGTATTTTTTTACCGTAAAATACCCTTTTCTAGTAAATATTTGAGTGAGCAGTATTTTCTTATATACGCATAATTTCAGCACTTTAATGTATTTATCCTAGGTACATTATACATACTCTTTATACATAATTTATTCCATTTTAAACCCATTTTTCATTAAACCTTTGCTACTGATCGAGTCGATTGATATTTGCTGCCTACAAAGTAGCGTGGGGGCAAAGTCCATGTCAACGACCGCTCTTATCGCAAGATCATTACCGCATAGCATTGTTCGCTTTGCAATATTATTTTAATATCTTCATTTATTTGAACAGGTGATTTGCATTCCTATTAGTATTTATACGTTTTGATCATGACTGAAGATAAAAAAGAACTTTCTAAGCTTAAGAAAAGCAAAGCAAGCTTAAAAGCAAAGTTAACGCAATTCGAATCTTTCATAGAAATAGCCAAGTCATACGACGTGCTTAGCGAAGTCCATGCTAACGAACTTCAATGTCGTTTATCCCGCACGGAAAATCTTATTCTTGAATTCGATGTATTACAGACTGAAATCGAGTCCATGTGTGACCCTCCTGATGAGCAGTATGCGGACCGTGACAAGACTGAGAGCCAGTACTACCGCCTCGTAGCCGCAGCGCGTACTATGCTCGCTGCATCCGCCAACAACGTTGATGACCAGCAGAGGCGGCGGCGCTTAGGTTCCGGTTCAGGCTTCAGTGATGCTAAATCAGGTGGGACTTGCAACCACAGTAGATTTCATTTACCAAAAATAAACATTCCTAAATTCGATGGCTCCTATCAGAACTGGCTCGAGTTTAGAGATACCTTCACGTCAATGATTCATGAAAATGATGACTTAGACAATATTAGTAAATTTCATTACTTGCGAGCTTCTCTATTTGGGAGCGCCGCAGTAGTTGTAAAAAATATAGATTTTACAAAAGAAAATTATGCCACTGCTTGGAAGTTATTGTGTGAACGATACGATAACTCAAGGTTATTAGTAAATAATCACGTTCAAGCATTATTTAACGTTGAACCGATTTCAAAAGAATCTAGTAAGTCTATTCGTTTTTTAGTGGATGTTACAAATAAAAATATTCGGGCGTTGACTATTTTAAAACAACCCACCGAACACTGGGACACACTTATAATATATATGATGTCTTCCAAATTAGATTCTGTTACCAACAGGAAGTGGGAAGAGAATAGGAACACATTGTCTGAGCCGCCAACTCTTGATCAATTTTGTTCTTTTTTGCGTAACAGAGCAGATTTATTAGAGACCTTAGAGGAAAATAAACCAAAGACACAAAAAGGAATATACTTTCAACAGAAACCTGATTTTTCAAAAACGAAATCTTTCATTGCAGTTTCAAGTGATTTTGGAAATTCCGAAAAACAAAAAATTAAGTGTCCTATGTGCAAGAACCATCACATACTGTATCATTGCGACCAATTTCGGAATCTGTCCATTGAAAACCGTGTTGCCAAAGCCAAAGACCTTAAAGTGTGCCTCAATTGTTTACGTCCAGGTCACTCACATGTTAAATGCCAACTTTCAAACTGTCGCTACTGTAGATATAAACATAGCACATTGTTACATTTACATAAACAAGATGAAACTCTTAGTTCACCTCCTATGCCTAACCAAGAGAGTGTCGCATTAGCCACAGACACTACTCCATCCCTTATGGATTCTAATAATTCAACCAAAAATGTTGTCCTGTCTACTCACACCACACAGCATAATACTTCCCCACAAATTCTCTTATCCACAGCGCTGGTGAGGGTGTATGACAACAACGGCGATACACACTTAGCCCGGCTCCTATTGGACAACGGTAGTACCGCCAATTTCGCGACGAAAGCGCTCTGCGAAAAGCTGGGACTGTCCAGACACGGTACGCGCTCCACGGTGTCAAGTATCTGCAACCAATCCTGCAACAGTACACAGTCTTGTAAGATCACAATAGAATCATGCTATGGCAATTATAAAACCGATATAAATTGCTTAATATTGCCCGAAATCACAAAAGCATTGCCTTCCAATTTAATTCTAATCGATAGAATTCCTATACCGTGTGGTATACAGCTTGCTGATCCTTCATTCAATATTCCTGCAGCTGTTGATATCCTTGTAGGTGCCGAAATATTTTGGAACGTCATATGCAATAATTAGATTGATTTAGGTAAAAATCAACCCAAACTTTACGAGACAAAGTTGGGGTGGTTGGTCTCTGGTTACGTTGCCCGTGCCAAGTCTTCCAATCCCTCCCCTCATCAATGCCATTTTATTAATCAGGAAGTGAATGTTACACAATTTTGGGAATTAGATTCCATCCCTCCCAAATATTCATTGACGAGTGAAGAACGTGCCTGTGAAGAAAAATTTAAAAATGATACTTACCGTAATAAAGAAGGCCGTTTTGTCGTTACGATGCCTTTAAAAAAAGACCCTCATGAATTAGGTGACTCATACATGATGGCTAAAGCCCGTTTCCTTTCTCTTGAACGCAGGTTTCAGAGAGACCCTATTTTCAAAGAAAAATATGTAGAGTTCATGCTTGAATATGAAAAATTAGGTCATATGACTGAAAATACAATTACGACACATAGTAATACCAACGTTGTTAATTATTTCTTACCACATCATGGTGTTATCCGAGAATCGAGCACTACAACTAATTTACGAACCGTTTTTGACGGGTCGGCTTCAAGCTCATCTGGGTTATCGGTGAACAGTATACAGATGGTGGGCCCCACTGTACAGGATGACCTTCTTTCCATTCTTCTCCGATTTCGGCAACATAAGTTTGTGATTTCGGGAGATATTGAAAAAATGTATCGAGCTATAGAACTCAACCCAATTCAGCGCTCTTTGCAGCAAATTATATTTCGCTCTGACCCTTCTCAACCACTCAAGACATATACTCTGAACACTGTCACCTACGGGACTGCTTCAGCGCCTTACTTAGCAACAAAATGTCTCTCTAGTCTTGCTGACACAGTTGACGATCCGTCGGTAAAATTTTCCATTTCACGGGACTTTTACGTAGACGACTATTTAAGTGGCGGGAATTCCAAAGATGAGGTCATAAAAAATACTAAAGCGGTGATTCAAATTTTATCCGCAGCCAAATTTAATTTGCGAAAATTTAATTCAAATTGTCCTGAATTATTGAAGGAAATAATCAAAGGGAAAACAGAGTCTAATCATATTTTAGAATTTTCCGAAAACAATTCCAGTTCACCATCCAAAACATTGGGTCTTAATTGGAATCCTAATTCTGATACACTGTCTTTTTCTATAAATATTAAAAAACAAGACAAAATCACAAAAAGGAAGATACTTTCAGTGATAAGTCAAATTTTAGACCCATTAGGTCTAGTCGGGCCGTCAGTAATAGAAGCCAAATTCATTTTACAAAGGCTCTGGTCCCTAAAAAATGGCTGGGATGACGAAGTTCCAAATGAGATTAAAGAACTCTGGACTTCGTTCTCAATAAATTTGCCGCACCTTAATAATTTAAAAATACCACGATTTATTTTACAAAATAACGTTATATCTGTTGAGTTACATAGTTTCTCAGATTCATCAGAACGCGGGTACGGAGCGTGTATCTATGCCCGTTCGGTTAGTAACGACGGGACAATTCACGTTCAATTATTAGCTTCCAAGAATAAAGTAGCACCAATTAAGCCAACAACGATGCCGCGACTAGAATTATGCGCTGCCCTATTGTCTGCAAGACTGTGTGCTAAAGTGTTAAGCTCGATAACACTGCAGGTAACTTGCAGATTTTGGTGCGACTCGACGATTGTTTTAGGCTGGTTATCAACGCCTGTACATCGCCTCAAACCTTTTGTTCGCCATCGTGTGAACGAAATTAATGACACTACGGCTGGGTCTCCGTGGAGCTATGTGCCGTCTCCTGACAATCCTGCTGATCTCGTTTCTCGAGGGGTGAAGGCTGATCTTATCAGCACTCATTCATTATGGTGGTCAGGACCAAAATTCATACAAAACCAGGAACACACTTGGCCTCAAATGCCCAACTCGAACCAAAAACCGGATCTACCGGAAGTAATTTGTCACCTGACACAAAATTCTACTAATAATCTTATCTCATCTTTAATAAGCAAGCATTCCAATCTGACACGCCTCATTCACACCGTTGCTTATATACAGAGATTCATAAATAATTGTAAAAATAAATTAAGTAAAACTAAGGGTCACTTAACTCCTCTTGAATTACGTGATTCCTTATTTACTATTTTGAGGCAAGGTCAAATTGAAATGTTTCCCGAAGAATATCTTTTTTTAAAAACGAAAAAATCTTTGTCATCAAAAAATAGACTATTGTCCTTATCTCCATTCATGGATTCAAATAATATTATTCGAGTAGAAGGTAGACTTGACAACTCTCCATACTCTTATGATCAAAAACACCCCATACTTATATGTAGTAAACATCACTTAACAAAGCTGATATTTTGTAAACAACATTTAAAACTTTTACACGCAGGCCCCCAGTTGCTTCTAGCAGACATTCGTCAAACTTATTGGCCCTTAGGTGGGAGAAACCTTGCTAGATCCACTTTCAAAAAATGCATTACTTGTTTCAGACAAAAATGTAAAAATGTTCAACCGATCATGGGTCAATTACCCGAATTTAGAACTACATTAGAGTTTCCATTCTTGCATACTTCAGTCGACTATGCCGGGCCAGTGCTAATAGCAGATAAAAAAGGTCGTGGTTGCAAGTTAATTAAATCCTACCTGTGCATTTTTGTTTGTTTAGCGGTAAAGGCAGTACACCTGGAGCTTGTGACGGACTTAAGCAAAGAAGCTTATATGGCTGCCCTGCATCGTTTCATTAGCCGTCGAGGCAAGCCACAGACGATCTTGTCTGATAACGGTACCAATTTTGTTGGCGCATGTAACGAGTTACAATCGTTTCTTTTTCAGTCAAATGTAGCCGCTGAATTAGCTGATGACAGCATCAAATTTCTGTTTGCACCCGCATACTCCCCCCACTTTAATTCTGTAGCTGAATCGGCAGTTCGTTCTGTGAAACATCATTTGCGTAGAATATTAAATTTAACTCATCTCACATATGAAGAAATGTCAACTTGTCTCACTCAAATAGAAGCTATTTTAAACTCACGACCGTTAATACCTTTATCCACTGATACCCTAGATATGTCTGCCCTAACTCCTTCTCATTTCCTGATTGGACGAATACTAACGTCTGTGCCATACCCACAGGTTGCCGAGACTGTCAATATCAGCACATTACAGCGCCACAAGCGAGTGGAGGCTATAAAACAACATTTTTGGAAAAGGTTCTCTAATGATTACATATATACACTTCAGCAGAAAACCAAATGGCGAGAATACAAAGATGACATCAAACTTAATTCGCTTGTGCTGATCAAGGACAAGACAGCCCCACCCCTGCTCTGGTGTCTCGGACGGGTGATCCAAGTCTACCCAGGAGTCGACGGCATCAACAGAGTTGCAGAAATCAAGACCAGGAAGGGGACCATTCGAAGAGGATGGAACAACATATGCGCTCTACCCATAGAATAAAACCCTTGAAGTGAAGGCACTTCAACCCCGGGAGCCTGTCTACGCGAATGCCCAAACCGGTCGGGGACTGCGTCCCCGACCCTCTCCGCAGCCTGCGAGCTCCACTCTCCTCTCGATCGACCTCGCGTCCGCACACCATACGTGCGATCATTTTATATTTACATTTGAATATACCAGCCCCTATTGTGTGATTGAAGACATCTTTTATTTTATCTGGAGCCCTCACACTCTTTGTTATACCAGGGTGTCCTTCATGCATTAGTTTTAAGACATATTATAGTATCTATACTTGGGAACTTTATGAGACAACAGGGGCTCATGTGAGTTGAATGAACTAAATGTTTCACAAGTGCGACATTCATTGATGTAATTCTGGACATTTTAGACAGTTTAGGTCAGTAAATTAATTCTCGAGCTCTCTTTACACTCTTTGTTATACCAGGGTGTCCTTCATGCATTAGTTTTAAGACATATTATTATGATTGCAACTGGACGATAAATGAAGCATGGTGTAAATAATAATGATCTTTATCAAAATTGTAAGTTATAATTAGCAAATTTGAGTATGTTTGATTCCTTTAAAGGCTAATCTTAAGCGCTTTGTAGTTAATAAATATGTAAACTGACTTTGCTGTAAAAGGTAATAGACAATGTAAAACGGGTTGACAAAGATCAATTTTTTTTCTCTCGTGACATAATTTCTATGAACTTATATTTGCCTTTACTTAAGTAGGTATAAGAAAATTGTGTAGATTTAAGTTTATGTGACAAATGAAAAAAAATCATGTTTGCTAAGTTTCTTGCCCTTCTTCTTAGCAATACTAATCGAATGGTGTGGATGGTTAGGCATTATGTATAGGTATATATAATATTTTTTTTCCTATATTTCTCTATTTAATGCAGGTGTATAACTTTATTACATTTTAGTAGCGCAACCTTAATATATTTTGGGTGTATTTCCCGTATTTATTTATCAACGTGTTTGTTCGTTGCATCATTTAAATATAATATTTTTATTCCTAGATTCTCTATTTTATGCAGGTGTATAATTACATTTTAGTAGTCCAACCTATATATTTTTCGTATGTATTTCCCGTATTATTATATATATAATTTTATTATTTTTTTATTCTAAAGATATATATTGTTACGAGCTGGGGTTCGGGATACCAATTCGCACCAAAAACCACTAACTGTCTAAAATTTGAAATCACACACATCATTAAAACACAATGGAAACTAAATAACAACTGGAATTACTAACTGGACTCAATGGACTCACTGAACTGCCTATTTTGTCCGCACTATAATTTAAAAAATGTATCACTACTACTAACTAGAATCGTTACCGGGTTATATTCGCTCTATACAGTCGCACTTCATTTCACTAGAGTCGCCTTTAGTTTTTCGCTTTGTCTCGTAGTTAACACTGAACTAACTCTCGACCGCTACCCGTCCCGTTTCTATACCATACGCTTCGCGATCTGTCTAGAACCCTCACGCATGTCAAAGACTCCAGTCTGTATCCGTCCCTTTCCAACCCGAATGCTTTCTCTCTCCCACTTCTTTCTAGTTCAAGTGACGCGATGTCGCTAGAACCCTCTCGCACATTATGGAACGCACATCAAGGTCTCCAGTCTGTATCCGTCCCTTTCCAATCCGAATGCTTTCTCTCTCCTACTTCTTCCTCCGAGACATTTCGAGTTCAATGGCGGAAACTTCTCGCATTGTCCAGTTGTGACCTTGGCCCGGAATTATCCACACGTCATCCGCGCTGAGATTATTTATGAACTTTCTTACGCATTCCATGATGTGTGAGATTCTTGTTTCGTGCGCCAGTACTACGTAACACTATTGTAAAGATTAACTTTGACTTGTAGAAAGTATACTTTATGTACCTATTTTACAAAATAAATATTTTGATTTGATTTGATTTGATTGCAAGGATTTCAGAACAATTATCTTGTCATCTAGAAAAACCAGTCCACTTTCTACATAAATATCATGTCTTAGTTTAGAAAAGGGTTTTGTCTTAGTTTAGAAAAGGGTTCCAATTACTTGGAATCTTTTGTTCGTTATGCCACCCAGATTGATTATACTTACAGATCAGTGACAACACAGGATCTATACTAGCTTCCAAACGAAATTGAGCTTTTCTCTCTTCACTCATTGGCAAATGCAACGAAATTGAATGTACCATTTCTAACACTTCATAATCTGTTTGGGTTTTATTTACCAGACTGCTCCTTGAAAACATGTCAGCGAAATGAATATCTTTACCAGGTACATACTTAATGTTCAGTTGATAGTTTAGCAGTTTAAACCTAAAGCGTCCCAAACTTGGTGACCCAACTTTACTGATTAGTTTACACATAATAGACAATAAGGGCTTTATGATCAGTCTGAACTACTATATTAGCTCCATAAATATATTTATGAAACTTTTGAGTACCAAAATATGTTGCCAACAGCTCTTTTTCACTTTGGCTGAAATTTTATTCACAATTTGTCATAGTTCTAGAGACACAAGCTACTAGTTTCAACACATCATTATTATCTTTCTGGAAAAGAGAGCTTCCAATGCCATTTTTGGATGCATCGCATTGTAATACAATTTGTTTATTGGGGTCAAATGGGTATAGGGCAGGAGCGTTAGTAAACTTACTTTGTATCCCTGTAAACCATTTTTCATGAAGTGGTAACCATTAAAATTCTGCATCTTTTCTTAAGAGCTTACATAATGGGGATAGCAACTCGGCCATTTCAGTTACATATCGTCTTACAAATTAAATGATCCTATAGTCGTTGTAACTCCTCTTTATTACTAGGAGACTTAAACTTAACTAGCGACTCAACTCGATCTTCGTCAACTCTCATACCCTTACCATCAAATATTTGAACAACATATTTAACCTCATTGTTAACTTTGTATTGGGGTCTTACTTGCGATAACTAACAATATACCTTAATAGATATGTTCTGGTAATTCAGCGTTTATTTCAGGTAATTTCAGTAAAAGATATGCAATTCTTCTAATAATTTTAATTATCAGGACCGACGCCATTAGCGGCTCGCGAGAAAGAGACAGAGAGATTTTTTTTTTTTAAATTTGTCATTGCCATTGCATTCCAATACTCCCTCTCAATGACACAATTTACAAATCTTTCACCACCAAGGCACACAAACTTCTAAATTTTATAAACAACTCTTTACATAGAGCCTTGGTGAACATATCAGCAATCTGCTCTTCACTACTTATGTAACATAGCTTTACAAACCCTCTAGCAATCATATCTCTAATGTAATGATACTTAATATCTATATGCTTAAGTCGTTTTGTTTCAGTGTTCCTAGCAATTTGAATGGCTGATTGGTTGTCTTCTAACATTAATATTTGATTATTACAGTTGTCTAACTCAAAATCTAGCAACAATTTCAACAACCAATATGACTCTACTAAGGCAGTACACATTGCTATATACTCGGCTTCTGTTGAAGATAATGAAACACAATCTTGCCTTTTTGAACCCCAGATAACAGTACAATTACTTAATTTAATACAAAATCCTGAAGTTGATTTTCTATCCATATCATTTCCACCCCAATTAGCATCAACATAACATACAATATTGAAATCTTGTGAATTACTATGGAACATTAATTTACTGTTAACTGTCTTCTTTACATACCTTAGACTTCTTTTTAGTGATGTTAATACATTATTGTTTCCACGACCCTGATATCTACTTAGCAAAGACACACTAAAACATAAATCAGGTCTTGTTCCTGTCACAGCATAAAGTAAGCTTCCTATGATCTGTCTACATAAACTTTCAATATTGTAATCACAATTTGACCCATTTAACTCTTGTACATTCAAGCCCTTTTCCATGGGGGTTGACATAGGCTTACAATTATACATATCAAATTTCTTCAACACTTTATTTAAGTAATTTTCTTGGCTCAATACAGTAACCCCATGTTGCAAATCTTGTTTTACATCAATACCTAAATAATTTGTAACAAAACCAAGGTCTGTCATTCTGAAATTTTCAGCTAATATTGACTTTATTGACATTAACTCTTTATTACAAGAAGAGAACAGAAGAAGATCGTCCACAAATATTATTATGTAAGTTCGAACATCCTTCGTTACTTTCACATAAAAACAATAATCATTTTTAGACCTTTTAAAACCAAGTTTACACATCAAACTGTCAAACTTTTCAATCCAGTATTTTGGAGATTTCTTTAACCCATACAATGACCTATTTAATTTCACAGCGTTATGTTTACTTTCTACTCCATCTGGCAAGGTCATGTAGACTTCTTCCTCTATTTCCCCGTACAAAAAAGCACCCTTAACATCCATTTGATGGACAGGTAATTTAAGCTGGTTTGCTACTACGAGAAATACTCTGAACGTCGGCAGCATAGCAACTGGTGCATACAGCTCACTCAAATCAAAAGTATCCTTCTGCTCGAAACCCCTTGCTACTAACCTAGCTTTGTAGGTCTGATTATTTTGACCTGCATTCTTTATTTTAAATACCCACTTACTGCTGATACATGACTTACTGTCAAATGTGTCTCTGTCCAGGTGTTGTTTTCTTTCAACACCTGTAATTCCTTCTGCACAGCTTCCTGCCACTTGCATGCATCTGGCCTCTTCATGGCCTCTTTATAGGTAGTAGGTTCATTTTCTAATGCTAAGAAACTTACTTCGTAATCCTCCATCCACTTAGGCTTTCTTCTCTCTCTTTTAGGTCCTACTGCCATATTTTGTTCTGCATCCTTGAACTCATCTCCCTCTTCATCTGTACTTTCCACCTGCTCTGGTGTGCTCATACCTTCCAGCTGCTCTGGTGTCCTGCTGCCTTCCACCTGTTCTGATGTCCTTATACTTTCCACCTGTTCCGGTGTCCTAATACTTTCCACCTGCTCTGGTGTCCTAATACCTTCCACCTGTACTGGTGTCTTTATACCTTCCACCTGTTCCAGTGTCCTAATACCTTCCACCTGTACTGGTGTCCTTATACCTTCCATGTCTGCTGTCCATGTTATTACCGTACCTGAGCATGCTTGATTTTGTTCTTTATGTTCGCCTTCCAGACCATCCTCAGCGATAGACAATGTTTGCTTTATGAATACTACATCACGCTTTGTATCTACAGTTTTCTTATCAGGGTAATAAATTCGGTAGCCTTTTACTCCTTCCCCATAGCCTACAAAGATGCCCTTTACTCCCTTCGAGTCCCATTTTTGCCTCTTCTCCTTGGGAATATGTACATAGACTTCTGACCCAAAGATCCTTGATAAATCAGAGATATTAAATATCTTACCTTCCCATACCTCATATGGTGTCTTATTTTCCACACAACTTTTTGCTGTCCTGTTAATTGTGAAAACCGCCATGTTCACCGCCTCTGCCCACAGTTCCTTGCCAAGACCCTTAGACTTTATCATAGTTCTAGCTGCCTCGACTATAGTTCTATTTTCCCGTTCAGCCTTACCATTCTGCTCCGGCGTGTAAACAACCGTCCTTTCATGAATTATTCCCTTCTTGGCAAACAGCTGTGTCGTCTCCTTGTTTATAAATTCGAGTCCATTGTCTGTACGGAACCTTTTTATCTTCCCATTATGATTTTCCACTAAAGCTATGTACTTTTCAATACATTCCTTAACTTGTTGTTTACTACTCAGAAAATACACAGTCCTGAACCGAGAAAAATCATCCTTAAATAATAAAAAGTACCTTGCTCCTCCGACAGACTTCGTTTCCATAGGCCCACAGACATCGCTGTGAATAAGTTGCCCGACAGCTGTTGTACTGGACTCGCTTCGCTGGAAAGGTAATCTGTGTATCTTTCCTTCTTGACACGCCTCACATGTATAATCTGCTATGTCTCTGAAAGGTATATCATTAGATTTCAGCATTTTTCTTACTTCACCTAAACCCTGGTGAGCCAACCTTTCATGCCAGGTTACCAATGATTCAGCGACCAAACATGTTTCATTTACCTTCAGTCTGAACACCATTGTATAACATTTTCCTTCCTTGCGAGCTAGAGCCATAACTTTACCATCCTTTATAAACTGACAATGGTCTTGTTTAGTGAGAACTGTATACCCCAGTTGAGCCACCCGACCCACAGAGAAAAGATTTACTTTAAGATCTGGCACATAGAGAATGCTACTAACGGTTGTATTTATCCATTCCTTCCCATTATAAGCATCTACCTTCAGGCTTCCTATACCTGTAGCCTTAATGACCTTGCCATCACCTATCATAATTAACCTAGGTTCAGATAGCTCTTTGTATTCATAGAACAATGCCTTATTCCCGCTCATGTGCTCACTGGCACCACTATCAACAATCCAGTTATTGTTTACATGTTTCAAATCACAACCTACAAATGCATTACTTGAGTTATTTCCCAACTTAAATTTCCTAAATTTACAGTCTTTTTTAAAATGACCTGGCTTATTACAGTAAAAACATTTAAATTGTTTCTTTCCTTTAAAACTACTAGTTGCTGGTTTGTTACCTGTGTGATTTTGTACTACCAGTGCCACACTGTCTTCTTGTCTTGAAGTCCGCTCTTCCTCGGTCATCAGCCTCGCTGTCAGGTTTTCTAGCGTCCTCTTGTCCTCCGAAGTAGACTCCCAGGCTGATATGAAGTAACTGTACCTTGCAGGTAGTGACATCAGGATCTTGGTCATAATAAACTTATCGGAGATCTCTTCACCTAGTTGCTTCAGTTTGCACCGCAACTCCTCGATTTTTGACAAGAAAGTTGCCATATCTACTCCGTCTTCATACTTGAATTGGAAGAATTTTTCCTGCCACATGTGTACACTTGATTCTGACTTTTGTTTGAAGACACTGTTCAGCTTGGCCCACATTTCAGACGATGTCTGACAGCTTAGGATGTGGGCCATAACATTTTGTGACAACCTCGTTACGATGAAACTTTGTGCTTTGACATCCTTCTATGTCCATGAAGCAACCGTGGTTTCGGTTTTCAGCTCCCTTCCCTCCACCACGTCGAATACCTCGAGCGCCCTCAGTTGTACTGATACCTGGAACTTCCATGGCCTCCAATTTTCCGCGTTTTCCAGCCTGATTATACCGGGATTTGGAGAGGCCTCCATCTTGCACGCGTGCCTTGCTTTGTTCCCGTCCACTTGGTCGACGATGAAAATTCCGCTCGCAATTTAGTTTCTTTAAATCTTGCAACATGTATAGGTGACTGGGTCCATAACCTCTGGTAATTCAGCGTTTATTTCAGGTAATTTCAGTAAAAGATATGCAATTCTTCTAATAATTTTAATTATCAGGACCGACGCCATTAGCGGCTCGCGAGAAAGAGACAGAGAGATTTTTTTTTTTTTAAATTTGTCATTGCCATTGCATTCCAATATATGTGCTTGACGACTTGACAAAGTGCGGCTAGGAAAAAGAATAAAATTTGCTACCTACCGCCGGCTCATCAAGGACAATTTTTGCTGCTACTCTTGTCAGTTAGCTTGTGACCACGACAGCCTACAGAGGCGTTGAAACGTCAAGCACATATCTATTAAGGTATGTTGTTAGTTATCGCGATTAAGACCCCAATACAAAGTTAATAATGTATGAAAATCGCGAAAGTTTAAAGTTTACTATATTTAACCTCCTTTTGTTTGTACTGAAGCTTATCTTTATTAAATACAGCATTAACTTCCCTTTCTTTCTGAACAACTTTCTTGACATCTTTATCATGAGCATCCTCTGTCTCACCCATCACCAGCTAATCATCGAACCATTACAGTTTGGAACGTTGCCAAAGTAGTTTTCTATTTGATCTTGAAATAAATCAGGAGAATTTGGTAAGACATAGAGTAAAACTGAATATCTTTACTTCCATGAGGAATCTGGGGACAAAAAACATTGAAACCCTTCTGACAAGTCAAATACAGAATAATACTTCTTTCCTAACAATTTTGTAGGTATTTCACCCAAAGTTAGCAATACCTTAAGTTTTCTCACAATTATATGGTTCAGATCAGCTGGATCAAGACAGAGCCTCAACTTTTCGTTAGATTTTTCTACCAAAACTAAACGGCTTTTGGCTCTATTTCATTCATTTTAACAATAGCATTTCACATTACTTATCTCTCTAACTCAGCCTTCAACGGTTCTCGCAAAGCAAAGCGTATCCTAGCTGCAGGATAAAAAATTGGTGCCTGACTATTCACAGTGGGTTTACAAGGTTTAGGAAATGTTCCAAACCCTTTGAAAACATCATGATTTTGAGCAATGAAGTCAGACTTTGCCTCATTAGTTTCTACAGAATGTACTCTCTTCACTAAATTCAAACCAAGGCAACCTGGCAACCCTAACAGCATAGAATTACAGTCTACAATCATGAACTCTTCACAATGCTTTGTATCTTTATATTCACAAAGTAAATTTACAGCACCAATTGGCTTGATATGGGCTTCTTGAAAGGTCTCCAAATTTTTATTAAACTTCCTTAACTTATAGTTTAAACCTAACATTTAAAACAATTTTAAGGCATTACACTAACCTCAGCGCCAGTGCCCAATCGACAATTTACTCTTTGACCCTCTATCATAATGTCTTCAGTCCAGTCCGAGCCCGTACTTTGACACCTGACACTGTAACAATAAATGGGATCCTCGTCGGAGCTGTTGTCACCAAGTTCCACTTCAGCCACACTGTTTACTCTTCTAACCCGGAAGCTAACCGCAAAGCGATTTAGAATCCCACACTTTGAGCACTTCTTTCCATATGCAGGACACAACCTCGGCGCATGTGTTTTCTGACATCTTCTACATTTAAAGGCACCTTCATTAGTCTGTCTTTTGAAAGGAACTGGCCCACTTTTCTTCATTTTTTCTTTCATTGACGGGTTCATTTCTTTCACTTGCTTCCTGCTTTGTTCATGTTTTCTACAAATATTTAAGGCTGTGGTGAGATTCAACTCATCAATTCTTAATAAATTTTCCTGCAGTATCCCTTGCACTGTCTTGTTGCGCAATAACTGATCTTCTAAGTTCATAGTAGACACATAACAACAATTTTGTAGCAACTCTCTGCACTGGGTCAAAAAACTGTCAAATGGTTCACCCACTTTCTGCTTCCTCTCATTAAACTTGAACTGTTCGAATACTTCGTTTACTCTGGGAGCTTGCATATTTCTCGATTGCTTTTATAACGCTATCGAATTTTACTTAATCTTCTTTTGAAAGCGGTAATGTAAGCAGGATTCTCGAGGCTTCCTGGCCCATCATGTTCTTCAATAGCGATAGTCTGATACGGTCGCTAAATATATTTTCCATTCATGAGCCGCATTTGCCGCCCTTATGTCAAAATTTGGTGGCAATTTTACACTGGCGGCCTCCATGATTTAATATCCACTGGAATCTCTGTGTACTTTTAGATTTAAGCGCAAACTTATAATCCAAACTCTGGCCCATACACCGTAGTTCTTTTCAAATAATTTATTTATTTGGCTGCGCCATGTTTTATAATTAAAACATAATATTTCATTTTATTTCACATTGACTCTTTATTAATTTCACATTTTTACCATAGACCATATAGAGAGAGGCGTGTTCATCTCACATTTCTTCTGAGGTGTTTTTTGCAGAAAACCGGTAATAAAACACACGTTACACTGCGTCCCTTGAACTCACGATAGATATTCATTATAGTTTGAGTCTTCAAATTAGCGTATTTCATATTTATTTGTAATTATTTAGTTGGAGCACTTGCGCAAGCCGGCATTAGATTTTCCGTAAAGGGCTCGCCACACCGAAAAGCAGCGCGTAGTAGCAGTACCGCGGCAGACGGCAGATTGAACGCGTTTCGGATGCGTAGCTGTTTGAACAAGTACCCGCGTTAGAAACGCGATCAATGTAGTGCGCTAGCGCGGTTTGTGTGCGGCAGTTGACACCAAGATGTATATTTATGTATTGAATTTACTTGCTGATTTATAAAATATGTATGTACATATATCATATCTTTTGTAGTACATTATAAGGTGACTTTAATTTATGCAGCCAAATTCTTACTGAAGACTCGGTAAATGTTCAGTTACTAGGTTCGATGACCCTTTTTGTGAAATACATAAATTATTTTCGTGTTCCATAACGCGAGCGCAGCCCCGAGTCAATTACTATGGAATATCGAGATTTTATTTATTTGCGAAATTAGCAAAAAGTCGTATCAATCACTTACCAAGCCTCCAGTATGAGTTTGGCTGTATAAATAAAAGTCACCTTATATATGATTATTTATTTTAATACAATTTCCCTTTCCCACTAAGGTTTTCTGTGAGAAATCTCTTTTTAGAGATAAGCTCACCTATGCACATACTTTCTAAATTAATCATGTATCATTAATAAATTGTTTGTGTACGATAAAGAATAAAGACCGAGACTCTTGCGATCTGGCAATTTTCTTCAACAATCGTAAATTATAATTTGTATTCCCATAATATTTATCGCCTCGGTCGTATGAACATGTTTTTTCTTACAAATTCTATACTTTTTTCGGTTGCATCATCAATATCATCATCATCATCATTTATTCATAAAAAAATATTGCATTTGAAATTATGTAACTTAAACTACAACTTAAAACTAAGCACATTATGTACAAATCAGAAGAACAAAATAGATATCTTACAAATTGTCAATAGAGTACAAGCACTTCATAAATAAAAACTGCTTTTATTCATTCATCTGCGTGAAGTTTTTGTATAAAATACAACCGCTCGCAACCGCGTCGCCACGTTACTGCCGCTCCGCTCTCGGTGTGACTGACGGGTATGGTATATGGCGGCCATAGTAACACAACGAACGCGGGCCCGCCTGCACCCGCGTCGTTCTGCTCGGTTTGTCGAGCACGTAGCGTGTGCGGCGCCGAAGCTGCGCAGCTCCAGCGCCGCACACAATACGCGTTTGATGTGTCGCGTTTCATAGAGTTCCTTGTATTACAACTTGCGCAGGCCTGCCGACAATCTGCTACGCTGCTACTACGCGTACGAAATGCGTTCGGTGTGGCGAAGCCGTAGTTTATGTTTTTCATCGTGGTGGCTCTTGCGTCTTTCTTCTAAGTGAATAAAAGGATTGCTATCTAATAACTTTGTATGGATGCACGTTTCAGATCATGGAGCCCTCGTTGCCCCCCGCGCCGCCCCCACGCTCCACGTTCCTCCCCGCACCCCCTCCACGCTCGACGCTCCCCAACGAGCCGCCGCCGCTGCACGCCAACTGTCTCAACAAGACGTGGAACTGGAACTACAAGGAGTACCAGATATGAGCCGCAGCACCGCCGACCTCTATCTATGTCAGATTATAGTATAAACGCCTTAATGCCTAATGATAGCGCGGCTACTTTACAACTGGAAATATTATGTAGCGAGACTGCTGCATAGTTCTTCATATAGTTTTGTTGGCTTTGTCGATGTGCAAAATTTCATCGTTATAGGTAAAAAGGTTCGACCCGCACGGGTTGAAGGATATAACAGCAAATTTAATTAAAAAAATAAGATATGTGAATTCGAGTAATCTCCAAAAAACGTGAAATAAATATTTATGTCTTCTCAAGCATCTCTTACAATTTAGGAAAGAATCACAGCATTTATTATGTAAACATGTGTTACATTTTAGCTAAAAAGTGAAAAAAAAAAGTACGGTCATATACGGTCAAATATGTAAGCTAAAAACATGAAAGAATATAGCAATATTTATGAGGTATGAATGATGTAAAGATTTATTCTTTGTTACAAAAGTAGTTTATAGACCCGGCTGTTTTATTAAAAAAATATAGAAATTTCAAATAAATGTCTTATTCTGTGCCAACCAAAAATACGCTTCTTAACTTGGAAGGAAACTGGTGACACATTGATCGATGACCGCTGCTCACCATCTCACGAGGCGTCTTGAGTGCGGGCCCCAAGGGGAGGGGAACTGATGAGTACGGGCCCCAAGGGGAGGGGAACTGATGAGTACGGGTCCCAAGGGGAGGGGAACTGATGAGTGCGGGCCCCAAGGGGAGGGGAACTGATGAGTGCGGGCCCCAAGGGGAGGGGAACTGAAGAGTCATGTCCCACGGGGAGATGCAGCTGGCATGAAACATTACCGAGGTTTTATAAACAAAAAACGGTCAAGTGAGAGTAGGACTCGCGTCTGAACGTTTCGTACCATTTCAATAATTAAAACTTAAATGATTTGAATAAAAATTACAAACTTATCAAATGTAGAGAAATGTATGAAACAAAATTGTAAAATTTTGTTGGTCGACTATAAGAACATAGTTAACTTGTAAAGCCTACAGAGAGGTGATAGTTTTCCTTTTTTACTTTGTTATATAACTGTGACTTTTATTAATATAGGCAAATTCATACTGGAGACTGGGTGTATGATGAGATTCATACACCAGTAAAACTGGGGTGCTAACGCTAGGGTTGCTGCTAAGGGATGGTGACTCCGAAGAGAGCTAAGAACCAAACCCCACGAGTGATGATCGTACACTGCTTTATTCGTATCGTTTTCACCAAGTTGCTAAGTACAAAAGTGCAAGCTGACAAAATGTATTAATTAGGTAAATGATTATTGAGTAATATGTACAAGTGTGCGTTAGCTCGTACATCTTGCCAACTCGAAAAAAAGGAAAAAGTTGTCTTATTATTAAAATGGTAAAGACAATAAGCTGAAACTAAGCTAAATGTTATAAAAATGTTTTAAGTGTAACAAGATGAAAACAATTCTAGCTAATACTAATGCTTAAAAATTTTAAATATTTAATGTTCATGTCCATGATATAATAATTATTCACTGTTATTAGATATGAAATCACTGGCCCGCTATTTCGCTTAAAGCGTCACTGGGAATCGGAATCGACAAGGATCGCGGTGGTTTTGGAGGCGCCGCGCCTGTGTCTACACTTAAAATGCCCATGCTCACTGATTTATTACGTAATTCACTGCACTCGCTACACAAATGCCTTTCACTAACAACACAATGTCGTGTGGCGACGGCTCGGCTCACCGAGGCTCCTGCCCCGGGAGACACTGAGAGCCTCGCAAGCTGAACGTGCCGCATCCTTCTGCGCCTTAGAACGACGAAGATGATGCCGCCTACTAGTAGGATAGTCAGTATTCCATAGACTATGGAGTAATGATGAATGTCATGAGTGCTAAGACTGGAAACTGACTTTTGTTCTTGCTTTAAAATACTTATCTCATTCAGTATTTTACGATGAGCTTGCTCATGATTTTCTGTAGTGAAGTCATAATTCGGTACAGATGTATTAATGACGGTGTTTAGAATCGACACCACAGGGGCTTTTATAGTAGGTAAAATAATAACTTTTCTTAGAAAGTTGTTGTGCGAATGAATGGTGAAGGTGTCTCCTTTAAGAGTGCAGCCTTGACCTATATCGAGAAGGCCGTTGCCTGATAAGGTACTTACTGTCATACCAGCTGGGCAAAATGTGCGAATGTCGCATTTATCGCAACAAGAGTACAACCAGACGTTTTGTCTGTGTAACTTAATCCATCTATTTACACATGGTGATTGTTCATAAACACAGGGCGTTATATTTTTGCTTGCGTTAATTTTAGTTGTGTTACAGATGTTTTGTTTCAGATTTAAATCATAAACTGGTTTGTCTAAAATGCACAAAATGTTATCTTCAGATGCATACAGACAATTTTGTAGGTCGTGGTCTGATAGGAATATAACCTCGTCCTTTCTTAGGTTAAATGCTAGATATGGGTAGGTAGGTACAGTAAGGTAGGAATTTTTTCCTTTATTATATGGAATGCTTATAATTTGATCGAGCTCGTAGATTTCATTGCTAATTAATGGAACCTTTATCTCAATGATGAGATATTTCTTGTAGACTCTTGCGAACACCTTTAGTAGTTTATATACGTCACGGATATTTTCAGTATCTACAGGTACTTTTAGGTCACCCCGTAGCTGGGCCGATATAAAATTTATTTGTTTTTCTAATTGTTCGATAGCTAATAAATGTGTATCGATGCGTCTGTGAGTGATATCTGTTACAATATCGATGATAGAGTTCTGCATGCGTCTCAGGTTCTCAAGGATGATGCTGGCTGCTAAAGCTGATGAAGTTATATAAAGACCTATGTTCGTCTCTGATCGTATTTCATTAATCTCAGTCGATAAAATTTGTAGATGGTCGTTAATTTGAGAAAATTGTTTGTTCATTATCTGTTCATTGCGCTGTATTATGTTATATTCTGCTTCAATAATTATCGTCTGATTTTTGATAAGCTGTTTTTGATGATTTTCATTATAAGTAATCTTTTCGATGTCCTTTGCATACTGCAGAGCAAATTTATCGTCTAGAACACCAAATAAATAGTTCGCTAAATTCCCGACACCATTTACTAAGCCTCTCTTTTGTCGTTTGCAGCTAGAGGCTTGTAGTAGTCGATTGTAATGTTCAATTTCTGTTAGTTCGTGAGCTAGCTGAACAGTTATGCTCTTATATTGCATACTAGACTTCAACGTCATGCCTTTTAGGTGTCTTACGTAAGTTTCCATGTCCGTAATCGCTTGCCAGTAGCCCGTGAGATTATAGTAGACTACTAACCTCCACTCATCTCTGATATATTGTAGATTTGAAATTTTGTCGAAATATAATGCTCTATTATCGTTAAATGCCGTTACGTTGCTGTGCGAGACGTCTTGCTGGGTAGATGGAGATAAAATCATGGAAAATAGTAATAGCGCTATTGTGAAACATTTCTTAAATGTGGTTTGCTTCTTGCTACGTGCTTGTCTGTTTCTGTCTTCAGGTGTTGGATTTCGCTGATGAGGATGCTGCTGTATTGAGATGTCCTCGTCTGTTGCTGCTACAATAGATAGTGGTATTAGCTTAGTTACAGGTCGCTTCAGGATATTGTTTTTTTGTTTTAATAGAGACAACCCTGACGTAGCCATCCATTATTCCATTTTTTTTTTTCTTGTCTTTTGTATGTGCGTTTTTTTTTTCTTTGAATCAGTGACGTATAGGACTTGTACTTGAGTGTAGTAGGTGCAATCGTTGGAAAATCCGTGATTGACAGAGGATGGGATGTGTGTCGAGTGTCAAAACCTGTCATCGGTTGGAAGATGTGTGAAACATAGTAATTGGACATTTAGTTGGACTCGGCCGCGCACCTGTGGTGCGCGACCTCGTCCCTCGGTGAACGGTAGGCTCATTTTTCTTTGACTTTATGACTCGGACTCACCTGCGGTGCGCAACCTCATCATTCGTCTCGAATGTGTTGCCTCCGAAAGCGTGCGCTCAGCCTTCGGCTTCGCGCCCGCTTTCTCCGGGCTCGGCCTGAGGCCGAGTAAGTATTTATAGCAATTAAAAAAAAATGTTAAAAAATGTCAAAAATGTCAATATTTTTTTTTTTAAATGGTGGGTATGAATATAGAAAGCAATGTTAAAAATGTGCACAAAATGAGTTTTAGGGAAAATATTGTGTTTGACAATTATTGTCATGGGTCAATAACTGTCATCGGTTTGGGCAATGTGAATAATATACATCTTATTGAAGATGTAATATGAATAGCCCACGATCAATCGTTTTTAAAATATGATAAGAAGAATACCAAAAGTTTTGATGTGTTTCCAATATAATTTATTTTATATAAGAGTCACTTCCTCGTTTTATTCTACATAACAGATTATTTGTTTTGATGGAATTTTGAAAGATATTATTGAAATTGTTGAAAGCATAAGTAAGAAGCATCTGCATGTTTTGGTGAACTTGATGAACTTTTCTGTTGATGATGGAATAGAAACTGAAAGAGTTAGTTTGAAGAATAAATATAATTATGTGAAATTATTCAATTTCATTGACTTAATATAATTTAATAAGTAAATTTCGACTTATCTATTAGGCTCCGCTCCGCTTCGCTCGTCTCTGAGTAGTTTCATAATGTTCAAACCTAACCTAACCTATTGTTTTTAAATACATGTCGACCTATACATTAGGCACTTATTTAGTATCCTACTCGGGGACGCCTCGCTCCGCTCCGCTTAGCTCGTCTCTGAGTAGTTTCATAATGTTCAAACCTAACCTAACCTATTATTTTTAAATACATGTCGACCTATACATTAAGCACTTATTTAGTATCCTACTCGGGGACGCCTCGCTCCGCTCCGCTTCGCTCGTCTCTGAGTAGTTTCATAATGTTCAAACCTAACCTAACCTATTGTTTTTAAATAAATGTCGACCTATACATTAAGCACTTATTTAGTATCCTACTCGGGGACGCCTCGCTCCGCTCCGCTTCGCTCGTCTCTGAGTAGTTTCATAATGTTCAAACCTAACCTAACCTATTGTTTTTAAATACATGTCGACCTATACATTAAGCACTTATTTAGTATCCTACTCGGGGACGCCTCGCTCCGCTCCGCTTCGCTCGTCTCTGAGTAGTTTCATAATGTTCAAACCTAACCTAACCTATTGTTTTTAAATAAATGTCGACCTATACATTAAGCACTTATTTAGTATCCTACTCGGGGACGCCTCGCTCCGCTCCGCTTCGCTCGTCTCTGAGTAGTTTCATAATGTTCAAACCTAACCTAACCTATTGTTTTTAAATACATGTCGACCTATACATTAAGCAATTATTTAGTATCCTACTCGGGGACGCCTCGCTCCGCTCCGCTTCGCTCGTCTCTGAGTAGTTTCATAATGTTCAAACCTAACCTAACCTATTGTTTTTAAATACATGTCGACCTATACATTAAGCACTTATTTAGTATCCTACTCGGGGACGCCTCGCTCCGCTCCGCTTCGCTCGTCTCTGAGTAGTTTCATAATGTTTAGGTTAGGTTATGTTAGGTTAGGTTAGGTTAGGTTAGGTTAGGTTCCCGTGGGAGTTGCTGGTCTTCTATCGGGCGCGTCCCCAGGTGGCGGATAGGGGAAAGTCTCCCAGATATGGGGGACACCGGTTTATCCGGCGCGGACCAAAACCAGCAGGGCGGGGAGTCGCTCTCCCTGTTCCTCTGCTCAGCAGAGGAAGTGGGAGATGCGATTGAGTGCGGCGGGCTTGCCCAGTATCACAACTGGCAGGTGCGGGCTTCGGCCACCGTCGGACAATCCGTAAGCCCACACATGTGGGAATGGAGGCCTTCGGGCCACGAGGAAGAAAACCTCTTTAAAATAATTACCCTAATCCCAAGGTGTCCCGTGCCGATGGGATGAATGGCTGGAAGGATTTCAGTCCCAAGTGGGAAGGGGGACCGTCCCCCTTTCAGAAAAGGCGATAGAATTTTCGATAAAATCATCCATGAAGGCGCATTGTAAAAATACACTACCCCAGGAGGGTACCGGCCTAGCCGGAGAATCCCTCCCCGAGCATAGCTCGGGCAGCCCCTCGTATTCTGGGGAGGGCAACAACCGCCAACAAAATATAGGAGACAGTGACAGTGGGGAGAGCGTTAATTCTTTTCTCTCTGTCACATCGCAAATGTCGATAGCTTCGGACCTTTCCCGAAAAAGGAAAGGGGGAAAAGTAAAGCCTGCAGGAGTGGAAAAACGTGGGAAGAAAAAGTCGGGTTTATCTGTTGAAGATGGGGTGTTCGGTCCCCCAAAAACCACGACAGCTGTAACCCGTTCCATGCGGTCCCTCCCTAAACCGGAGGACCTGGCAAGTGATATGGGGGACTTGCCAACAGCAGAGCTGGCCAATCGCGTTAGCGAGCAGCTGGCTGAGGTAGAAAAGGTTGCAAGTACGTCCGGCAACCTTAAAGGAAACTACGTACGCAGCCTTCGGGTCGCCGCTCGCACCTTGTGGGCGGCAACATCAGAATTGGAGAAGAGGACGGTCGCCTCGGTCAATGTGGAGAGGTTGGAGCGGGAAAACGCAGAGCTGCGTCTTCAACTCAATAATCTCTCGACGCGGGTGGACGAGCTGTCTAAGGAGAAGTCTCGCCTGCAGACGGAGGGAACGGAGTCCTCCCCCGTTGCAAACGGAGGACGCGGGGAAGACCATGTCACCCTAGAGCAGATCGGCTCACTTATTGAGGCTAAGTTGAGCCTATTTAGGTCGGAACTGTTCCTCGACAGGGCCCTCAGGCCCCCTTTGAGAGGTGCGGCTTTGGCTGCGACGGAAACTACTGCTCAGGTAGGAATTCGAAAGCAGCCAAAACAGAAGTCTAGTCGGCCGGTCAAGCCGGGGCTATCTGTGGCTCCCCTCAGCCAATCCGCAACGCAGCCGGTCCCGACTCCACGGGTAGAGAGCGAGTCATATGCAGCTGTGACTCGCAAAAGGGCAAAACCTGCGACTGCAAAGAAGCAGGTCACACTAGCCCAAAAGCCGGCCAAGAGCGTAGTGAGACCGCCTCGGGCCCCAGCATCCGCAGCCATCACCAACCTTATCCTCCAACACTTATGCTGAAGTGATGGCCGCTGCAAAGAGCCGCATTAAGCTGGCCGAATTTGGCATCGAAACGGTCAAGCAAAAGCGGGCCATCACGGGAGGCTTGGTGTTGGAGATATCTGGCACAGAGTGCTCCGCAAAGGCGGATATCTTGGCCTGCCGAATGCGGGAAGTACTGGCCGAGATGGACGTTCGTGTGTCCCGGCCGGTGAAGATGGGGAAGGTGCGTGTGAGGGGGTTGGATGATGCGATCACCCCACCAGAGGTGGCAGCTGCCGTGGCTGAGGCCGGGAACTGTCCCGAAGCGGACGTGAAGGTGGGAGAAATCCGCCGCTCGGCCTCCACTCTCGGATCTGTGTGGGTGAGATGCCCCGCCATGGCGATCCAGAAGATGGTGGCAACAAAGCATCTTCGGATTGGTTGGGTAGCAGCATCTGTGGAAGTTCTAGAGGCTAGGCCCCTACAGTGCTTCCACTGCCTTGAATTGGGACACGTTCGGCTCAAATATCCCAATAAAGAGGACAGAAGTGGCCTCTGCTACGCTTGCGGCGAGCCAGGTCACAAGGCGAGGCAGTGCACCGCGAAGGTGCTTAAGTGCCCCTTGTGCTCGGATCTCGGACGCCCAGATAATCACAGGCTGGGATCAAAATTGTGTGCCCAAAGAGCGGAAGGACGAAGCAGGGTTCTTCTCCCGCTCCTGGCTCAGCAGCGGCTGAAGTAGAAGTGGCTTCGGGCACCCAGCCGCCACCAAGGGATAAAATGGACACATCATCGGCCTTGTCCTAAAAGTCCTTCAGGGTAATTTGAACCACTGCCGCGGTGCGCAGGACCTGCTACTGCAAACCATCGCGGAGTGCTCGATTGCACTGGCGGTAATTTCGGAACCCTACAGCGTTCCAAAAGACCCCCGCTGGATGTGTGACGGAGCCGGCTCAGTCGCCGTGTTCTGGAGAGGCAGGGATGGAGACCCTCCCTGCAGAATCTTGGTCAGGGGGCAAGGCTTCGTTGTGGTTGAGTGGGGTCAGATGGTGGTGGTTGGGTGCTACGTCTCTCCCAATATCTCCCTCGCAGACTACGAGATATTTATTGACGGGTTGATGGTCTGCATTCGCGGATACCTCACTCGTCCGATGCTTATCTTGGGGGACGTCAACGCTCACTCTAGAGCGTGGGGGAACCCCTGGGACGATGCTAAGGGAGAGACATTGCTGAAATGGGCCGCGGGACTTGACATCCGTCTGCTTAACCAGGGGACGGTGCCCACCTGCGTGCGTTGGCAGGGGGTGTCGATTGTCGACTTGTCATGGGCGACGTCCACAGCTGAGCACATGGTGTCAAGATGGAGAGTTGCGGAAGAGATAGTCACTCTCTCCGACCATCGCCACATAATTGTCGAGGTGGCAGTCCGAATTCCCGCTCCAGGTCTTGGTAGCCGCACTCCTCCGAGGAGGTGGTCCCTAAGGCAAATGGACCGAGATAAACTTAAAGCTGCCGCTGCTGTAGCAGCCTGGCCGGAAACTTCTGGTGACGCATCCGACCTTAACCCTGAGCAAGAGGCGGTCTGGTTTCGGGACTCAATGACGATGGTTTGCGATGCTGCCATGCCCCGGGCCAGACCGGTGCAGAAGAGGTCGATGCACTGGTGGTCGGCCGAGATTGCAGAATTGCGTGTTATCTGCCTGCGGTGCCGACGCCAGTGCCTCAGAACCAGAAGAAGACGGCTTTCCACGGCAGAGGAAAAAGCTTATGCCTACGAGGAGTATCGGACTGCCACAAAGCATCTCCAGATCGCCATAACTGAGGCTAAGGCCCAAGCTTGGAATGAGCTGTTGCGAGATCTGGACAGGGATCCATGGGGTCGACCTTACAAGATGGTCATGGGGAAGCTGTGACCCTGGGTTCCACCTTTAACGGAAACCCTGGAACCGAATCTGGTGGACACAGTGGTCAACACCCTCTTCCCCAGAACCCAGGATGACCCTGTGCCCTTGACCTCAATAGGTCCTGGCCCATTTGGTCCGACGACCTAGCCGTGTCGAGACCGGAGTTGACCTGCGCCGTCAGACGCCTAGCAGCGCGCAACACCGCTCCTAGCCCGGATGGCATCCCGGGTCGGGCATGGGTGCTCGCCATGGTGGAGCTAGGAGACAGACTAAGGCGGTTGTTTACCAGATGTCTCCGCTGCGGCCATTTCCCGTGTGCCTGGAAAGAGGCGAGGCTAGTGCTGCTGGCGAAAGAGGGCAGAGCTCCGGACTCTCCATCCGGGTATCGACCCGTATGCCTTTTGGATGAAGTGGGCAAACTATTCGAAAGAATAATTGCCTACCGCCTAAATTCGCACCTGGCGAGAGAAGGCCCCGACCTGTCTGACAGTCAGTTCGGCTTTCGACAGGGCCGATCTACGATGGACGCGATTTTGCGTGTCCGACAATTGTCGGACCGGGTGGTGTCTCGGGGCGGGGTGGTGTTGGCGGTCAGCTTGGACATTGTGAACGCCTTCAACTCCCTGCCCTGGAGTGCCATTAGGGGGGCGCTGATTCACCACAATGTCCCTCCTTATCTGCAGCAAGTCGTCGGGGCCTACTTGAGCGATAGGCGAATTAGGTATTCGGGTCGGTACGGGTCAGTAAACAGCAGGGAGGTAAACTGCGGTGTTCCCCAGGGGTCAGTGTTGGGTCCCCTGCTGTGGAACATCGCATACAATGCGGTGCTGTGCGTTGTTCTCCCCGAGGGTGTCTCGGTCGTCTGCTACGCGGACGACACCCTCGTTCTTACCGAGGGGGACACCTTCGGGGATACCGTCCGAAGCGCCGAACATGGGGTGGCCTGTATCGTGGACAAAATCCACGAACTTGGGCTACGAGTGGCACCCCAGAAGACCGAGGCTATACGAGTGGCACCCCAGAAGACCGAGGCTATATGGTTCCACAAGCTTCCCCGAAGCAAGGAACCTCCAAGCCTTTCGGTTCGTGTCGGCACAACCCAGTTCCAGATTGGAAGGAACATGAAGTACCTCGGCCTCATCCTCGACAGCCGTTGGGGGTTTGAGGAGCACTTCAACCGCCAGGTCCT
The DNA here is from genome assembly GCA_910592155.1 of Ypsolopha scabrella. NCBI lineage: Eukaryota > Metazoa > Arthropoda > Insecta > Lepidoptera > Ypsolophidae > Ypsolopha > Ypsolopha scabrella. Next base: position 72,567 of record OU342980.1, on the reverse strand, counting down.
CCGGATTCAGAAGGTAGCCGGTGCACTTCACCGACTGCTGCCTAATCTCGGGGGGCCCAGGGAAGAAGTCCGTCGTCTGTACGCGATGGTGGTGCGATCCATTGCCCTCTACGGAGCTCCTGTATGGTCTGCAAGACTGAGGATCCGGCGCTGCAGAACTATGTTCTATAGCGTGCAGCGCAAGATGGCAATGCGGATCGCCCGCGGATATCGCACGATATCGTTTCAGGCGGCGACGCTCCTTGCACGTTTCCCACCGCTGGACATCCTGGCAGACATGGATGAGAGGGTGTTTGCCTTGACCCGTGGAGGAAACGCGTCCCCGGAGGCGCCAGAGAGGGTGAGGCAGCGGGAACACCGTGCCGCGCTGGAGAGTTGGCATGAAAGGCTACAGGAGCCGCAAAGTGCCCGCCAGCGCGTGGTGGGGGCTATACTGCCCAACTTCTGGACGTGGGTACAGCGAGGCTTTGGACGGGTCACGTACCGGATGACGCAGGTTCTCACTGGGCATGGCTGCTTCGGTGAGTACCTGTGTCGAATTGGACGTGAAGAGACGGCCCAGTGTCACCATTGCGATGGTGACCTGGACTCAGCGCAGCACACGCTCGCGGAGTGCCCTGCCTGGGACTCCGAGCGGCAGAACCTGGTAAGTCAGGTTGGGCAGGACCTCTCCCCTCAGGTATTAGTTCGTTCTATGCTGCGAGGGGAGAGCTATTGGGAAGCCGTTACCAGGTTCTGCGAAAGCGTAATGGTGCGGAAGGAGGAGGCGGAGCGGGAGAGGGAGAGAGCCGATCCCGCTCGAAGGCGGAGGCGTCGAGGCGGAAGGGGTAACCGAATCGACAGGGCCCACTAGTCCGGGCATAGAATAAGACTACGGTATCCCCTGCCTGTCGTAAAAGGCGGCTAAAAGGGGATCCCGGGCTGTGGATGCGTGGGACGGGGGCCCTACGTAACCATTCAACAGCCCCGGGAGGAGGGCAGCATGGTGTGGTCTCGTGCTGCCTTAGCACCGTGAGGGTGCAAGGGGGAAGCAATGTTATGCTTCCCCGAGGTGGGCCGCAGGCGCGGCGTAGCGTCAGGGGGGCACCGGTGCGTTCCATTGGAGATCCCGGAGTCCCCTGATTGGCGTAGAGGATGGCCACCATGGGGTTTTAGCCGGTAAGAGTCCGGCATAACCGTTCGCGCTCCCCCGAGCCGGAAGGTATCCATGATGGATTTCCCCATGTAAAAAAAAAACAAAAAAAATAGGTTAGGTTAGGTTAGGTTAGGTTAGGTTAGGTTTTTTTTTTTTTTTTAAATAAAATCATCTTTCTGATTCACGTAATCCCGCACGGCTATATATGCCGTGCTTTTTCAATCAAGTATTAAATTATTAAAAAGCGACCCGTTTTTATATTGGGTAGTTGGGGAGTGTCTTCCGTTGTTATTAATTCTAAGTCATGCAGTATCTTTCGAAATGAAATAAAACTTACCTACAAAATTATTTCTCTTTTTTTTTTTTAATATACCATCCTATTTTATTCTTTGTTTTTTTTTTCTTTTGGGATGTCTCTTTCCATTTTTTTTTTTTTTTCTCTTGATCATTCTTATTCTATGTACATCATTATTAACTATATACATTTTCTTATTTTATCTTAAAAATTATGTTATTGGACGGAAGAGTCTCCCCTTATACAGTATTGTTACATTAAAAACTTAGTTAATTATCAAATTTCTGGTCAACCTGTTTGTGTTCACTCGTATTAAATTTATCATTATTAATTCATATTGCAAAACAGTATAATAAAGCATTAAACATTACAATATTAAAACACTAATCTAAAATACATTTTCAATCTGTCCCATATATACCTATTAAATAAAGTTGAATAATACAATTAAAAGCATTAAAATTTATCATTAAAAACCTTATAATTAAAACAAACAAAAAAAAATATCGTCGAATAAAATAAATGAAATAAATGGCCAAAATAATTAAACATCCCAATCATTTGTTGCGTATTGCCGCACGTCTTATGACTCTTTCTAGGAACGTCAGTAGGACTTCCCTTTGGGCTCCGTCCTTCATTATTGCTGGCAGGTTTTCCTTGCAATAAAAAGAGTCGAGTTGCATTTCGAGTTCTGCCCTCCACAAGCCGAATCTGGGTCAGTCGAACATTATGTGCCATATTGTCTCCTCTATCTCAGGATCACATACGCAAGAGGGGCTGTCCTTGATCTTGAAACGGTGCAAGTACGATGCGAGCCCTCCATGCCCCGTGAGGGCCTGTACATGGGAGGGGCCAAGTTTGGTCTTCCTCAAGATTTTGTGCGCAGTGGCAACATCCGGAAGGAAGACCCTCGTAACCGCTCCCGTACTGGAGGACCCGTACCGCTCCTGCCACCTCTGGACAGTCTCCTCACGCAGAGTCCTTTTGATGTACGATAGGGAGACGGCATCATAGTCCGCTGCAGACTTCTTGTGGAGAGCAGCACTCTTTGCAAGTTCATCGGCTCGCTCGTTTCCGGGCGTTCCTGCGTGGGCCCTCAGCCAGAATAACCTCACCTCACGGCCCTCCTCTCGGATTTCCCGCACGCTTTTTTCGATGCTGTGCGCCAAAGGGTGGAGTGAAGCTCGGCTTTTGAGCAGGTCCAACGAAGATCTGGAGTCGCTTAAGATGTTAACTATCGGCTCCTTGCTTCGCTGGGCCTGCTCAACGGCCCTCAGCATAGCGTACATCTCCGATTGGAAGACCGTGCAGTAAGGCTCCAGACGGAACTTCAAGCACCTGGTCTCCCCGCTGTCCGACCACCATGTGAGCGCCGCGCCCACCCTCCCCTGTATCTTACTGCCGTCAGTATAGATACAGGGGCCAGTGATCTGGTGAGCACTCACAGTGTCGGGTTCTAGGTCCTCCAAGCACTCGAAACCCAGAGTCTGCTTTCCAGCCGGATGTGGAAATCTCGCGAAGGGCACACGCAGTTCGACCGGTCGATCTGCTGGAATCTGCTCAATTCTTACTCCTCGCTTTGCCCTGTACAAACCTGCAGCCTCGCGGACTCTAAGATCAAGGGGGAGCACATCAGCCAGAACCAGTGCAGACGACAGCGACACCGTGCGGTACGCTTTGCACAATTTTTGTGCGAACCCACGCTGCAGAGAATCTAGCTGGTTTCTGATCATCAGCTTCTCCGCAGCAGGGGCCCACACACTTGCTGCGTATAGCACGATGGGCTCTACCACCGAGACGTATATGGTCCTGATGACCTCCTGGTTCAATCCCCAGCTCACCCTTGCAGCGCACGCCAGCTGCTTGTAGATGTCAATGACTTTCCTACAAACAGCTGATACGTGCGCGTTGAAGGTGAGCTTGTCGTCAATAAAATCAAATCAAAAATCAAATCAAAATATTTATTTTTGCAAAATAGATACATTAAGTATACTTTCTACAAGTCAAAGTTAATTTACACAATATAATATGTCTTTAGAATATAAAAAAAATATATAATAATACGGGAAATAAAATATACACCTGCATTAATAAATGATAGTCGTAAGTTTTTAAATAAATAAATAATAAATAAAATAGGGGAATCTAGGAATAAAAATATGATATATACATAATACAATGAAGAAATAATAAAAACGGGAAATACATACAAAAAATATTAAGGGTGGGCTACTAAAATGTAATAAAGTTATACACTTGCATAAAATATAGAAATATAGGAATAAAAATATTGTATATACATAATGCCTAACCATCCGCACCATTCGATTAGTATTGCTAAGAAGAAGGGCAAGAAACTTAGCAAACATTCCTTTTTTCAAAATAAAACATATGATACAAAATCATATACATACCTACTCAAGTAAAGGCATAAAAAAATATAAGACTGCGGGAATTAGTCACGAGAAAAAAAAATATATCTTAGTCAACCCGTCTCATATTGTCCATTACCTTTAACAAAGTAAGTTTACATAATAATTAATTTTAAGCCTTTAGAGGAATCGTACAGTATTAAAATATGCTAATTATTAATTACAATATTGAATAAGATTATTATTATTTATTACACCATGCTTCATTATCATCCAAATAATCATTGATTTTATAATAAGCTTTCTTAAGTAGTCCCTGCTTAATATATAGTTTAAACTTATTTTCAGGCAAACTAAGGACCTCCTCTGGAAGCTTATTGTAAAATCTTATACCATGTCCTACAAAAGAGGTACCTACTTTGGCAAGTCTTAATTTTGGAAAAGCTAGTTTATGTTTGTTTCTGGTTTCAACAGAGTGGTGCACACCAAGCCTCGGGAAATTATCAATTTTTTTTCTGACATATCTAATAACTTGATAAATAAATTCACAAGGGACCGTAAATATATTAATTTCTTTAAACTTTTCTCTTAATGAATCTCGGTACTTCATGTTATAAATAGACCGAATTGCTCTCTTTTGCAAGACAAAGACTGCTTCTATATCCGCGGCTCTACCCCACAACATTATGCCATATGACATAATGCTGTGAAAATAACTGAAATATACTAATCTAGCAGTATCTTCATCAGTAATCTGCCTTATGCGTCTAACAGCGTATGCGGCTGAACTAAGTCTACCACAGAGAGCTTCTATGTGGGGACCCCACTGAAGACGAGAGTCTATAGTAATACCTAAAAACTTAGTTTCGTTAACTAACTCCAGCTTGGACCCCTGCAAAAATAAACTGACATCTACTTGAATTACATTTGGTAAAGTAAGCTTTATACATTTCGTCTTTTTTGCATTTAGAACTAAATTATTTGCAGTGAACCAATCAAGAATCAGAGAGAGGGTTGAATTCGCGTCATCAAGTATATCATTATGTCGATTCACTTTAAAAATAAGTGACGTGTCATCTGCGAATAGAACTATCTCAGATAAGTCTCTAACTAAGTAAGGAAGGTCATTTATGTATATTAAAAACAATAGGGGCCCCAATATGGAGCCCTGCGGAACACCCATTTTGACTAATGCTCCAGATGACTTTACTCCATTAATGTCTACCTTTTGAAACCGGTCACTAAGGTATGACTTAAATAACGCCAAAGATTTACCCTTAACTCCATAGTGATCTAATTTACATAAAAGTGTTTCATGATTAACGCAATCAAAAGCTTTTGAGAGGTCACAAAATACACCGAACGCATCCTGCTTTGCTTCCCAAGCGTCAAATATGTGCTTGACTAAAGCAACTCCTGCATCAGTGGTTGACCTCCCTTTAGTGAATCCATATTGTTCACTGTGAAACAACTTATTTAAGTTAAAATGAGATAACAATTGATTAAAAACAATTTTTTCGAAAATCTTACTAAATACTGGTAAAACTGAGACCGGTCTATAGTTGGAAGGGTCTTCATTGTCGCCTGATTTAAAAAGAGGGATCAATTTACTCAACTTCATTAAATCAGGAAAGACACCATCATCTACACATTTATTAAAGATTAAAGCTAAATATGGAGCTATTAAATCAATGATAAGCTTACAACTTTAATAATGACACCCAGCAGGCGGATTTGTCGCACTAGCGGCAAAGTGACTCCGCCCATGCAGATAACTGGGGGCTCAAACTTAAGCCTCCGTGTCAGCACCATCGCAAAGGTCTTGTGAGGTGCAAACTTTAGCTTATTTCTGAGACCCCAGTCCAGCACTGTTTGAAGGGCACGAGATGTCCTTCTCCTTGCACACCCTCTTGGGGTGGCCGTATTCCAGACATCCCGTGCACTGCACTAGCGGTGAGTGGTCCACTATGGGTCGCTTTTGAAGACCCACGTAGACTGTACCCGCACCTGTGAAGCGTTGCCACAGCAGAGGGGTAAGCTCCAGGACTATATGAGACTCGTGGGGGTTTCGCGCTTTTCGGCGGTACACAACCCTGAGGGACTCCGTGGAGAGATCCACTCCTTGCAGCAGGTGTTTATTTGGCTTTCCAAGGAGGGAATCCCTCACGTCCTTGTCCGTGTTGATTTCCAGGACGTCACGGATGCAGGCGAGAGGCAGTTTATTTTTGGCCTCCTTTATGATTAATCCGTGTCCGCTCTTACTTAGACTGGAGGATATTTTATCAATATCCTCCTTGTCGTTGCAACTGATCACTACCCTACTGTTTGCCGCTCTTCTGCAGCGGTCCACCCTGACTCCGGTCGCTTTGGGGTCCAGCGCCCTCCCCAACTCCCTCATCACCTGGTCCCCTGTAAGTTTGGGGTCCTCCGATGAGACAATTAGGGAGTGCGATGGCCTATCTTGCCCCGGCTTTTTTACAGCCTGTGCGTAGGTCAGTGGCGCAAGCATTTGCGGCTCCCGGCTGAGCACATCATTTTTTAGCTCTTTGACGGCGTCCCTGACGTCCGTGAGGGCCATTTCTATATTGAGGGAAGGCGGTTCCGTCTTGTTGTCGTCAACCGCCCTCCCTATGGCCCTCACATCAGAGCCCACCTGTTTAATGTTGCCCAGCACGGGTTCTAATAAGGCTCGCATGCTGTCGCCACTGACCCCGGCCGGCTGCGCCTGGCACAGCGGTCTCTGCTGAAGGCTTTCGACCGCTGCCCTCATCTGATCCAGGCTATCGCAGATGTCATCAAGCCGGGGATCTGAAGCCACCGGTTTCGGAGGGGACCTGCACTCTAGGCTAACGGTTTGAGCCCTCGCCTCGGAGTCCTCCAGCTGGTGCCTGAGTGAATCTAATTGATTGGATACAGCGGTTACCCTTCCGGACAATGTCTCCAGCTTCTTAAGCAGAGCTGGGTCGGGTTTTGATGATTCCACGGCCGTTGATGGCCGTAGTGCCGCTGTATCCGCCAGCTGTAGGACTCTCTCCCTGATCTGTTCAATGGCCTTGAACGGACCGCCTATCTCGAACGCGAGCCAACCCCGAATGGCTTTCGCCTCCTCCAGCGTGTTCGAGATGTCGGCCCTTGCCTGATTGAGCTCGGCCGCATGCGAAGTGTGGAGCACGTTGAGCACCTGAGCATGAGCTCGCTCAACGTCCACCAGCTCCCTCGCATGCCGGCTCTGCTCTTTCGACAGGTTCAATTTGTGCCGAGAACGAGAGTCGGACAGGGAGAGCACGGCTATATAAAGCCGTTCCAGGCTGTCGAGGGCCTCGGCTTTGCACTCCCGCTTCATATTCCCAGCCTCCTCCAGTGCCGACTTCCCCTTGAGCAGGAGCTCGTTGGCCTCTCTGGTGGCCAGGTCCATCGAGACCCCCGGGGTTTTGCGGTCGCGAGGTGGGAGGAAGCTGAGACGGCTGTCGCGGGAGCCAACCGACACATCCGAGGCCGAGTCCGGACCCGCACTTCAGAAGTCAATGCGCGGATCGAGCTCGGACATGTCGGAGGGGAACGGGGATGCGAACGTCTCGGCGTTGGGCTTTTCAACCGCCCCCACATTTATTTTTAGTACTTCCTTACGAAGTTGCCGTAGCGGTTGCTTAGTCGTCGCAGAGACACTCGCAGCCCCTGAGCGTGACTTTCCCGAGCCAGCCGATGACGCGGAGGACCTGCCAGCGGACGACATTTTGATTTATTTTACTTCAACTAATTTCCTCTTTCTTCCCTTTCCTATCCAATGTGTTAAAGGCAAAGCGCAACAACTTTTCTGCTACCACAGTAAAAAATATTCTTTATTATGACTCAGTTAAGTAGTGTTAATTAGGCACAACAACAAAATAAAAATAAAAAATAAGAATAAAGTGAGTCCAATTAAATAAAGTTAAAATCAAAAGTGAAATGTTTAAGTTGTAAAATTATTATTTCCAGTTAATATAAAATGTCAATAAAATTTGTCACTGTGGCAGGGTCAGAAGTGTTGAATCAAAATGTAAATCAAAGAATGCAAAAATTAAAATAAGGGATCAGTCAAGACTGGCCGTAATAGTCTTGCTCCAAGGATAACCTCCGGACAAAATGGAGATGACAACAGAACAGAGTCAAAATAAAAAACAAAAACAATTAAGGATTAAAAATAAAGTCATAAATTGTAGATTAAAATGTTGTAAAAAGACTTAAAATGTAAATAATAAAGAATAAAATGGCAAAATAAAATTATAAAAGTAAATGATGGGAAGAATGGATTTGAAAGTCAATCAAAGTAACCAAATCAATAATTTCAATTTGTAAATTATCATATGAGAGTAAATACTAAATCTAGATGGGCATATAGCCATAAAGTTAAAATTATGCTAATAAGTTAAATCCAGGTCAAATGATTCCTCTATCTCTTCCTCATTAGACAGGAGTAAAGTACAGGTCACCACTCAAAATTTTTGATATAAGTGGTGAGGGTAGTTCCAAACAAATATGATAAAGAGGGTCTAAATGGCCCAAATTTTCAAGATTTTCTTTAAAAATTGATTTGAAATATATAAAGCTTGCTATTATCCTTCCAGTGGAGTTTCTAAATTTCTTCTGCCTCTTCTGTATAAAAAGTTGAAAAGTTGAAAAAGTTGAAAATATATGTACCGCGGAAACAAAATTACTTGTGCAGTTTTTCCGCGGTTTCAATTTTGGTAAAAACTTCTTTATCTCCACGTAGAAACATCCGAAAAATCACGAAGATACCGCGATCTCTTCCTTATTAGATGACGATTCTCGTCAGTTGAAAAAAAGTATATGTCACCGCTTGAAATTTCAGGAAAAATGATGAGGAAACTTTCGAAAAATTACCAAAAACGATAAAAAGAGTCTAAGTGGGCCAAATTTTCGAAATTCTTTTCTCAACTGTAATGAAATAATAATGACTTGCTGTTATCCTTGTGATAGGCTTTCTAGATTTGTTCTGCCTCTTCTCTGGGAAAAGTTGAAAAACACGTGGTTTTCGGTTTTTTCTATGTATTTTCCACAAACATGGACCGAAAATCAAAATTTTGAATTTAAATTGAAGGCACCATCGCGGCGTATCCAAAAAGCCCAAAAAACAGGCAATTAGGCATCGATCTGAATCACTTGTTGTTAATAAAAAACTTGAAATTTTTACTCCCCTTTTGTCCGAAAAAGACGAAATGATGTCCTTTGGAAAAAAAAAATCCAACAATACTCAGGCACTGCAAATCCTCTGTAAACAGACACTTTTATTTCCACTCTAGGTCACTTTTTCGATTTTTAAGCAATTTTCGCGTGCGGAGCAGAGTAAAAATGATGCGCTCGGGTCGGAGAGCTGCACGCGACTGGTTAGGTTAGGTTAGGTTAGTTTAGGTTTTTTTTTTTTTATTATATCTCTGGTTTTCCATAGGCTGAGCCAAATGCTTTTGTTTGCTTTTATAATTTTATTTTTTTGCGTTGAAAAGTTTAATCGCTTTCCCGTTTTATTTTCCGGGATAGGGGATGGGGGTTTCGAAAAAACTCTCTCTTTATTTTTATTTTTTATCTTTTATCGTTTCTTATGATCTAAACATATTAATAATACTACTTTGTTAATTTATGCACTTCTTTATTTTTATAAATATAATTCTTTCTTTTAATTTTTTTTTTTTGTTATTATTCATATCATTACATTTTTATTTATATTTTTTTTTTCTCATGCTTTTTCGTTTTTTATGACTTTTTTTTTTATTTTTTTATTTTTTTTTATTTATACATGCAAAATACAGAATTAATACACAACAAATTTTAATATTTATAATTACTTAATTACAAAATGCCATATCCTTATATGTATCTATGTTAATTTTATTCTAGGTGAGAGAGCTGTTTCGAGGGTTAGTACACAATTTAATTTAATTTAATTTCCTTTATTTTACAATTTTCAAATTTCTTAACACTGTTCTTAAATCAGATTTATTACTCTACATTTAAATCAATATTCCCACTTCAGAAGCCGTCAAAATCGGTCCATCTTAGTTGTTATATCGGCTGGTTCGTCACCGCGGTATTCCGGTCTTGCACTGCCATTTTGAAGTTGTACTCGCTGATCTGGGCATCTGTCACACCTTCTGCTCGCTTTACAAAGGCGGCAATCGCGTCCCCACTGTCATCTGAATAGTAGATGCAGCTTTCTGTATGACGCGATAATGCCACCACTGCATGCGGTATGCTGTTGTGTAAGTGCGATCTGCGGGCCGTTGTGCGCACGATAATCACCTTAGCGTAAGTAAGTCCCTGTGCTTCGTGGATAGTAAGAATGCGTGACCCTTTCCCTTTCCCATAGCCTTGACCTCCAAGGGACTCCTTTTCGGCCTGGGTGTGCACGAGGAATAGTGTGCTTGGAAGGTCTCTGGGTATTAGCGCATTCGTATACTTTCCCAGCTTCAGGGAGCGCACCTGCGTTTTGGATGAATATGTGCCATTGTACACCTCGCTTAGGGCGTATGACACATCCATCGGGTTCCTGTGTGTGCACAATAGCTCAAGACTGATGCTCGTTACCAGATTTGGGCGGTTGTAATACATATCAAAATGACACTGTCGGTCTATGTAGGGAAGCTGGTTTACGTCGCCTACCAAGAGTATTTCTCCGGCCCCCGACATCTGTGTCGCCATAACTATGGCGCCGAAGTGACTCATGGGAGCTTCATCAAAGAAGATGCGTTTGCACGATTCTTTCTTCTTTCCCGAAGCACCCACGCCGTTCACCAATACAGAAGCCAGGGTGCGCACTCTTGTGCGTAGGTGGGACTTTGAGTTGGTCACCAGCTTGTCTCTAAGATCTTTAGCCGCTTCAATAGTCTGGGTGACTATCACATCCTGAGTTATGTCGCACTGAGACAAAATCCAAGTTGTTTTTCCACAGCCAGGTACTCCGTTAACCCATGTGAAGTGTGGAACTTCCCAGTTTGCAAAGGTTTCGTTTCCTGCAGGGTCTTTGGCGATTTTTTCCGCCATTTCCAACACCCTGTCGTCTAACATCACCTTTGTTTCCCGTGTTGTGACCACTATGGGATCCATTTCTGGGACTTGGTACCTGATTTTGGTGGAAAGTAGTGAGTCTTCTTCATCCAGTGCGACAAACCCACTGCTGGAGTTATAAGCGACCATGTGTCGTATCATTGGGGCACCCGCTATGACCGTTCCCCTTTCATTGTCATAGATGGTTGCCTGCGCTTCTTCAAGCTTGACACTCAGTAGTCCCGTGCTCCCTCGGTTGTATATTTGCAGGATGTCCTCGCAGGTCTTGGTGTTGATGACCTTATTTGCTTTAAGGACACCCTGAAACTCAAGGAAAGCATTCACCATGTGATCCAGGGTGGTTGTGGCCTGCCTGAGCCGGGGTGGTTCCACTAAACCCTTATCCGCTTTGGTGCGGGTTTTGCGGGTTTCTCGTGGAGTCATTCCCGGGTCGCTTCTTGTAAAAGTCTCTACAGCAGATTCAATACGTTGCATTGACATTGCTGCAGAAACTCTTTCGGCCATCGTTTTCGGGTCACATGGGACGTTGGTTACTGAAGCGTTCAGCGCGCTGATCGCCACATCCAGTCCAGCTCCTTGAAGTGACTGCCGGTGCATTCCCATCTTTTTTAGTAGACGCTCCTCCTCTGCCCTTTTATTCTGTAGGCGTTCCGAGCCACTCACTGCTTCCGAGTGCATGACGGTGGATGTAGTCCTGTCGGTACCAGAGCCGGTGCCCCCAGGCAAGAGTAAACTGAGGTTTTCGCCCCTGTCCTCGTATACAACCACCCGATGTTGTTCGGTGGCGTGTATACACCCGAGATAGTTAGGTTAGGTTAGGTTAGGTTAGGTTAGGTTTTTTTTTTTTTTTTTTTTAAATCAAAGATGTTCTACGGACAAATATAAATCGTCCGTACTTTTTTTTTAAGTTAGTTTAATTTATTGAAGTTTCATTAGTACCATTTTTCTTTATCGCTCCTTAAAAACAAATTTAAATTCATCTTTAGTAGGAAGACTCTTATAGTATACATATACTTAATAATTATATATATCTAGTTATACATGGCTTATGGCTATACATGCTTTTTTTTTTTTTTTTTCGTTTTTTTTTTTTGTTGTTTTGCTGTGGTTTTTTTTTTATTTTTTTTTTATTTATTTTTATATAATATTCTTATTTACTATATGCAATGTATAAAAAACAAATATATACTACAAATTTTTCACACAATTAAGATTTAATTATTCATTAATATACATTTAATCTGAGAGACATTTGAAATACAAAAAAATATTAATTTTATTAATGGACGCTAAGCCATCCATGACTCAGACGAGTGAAGTACCGCCTGTGCCACCCCTCAGCATTGCGTCCACAACTGACATGTCTCGGTTTCTCCACGCCATCTTGATGTTATATTCCTTTATGTTGCCGGTCTCGGCTGCCAGGGCGTTCATTATTAGGCGTACTATCGCGTCATTCTCGCGGCGAGCTGTGTAGTATACACAGCTGCCGGTATGCCTGGACACCACCACGACCGCGTGATGGACACTGCTGTACAGCTGCTGGTTGACTTTAGCAGTTCTGATTATCACCACTCTCTCCCACGTAAGTCCCTGAGCTTCATGGATTGTGTGGAGACGCGATCCTTGTTGCTTCCCGTGAACCATGCTTTTTAGGAGTTCCTTTTCAGCCTGGGTGTGAACAAGGTAGAACGTGTTGGGCTCGCTTTTAGGGAGTCGCGTCTCTTCGTATGTTTCCAGTGTCAGGGACCGTGTTTGAGCCTTGGACGAGTATATGCCACTGTAGATCTCCCTTAGGGCATATGCAACGTCCATGGGGTTTCGATGTGTGCACAGCAGTTGTTTTGTTATTCCACCAAACGAGCTGGGACTTTGGTACCTCATCGGGAAAAGGTTTTCTCGGTCGATGAAAGGGACCTGGTTCTGATCGCCAAGGAGGAGAATCTTGCTGACTCCGCTTATTCTGGATGCTAAGACAATGGCTCCAAAATGGCTCATGAGTGCTTCGTCGATTATCAACCGACCGTAGCTCTCGCCCTCGCCTACGCCGTTTACCTGCAGTGAGGCCATTGTGCGCACTTTGAATTTTGCGTTTCTGCCGAGCTTGTTCTCCAGCTTGCTGCGGAGGTCTCTAGCTCCCTCTAGCGTGGGTGTCGTCACCAAATCCCCTTCAGCATTGAAGTTGTTTATTACCCAGGTTGTTTTTCCGCAGCCTGGGACCCCGTTTACCCATTCCATGTCTAGTCTCGACATTTGTGCAACGGCTTCGGTGGATTCGGAATCCCATCGCAATGTATTTGCCATTTTTAGGATTCTTTCCTCCAACATTATCCGCGTGCACTTGGCGACGACGACTATGGAATCATTCGGTGGGGTCATGAAAACTGGTTTCCCAGTCCGGGTTGACTCGTTTTCGTCTAGTTCCACAAAACCACTGGTACCGTTGAATGCGGCCATGTACTCTCCCGCCATGATTCCCCCCAGAACTTGGGAGGTGGCGTTATTGTACACCGCCGCGCCGCACTCCTCCAGTTTGGAGTTTAGCGATTGCTCGTTTCCTCGACGATAGGCTCGGAGGATTGTTCGGCACGTTTCTTGCCTAGAAACTATTGTACCTTTGAGCATTGCTATGTACTCAAGGAGTGCGTTGGATAAGTGGTCCGATGGAAAGACGGGTGTTACAAGTTCCGGAAGGTCGACCAGTCCCCGATCGGCTTTCGTAGGGGTAGTGCGGGAATTTCTTCCGTCAGTTTCCGATGAGGTTGCGATTGTTGGGGGTTCTTTTGTTTGGGCGTGTTTCTGCCTTTTGGATAGGTTAGGTTAGGTTAGGTTATGTTAGGTTAGGTTAGGTTAGGTTAGGTTAGGTTAGGTTTCACGTACCGGATGACGCAGGTTCTCACTGGGCATGGCTGCTTCGGTGAGTACCTGTGTCGAATTGGACGTGAAGAGACGGCCCAGTGTCACCATTGTGATGGTGACCTGGACTCGGCGCAGCACACGCTCGCGGAGTGCCCTGCCTGGGACTCCGAGCGGCAGAACCTGGTAAGTCAGGTTGGGCAGGACCTCTCCCCTCCGGTATTAGTTCGTTCTATGCTGCGAGGGGAGAGCTATTGGGAAGCCGTTACCAGGTTCTGCGAAAGCGTAATGGTGCGGAAGGAGGAGGCGGAGCGGGAGAGGGAGAGAGCCGATCCCGCTCGAAGGCGGAGGCGTCGAGGCGGAAGGGGTAACCGCCTCGACAGGGCCCAGTAGTCCGGGCATAGAATAAGACTACGGTATCCCCTGCCTGTCGTAAAAGGCGACTAAAAGGGGATCCCGGGCTGTGGATGCGTGGGACGGGGGCCCTACGTAACCATTCAACAGCCCCGGGAGGAGGGCAGCATGGTGTGGTCTCGTGCTGCCTTAGCAACGTGAGGGTGCAAGGGGGAAGCAATGTTATGCTTCCCCGAGGTGGGCCGCAGGCGCGGCGTAGCGTCAGGGGGGCACCGGTGCGTTCCACTGGAGATCCCGGAGTCCCCTTATTGGCGTGGAGGATGGCCACCATGGGGTTTTAGCCGGTAGGAGTCCGGCATAACCGTTCGCGCTCCCCCGAGCCGGAAGGTATCCATGATGGATTTCCCCATGTAAAAAAAAAAAAAAAAAAAAAGGTTAGGTTAGGTTAGGTTAGGTTAGGTTAGGTTAGGTTAGGTTAGGTTAGGCTAGGTTTTTTTTTTTTATTAGTTACTTATACTGACATTGCAAATCAGTGTTTTTGTCTTACAAACATTTATAAATTGCATTATTTTAAAAATTTCTTTTTCTTTTCTCTTCCAAAATTACATTTTCGTGAATTGTGTGTTGCTGAATTTGTGTTACTATTTTCTGAGATAACATTTTTTTTTTTTTTTTTTTAAGGTTACATTTGAATTTATTTTAATTAGCTGGTTTTAAGGTTGACCAATTTTGTTAGTTTTCCGGTCTTGTAGAGCCATCTTTTGGTTATATTCTGTTATTTGTGTGTCTGTAGCATTCTCTGCGCGTTTTACTAGGGCCGCGATCGCATCTCCACTATCATTGCTGTGATATATGCAGCTTCCGGTATGACGCGATAATGCCACTACTGCGTGCGGGATGCTGTCATGTAAGCGTGCTCTCCGTTCCGTTGTGCGCACTATTACCACCTTCTCGTATGTAAGTCCCTGTGCTTCATGGATAGTAAGAATGCGTGACCTTTCACCTTCTCCATAGCCCTGGTCTTGGAGGGACTCTTTTTCGGCCTGGGTGTGCACGAGGTATAGAGTGTTCGGGAGTTGTTTGGGTATTTGCGCATTCCTATAAGCTTTCAGCGACAGGGAACGTATTTGGGATCTTGATGAGTATATGCCTTTGTATACCTGATTGAGTGCGTATGACACATCCATTGGATTTCTGTATGTGCACAATAGTTCATGGTTTGCCACAAATTTCGGATGGCTATAGTGCAGCTTGAATAGGTTTAACCTGTCTATGAACGGCAGTTGGTTAACGTCGCCGGCGAGAACGATTTGCTTTGCTCCTGACATCTGTGTTGCCATAACAATGGCGCCAAAATGACTCATGGGCGCTTCATCGAAAAAGAGTCGTTCGCACATTTCTTTTCTTTTTCCCGAAACGCCTATTCCATTTGCTAGTACAGAGGCCAGGGTGCGCACTCTTGATGGTAGGTGCGCTTTCGTTCTGTTCACCAGCGTAGCTCTTAGGTCTTTGGCCGCTTCTATTGTGTATGTGACAATTACGTCGCGTAATATGTCACATTGGGACAGGATCCAATTGGTTTTTCCGCAGCCCGGTACTCCGTTTATCCGTGTGATTGTTGGTACTTTCCAGGTCACGAAGGATTCGTTCCCAGCAGGGTCTCAGCTTATTTTTTCTGCCAATTCTAGCACCCTGTCCTCTAGCATGACCTTCGTATCCCGAGTTGTTACTACTATTGGATCCGTTTCTGGGGCTTGGTACTTAATTTTTGCCGATTTGGCCAGTTCTTCTACGTCGAGTGCGACAAAGCCTTTGCTGTTGTTGTAGGCGACCATGTGTTGTTGTATTGGAGCCCCCGCTACAACTTCTCCCTTCTCATTGTCGTAGACAGTTGAAACATTCCCCCCCACATCTAAGACCCTAACACACTAACCTCACCTACCTACCAACTTTCTGCTAACTACACTTTCCGTCTCACTGCCTACCCACTCTACCTTCTCACATGTAGCTTGAACTAGTTATAAATACAAACAAGGTTTGGAGGGTGTTAGTCTAGTATTAGGCCAAATGATCGTCTAGCAGCTGTGATAGGACCCCTAGTTGTGAACCGTATCTAAGTAACCCTAGTTCTTTTAGTGATAATAAGAATGAATCCGAACTCAACATTTCCTAATAAGTCTAGTTAAATTACCTAAAGTATCCGAGAAGTAAATAGTTCCTCTGACCCTAGTAAATAGAATAACCTCTGCGCCTAGCTAAATTATTATGTAACTCAATACTGAATTGAAACTATCCAAGAGAATATCACCTATTGACCAGGCTTATGTAAGAGAGTGAGAGGAGTAACTGAAACTAAATATGATTCATCTAGAAGATACCGCAATTTTATGGTTTTTTGTTTAATAGCCCCTACCGGTCGATTTGGGTTCTGTAAAAGCAAAAGCTTCTATGGTTCTGCTTAAGTAAAGTAATAGACGAGAAGATTATACTCCTAGATAATAAGAGTATAAGTTGAACATAAAAGCATTTACCTTTCGGATGGGGAATAACCCGTGAATTTTTTTGAACAAAGGTTTTATTTAGTTTTATTGGAAATTGTGATTTAATTATTTAACAAAGGTTTTATATAGTTTTATTTGAAATTGTGATTTAATACTTTATATTATTATAGACTTTAATTTTGCATTTAGTTTGATGATACATTATTTGTACCGTGCTACAGGGCACTAAGTACTTAGATATTTTAATTTGATAAGGCAGTATTATTATACTGAATATTTGTAAGATTTGTTACTTTGTAATAGTAAATCGTTCATGTTGGCAAGTCTTTAATTTCTACCAAACTCTACTATAGTCTCATTATAAAATCTTTCAGTAATCTTTAAATAGTAAGTACATTATTTATTTTAAGAAAACCTAAGAACAGTGATTCCCTGTCTACACACCTTGGAGGAAGAATCACTAAGAAACCTCAAGGAGTACCTACTCGTAATTAAATATCGTGACCTTACTGTGGAATATTAATTACTTCAGTAAAAGCTGCATACTTCTCCTTATCACATTTCTAATCTCTGAACCTACTGAATTCTACATGAGAACAGCTCTAAGGTAGTTTATTCTAACAGAAATTTATTAGCAGTCAATACTGGATTAATTCAGTCATACAGATAACTAATTCGGTTCTACTAGTCTGACTAATTTCAATTCTTCTGAATTCCAGTTAGTAAGTAGCCGTTCTGATGTCTCAGAATCAAAGCTATAATTATATGAAAGATGTCTCACTCAGATAGATATAATTTCAGCTAGCTGGTTTCCTTGTTAGATCCAGAATAGTTTCAGCAGTATTTAAGGCTATCTCTCGGCCACATTGTACTTGAGAATATTAATTCAAGGAGAGATATATCTATTCACACTTGACGAACTAAGATTTCTGTTCCGTTTGGTATACAGAAGATTCTTGTTAGCACGGCATTGCTTGGCTAAAAGGGTGGGATTTTCCCTTAGTATGAACAAATGCATCTACTCATTACCTTTATTTTTCAGGCAATATTATTCACAAATAGAAATCATTCCTTTTCTATGGAAACCAAGCTACTTACTTTGGTAAATTTATTTACATTGAAATCTTCCTTTTTTATAAGGAAATTATGATTCCAGAATTATTTACCTACTGTAATTAAGACTTAGAACTGGACTTTGCTCCAAACTCTGAACTGATGGTTCTCACACCAAAACAGTTTATCTCAATAAAAGGGTATCTTGAAAAACTAGACACTCGTGTAAGTAGGAGTGTTTCTGAGCTTGAGGTCGAACCTTCTTTATCTAATCAGAGAACGATGATCACAGGTTTAATCTATCTGATAGCAAATTAAGAGCAAAACATTACTTATCTTTACTTCACAACAAAATAACTTTCCGTCACTTAAAGGGCTTTCTCGACCAGACAATCAGGGAGGCTTTCCACTGAATGCTTTCGACACATCGTTACAAGATTGATCGAAACAAATTCTGCCTTTATTAACTTCTGAAGTACGTCTATTCTTTTCAAACTAAAATCTGGAACCTAGCTGATATCCGCCTACCTATTTGACCTAAATTTCACCAGCTTGTGGTTCTACAAGATTTACCCCCTTGAAAACCTTCAAAGCCTACGGATCCTAACTTGAACGTGCCTACGTGTAACACCAAGACATAATTGACTAAAACTTACACTACCAGGAGCCTACAACCTTCAGAACCCTATTTTCTCTGAGCACAATTCTAGCGTCCTACATTTATCTATAATACCTGACTGTGTTATAATCAATTTATCGTCCTTTCTTGCAACCCTACGTGAAATTCTAACATCCTAAGATTCCTTGTAACGTCCTAGCATTCCCGCAAGTTCCTTGACTGATCTGGCTACCTAGGAATAGCCAAGAGAATTCTCAGCCTATTTTGGTGTAAAACAAAACTAGAGATAAAATCTCACATTTACTTTTAATTGTGTGAGTGTGTAATGCATCCTAACAAATATCTTAACACTAAATTGACTATCCAAACTTTACCTGCCTAACATTTGTACATAGAATGAGAATTCATAGTCTGCCAAATGTGTAAAACCCAAAACTAGAGATAAAATCTCACATTTACATTTAATTGTGTTTGTGCGGTGATTCCCAAAGAGTCACAGCGGAAATCACATCCCTCAACTAGTCTTAAATAAAGAAGCGAGGCGAGTTTTCTCCTCTACGTGTACCTACTGCCTATAAACTCTCCGTGCCAGTCAGCGGGTGATTCAAGGTAAGGGCCTCACCCAACTGACCGGAAGTTCCCTATATGGTTGTGTGATAAATATATTAATAAAGACCAAGACTGCGCCACGGATGATAACCTGGAGGGGCAATGTCCGGTTCACACTTCTCTCGTGATCGCCCAGACAACATCACATGGTAACGTCAGAAATGGGAGATATTATACGGTATAACTAAACCGCTGCAGCGTCATCTCAAAACGACTGCCCCTCCGGAGAGGTTGAAGGATAAGATACGAGTTGTCGACTCCGTTAGGTTACCCTCGTATCAAATCCCCAAAGAGACTCCTCTTTGTTTAGCATCACATATTTTCCCTACCTATTAGCCGTCAAGCCTACTGAAGATACCCCTAAACTAAACCCAGAGACACCCACCTTTGCCACGCTCGAAATACCGAGTAGTTCCCGCGCTAATAACCCCTCACTATTACAAAACCCCAGTAAACTACAAAACCCCACGCCCAGGCCTAATATCCGCGTCCCTAGAACTGGTCTGAACGATATAACACAATTAACCGCGATTCTTAATGAGGCCTTTTCCATCCTTCCCCCGGCCAGCCGAGCCCTAGAGCTCAAAGCCTTTCACAGCCGCAACATCCAGCTTTACCTTATATTATTTAAAATATAAAACAGACCCCAGAATTCTTAGAAAATCATTTGAAACAAGCCTCAAAAGGAATGCCCTATAACCGATCTACATCTTCGTCCTTTTACGGAAAACGCCTCGAACAAACACTCGCGGATCTCTAAATTTAAACTGCACTTTCTCGAAAAGTATTCCACACTCTAAATAATTCCGACAGAACTTTGAAGAAGATAACCCCGAGGAAAATTAATATATCTATAAAACAAACGCCCTGATAAAAATAAAACCCAAGAAAATAAATTCGCGACTAATCACTGCACTAGTTTCTCGTTTGATGGACCTCGAAGACTGAACTCCGAAGACTGACCTCCAAAGACTGCGAGCCGTTCCCGCCCTACAACCACTTTTATCGACTCACTCCCGGCGCCTCGCCACGCCGCTTCCCCCGTGCCCCGCTCCCTTCTTGTCACTCCCCGTATCCACGACCCACGCATTCTCTCCAAGTATTTCCGTATTACCTTATATGGTCATGAAATCTCAACGCCGACATCCGGACTACAGCAATCATAATGTTTTCCTTTTTAGCTTGAAATAGTATTTTTCGTGATTCTAATTTTCCTTACCACCAATTATTAAGATAATGAAAATATCTAAAATTCATTTGAGCAGGTTTAACTTGATTTTGAATTAAAATACGAAAATGGGATCTGTATCCTTTACTGCTTTGCTAAATACGCCACCTAGCTGAAACAAGTGGCACTTTAGACATAGCCTTAAAACCAATTCACCTAATCTGTACTATACCAAAGTTCATGAGTTTATTGCAAGATGCGAGTGTCGCCCTCTTTTCCCCCAATACTAAATTCTAGCGGGCTCTGGCAATTTAACAATAACAGCGCCATTATGACGGAAAGACAGCGAATTATGACGGAACTTCTTGAATCAAAGTTTACCCAATTTCCCGCTACTGCGCCCCCATAGCCCGCCTTCTGCATTCCTTACTTGTGTAAAGCCCCCCAAATCTCTCTCCTCAAAAGACATTTCTTCTCCTCGCTTAGTGGACCCATTTCGCTTAGCAACTGTAGACACCCGAAAATCTTTAATTCCATGCATGATACATAGCCATGAAATACCCGTTTTCGGCGCGAATTTAATGTTCGCGTAATTTAGTATAGAAACAACATCTTTACTCGATTCACGTAATTTTCACTCTTTCCCTGCTTCCAAACATTAAGAATAAAACATATGGAATTTATTTGAATAATATTTCTTCATTTCCTGAGTAAAATAAGGAAATAAGGTCTGTTTTATTTTCTAATCCCGGAAGTAATGCCATCTAACCTAAACAACTGATACTTTTATGTTTGTTGTAACATTCTTTTCAATGAACCTAATCTACCTCCGAACTCAAGAGTTTCCCACATATTAAGCAGATGTCGCTTCCACCCTCAGCTAATATCAAGACATCAATAGTAATCCGAAGGTAGTGGCACCATCTTACCACAAAATGTTAGCGAGTGCTAACGGAACGCCTCGATCCGAGGTTCGTTCTGGTACACAGTTGCCCGTGCCTCTTTGATTTTGACGCTTAACAGACCTATATTTCCTCGGTTGTACGCTTGCAAGATATCTCGGCAGGTCTTGGTGTTTATGACTTTATTTGCTTTGAGCACGCTCTTGAACTCGAGGAAAGCCTTCACCATGTGGTCTAAAGGTGTAGTGGCTGGTCTGAGTTTTGGTGGTTCTACTAGACCCATGTCCGCCTTTGTACGGGATTTGGGAGTGTCCAGTGAATACCTTTTCGGATCATTTTTTGTGAAGGTATCGATAGCGTTTTCAATATTTTGCATTGATTTTGCTGCAGAAACCTTGCTCGCTGTCAATTTCCAATCACTTGGGAGGTTTATCGCTGCAGCGTTTAAGACATTGATCGCTTCGTCTAGTTTTTGTCTACTTAGGCTTGGGTCTTTTGCTCGGATTTTTCGTTCCCTTTCCTCGAGGTTCTCTTCGGCTAATCTTCTTTGGAGTTGTTCGGAACCACTAATTTCTTCAGGGTTTGTGGCAGTGGGTGTCATCCTATCTGTAGTAGAACGAGAAGATCCGGGCAGTAGGAATCTGAGATTTTCTCCTCTGTCCTCGTATACCACTACCTGATGTTTTTCGGCAGCTTGTATACACCCGGTGTAGTCTTCTACTCTACCTTTGTCTACACCCACTGTCATGGAATCCACACTAAGTATTACTGCTTTATCATGACTAGCTCTTCCAAACTTTGCAAGCAGCAAGCAGGCCAGAGTAAATCGCGTGTTTTCGGCATAGACAAAGTGTAGGGACTATGAGGAGTCCTGCGTTCGCCACGGTGTGTTACCACTGCGTGACAGACGTATCATCTCTGACATGTCATTACTGCATGATGTGTGTTCAGGTGCACTTGACTGTCCTGCTTTGGTAACAGAGATGTTACGTCTGTCAGCCCCGTTCACCCGGACTCGACATACCAAGTTATTTGCCACCCCCCTCTCGCGCACTAACTACATGTCGAATTGTGTCTGCCGCCGGCTTCCTACAACGTATAATAAGCGCTTCGCGGATTTAGATCTGTTCTGTACAAGCAAAATTACGTTTAAACGCAACGTATTCCAGCAGATAAAGGACCTAATGTAAACTACTATATTAAATGAACATTTCTTTTATGTTTAATATTCAATATTGTTATATTTTATAGTTAATTAGAATAGAATAAATAAATTATTCCATGTAAACCCACCTTTATCCAAACTCTTAACCTGTTTATTAAAGCCACACGATGAGACACACACACACTCACACACATATACATGCACACTAATCACTCGACACACACAACCCTTTAGTTTTTAATACGGAGTCTTGCTTGCGTCTTTTTATTTAAATTTATTCAGTAGTTATAGTTATGTTCCTCGTCTTTTAAAATATATTGTTAGCGTAATGAAATCCGTCATTGGCACTATTTCTTGATGTTATTTTTATGTTATCTTTAAAACTGTACTTGCTGTGGATTTTTGTTTATAAATAAAATAAAATAAATAAAATAAAATTGCTGTCGAGTAGAACGATCACTTTGTTTTGCGTTCGCACCACTCGGCAGCATATATCGGCCACAACTGTCTCCGGCAGTGCGCAAAATGTCGTGCGTTTTATGCTTGTTTTAAAAGTGCTTCCGTTCAGCAGTGTGGCTAGTCCCGGGGAGATTGTGACCTTGCCCCTTCCAGTTGAATTGCAAAAACTGAGACCTAGTTTTTCTTTTCCATCGTCTATAAAGAGTGCGACGCCACGTAATCTAATGCCAGGTCCACCATTGTCGCCCTGTCTGAGCAGGGATTGCACCTGCTCATTGGGCATCGGTTGACTGACTACTTCAGTGCTCGTGGTAAGTCTTTGCTCTGAAACTGGAATGGTCCGTACCAGGTTACAGCTTCTTGAACCTGTATCTTTGTTGCGACTTGCTGCTTTGCGCATGATTGTTTCCGCATACTCCAAGAAGTGATGCCTCGTTTCCACATCTGCTAGGATGTTATGTAGCTCCAACTTGACCAATTTTTTATTCGTTTGGATTTCTAAGTCGGTACGACGTGCACCAAAGCGTGGACATTCCAGTAGTATGTGCCAGATAGATTTATTGGTGTTCGGGTCACATTCGCAGGCCGGGCTATCCTTGAGTTTGAAACGGTGCAGGTATTCCGCTATGCCTCCATGTCCTGTAAAAACTTGCACTTGGGTAGGAGTGAGTTTAGTCTTCTTGAGGATTTTGTGTGCTTTGGAAATATCCGGAAAAAAGACTTTGGTCACCTCGCCTGTGCTTGAGGAAGTATATCGGGCCTGCCACTGCGCAACTGTATCAGCCCTTATGAGTCGTTTTGCAAAGGATACGGGGAACTTGTCATAGTGGGCGGCCGTTTTCTTTTTCAGTGCTGCGTTTTTGGCTAATTCATCGGCTCTTTCATTTCCTGCGGTCCCTACGTGTGCTTTGATCCAGAACCACCTAATGTCTCTGCCCTCTGCACGAAGTTCTTGCACGCCTTTTCTGATTGCAAAGCCAAGAGGGTGAAAAGTGGGGGCGCCCGCCAACAAGTCCAGTGAAGATCTTGAATCGCTGAGTATGCTGACGACCATCTCCTTGCTATTTTTCACCTGTTCTACTGCTTCATAGAGTGCGTACATTTCGGACTGAAATACAGTGCAGAAGGACTCTAGCCGGAACGTGGAGTGCTTGATTTCTCTTCCATCCTTCCACCATGTTAAAGCAGCTCCCACCTTACCCTCTATCTTACTACCATCTGTGTAGATTCGGGGATCGGTGATGTTGGCATTTGCGGGTGATTCAGAATTCTCAACGCTTTCATAGGTGATCCTGGTTTGTTTGGCAGGGTGAGGGGCTTTTGTGAATTTTAGTTTTCCCTCCATTTTTCGGTCTGCCAGAGATTCGTCAAGAATTTCTCCTCTTTTGGTTTTAAAGAGTCTATAGGTCTCTTGGGCTCTTAGGTCTAGGGGTAATACACTCGCTAGAGTAAGAGCTGAAGTAAGAGATACCGTGCGATACGCTTTGCAGATCTTTTGTGTGAACCCCCTTTGCAATGTGTCGAGTTGTTTCCTGACACCCAATTTCTTTGCTGCTGGGGCCCACACATTTTCTGCGTGGTTAGGTTAGGTTAGGTTAGGTTAGGTTCCCGTGGGAGTTGCTGGTCTTCTATCGGGCGCGTCCCCAGGTGGCGGATAGGGGAAAGTCTCCCAGATATGGGGGACACCGGTTTATCCGGCGCGGACCAAAACCAGCAGGGCGGGGAGTCGCTCTCCCTGTTCCTCTGCTCAGCAGAGGAAGTGGGAGATGCGATTGAGTGCGGCGGGCTTGCCCAGTATCACAACTGGCAGGTGCGGGCTTCGGCCACCGTCGGACAATCCGTAAGCCCACACATGTGGGAATGGAGGCCTTCGGGCCACGAGGAAGAAAACCTCTTTAAAATAATTACCCTAATCCCAAGGTGTCCCGTGCCGATGGGATGAATGGCTGGAAGGATTTCAGTCCCAAGTGGGAAGGGGGACCGTCCCCCTTTCAGAAAAGGCGATAGAATTTTCGATAAAATCATCCATGAAGGCGCATTGTAAAAATACACTACCCCAGGAGGGTACCGGCCTAGCCGGAGAATCCCTCCCCGAGCATAGCTCGGGCAGCCCCTCGTATTCTGGGGAGGGCAACAACCGCCAACAAAATATAGGAGACAGTGACAGTGGGGAGAGCGTTAATTCTTTTCTCTCTGTCACATCGCAAATGTCGATAGCTTCGGACCTTTCCCGAAAAAGGAAAGGGGGAAAAGTAAAGCCTGCAGGAGTGGAAAAACGCGGGAAGAAAAAGTCGGGTTTATCTGTTGAAGATGGGGTGTTCGGTCCCCCAAAAACCACGACAGCTGTAACCCGTTCCATGCGGTCCCTCCCTAAACCGGAGGACCTGGCAAGTGATATGGGGGACTTGCCAACAGCAGAGCTGGCCAATCGCGTTAGCGAGCAGCTGGCTGAGGTAGAAAAGGTTGCAAGTACGTCCGGCAACCTTAAAGGAAACTACGTACGCAGCCTTTGGGTCGCCGCTCGCACCTTGTGGGCGGCAACATCAGAATTGGAGAAGAGGACGGTCGCCTCGGTCAATGTGGAGAGGTTGGAGCGGGAGAACGCAGAGCTGCGTCTTCAACTCAATAATCTCTCGACGCGGGTGGACGAGCTGTCTAAGGAGAAGTCTCGCCTGCAGACGGAGGGAACGGAGTCCTCCCCCGTTGCAAACGGAGGACGCAGGGAAGACCATGTCACCCTAGAGCAGATCGGCTCACTTATTGAGGCTAAGTTGAGCCTATTTAGGTCGGAACTGTTCCCCGACAGGGCCCTCAGGCCCCCTTTGAGAGGTGCGGCTTTGGCTGCGACGGAAACTACTGCTCAGGTAGGAATTCCAAAGCAGCCAAAACAGAAGTCTAGTCGGCCGGTCAAGCCGGGGCTATCTGTGGCTCCCCTCAGCCAATCCGCAACGCAGCCGGCCCCGACTCCACGGGTAGAGAGCGAGTCATATGCAGCTGTGACTCGCAAAAGGGCAAAACCTGCGACTGCAAAGAAGCAGGTCACACTAGCCCAAAAGCCGGCCAAGAGAGTAGTGAGACCGCCTCGGGCCCCAGCATCCGCAGCCATCGCCGTGACGGTACCGGAGGGGTCCTCCAACACTTATGCTGAAGTGATGGCCGCTGCAAAGAGCCGCATTAAGCTGGCCGAATTTGGCATCGAAACGGTCAAGCAAAAGCGGGCCATCACGGGAGGCTTGGTGTTGGAGATATCTGGCACAGAGTGCTCCGCAAAGGCGGATATCTTGGCCTGCCGAATGCGGGAAGCACTGGCCGAGATGGACGTTCGTGTGTCCCGGCCGGTGAAGATGGGTGAGGTGCGTGTGAGGGGGTTGGATGATGCGATCCCCCCACCAGAGGTGGCAGCTGCCGTGGCTGAGGCCGGGAACTGTCCCGAAGCGGACGTGAAGGTGGGAGAAATCCGCCGCTCGGCCTCCACTCTCGGATCTGTGTGGGTGAGATGCCCCGCCACGGCGATCCAGAAGATGGTGGCAACAAAGCATCTTCGGATTGGTTGGGTAGCAGCATCTGTGGAGGTTCTAGAGGCTAGGCCCCTACAGTGCTTCCGCTGCCTTGAATTGGGACACGTTCGGCTCAAATGTCCCAATAAAGAGGACAGAAGTGGCCTCTGCTACGCTTGCGGCGAGCCAGGTCATAAGGCGAGGCAGTGCACCGCGAAGGTGCTTAAGTGCCCCTTGTGCTCGGATCTCGGACGCCCAGATAATCACAGGCTGGGATCAAAATTGTGTGCCCCAAAGAGCGGAAGGACGAAGCAGGGTTCTTCTCCCGCTCCTGGCTCAGCAGCGGCTGAAGTAGAAGTGGCTTCGGGCACCCAGCCGCCACCAAGGGAGAAAATGGACACATCATCGGCCTTGTCCTAAAAGTCCTTCAGGGTAATTTGAACCACTGCCGCGGTGCGCAGGACCTGCTACTGCAAACCATCGCGGAGTGCTCGATTGCACTGGCGGTAATTTCGGAACCCTACAGCGTTCCAAAAGACCCCCGCTGGATGTGTGACGGAGCCGGCTCAGTCGCCGTGTTCTGGAGAGGCAGGGATGGAGACCCTCCCTGCAGAATCTGTTGTTTTTAATTTTATTTGTGGAAGCTTTATTTTATTAAAAGAGTTTTTTATTAGGTATTGCGTTTTAATGTTTTATTTGAACCAACATCTTGGTTGACACATGCAAGCAACCAAAAAGCAGACAGAGACAGTCATAGACAAAATTTAAAAAATAATATTCATTGTTCGGTGTACATTGCTTGGTGATAAATAAATTTATACATTGATGGTTTTAGATTATTGTATCTATTTAAATATTCAACACACCCCCGTAATCTAAAATCCTCAATTTTACAAATTAAATTTTCATGTTTTCAAAGTATCTAATTTTTTTAAACAAAAAAGAATATTATTAACTTTTAAATTGAACATTTTTTTATGCAATGGTAAAGTTGTTTTCTGTCTCTATCTTTATATTAACACTGATTAATAAAAAAAAATCCTTTTAGTAAAGAAACATAGCAGTCTTATACAAATTAACAGATACATAAAAAAAAAATCATGTCACTATTTTAGATGCAAATCTATCAAACTTAATCTTTTGCAAAGGTTTAGTGAATAAGTCTGCAATTTGCTCATTAGTTGGACAGTAATATACTTTTAGTTCACCATTACAAACTTTCTCATGAATGAACTTGAATCGGACATCAATATGTTTAGACCGTCTATTTATCACTCCGTTTTTTATCAAGTTTATGGCACTTTGATTGTCCACATATAGCTTTACACTAACACTTACACTTAGTAATTCTTCACATACACTTTTCAGGTATAACAGTTCTTTCAAACATTCAGCTGCTGCTATATATTCTGCTTCGCTGGTTGAGAGTGCAACAATTGGTTGTTTTCTTGTGCACCAGCTTATCGGGTTACCACAAAAATATATAATGTAGCCAGTCGTGCTTCTTCTTGTCAGGGGATCACCGGCATAGTCAGAGTCACAGTACGCTGTTAACTCAACTAGTCCATTGCCTTTTCTGTATACTAACCCTTTTTCTTTTGTTCCTTTCAGGTATTTTACTATTCTTTTTATTGTTGTGACATCAGAATCCGTAGGATTTTCAGTTCTTCTTGCACAATAGTTAACTGCATAACTTATGTCTGGTCTGGTTTTATTTGAGATATAAGTTAAGCTTCCAAGTAGTTGTCGGTATGGAAAATTTGTATTACCATTACTTTGTTCATCATTGTTGTTTCCTTCCATCGGTGTGTTTGCTGTTTTTATATCTGTCATTTTATAGTCATCTAAGATTTTATTTATGAATTTTGCTTGTTTTAGTTTCAGTGTGTCTTTTGTCTTCTCTATTTCCATTCCGATGTATCTTTTGGGGTTTCTGTCGACTTTCATTTCAAATCTTTTGCTTATTCTTTCCAATATTTGTTCAATTTTTGTATCATTTGTGCCCACAAGAATGCCATCGTCTACATGTATGCCCAAGTAGATTGTAGCATCTTCGTTTCTGAATATACATGGTTCTGCTGTTGTTTGTTTCAGACCTTCAGACTCTAGAAAACTTGTAAAAGTCAGATTCCATTTTAAAGGGGCTTGTTTCATGCCATATAAGGCTTTCTTCAATTTGCATATTCCTTGTAGATCTTCCATTCCTTCTGGTGGATACATATAAATATCCTCATCGATCTTTCCATACAGAAATGCTGTTTTTATGTCAAATGATTTTATGGTGAATTCTTTCTCTTGTGCTATTGCAAATAGTAGTCTTAATGGGCTACTGTTAATGACAGGACTAAATGTCTCATTATAGTCAATTCCTTTTTCTTGTTCGAAGCCTCTTATTACTAATCTGGCTTTATATGTTCCATCTTCTTTGATTTTTAATACCCATCGGCTAGTTAGGATTTTCTGGTTTTCAGGAATTTTCTCTTTTGGTACAACTTTCCAGGTTTCATTTTTCATTAGGGATTTCTTCTCTTCATTGATAGCATCTATCCATTTACGTTTGTCTTCTCCATTTATTGCATCTTCATATGTGATCAAAACATAATCATTATATCTAGTTGGTATTTTTCTTTCTCTAGTTGGTCTCTTTTTTGTATCTTTGTTTTCATTTTCTTGTGTAGAATTATTTTCAGTTCTTGGATTTTCTTCAGTATTTTCTTCCAGTATTGGGATTGGGACAGGATTCTCTTGGACGATTTCTATTTCAACATTTGTTTCAGAGCAATTTTCATTATTTTCATTCTCATCTTGTAGTGAGGTATCTTCGGTTATTTTGTTTGTTGTTAAAGGTTCTTTGTTTTCTTCAATTTCTTCATGAACTACAATGTTTTTAGGTTCTTCAGTAGGATCATCATCACCGTTCTTTTTTGACTGAAATAAAACATCTCTTCTTATTATTATTCTTTCTTTTTCTTCATCAAATAGTCGATATCCTGTTGGGGCATACCCAACCATTATTAGTTTTTCCATTCTAGATTCCAGTTTTTGTAAGTGTCCTAGCCTTTTGCTGTATGCATCAGACCCGAATATTTGTATGTTTCTAAGATCTGGTCTCTTTCCCGACCACATTTCAATAGGTGTCAAATTGTTTATTGACTCAGATGGTGTTCGGTTTATTAAATATGCAGCAGTTTTGGCTGCTTCTCCCCATAGGTAAATCTCTGCTTTAGATTCAAAGAGTAGAGCTCGCACTTTTTCCATAATGGTACGGTTCAATCGTTCGGCCTTGCCGTTCAGCTGGGGGCTAAATGGTATAGTGTAGTCTAATATTATTCCTTTGTTCAGGCACCAATTTTTCATTTCATTACTGGTATACTCACCTCCATTGTCACATCTTATCATACTTATTTTCATCCCTTTTTCTCTTTCTTTTTCTTCAACATAATCCTTGATATTTTTAAATGCTTCACTTTTATTGGATAGGAGTTTAATTTCAGTGTAATTTGTGAAGTCATCAGTAATAGTGAGTATGTATTTCTTATCGTCATAGGTGTTTGGCGAAATTGGGCCACAAACGTCGCTATGAATGATTTGAAGTAATCTTTCTGCCTTTGTTCTTTGTGTACTGAATGGCAGTCTTGTTTGTTTAGCTTGTAAGCATACTGTGCAAGTTTCTGGTAACATATCAATGTCTTTATCGGTTATGCTTAAGCCTTCAACACATAGTAGCATTTTTCTCATAGTTACCTTGCCAGGATGTCCCAGTTTTATATGCCATTCAAGTGCACTGTTATGATTAATTGTTACTAGAGAATTTTCTGGTTTTGTAGTTTCTAATTGTATTGAATACAGTCCGTTGCTCTTCTTGTTCCCTTGTAGTATTATTTCTTCATTTCTTTTAATAATGACTTTATTTTTTGTGAACAATACTTCTCCATCATTTTCTGTAATTGCATTAACAGACATCAAATTCTTTTGTAGTTGAGGCACAAAAAGCACATTTTTTAAATCACATTGTTGTGTTTCTATTTTTCCTTTTTCTGTGGACTCGATTTTTTCATTTTTCTTTGCCACTGTAATATCGCAGTTGTATTTTGTAACCTCGCTCAGTAAATCCAATTTATTTGTCATATGTGACGTACATCCTGAGTCTATTATGAACTCTTCTGGACTTTTCTGTATTTCAGTAATAAACGCTATCTTATTATCCTTCTTCCTGAAGTAGCACTTTTCTTCCGTGTGATTATTTTTTTTGCATATTTTGCACATCTTTACTTCTTCTTTCTTTTTATAAAAACAATCATTTTCATTGTGATTATTCTTTTTACAGATCTTGCAGAACTTTTTATTATATTTGTTTTGGTTTGTCTTTCTGAAGCTCGCTTTGAATGCACATTTTTGTTCATAATTATCAGTAGATTCTTTACCAAGTCTTTGTTCTTCTGTTAGGAGCCTTGCTGTCAGATTCCT
This sequence comes from Ypsolopha scabrella, assembly GCA_910592155.1. Taxonomy (NCBI): domain Eukaryota; kingdom Metazoa; phylum Arthropoda; class Insecta; order Lepidoptera; family Ypsolophidae; genus Ypsolopha; species Ypsolopha scabrella. The sequence continues at coordinate 42,056 of OU342980.1, read as the reverse complement.
TAATGTTTTTTCACTTAATGGTGATGAATCCCAGGCTGTTGCAAAATTATTGTATCCATTCGGTAAGGTGGATAATATCTTTGACATGATCATGTTGTCATTAACTTTTTCATCAATGGAATTTAGGTGGAAAGCTATGTTTTCTAGTTTACTTATGTGGTATGTCATATCTTGCCTGTGATCATACTTGTATTCAAAGAAATCTTGCAGAAGTTGACATTTTTGTTGTGTTGTACTTTTCTCAAATATGAAGCACAACTTATCAAACATTTCTTTTGCACTAGGGCAGCTCATAATCAGGGGCATGTGTTTCTTGTCAATTGTGTTCATTATTATTTTCTGAGCTCTTGCATCATTTTTTTCATGCTCCTTTCTGTCACCACCCAAAGCAATTGCATTTTCTTCACCGTGCACTATTTCGTGCAACCCATAACTTTTAAATATTATGTTCAGTTGGAATTTCCAACAGGAAAAAGATTTCTCATCACAAAGCTTCTGAATGCCTGCAATTTCTTCGTATTTTTCCATGTTTTACTTTCGTCGATTTTGTTTCACAGGAACACGCCACAATGGCGGCACTTTTTACTTGTTATTTTCGTTATAGCACTGGTTTTTTTATTTTTTTAGTTTTCAGTGGTAAGCGGGGACTGGGCCCTTAACCTGTTGTTTTTAATTTTATTTGTGGAAGCTTTATTTTATTAAAAGAGTTTTTTATTAGGTATTGCGTTTTAATGTTTTATTTGAACCAACATCTTGGTTGACACATGCAAGCAACCAAAAAGCAGACAGAGACAGTCATAGACAAAATTTAAAAAATAATATTCATTGTTCGGTGTACATTGCTTGGTGATAAATAAATTTATACATTGATGGTTTTAGATTATTGTATCTATTTAAATATTCAACAGAATCTTGGTCAGGGGGCAAGGCTTCGTTGTGGTTGAGTGGGGTCAGATGGTGGTGGTTGGGTGCTACGTCTCTCCCAATATCTCCCTCGCAGACTACGAGATATTTATTGACGGGTTGATGGTCTGCATTTGCGGATACCTCACTCGTCCGATGCTTATCTTGGGGGACTTCAACGCTCACTCTAGAGCGTGGGGGAACCCCTGGGACGATGCTAAGGGAGAGACATTGCTGGAATGGGCCGCGGGACTTGACATCCGTCTGCTTAACCAGGGGACGGTGCCCACCTGCGTGCGTTGGCAGGGGGAGTCGATTGTCGACTTGTCATGGGCAACGTCCACAGCTGAGCACATGGTGTCAAGATGGAGAGTTGCGGAAGAGATAGTCACTCTCTCCGACCATCGCCACATAATTGTCGAGGTGGCAGTCCGAATTCCCGCTCCAGGTCTTGGTAGCCGCACTCCTCCGAGGAGGTGGTCCCTAAGGCAAATGGACCGAGATAAACTTAAAGCTGCCGCTGCTGTAGCAGCCTGGCCGGAAACTTCTGGTGACGCATCCGACCTTAACCCTGAGCAAGAGGCGGTCTGGTTTCGGGACTCAATGACGATGGTTTGCGATGCTGCCATGCCCCGGGCCAGACCGGTGCAGAAGAGGTCGATGCACTGGTGGTCGGCCGAGATTGCAGAATTGCGTGTTATCTGCCTGCGGTGCCGACGCCAGTGCCTCAGAACCAGAAGAAGACGGCTTTCCACGGCAGAGGAAAAAGCTTATGCCTACGAGGAGTATCGGACTGCCACAAAGCATCTCCAGATCGCCATAACTGAGGCTAAGGCCCAAGCTTGGAATGAGCTGTTGCGAGATCTGGACAGGGATCCATGGGGTCGACCTTACAAGATGGTCATGGGGAAGCTGCGACCCTGGGTTCTGCCTTTAATGGAAACCCTGGAACCGAATCTGGTGGACACAGTGGTCAACACCCTCTTCCCCAGAACCCAGGATGACCCTGTGCCCTTGACCTCAATAGGTCCTGGCCCATTTGGTCCGACGACCTAGCCGTGTCGGGACCGGAGTTGACCTGCGCCGTCAGACGCCTAGCAGCGCGCAACACCGCTCCTGGCCCGGATGGCATCCCGGGTCGGGCATGGGTGCTCGCCATGGTGGAGCTAGGAGACAGACTAAGGCGGTTGTTTACCAGATGTCTCCGCTGCGGCCATTTCCCGTGTGCCTGGAAAGAGGCGAGGCTAGTGCTGCTGGCGAAAGAGGGCAGAGCTCCGGACTCTCCATCCGGGTATCGACCCGTATGCCTTTTGGATGAAGTGGGCAAACTATTCGAAAGAATAATTGCCTACCGCCTAAATTCGCACCTGGCGAGAGAAGGCCCCGACCTGTCTGACAGTCAGTTCGGCTTTCGACAGGGCCGATCTACGATGGACGCGATTTTGCGTGTCCGACAATTGTCGGACCGGGTGGTGTCTCGGGGCGGGGTGGTGTTGGCGGTCAGCTTGGACATTGTGAACGCCTTCAACTCACTGCCCTGGAGTGCCATTAGGGGGGCGCTGATTCGCCACAATGTCCCTCCTTATCTGCAGCAAGTCGTCGGGGCCTACTTGAGCGATAGGCGAATTAGGTATACGGGTCGGTACGGGTCAGTACACAGCAGGGAGGTAAACTGCGGTGTTCCCCAGGGGTCATTGTTGGGTCCCCTGCTGTGGAACATCGCATACAATGCGGTGCTGTGCGTTGTTCTCCCCGAGGGTGTCTCGGTCGTCTGCTACGCGGACGACACCCTCGTTCTTACCGAGGGGGACACCTTCGGGGATACCGTCCGAAGCGCCGAACATGGGGTGGCCTGTATCGTGGACAAAATCCACGAACTTGGGCTACGAGTGGCACCCCAGAAGACCGAGGCTATATGGTTCCACAAGCTTCCCCGAAGCAAGGAACCTCCAAGCCTTTCGGTTCGTGTCGGCACAACCCAGGTCCAGATTGGAAGGAACATGAAGTACCTCGGCCTCATCCTCGACAGCCGTTGGGGGTTTGAGGAGCACTTCTACCGCCAGGTCCTCCGGATTCAGAAGGCAGCCGGTGCACTTCACCGACTGCTGCCTAATCTCGGGGGGCCCAGGGAAGAAGTCCGTCGTCTGTACGCGATGGTGGTGCGATCCATTGCCCTCTACGGAGATCCTGTATGGTCTGCAAGACTGAGGATCCGGCGCTGCAGAACTATGTTCTATAGCGTGCAGCGCAAGATGGCAATGCGGATCGCCCGCGGATATCGCACGATATCGTTTCAGGCGGCGACGCTCCTTGCACGTTTCCCACCGCTGGACATCCTGGCAGACATGGATGAGAGGGTGTTTGCCTTGACCCGTGGAGGAAACGCGTCCCCGGAGGCGCCAGAGAGGGTGAGGCAGCGGGAACACCGTGCCGCGCTGGAGAGTTGGCATGAAAGGCTACAGGAGCCGCAAAGTGCCCGCCAGCGCGTGGTGGGGGCTATACTGCCCAACTTCTGGACGTGGGTACAGCGAGGCTTTGGACGGGTCACGTACCGGATGACGCAGGTTCTCACTGGGCATGGCTGCTTCGGTGAGTACCTGTGTCGAATTGGACGTGAAGAGACGGCCCAGTGTCACCATTGCGATGGTGACCTGGACTCAGCGCAGCACACGTTCGCGGAGTGCCCTGCCTGGGACTCCGAGCGGCAGAGCCTGGTAAGTCAGGTTGGGCAGGACCTCTCCCCTCCGGTATTAGTTCATTCTATGCTGCGAGGGGAGAGCTATTGGGAAGCCGTTACCAGGTTCTGCGAAAGCGTAATGGTGCGGAAGGAGGAGGCGGAGCGGGAGAGGGAGAGAGCCGATCCCGCTCGAAGGCGGAGGCGTTGAGGCGGAAGGGGTAACCGCCTCGACAGGGCCCAGTAGTCCGGGCATAGAATAAGACTACGGTATCCCCTGCCTGTCGTAAAAGGCGACTAAAAGGGGATCCCGGGCTGTGGATGCGCGGGGCGGGGGCCCTGCGTAACCATTCAACAGCCCCGGGAGGAGGGCAGCACGCTGTGGTCTCGTGCTGCCTTGGCACCGTGAGGGTGCAAGGGGGAAGCAATGTTAAGCTTCCCCGAGGTGGGCCGCAGGCGCGGCGTTGCGTCAGGGGGGCACCGGTGCGTTCCACTGGAGATCCCGGAGTCCCCTCATTGGCGTGGAGGATGGCCACCATGGGGTTTTAGCCGGTAGGAGTCCGGCATAACCGTTCGCGCTCCCCCGAGCCGGAAGGTATCCATGATGGATTTCCCCATGTAAAAAAAAAAAAAAAAAAAAAAAAAGGTTAGGTTAGGTTAGGTTAGGTTAGGTGAGGTTAGGTTAGGTTAGGTTAGGTTAGGTTAGGTGAGGTTAGGTTAGGTTAGGTTAGGTTAGGTTAGGTTTTTTTTTTTTTTTTTTTTTTTTTTATTAATCGACTTTCTGATATCTTTCTTACTCCACGAATACGAGTGTTCGCGGCCTTTTTATCTTATTTTCAAATTATGAAGTGACCCTTTTTTTTTTTCTTTTTTTTTTGTAGGGTTTGTGGGTGAGGTTCCTCCGTCCTATATACACTTGTTGATATTAGTTTTGCTTAATCTAGGCGATGTTAGTTTGATTTAATAGAAATTAAATTACGTGTATATTTAATGGATATCTGGTTATTTTTTATCTGTTTTTTTTTTTTATCTCTTTTTTTTCCATGTATTGCTATTGTTATTACTTTTTTTTTTCCATTTTCTCTCTTACTTTTTTTTTGTCTTATTTCTAAACATCTTATTTAAACAATATTATAATATAATAATACAGTTATATTTGTTTATATAATTGGACGGAGGAGCTCCCCACGATGCATGCGTAGTAATATAATGTAACATAATTAAAATTACCAAAGAAATCGAATTATTCGTAATTAAAACAGAATGAATTTCCTTATACTATACAGTTATTACAATTATTATGATTAGTGACAAAAGAATATACAAACAGTTTTTTTTTTTTTTTTTTAACAATTAGAGTATAAACATAAATAGAACAGAGTGGTCAAATTTTAACATCATATACAATTAAAATGCTTCAATCTTACTTAAACTTAAACATCGGAAAAAAACTGTATAAATAAAATCAGTCAAAATTCAATCAAATAAAATAAAATAATTCAAATAAATCAAAGTAAAACAAAACAATAACTAAACGATTATTAATACTAACAGGTCGTGTGGTGAATTAAAGCTGTTCCTAATTAAGGCTATAATGTAAGCGTCATCAAAGTCAGTTAATATAAAATCAAATAATCCAATAATTTCCAAATAAAAATAACAATGATGATAATTTAATTTATATAAATAATTTGGCATAAAGTAAAAAATAAAAATAAAATGAAAATGTTCTAGGCGTGTGTAATTTATTTTGGCCGTTTTCTACTTGTTCCTCCTTGCCGCACATCTTATAATTTTGTCAAGGAAAATTAGGAGAGCCGGTCGTTGATCTCCGTCAGACATGATAGCTGGCAGGTTAGTTTTGTTGAACTGTAAGTCCAGTTCAACCTCCAAGTTTGTCCTCCATAATCCGAATCTAGGGCAGTCGAACATTATGTGCCATATTGTTTCCTCTCTCTCGGGATCACATACGCAAGATGGGCTGTCTTTGATCTTAAAGCGGTGGAGGTACGATGCAAGCCCTCCATGCCCGGTAAGAGCTTGTACGAGTGTGGGGGTTAATTTGGTCTTCCTCAGGACTTTATGCGCTGTGGCTACGTCAGGTAGAAAGACCTTTGTAACCCCTCCCGTACTGGAAGCCCTGTTCGCTCCTGCCACCGCTGGACAGTATCCTCGCGTATGGTCCTTTTTAAGTAGGAGAGAGGGACGGCATCATAGTCGGCTGCCGTCTTTTTGTGGAGGGCTGCGTCTTTAGCGAGTTCGTCTGCGCGTTCGTTCCCAGTCGTTCCGGCGTGCGCCCTTAGCCAGAAGAACCTCACGTCACGGCCCCCCTCACGGATTTGATGCAGGCTCTGCTCCACGCCATGAGCCAAGGGATGCACAAGCGCTCGGCTTTTGAGCAGGTCCAGCGATGATCTAGAGTCACTTAAGATGTTGACCAGAGACTCTTTGTTGTTTTTGATCTGCTCCATGGCTCTGAACAGAGCGTACATCTCCGATTGGAAGACCGTGCAATAAGGTTCCAGGCGAAACTTCGAGTGCTTGGTTTCCCTACCTTCCGACCACCAAGACAGGGCTGCACCCACCTTCCCCTGTATCTTACTACCGTTAGTATAGATACAAGGGCCGGTAATCTGGTGAGCCCTCACGGTTTCGGGTTCTAGGTCATCCAAGCACTCGAAGCTTATGGGCTGTTTTAGTGCCGGATGCGGGAATTTCTGGTATGGAACGCGCAGTTCGACTGGTCTATCGGGTGGGATTTGCTCAATTGTTTCTCCTCGCTTTGCCCTGTACAGACCAGCGGCCTCACGGACTCTGAGGTCAAGGGGGAGCACATCTGCCAAGACGAGTGCCGACGATAGAGAAACTGTGCGGTACGCCTTACACATCTTTTGTGCGAATCCCCGCTGCAGAGAGTCTAGCTGGTTTTTGATCATCAGCTTCTCCGCAGCCGGGGCCCACACACTTGCTGCGTACAGCACTATGGGCTCTATCACCGACACATATATGGTCCTGATCACCTCCGGATTGAGACCCCAGCTCACCCTGGCCGTGCATGCCAGCTGCTTGTAGATGTCAGTGACTTTTCTACAAACAGCCGATACATGCGCATTGAAGGTGAGCTTGTGGTCGATTTCAACACCCAGCAGACGGATTTGCTGCACGAGCGGGAGTGCTACTCCGTCCATGCTGATGACTGGGTCGTCAAATTTTAGCTTTCGCGTCAACACCATAGCATGGGTTTTATGTGACGCGAATTTTAGCTTATTTTTGAGTCCCCAGTCCAGCACTTTACGGAGGGCCGCATTGGCTCTCGCCTGCAGAGGGGGTGTTGTTGAATCGGAGAAAACCAGGACCACATCGTCGGCAAAAGCCTGGCAGTGTACCCCTTCCTGCTCTAGGTCTTCGAGCAGGGAGTTGAGAATGAGGTTCCAGAAAGAGGGTCCGGCTATTGAGCCTTGGATACACCCCTTACTGGTACCCTTTTCCCAACTTTCCCTTGCGTAGTTGACCTTTACCGTCCGTTGTTCAAGGTAGGAGGCCACAAGTCCGTAGATATTCGCAGGGCATTTATGAGCGAGGAGTTGGGTCTTCAAAGCCGGCCACCAAGCATTATCGAAGGCTCCCTCTTTGTCCAGTGATACCATGACAACGATCTTTTTGTGCTCCATTTCGGAGCGGACATGACTCACAAGGTCATAGAGGGAGTCCTCGGTGCTTTTTTGTGGCATAAATCCGTATTGCCTTTGGCACAGCGAAGGTAGAATATGCCATCCTAACCGGGATACCAGAAGCTTTTCCACAATTTTGCCCATAACAGGTAGGAGTCCTATAGGCCTATGCGCTTTCGGGGTGGTGTAGTCCTCCCTTCCGGACTTGCGGAGTATACATACGTGAGCGAGCTTCCACTTCACCGGAAAGTGTCCAATCGCCAAACATTTGTTTGCGATTTCAAGGAACACCTCCGGATCGCAGCGAATGGCTCGCTTACATATGTCCGCTGTCCACCCATCCGGCCCCGGGGCCTTCTTCGGGTTAAGGTTACCCAAAACCGAGTCGAGCTCCGCCACCGTGAAGGGCGGATCGTTGGGCTTAAGTTTGTCCAGGAGTTGTTGGACTGGCACCTCCGAGTTTCTGCGTAATTGGCGCTGAGTGGGAGTTTCGTCGTCCACAGAGTCATCAGGAAAGAACGCAAGAGCCAGAAGCTTGGCGGACTCTTCCGGACTAAGGGTGTTCCCTGCCGAGTTCACCAGAAGTTGGTCCTCATGTCTCTTTGCTGTTCTCCTGATGACTCCATCCCACAGACTTTCCCTATCCTGTTTTGTGCAAAACTGCTTCCAGCTGGCGGTTTGCGCATCTTGCGCCGCCTCTTGATATAGCTGTTTTGCCTCTAGATATTGGTCAACAACGTGTTGCCTTCTAACCGCCCTGGCGTTTCTAATCCGCCGTCTCTTGGTGTTAGCGTCTCGTTTGAGACGCTCCAGAGCCGGGGTCCACCAGGGTAATGGTTTTCCTCCCTTTGGGACTCCCATCTTCGGTATTGTCTCTTCACAAGCGTGAGAGACAACCGAAAGATAGGAGTCAAGGATGGACTCCAGATCCTCAGGCCTAGTAACAGTTCCCACCCTCGAGGCAGTCAAGTTGCTCTCTTTCAGGCCGGAGCTGACGGAGCGACCGAAAGCTGACCAATCAGCCTTCGCTATGTTGTACACACGTGTGTTCTGGGGTTTCAAGGGTTGAAGTTCCCTTTCCAAACACACGTGGTAAAGAATTGCGTTGTGGTCTGATGTGATCAGCTCCCTGTCCACCCTCCATCTGTCCACTCTGCCCTCGCCTCGGATTCCTCCAGCTGTCGCCTAAGTGTGTCTAATTGGCAGGACACAGCAGCGACCCTACCCGATAAGGTTTCCAGCTCCTTAAGCAGAGCTGGATCGGGACTAGATGTTGCGGCGTTGGTGGATATCCGCGGGGCGGCTGTATCCGTCAGCTGGAGGACCCTCTCCCTAATCTGCTCGATGGCCTTGAATGGACCGTCCATCTCGAACCCGAGCCAAACCCGTATGGCTTTCGCCTCTTCTAGTGTGTTCGAAATGTCGGCCCTAGCCTGGCTGAGCTCAGCCGCATGGGAGCTGTGGAGCACGTTGAGCGCCTGAGCGTGGGCTCGCTCAACATCCACCAGCTCCCTCGCGTGCCGGCTCTGCTCTTTTGACAAATTCAATTTATGCCTCGAGCGAGAGTCGGACAGGGAGAGCACGGCTATGTAAAGCCGTTCAAGGCTGTCGAGGGCCTCGGCTTTGCACTCCCGCTTCATGTTCCCAGCCTCCTCCAGTGCCGACTTCCCTTTGAGCAGTAGCTCGTTGGCCTCTCGCGTGGCCAGGTCCATCGACACCCCCGGGGTTTTGCGGTCGCGAGATGGGAGGAAGCTGAGAGGGCTGTCGCGGGAGCCAACCGACACATCCGAGGCCGAATCCGGGCCCGCACTCCAGAAGTCTATGCGTTGGTCGAACTCGGACAAGTCGGAGGGGACCGGGGATGCGAACGTCTCAGCAATGGGCTTTACAACCGCCCCGGCATTTATCTTTAATACTTCCTTGCGAAGTTGCCGAGGCGGTTGCTTAGTCTTCGCAGAGGTGCTCGCAGCCCCTGAGTGTGACTTTCCCGAGCCACCTGATGACGCGGAGGACTTGCCAGCAGACGACATTTTGATGTGCGGCAAAGTAAAACGCAAAATATGTTATTAAAGGCAAAAGTTTAAAATGTTGAAGTAAATATATTTTCCTAACTTGACGTCAATATGGTGTAAAAAGTAATAACGATATTGTGGAATTAAAATTGTAGTAAAAATTCCACAAAATAATTAATAAATAAGATCAAACAGAACAAATTAATTTAATGTCAATTTAAAATTTTAAAAATAAAATATATTTTCCTAACCTAACAACCGATTTGATGTAAAATAAAATGGTATTTTAAAAGTAACTAGTGCAAATATTCTTCAAAAGTTGTGTGAAAAGGAATAAAAAGTACTGTACAATGGATAATTCTAAATAAAATAAGGGACGAAACAAATCAAACTTAATGTTAAAATTTAATTGTGAAGATATATTTTCCTAGCCTAACAGAAGATGTAATGTAAAATAAATAATTTTGTTAAAGTAAAATTAGTGCAAATATTCTCGAAGAGTGGTGCAAAAACAAAAAGGTATTGTAAAATTTATGGATTATTTTAACAAAAATTTCCTCAAAATAATTAATTAAATAAAATTAAAATTAGAATAAGATAAAAAACAGTATAATTAAGCTGCCAAAATGTGGCTACGTGGCGGTAAAGGGAACAAGATGTTTGTAACAGGCCACAATTTTTTTTTTTTTAAATAAACACAAGTACCCTAAAAATAAGAAGAAAATTTACAAGAGACACCTGTTCCCGTAGGATTTTCACAAAACAAAATGTCTATTCTTGCACAACTCGACGGTCTCCAGCTTCCAGGGGTGAAAAATTCAACTCAAATATATTTCTTCCCCTAAATCCCAATTTTTGAAAAAAAAAAAATTAAGTGGGGGGTGATGAAAACTATCCCAAAATGTGTCTTGCCCCTACTATTGGTTCTTATATAGAACGAAAATCTCCTTAGAATTCTTCTAAGACGCTTGGTTCCAGAGATATTAGCATTACCAAGGGTTTTACCGATGGCCGCTTGGTCCCACTATTAGTAAAAAATTCGTAACTCAAAAATCAAGCGCCGGAAAAATGTAATCTGGATTGCGATCGCTTCTGTAGTAGTTGGCGCACTTTTCAGGTTGATAAAAACAATATGCTGTCGATCTTGTTTCCGGGATAGCTCGACGGGAATATGGGAGCCAAATTACCAACAGCGATATTTAAGAAGAAAATGGTGCCAAATGTTCAAAATAAAATATGAAACCTTTTGGGCGAGTATCAGGAAAAAATTGCGCGTCTCTGGACGCCTCCACAAAGTCCGTGTCACTTCCGGTTCCGGAGATAGGGTCCCACGTGCTTTTTGTTTTTTTGGCTCCAAAAGCCAGGAACCTGGGCCGAAAGTAACAAATGAGGTGTCGCAGGATAGGGCCTCGCGAGACGACTCCAGCCGCGAAAAAATGCTAGTGGGGCACTCGATTCGTTTTCAAGATAATCGACAAAAACACTTCAAATTTTTCACTTTTTCACTTTTTTGGTGAAAAATTCACTTTTTTTCCCACTTTTTATTTCGCACGATCCTTGGCACTGGTAAAACTTGGCGGTTAAAACTTTCCCTGGCAAAATTGGGTCACTTTTGCTATTTTTAACGATTTTTCGCGTGCGGAGCGGAGTAAAAGTGATGCGCTCGGGTCGGGGGGCGGCACGCGACTGGGGTTAGGTAAGGTTAGGTTATGTTAGGTTAGGTTAGGTTAGGTTAGGTTAGGTTAGGTTAGGTTCCCGTGGGAGTTGCTGGTCTTCTATCGGGCGCGTCCCCAGGTGGCGGATAGGGGAAAGCCTCCCAGATATGGGGGGCACCGGTTTATCCGGCGCGGACCAAAACCAGCAGGGTGGGGAGTCGCTCTCCACGCTCCTCTGTTCAGCAGAGGAAGTAGGAGATGTGACTGAGTGCGGCGGGCTTGCCCAGTATCACAACTGGCAGGCGCGGGCTTCGGCCACCGTCGGACAATCCGTAAGCCCACACAGGTGGGAATGGAGGCCTTCGAGCCGCGAGGAAGAAAACCTCTATAAAAATTACCCTAATCCCAAGGTGTCCCGTGCCGATGGGATGAATGGCTGGAAGGATTTCAGTCCCAAGCGGTAAGGGGGACCGACCCCCTTTCAGAAAAGGCGATAGAATTTTCGATAAAATCAATCATGAAGGCGAATTCTCAAAACAAACTACCCCAGGAGGGTACCGGCCTAGCCGGAGAATCCCTCCCCGAGCATAGCTCGGGCAGCCCCTCGTACTCTGGGGGGGCAAGAACCGCCAAACTGAAGATAGGGACAGTGACAGTGGAGATAGCGTGAGGTCATTGGTATCTTTGTCGTCGTATATGTCGACGGAGTCGGACCTTTCACGAAAAAGGAAAGGGGAAAGCCTCCAGGAGGAAAGCGTGGGAAGAAAAAGCAAAAGCTGCCATGCGAGGAGGATGGGTTTGTCGTCCCTTTAGTCACGAAGGTGGAAACCCGCGCCATGCGAACCCTCCCAAGACCGGAGGACCTGGCAAGCTCTATGGAGGAACTGCAGACTACAGAGCTGGCCTTTCGAGTTGCCGAGCAGCTTGAGGAAGTCGAAAAGGTAGCAAGTACTTCCGGTAACCTGAAAGGCAATTACGTACGCAGCCTACGAATCGCCACTCGCACCTTGCGGGCCGCAACGTCAGAGCTGGAAAGGAGGACGTTAGGTTCGGCCAATGTATAGAGGTTGGAGCGGGAGAACGCAGAGTTGCGTTCTCAACTCAGTAACCTCACCATACGGGTGGACGAGCTGTCCAAAGAACGTGGCCGCGTACAGACAGAAAGCAGGGAGGCAAATCCGTTAAGTAGCCCTCCCGTTGCAAGTAGAGGACGAGAGGAAGGAGGGCTTACACTTGAGCAGATTGGCTCACTTATTGAGGCCAAATTGAGCCAGTTTAGGTCGGAGCTATTTCCTGACCGGGTCCTCAGGCCCCCGTTAAGAGGGGCGGCATCGGGTGTGATGGTAGCTGCTGTTGAAACAAGCACTCCTTATAAGACCAAAAAAAAGAAGGCTAGTCGGCCGTCCAAGCCCGGAGTGTCGGTGGCTCCCCTCAGCCAGCCTGCACCGCAGTCAGAGCAGACTCCACGAGTTGAGAGCGAATCTTGGGTGCCCGTGACTCGTAGAAAAGCAAAGCCTGCGGCTGCAACAAAGCAGGAAATACCGGGGAAGAAAACAAAAATGCCGGCCAAGAAAGTGGTGAGGCCGCCTCGGGCCCCAACATCTGCCGCCATCACCGTGACGGTACCGGAGGGGTCGTCCACCACTTATGCCGAAGTGATGGCCGCGGCAAAGAACCGAATCAAGTTGGCCGAACTCGGTATTGAGACGGTCAAGCAAAAGCGGGCCATCACAGGAGGCTTGGTTCTGGAGATTTCTGGCCCGGAATGCTCTTCTAAGGCTGACAGCCTGGCCTGTCGAATGCAAGGAGTACTGGCCGAGATGGACGTGCGTGTTTCCCGACCGGTAAAGATGGGTGAAGTGCGTGTGAGGAGGCTAGACGATGCCATCACTTTGCAGGAGGTTGCGGCTGCTGTGGCTGAGGCCGGAAACTGTCTCGAGGCGGACGTAAAGGTGGGGGAAATTCGTCGCACGGCCTCTACCCTCGGATCGGTGTGGGTGAGATGTCCAGCCACAGCGGTTCAAAAGATGGCAGTGGCTAAGCATCTCCGCGTTGGATGGAGCGCAGTACCTGTGGAGGTACTGGAAGCTAGGCCCCTACAATGCTTCCGCTGCCTCGAATTGGGACACGTCCGACTCAAGTGTCCCAACAAAGAGGACAGAAGTGGCCGGTGCTATGCATGCGGCGAATCAGGTCACAGGGCGAGGCATTGCACTTCAAAGATGCTAAAGTGCCCCCTGTGTTCGGATCTCGGTCGCCCAGCCAATCACAGGCTGGGAGCAAAATTGTGTGCCCCGAGAAACAGGAGGAGTAAGCAGGCTCCTCCTGCTCCTGGCCCAACAGCGCCCGTAGTAACAGCGGCTCCTAGCACCCAGCCGCCACCAACGGAGGAAATGGACACGGTACAGGCCTTGCAGTAAATGTCCTTCAGTGCAATCTGAATCACTGTCGTGGTGCGCAGGACCTGCTGCTGCAAACCATTGTAGAGTATTCGATTGCACTGGCAGTAATTTCAGAACCATACAGGGTTCCGAAAGACTCCCGTTGGATTTGCGATGGAGCCGCCTCGGTCGCTGTGTACTGGAGAGGCAGGGAAGGAGACCCTCCCTGCAGAATTCTGGACAAGGGACAGGGTTTCGTCGCGGTCGAGTGGGGCCAGATGGTGGTGGTTGGGATTTATGTCTCCCCTAATATTTCCCTCGCCGACTACGAGGGATTTCTGGATGGGCTGACGGTCTGCATTCGCGGATACCTCAATCGTCCAGTGCTTGTCTTGGGGGACTTCAACGCTCACTCCAGAGCGTGGGGGAACCCCTGGGATGACGCTAAGGGAGACACGTTGCTAGAATGGGCTGCGGGGCTCGACATCCACCTACTTAACCAGGGGACGGTGTCCACCTGCGTGCGTTGGCAAGGGGAGTCGATTGTCGACTTGTCGTGGGCAACTTCTACTGCTGGACGCATGGTGTCGAGATGGAGAGTCGCGGAGGAGATGGTCACACTCTCCACATAGTCTTCAAGGTTGCACTCCGATTTCCCGGTCCTGTTTCCGGGAGCCGCAGCCCTCCAAGGAGGTGGTCCCTGAGAAAATTGGACCGAGATAGGCTCAAAGCTGCCGCTGCTGTGGCAGCCTGGCCGGAATTTCCTGGCAATGGAATCGACCTAAACTCGGAGGATGAGGCGGCATGGTTCCGGGATGCCATGACGATGGTTTGCGATGCTGCCATGCCCCGAGCCACGCCAGTTCAGAAGAGGTCAATGTACTGGTGGTCGGTAGAAATTGCAGAATTGCGTGAGGTATGCCTGCGACGCCGACGCCAGTGCCTCAGAACCAGGAGAAGGAGACTTGCCACGGCAGACGAGAAGGCTGCGGCCTACGACGAATACCGGAGTGCCAAGAAGCATCTCCAGATCGCCATCACCGAGGCGAAGGCCCGGTCTTGGGACGAGCTGCTGCAGGACCTGGACAGGGATCCATGGGGCCGACCATATAAGATGGTAATGGGGAAGCTACGACCCTGGGTTCCACCTTTAACGGAAACACTGGATCCGAATCTGGTGAACACAGTGGTCAATACCCTTTTCCCTAGAACCCAGGACGATTCTATGCCGGTGACCCCAGTGGAATTGCCCATTTGGTGCGACAATCTGGAGGTATCGGGACCGGAGTTGACCTGCGCCGTCAGACGCCTAGCAGTGCGCAACACCGCCCCTGGCCCGGACGGCATCCCGGGTCGGGCATGGGTGCTCGCCATGGCGGAACTAGGAGACAGGCTTAGGCGGCTATTTACCAACTGTCTCCGTTCTGGCCAGTTTCCGTCCATCTGGAAGGAAGCCAGGCTAGTGCTGCTAGCCAAAGAGGGCAGGGCTCCGGACTCTCCATCCGGGTACCGACCCGTATGCCTTTTGGATGAAGTGGGCAAACTATTCGAAAGAATAATTGCCTACCGCCTAAATTCACACCTGGTGAGAGAGGGCCCCGACCTGTCTGACAGTCAGTTCGGCTTTCGGCAGGGCCGATCGACGATGGACGCGATTCTGCATGTCCGACAATTGTCGGACCGGGTGGTGTCTCAGGGCGGGGTGGTGTTGGCGGTCAGCTTGGACATTGTGAACGCCTTCAACTCCTTGCCCTGGAGTGCCATTAGGAGGGCGCTGATTCGCCACAATGTCCCTCCATATCTGCAGCAAGTCGTCGGGGCCTACTTGAGCGATAGGCAAATTAGGTACACGGGTCGGTACGGGTCAGCACACAGCAGGGAAGTAAACTGCGGTGTTCCCCAGGGGTCGGTGCTGGGCCCCCTGCTGTGGAACATCGCATACGATGCGGTGCTGTGCGTTGTTCTTCCCGAGGGTGTCTCAGTCGTCTGCTACGCGGACGACACCCTCGTTCTTACCGAGGGGGACACCTTCGAGAATACCGTCCGAAGCGCCGAACATGGGGTGGCCTGTATCGTGGACAAAATCCACGAACTTGGGCTAAGAGTGGCACCCCAGAAGACCGAGGCTATATGGTTCCACAAGCTTCCCCGAAGCAAGGAACCTCCAAGCCTTTCGGTCCGTGTCGGCACGACCCAGGTCCAGATTGGAAGGAACATGAAGTACCTCGGCCTCATCCTCGACAGCCGTTGGGGGTTTGAGGAGCACTTCAACCGCCAGGTCCTCCGGATTCAGAAGGTAGCCGGTGCACTTCACCGACTGCTGCCTAATCTCGGGGGGCCTAGGGAAGAAGTCCGTCGTCTGTACGCGATGGTGGTGCGATCCATTGCCCTCTACGGAGCTCCTGTATGGTCTGCAAGACTGAGGATCCGGCGCTGCAGAACTATGTTCTATAGCGTGCAGCGCAAGATGGCAAAGCGGATCGCCCGTGGATATCGCACGATATCGTTTCAGGCGGCGACGCTCCTTGCACGTTTTCCACCGCTGGACATCTTGGCAGACATGGATGAGAGGGTGTTTGCCTTGACTCGTGGCACCAGCCATAGTGGAGGAAACGCGCCCCCGGAGGCGCCAGAGAGGGTGAGGCAGCGGGAACACCGTGCCGCGCTGGAGAGTTGGCATGAAAGGCTACAGGAGCCGCAAAGTGCCCGCCAGCGCGTGGTAGGGGCTATACTGCCTAACTTCTGGACCTGGGTACAGCGAAGCTTCGGACGGGTCACGTACCGGATGACACAGGTTTTCACCGGGCATGGCTGCTTCGGAGAGTACCTGTGTCGAATCGGACGTGAAGAGACGGCCCAGTGTCACCATTGCGATGGTGACCTGGACTCGGCGCAGCACACGCTCGCGGAGTGCCCTGCCTGGGACTCCGAGCGGCAGAACCTGGTAAGTCAGGTTGGGCAGGACCTCTCCCCTCCAGTATTAGTTCGTTCTATGCTGCGAGGGGAGAGCTATTGGGAAGCCGTTACCAGGTTCTGCGAAAGCGTAATGGTGCGGAAGGAGGAGGCTGAGCGGGAGAGGGAGAGGGCTGATCCCGCTCGAAGGCGCAGGCGTCGAGGCGCAAGGGGTAACCGCCTCGACAGGGCCCAGTAGTCCGGGCATAGAATAAGACTACGGTATCCCCTGCCTGTCGTAAAAGGCGACTAAAAGGGGATCCCGGGCTGTGGATGCGCGGGGCGGGGGCCCTGCGTAACCATTCAACAGCCCCGGGAGGAGGGCAGCACGCAGTGGTCTCGTGCTGCCTTGCCACCGTGAGGGTGCAAGAGGGAAGCAATGCTATGCTTCCCCGAGGTGGGCCGCAGGCACGGCGTTGCGACAGGGGGGCACCGGTGCGTTCCATTGGAGATGCCGGAGTCCCCTGATTGGCGTGGAGGATGGCCACTATGGGGTTTTAGCCGGTAAGAGTCCGGCATAACCGTTCGCGCTCCCCCGAGCCGGAAGGTATCCATGATGGATTTCCCCATGTAAAAAAAAAAAAAAAAAAAAGGTTAGGTTAGGTTAGGTTAGGTTAGGTTAGGTTAGGTTAGGTTAGGTTAGGTTAGGTTAGGTTAGGTTAGGTTAGGTTTTTTTTTTTTTTTTTTTTTTTTTTTTTTTTTTAAATGAAAGATATTCTACGGACAAATATAAATCGTCCGTACTTTTTTTAAGTTAGTTGAATTTATTGAAGTTTCATTAGTACCATTTTTCTTTATCGCTCCTTAAAAACAAATTTAAATTCATCTTTAGTAGGAAGACTCTTATAGTATACATATACTTAATAATTATATATATCTAGTTATACATGGCTTAAGGCTATACATGTTTTTTTTTTTTTTTTTTTGTTTTTTTTTTTTTCTTGTTTTGCTTTTTTTTAATTTATTTGCTTTTTTATTTATCCATTATAAAGCTGTGGTTTTTTTTTTTTTTTTTTTTTTTTATTATTTTCTCTTTTTTTTTTTTCTTTTTTTTATATAATTTTCTTATTTACTACATGCAATGTATAAAAAACAAATATATACTACAAATTTTTCACACAATTAAGATTTAATTATTCATTAATATACATTTTTTCTGAGAGACATTTGAAATACAAAAAAAAAAATATTAATTTTATTAATGGACGCTAAGCCATCCATGACTCAGACGAGTGAAGTACCGCCTGTGCCACCCCTCAGCATTGCGTCCACAACTGACATGTCCCGGTTTCTCCACGCCATCTTGATGTTTATTATTCTTCCTTTATGTTACCGGTCTCGGCTGCCAGGGCGTTCATTATTAGGCGTACTATCGCGTCATTCTCGCGGCGAGCTGTGTAGTATACACAGCTGCCGGTATGCCTGGACACCGCCACGACCGCGTGATGGACACTGCTGTGCAGCTGCTGGTTGACTTTAGCAGTTCTGATTATCACCACTCTCTCCCACGTAAGTCCCTGAGCTTCATGGATTGTGTGGAGACGCGATCCTTGTTGCTTCCCGTAACCCATGCTTTTGAGGAGTTCCTTTTCAGCCTGGGTGTGAACAAGGTAGAGCGTGTTGGGCTCGCTGTTAGGGAGTCGCGTCTCTTCGTATGTTTCCAGTGTCAGGGACCGTGTTTGAGCCTTGGACGAGTATATGCCACTGTAGATCTCCCTTAGGGCATATGCAACGTCCATGGGGTTTCGATGTGTGCACAGCAGTTGTTTTGTTATTCCACCAAACGAGCTGGGACTTTGGTACCTCATCGGGAAAAGGTTTTCTCGGTCGATGAAAGGGACCTGGTTCTGATCGCCAAGGAGGAGAATCTTGCTGACTCCGCTTATTCTGGATGCTAAGACAATGGCTCCAAAATGGCTCATGAGTGCTTCGTCGATTATCAACCGACCGTAGCTCTCGCCCTCGCCTACGCCGTTTACCTGCAGTGAGGCCATTGTGCGCACTTTGAATTTTGCGTTTCTGCCGAGCTTGTTCTCCAGCTTGCTGCGGAGGTCTCTAGCTCCCTCTAGCGTGGGTGTCGTCACCAAATCCCCTTCAGCATTGAAGTTGTTTATTACCCAGGTTGTTTTTCCGCAGCCTGGGACCCCGTTTACCCATTCCATGTCTAGTGTCGACATTTGTGCAACGGCTTCGGTGGATTCGGAATCCCATCGCAATGTATTTGCCATTTTTAGGATTCTTTCCTCCAACATTATCCGCGTGCACTTGGCGACGACGACTATGGAATCATTCGGTGGGGTCATGAAAACTGGTTTCCCAGTCCGGGTTGACTCGTTTTCGTCTAGTTCCACAAAACCACTGGTACCGTTGAATGCGGCCATGTACTCTCCCGCCATGGTTCCCCCCAGAACTTGGGAGGTGGCGTTATTGTACACCGCCGCGCCGCACTCCTCCAGTTTGGAGTTTAGCGATTGCTCGTTTCCTCGACGATAGGCTCGGAGGATTGTTCGGCACGTTTCTTGCCTAGAAACTATTGTACCTTTGAGCATTGCTATGTACTCAAGGAGTGCGTTGGACAAGTGGTCCGATGGAAAGACGGGTGTTACAAGTTCCGGAAGGTCGACGAGTCCCCGATCGGCTTTCGTAGGGGTAGTGCGGGAATTTCTTCCGTCAGTTTCCGATGAGGTTGCGATTGTTGGGGGTTCTTTTGTTTGGGCGTGTTTCTGCCTTTTGGATACTATGTGTGTGAAGCAACCGACTGCTGCTCTGGTCATGGACGACAGTGCTCCCTCAGACTCCATTCGGCGAGGGGATGGCTGTCTCTCACCTGCTATCTTTTCTTGTAGCCTTTGCGAACCGCTAAGCTCTGGACTTACTATTGGGTGGCCCCAGCTGTCAATGGGAGTGGAAGCTTCGTCAAGACGGTACGGTCTCAAATGACTGAGGTTTTGGCCCCTGTCCTCATAGACCACCATCTCGTGTTTACTGGAGGCTCTTATGATCCCCGAGTAATCTTCCACTTCGGCTTTGATGTATGCCACTACCATAGCGTCCACACTGATTTTCTTAGGTGGTCCGTCAATGGCTGCCAGGCTGGAAAGCATTGAGCACGCCTGGGCAAATTCGGATGCGTCGTCGCCGGCCACGAATAGTGCAATTATTTTGTTCTTAGTTCGCACTATTCGGCAGCGTTGACCTGCTGCTGTGGCTTCTCCGAGTGCTTCGAATACTTTCCGCCTCATGGTTGCTCTGAAATTGCTCCCCTTTAAAAGGAGAGCAAGGCCGGGTGAGATGGTGACAGTACTCTTTCCCTTCGCACTGCAAAAGCAGATACCGAGTCTCTCAGTGCTGTCGTCCATGAAAGTCGCTACTCCTTTGAGTCTTATGCCCGGGATACCCGCCTCACTGAAGTTTAGAAGCTGGTACTCCGCTGGCATCAGGCTACTTGTTGTCGGTTGCTGTACTTGTGTTAGTGTTAGTGTAGTAGGGGTGAGTGTGAGTGTGGGGGTTGGGTCTGTCGACGAGTTCCTCTTGGCCGCAATTCGCATGGTGGTTTCTACAAAATCAAGGAAGAGCGTTATGTTGTCCTTGTCTGCGATGATGTTCCGCAGTTCAGCCTTTTCCAGCTTTGTGTTGAGCCGGTACTCTAGTTCCATTCGGGCAACCGCAAAACGAGGGCAGTCCAGTAAAAGATGCCATATCGACTCACTAGTGTCGGGGTCGCATTCACAACCGGGACTGCTTTTCAGCTGGAACCGGTGTAAGTACTCCGCCATGCCTCCGTGTCCTGTCAAGGCTTGCACTTGTCGGTGCGTCAGTCTGGTTCTTCGGACGATGCGGAACGCGTCGTTCACGTCCGGGAAGAAAACTTTCGTGACGGAACCAGTGCCGGAGGAGCTGTACCTATCTTGCCATTTGCGTACAGTTTCCTCTCTGATTTTTCTCTTGACGTGTGACACGGGAACTTCACCGTAGTCTGGGGCATCCCTTGACTGCAAGGCCGCTTGTTTGGCCAGTTCGTCTGCTCTTTCGTTTCCGGCTGTCCCCACATGCGCCCTGAGCCAGAAGAGCCGCACCTGCCTGCCTTGTGCTCTGATTTCCGCTACGCACTCTTTGATGTTCTTCGTTAGGGGATGTGTTGACTTGGGATTTCCCAGCAGTTCAAGTGACGATCTTGAGTCGCTCAAGATGTTAATTGGGTCACTCGTGCTGCTTTTGGCCAAGTCAATCGCCCTGTGAAGTGCATATAGCTCTGACTGGAAAACAGTACACGCGGGGTCGAGGCTGAAGGTGTGAAAACTGGTTTCCTTTCCATCCTCCCACCATGTGAGGGCTGCTCCAACTTTACCCTCAATCTTGCTGCCGTCAGTGAATACTTGTGGCCCGGCAATATTGTGGGAGGTTAGAGATTCGGTATCCATGTTTTCAAGGAGCTCGTACTCAGTTGTTATGAGTTCAGAAGGATGTGGCTGCTCTAGGTAGCCTATCCTTTGCTCCATTTTCCTTCCTGGTGGTAGGTAGTCTGCACTGATACCTCGCTTGGCCATGTACAGACTTGCGGCTTCCTGTATTCTGAGGTCCAGGGGCAGAAGGCCCGAAAGAACTAGTGCCGATGTAAGCGAGACCGTTCTGTATGCTTTGCAGATCTTTTGGGCAAATCCTCGTTGCAGTACATCTAGACGATCTCTGATCATCTGGAGTTCCGTGGATTGGTACCATGCACTTGCTGCATACAATACGATCGGCTCGACAACCGCTACGTATATCGTTCTGACGATTTCACCGTTTAGGCCCCATGTCACTTTCGCTGCGCGCGCTAGATGCTTGTATATGTTCGCAGCTTTTTTGCATGTTGCGGTCACGTGCGCTTTGAAGGTGAGTTTGCGGTCGATAATGAGACCAAGGAGTTTTATCTCGTTTACGAGTTCGAGTCTACTCTCTGACATATAGAGGTGTGGTTCCTTGTACTTCAGTTTTTTAGTCATCAACATCGCCTTGGTCTTATGTGCGGCGAAGTTGAGCTTATTCTGAGTACCCCACTCCACTATTGTCTCCAGTGTCGAGTTGACTCTGTCCTCCATGGTTTCGACCGAGTGGCTGGTGAAAGTCAGAACTACGTCATCCGCGAAAGCCTGCGCATGTACTCCTTCCTTTGCTAGCTTTTGCAACAGCGGATCTAGGATAATGTTCCAAAAAGTTGGTCCTCCGATGGATCCTTGGACGCAACCTTTGGTGGTTTCCCTCTCGCTTGTTGCTCTCGCATAGTTGACCACGATTTTACGGTCTTGTAAGTAGGAGCACACCATTGCGTATATGTTCCGCGGACACTTCCTTGTGGCTAACTGATGTTTTAAAGCCGGCCACCAAGCATTATCAAAGGCCCCCTCTATGTCCAGTGAGATCATAAGAACTATCTTCTTGTTTTCAAGTTCTGATCTCACGTACTTAAGAAAGTCATAGAGGGTGTCCTCGGTTCCACGCTGTGGCGTAAACCCGTACTGGTTTTGGCTAAGCGTGGGCTGCATATGCCATTGCAGCCTGCTAACCAAAAGTTTTTCGACGATTTTTCCGAAAACTGACAGAAGTCCGATGGGTCTGTATGACTTGGGGTGTGTGTAGTCATCTTTCCCATGTTTCCCGAGGATAATTACGTGCGCCACTTTCCATTGGGCAGGGAAATGTGCTAGCTCTAAGCATTTATTTGCTATAGCCATGAACATTTTTCTCCCTGTATTAATGGCCATCGCACATATCGTGTTGACTTGGGATTTCCCAGCAGTTCAAGTGACGATCTTGAGTCGCTCAAGATGTTAATTGGGTCACTTGTGCTGCTTTTGGCCAAGTCAATCGCCCTGTGAAGTGCATATAGCTCTGACTGGAAAACAGTACACGCGGGGTCGAGGCTGAAGGTGTGAAAACTGGTTTCCTTTCCATCCTCCCACCATGTGAGGGCTGCTCCAACTTTACCCTCAATCTTGCTGCCGTCAGTGAATACTTGTGGCCCGGCAATATTGTGGGAGGTTAGAGATTCGGTATCCATGTTTTCAAGGAGCTCGTACTCAGTTGTTATGAGTTCAGAAGGATGTGGCTGCTCTAGGTAGCCTATCCTTTGCTCCATTTTCCTTCCTGGTGGTAGGTAGTCTGCACTGATACCTCGCTTGGCCATGTACAGACTTGCGGCTTCCTGTATTCTGAGGTCCAGGGGCAGAAGGCCCGAAAGAACTAGTGCCGATGTAAGCGAGACCGTTCTGTATGCTTTGCAGATCTTTTGGGCAAATCCTCGTTGCAGTACATCTAGACGATCTCTGATCATCTGGAGTTCCGTGGATTGGTACCATGCACTTGCTGCATACAATACGATCGGCTCGACAACCGCTACGTATATCGTTCTGACGATTTCACCGTTTAGGCCCCATGTCACTTTCGCTGCGCGCGCTAGATGCTTGTATATGTTCGCTGCTTTTTTGCATGTTGCGGTCACGTGCGCTTTGAAGGTGAGTTTGCGGTCGATAATGAGACCAAGGAGTTTTATCTCGTTTACGAGTTCGAGTCTACTCTCTGACATATAGAGGTGTGGTTCCTTGTACTTCAGTTTTTTAGTCATCAACATCGCCTTGGTCTTATGTGCGGCGAAGTTGAGCTTATTCTGAGTACCCCACTCCACTATTGTCTCCAGTGTCGAGTTGACTCTGCCCTCCATGGTTTCGACCGAGTGGCTGGTGAAAGTCAGAACTACGTCATCCGCGAAAGCCTGCGCATGTACTCCTTCCTTTGCTAGCTTTTGCAACAGCGGATCTAGGATAATGTTCCAAAAAGTTGGTCCTCCGATGGATCCTTGGACGCAACCTTTGGTGGTTTCCCTCTCGCTTGTTGCTCTCGCATAGTTGACCACGATTTTACGGTCTTGTAAGTAGGAGCACACCATTGCGTATATGTTCCGCGGACACTTCCTTGTGGCTAACTGATGTTTTAAAGCCGGCCACCAAGCATTATCAAAGGCCCCCTCTATGTCCAGTGAGATCATAAGAACTATCTTCTTGTTTTCAAGTTCTGATCTCACGTACTTAAGAAGGTCATAGAGGGCGTCCTCGGTTCCACGCTGTGGCGTAAACCCGTACTGGTTTTGGCTAAGCGTGGGCTGCATATGCCATTGCAGCCTGCTAACCAAAAGTTTTTCGACGATTTTTCCGAAAACTGACAGAAGTCCGATGGGTCTGTATGACTTGGGGTGTGTGTAGTCATCTTTCCCATGTTTCCCGAGGATAATTACGTGCGCCACTTTCCATTGGGCAGGGAAATGTGCTAGCTCTAAGCATTTATTTGCTATAGCCATGAACATTTTTCTCCCTGTATTAATGGCCATCGCACATATGTCTGCCGTCAGCCCGTCCGGTCCCGGTGCCTTCTTTGGATTTGTGTCGTAGAGCACTGAATCCAATTCGGCTTCCGTGAATGGTGGGTCATCTTTGGACAGACCTTCAGTGTCCTCGGGTTTGGAGCTCGTCAACTCTCGGAGATGTTTGTGGAAGGGTTCCTCCAGTAGTACAGAGTCATCAGGGTAGAACGTGCTGGCCAGGAGATCGGCCGATTGCTCAGGACTTAATGTTTCGCCCTTCTCGTTTCTGAGAAGCGGATCTTCGCGCCTCTTTGATGTCCGCCTTATTACTCTGTAAATCCCATCCCACATGCTCTCCCTTTCCTGCGTCGAGCAAAACTCTTTCCAGCTTTGGGTTTGGGCTTCGCTAGCCTTTTTTTCGTACTCACGTTTGGCGTTGAGGTACTCGTTTACCACGTGTTCTCTTCTGGAGGGTGCAGCATTGCGAATCCTTCGCTTTCTTCTGGTAACTTCTTTTTTTAGGTCAGCAAGGTCTTGGGACCACCAGGGGGGTGCTACCTTTCCCTTGTAGGCGCCTAATTTTGGGATAGCTTTGTCGCATGCCTCTTGAATGGCATTTGTGTATGCGAAAAGTGCCGTATCCAGTTCCTCGGTGCTCGAGATGGAGTTTACGGTTTGTAGGGAGATGTTTCTTTGGGCTAGGCCAGATTTCAGTTGGAGTTGGAACTCTTGCCAGTTCGCCTTTTTGATGTTATACTTGCGGGTGGTAGTAGGTTCTAGAGCCTCTAGCTCACTGTCCAGTTGCAAGGCAAAGGTGATGGCATTGTGGTCAGATGTTGTCATGCCACGGTCCACTTTCCAACTTTCAATCCTGCCCAGCAGGGATTGACTGCACGCTGTTACGTCTACTATGCTGCTGCACAGTTTCCCTCCCCTGTACGTCTCAAACGTTGGAGTATCTCCTTTGTTGAGGACGTGAAACTCCATCTCGTCGAGGAAAACGCTATAGGCCTCTCCCCTGGGGTCGTCATGCTTGCTGCCCCACCAGAGGCTCCACGCGTTTACGTCCCCTCCTATTATGATGTTGTTGGTGTTCAGTTTGCGGCACTTTTCTTGAACACTCTTTAGGTTTATCTTTATGTCTTCGTTCCCCTCAAAGTACACCGAAAGTATTGCCAGTTTAAGGCTGCCAGCCACCAGAGTCACTGCCACCTCAGTCTCAGTCACCAACTGCGGGTCGTGAATTACCCGCAGTTGGTCCCCGAAGATTATTACAGCAGCTTTCACTGGTTTTGTGCGGTTCAGGGTGCACTGGATGATTTGTGCGCCAGGGTAAGTGCTCATATTGCCGTTCCGTCCCACGTAGGGTTCCTGTACTAAAGCAATAGAGGCTCCGCATCCCTTAGGTTAGGTTAGGTTAGGTTAGGTTAGGTTAGGTTAGGTTAGGTTAGGTTAGGTTAGGTTAGGTTAGGTTAGGTTAGGTTAGGTTAGGTTAGGTTAGGTTAGGTTAGGTTAGGTTTTTTTTTTTTTTTTTTTTTTTTTTTTTTTTTTCAAATTAATCAACTTTCTGATTTCTTACTTACTCCGCGAATACGAGTGTTCGCGGCCTTTTTATCTTATTTTCAAATTATGAAGTGACCCTGTTTTTTTGTAGGGTTTGTGGGTGAGGGTCCTCCGTCCTATATACACTTGTTGATATTAGTTTTGCTTAACTGTGGCGTAAACCCGTACTGGTTTTGGCTAAGCGTGGGCTGCATATGCCATTGCAGCCTGCTAACCAAAAGTTTTTCGACGATTTTTCCGAAAACTGACAGAAGTCCGATGGGTCTGTATGACTTGGGGTGTGTGTAGTCATCTTTCCCATGTTTCCCGAGGATAATTACGTGCGCCACTTTCCATTGGGCAGGGAAATGTGCTAGCTCTAAGCATTTATTTGCTATAGCCATGAACATTTTTCTCCCTGTATTAATGGCCATCGCACATATGTCTGCCGTCAGCCCGTCCGGTCCCGGTGCCTTCTTTGGATTTGTGTCGTAGAGCACTGAATCCAATTCGGCTTCCGTGAATGGTGGGTCATCTTTGGACAGACCTTCAGTGTCCTCGGGTTTGGAGCTCGTCAACTCTCGGAGATGTTTGTGGAAGGGTTCATCCAGTAGTACAGAGTCATCAGGGTAGAACGTGCTGGCCAGGAGATCGGCCGATTGCTCAGGACTTAATGTTTCGCCCTTCTCGTTTCTGAGAAGCGGATCTTCGCGCCTCTTTGATGTCCGCCTTATTACTCTGTAAATCCCATCCCACATGCTCTCCCTTTCCTGCGTCGAGCAAAACTCTTTCCAGCTTTGGGTTTGGGCTTCGCTAGCCTTTTTTTCGTACTCACGTTTGGCGTTGAGGTACTCGTTTACCACGTGTTCTCTTCTGGAGGGTGCAGCATTGCGAATCCTTCGCTTTCTTCTTGTAACTTCTTTTTTTAGGTCAGCAAGGTCTTGAGACCACCAGGGGGGTGCTACCTTTCCCTTGTAGGCGCCTAATTTTGGGATAGCTTTGTCGCATGCCTCTTGAATGGCATTTGTGTATGCGAAAAGTGCCGTATCCAGTTCCTCGGTGCTCGAGATGGAGTTTACGGTTTGTAGGGAGATGTTTCTTTGGGCTAGGCCAGATTTCAGTTGGAGTTGGAACTCTTGCCAGTTCGCCTTTTTGATGTTATACTTGCGGGTGGTAGTAGGTTCTAGAGCCTCTAGCTCACTGTCCAGTTGCAAGGCAAAGGTGATGGCATTGTGGTCAGATGTTGTCATGCCACGGTCCACTTTCCAACTTTCAATCCTGCCCAGCAGGGATTGACTGCACGCTGTTACGTCTACTATGCTGCTGCACAGTTTCCCTCCCCTGTACGTCTCAAACGTTGGAGTATCTCCTTTGTTGAGGACGTGAAACTCCATCTCGTCGAGGAAAGCGCTATAGGCCTCTCCCCTGGGGTCGTCATGCTTGCTGCCCCACCAGAGGCTCCACGCGTTTACGTCCCCTCCTATTATGATGTTGTTGGTGTTCAGTTTGCGGCACTTTTCTTGAACACTCTTTAGGTTTATCTTTATGTCTTCGTTCCCCTCAAAGTACACCGAAAGTATTGCCAGTTTAAGGCTGCCAGCCACCAGAGTCACTGCCACCTCAGTCTCAGTCACCAACTGCGGGTCGTGAATTACCCGCAGTTGGTCCCCGAAGATTATTACAGCAGCTTTCACTGGTTTTGTGCGGTTCAGGGTGCACTGGATGATTTGTGCGCCAGGGTAAGTGCTCATATTGCCGTTCCGTCCCACGTAGGGTTCCTGTACTAAAGCAATAGAGGCTCCGCGTCCCTTAGCAGCCTGGATCAGTTCCTGCGACGCCAGTTTGTTGCGCTGCAGGTTTGCCTGAATTACTAGCAACTTACCATTGGGAGCACTCCGAGAGGAAGAGGTGGGGGTCATATCGTCGCCCTTAGCAGTAGCTGACACGCGAGCGCGCTATGGCGTCCATCTTTTGTCTTTCTGGACACTCTTGGTCGTACGCTGCGTGTGCTTTTGATGCCTGGGTGTGGGCCCGTTCACAGTTCTTGCAGTGTGGAGGTCTGTTCTCCAGCCTGCTGTGACATTTCTCCCAAGAGTGAGTACCCCCGCAGTAACCGCATAGGTCCTCTTTTTCTCGGCAGAGACCTTTGGTGTGTCCGTATCCCAAGCATCTAGAGCACTGAATTAGGGGCGATTGATCCTCGACTGGACTCCGCGAAAGGCCGATGTAGACTTTTTTGGCCTCCATCAGCCGCCCGTAGAGTGGTGGTGACACCTCGAAGACTATATGGGCCTGAAGTGTGTTTCTAGCCTTTTTCCTATATTTCACTCTGATGAAATCATCCTTTTTATCCAAGGCTGTGAACAGCTGCTTGTTTTGGGCCCGGAAGTGTTCAGTGATCTCATCGTCTTTTTGGTAGGCGAGGACGTTCCTTACTATAACAAGGGGATTTGTTACACGAGGCTCTTCCACCCTGAGGGTGTTGTTACCTCGCACCTGTGTTCTGACTAGGGCTAGGTCTTCTTTTGTTCCGCAAGTCAGAACAACTTTTTGGTTCCTGGCCTTCCTTACCCTGTCCACTCTGGCGCCAGTTTTTGCCATGTCTAGCGCACTGATTATGGATTTCACAACATTATCTCCTGTTTTGGTGGCGTCAGTTGAGGAGACAATGATGGTGTGGTTTGGTCTGGGTGTGGGTGGTGTGGCCGGTTTTCTCTCTGGCTTGCGCTTGTGTTGCACAACTGTCCAACCATTTGCTTGTGCGATCTCTGCTTCAAGACTATGTGGTTTTGGCGGTGGTGTGCGTTGGCCTTGTTCGCGCATCGTTTTTAGCTCGGACGAGACGGCCTCCAACCTTTCTGTGAGCGGCTGTAGGTGCTCTACCAGTTCCAAACTTTGGGTGGAGGGAACTCCGTTTGTGGAGAGAGCATCTTGAAGCGTATTTTTTATGTACGCATCCAGTTCGTGCAATGTACCTTTTAGCTCCCTCACTTCTAGCTCTAGGCGATCAGTTTGAGACTGTGTTTCGGGAGTGGGTGTGTGTGTGTGTGTGTGTGCAGATTCGGTTTGAAGTAGCTCCTGCATGTCCGTTGTTTTGCCGGACAGCCTTTCGGTCTCTCTTCGTATGGAGTCCAGCTGCCTCGAGAGCTGCTCAATACCGGAGGCCATTTGTTTAAAATCTCCTTTTAGCGAGCTTTCTGAGCTACTGGACTCCCCAGTTGTGATTTTGGATATTTGTGCGGATAGGTCTTGCACCGCTTTTTCTATTGTTTTTAGGAGTTTGGTTGAATTTTGCATTTGCTGGTGGGGCTCTCGCGTCTCAAAACTGAGCCAGTCCCTGACGGCCCGCGTCTCCTGCAGATTCTGACCTATGTCTTCCAAGGCCTTTTGCACTTTGACGTCCAGTTGGGCTGTTAAGGTTTTGATCTGCTCTGTGTGTCTGCGTTCCACTCTCAGCAGTTCATTGGCGTGCTGAGTCTTTACCATCTCCAGACTAAGCTTATGCCTAGATCTGGAGTCGGACACTTGTAGCACCGTTTCGTACATCGTCTGCAGGCAGTCAATGGCGGTGAGCTTGATCTCAGTTTTGAGGTTGCGGGCCTCTTCTAAGGCTTCTTTGCCTCTTTGGAGCATGTCGTTCGCGAGTTTGTTTGCCATGTCCATTTGGACCCCCGATCGTACGTCCTTGCTCGTGGTTTTGATAAGGCTGAGTCTTCCTGACTTGCTCAATGACACGGAGGACTCGTCCTCCGAGTCGATGTGTCGTGGCGAGTGTTCAGCATCAAAAGAGCCGCTATGTTCCGAGGCCGTCGAGACTGGGGAATTCTGAACGAGGGTGGTTGGAGAGGGCGTTGGTTTTACTTTTTTTGTCAGCCTGTCTGTAATTTTTGATAATACCTCTTTTCTCAGGGAGCGATCAGGTCGCGCTGATACCGAGGGATGAGCTGTGGGCGCTCTTTCCGAGGAGGATGGTACTGTCTTTGAGTTGACATTCTTTGGGGCCGAATTGGCAGATGACATTGTTTAGATTATAAGGGTGACAAGTTAAGCTTTTATGACTAAGGTTAGTTTACAAATAGTGTGAAATAAGTTAAAAAATAAAAAATTATGCTAACAAGTAGATATAAAATATATAAATAACTAAGGTCTTCTTATGATGTTAAAACTCCCGGCTGCTGGTGTAGGTGCTGCTACGGGGTAGATGTTGTTAGATGAGTATGCTCTGTTGTGTGCGGCGGCAGCGCTCACTGTAGTGGGGTTTCTGCTGGTGAGGTACACTCTAGGGAAGGGGTTTGTTGAGGGAGAGATTGGAAAACGTTTGGGCCTCCTGAAGCTAGACGGGTAGAGTTTCTGAGAATCTGGCAGGGTCAGAATCTTACTTTCGTCTTCCCTAAGAGCTTAAGCCCAAGAACGGTCTTCTTGAGTCAAAAGTGACTGAATTAAGGAGAGGGGGGTGAGGCAAAACTGCGTGGGGAAGAGGGGGGGGGACCAGGATGTTTCTTTCGATGTCTCAACTTAAGAACAGGGTTCCTAAATCCACAGAGACGGAGTGAAGGAGAGGGGGGTGAAGGTAATCACGTTTCGGGTCCTGTAGGCCGAACGGGTTGGGGTATCAAAATTCTGGCAGGGCCAGAATGTTCCTTTTGATTCCCCGGAGAGTTTGAGTCCAAACTCGGCGTTCCTGGACCAACGGTTACCAAAATGGGAAGAGGGGGGGTGAGGTAAAAAATTCAAGGGGAAGGGGGAGGGGAGGTGGAGGGTTTTGGGGGAAACAAAAAGTTTTTTTGGGGGGGGAGGGGGTTAAGTGACACGTTTTGGATCCTGTGGGTCAGATGGCCTGGGATATCAAGATTCTGGACGGACCAGAATGTGCCTTTCAATCTCCCAGTGCTCTGAGCTTAAAAACAGGGTACCTAAGTGCACAGGGACGGTGTGAAGGAGAGGGGGGGTGAAGAAAATCCCGTTTTGGGTTCTGTAGGTCGAACGGGTTGGGATATCAAAATTCTGACAGGGCCAGAATGTTCCTTTTGATTTCCCGGAGAGTTTGAGTCCAAACTCGGTGTTCCTAGGCCTACAGAAACCAAAATGAAGAAAGAGGGGGTGAGGCAAAAATTTTAGGGGGGTTGGGGGGGGTGGTTTCGTGGGGAAGATATTAGGTAGGGGGTTGAAAAATAGGGGAAGGGGTAATTAGGTACTAACTTAGGGGTCGCACACTATAAGAAAGTGTTATCTTAGCCCCAAGGGTTGGAATTTTTAAGGAGGGGGTGAGGGATGGGGCAAAATTCCCGAGGGTTGATTTTCGTGTGACGGGGGGAAGGTCTACTCTTTCCAAGTGAAATGAGTCCAAACACGGAAAGAATAGGACAAGGGGTTTAGGAGATCCCTAGGTGTACCTTTGGTCTTCAATCGTCTTCAGGGTGCTGCACTTCTTCAGCTCGGCGCAGTCCTCGGGTCAGCAGAGATGTCTTCAGCTAAGGCTGCCTGCTAGTGTCGTCACTACCTTTGGCACGTGTAACCTAGATATCTAGGTCAGAGGCTTTTGTATGGGGAGTTCAGATGATAATAACTCCCGTTCCCGAAGACGTATCTGGATGGTTCTTGATGTTATAGATAGAGCCTGGCGTCAGCTACAATATGATGTTATACCTTGGGCTGAGGGTATCCTTGACGCTGTGCTATTCGATCCCAAAGTTGAATGTCTCCAGAGCAGGAACCCGTTGACCGATTTTGTTGCCAACACAAATCCTGGTGAGTCAAACACTGTTTACCCACAACACAACACTTTCACTTTAAAATTATTGTTAAAACTATTTTTTCCGAATTTTTGTTGCGGAGCGACGTGGTTTCAGTTTGGAGTTTCGAGCAGTACTGGGTTAGGTTAGGTTAGGTTAGGTTAGGTTAGGTTAGGTTAGGTTAGGTTAGGTTAGGTTAGGTTAGGTTAGGTTAGGTTAGGTTAGGTTAGGTTAGGTTAGGTTAGGTTAGGTTAGGTTAGGTTAGGTTAGGTTAGGTTAGGTTAGGTTAGGTTAGGTTAGGTTAGGTTAGGTTAGGTTAGGTTAGGTTAGTTTAGGTTAGGTTAGGTTAGGTTAGGTTAGGTTAGGTTAGGTTAGGTTAGGTTAGGTTAGGTTAGGTTAGGTTAGGTTAGGTTAGGTTAGGTTAGGTTAGGTTAGGTTAGGTTAGGTTAGGTTAGGTTAGGTTAGGTTAGGTTAGGTTAGGTTAGGTTAGGTTAGGTTAGGTTAGGTTAGGTTAGGTTAGGTTAGGTTAGGTTAGGTTAGGTTAGGTTAGGTTAGGTTAGGTTAGGTTAGGTTAGGTTAGGTTAGGTTAGGTTAGGCTAGGTTAGGTTAGGTTAGGTTAGGTTAGGTTAGGTTAGGTTAGGTTAGGTTAGGTTAGGTTAGGTTAGGTTAGGTTAGGTTAGGTTAGGTTAGGTTAGGTTAGGTTAGGTTAGGTTAGGTTAGGTTAGGTTAGGTTAGGTTAGGTTAGGTTAGGTTAGGTTAGGTTAGGTTAGGTTAGGTTAGGTTAGGTTAGGTTAGGTTAGGTTAGGTTAGGTTAGGTTAGGTTAGGTTAGGTTAGGCTAGGTTAGGTTAGGTTAGGTTAGGTTAGGTTAGGTTAGGTTAGGTTAGGTTAGGTTAGGTTAGGTTAGGTTAGGTTAGGTTAGGTTAGGTTAGGTTTTTTTTTTTTTTTTTTATATTATATCTCTGGTTTTCCATAGGCTGAGCCAAATGCTTTTGTTTGCTTTTATAATTTTATTTTTTGCGTTGAAAAGTTTAATCGCTTTCCCGTTTTATTTTCCGGGATAGGGGATGGGGGTTTCGAAACAACTCTCTCTTTATTTTTATTTTTTATCGTTTCTTATGATCTAAACATATCTATGATCTAAATATGATCTAATACTACTTTGTTAATTTATGCACTTTTTTTTTTTTTTTTTTTTTTTTTTTTTTTTTTTTTTTTTTATTATTCATATCATTACATTTTTATTTATTTATTTTTCTTCTCATGCTTTTTGGTTTTTTATGACCCTTTTTTTTTTTTTTTTTTTTTTTTTTTCATTTATACATGCAAAATACAGAATAAATACACAACAATTTTTCATATTTTTAATTACTTAATTACAAACATGCCATATCCTTTTAGGTATCTATGTTAATTTTATTCTAGACGAGAGAGCTGTTTCGAGGGTTAGTACACAATTTAATTTAATTTAATTTCCTTTATTTTACAATATTCAAATTTCTTATTACTGTTCTTAAATCAGATTTATTACTCTACATTTAAATCAATATTACCACTTCAGAAGCCGCCAAAATCGGTCCATTTTTCGCTATCTTGGTTGTTATATCGGCTGGTTCGTCACCGCGGTATTCCGGTCTTGCACTGCCATTTTGAAGTTGTACTCGCTGATCTGGGCATCTGTCACACCTTCTGCTCGCTTTACAAAGGCGGCAATCGCGTCCCCACTGTCATCTGAATAGTAGATGCAGCTTTCTGTATGACGCGATAATGCCACCACTGCATGCGGTATGCTGTTGTGTAAGTGCGATCTGCTTGCCGTTGTGCGCACGATAATCACCTTAGCGTAAGTAAGTCCCTGTGCTTCGTGGATAGTAAGAATGCGTGACCCTTTCCCTTTCCCATAGCCTTGGCCTCCAAGGGACTCCTTTTCGGCCTGGGTGTGCACGAGGAATAGTGTGCTTGGAAGGTCTCTGGGTATTAGCGCATTCGTATACTTTCCCAGCTTCAGGGAGCGCACCTGCGTTTTGGATGAATATGTGCCATTGTACACCTCGCTTAGGGCGTATGACACATCCATCGGGTTCCTGTGGGTGCACAATAGCTCAAGACTGATGCTCGTTACCAGATTTGGGCGGTTGTAATACATATCAAAATGACACTGTCGGTCTATGTAGGGAAGCTGGTTTACGTCGCCTACCAAGAGTATTTCTCCGGCCCCCGACATCTGTGTCGCCATAACTATGGCGCCGAAGTGACTCATGGGAGCCTCATCAAAGAATATGCGTTTGCACGATTCTTTCTTCTTTCCCGAAGCACCCACGCCGTTCACCAATACAGAAGCCAGGGTGCGCACTCTTGTGCGTAGGTGGGACTTTGAGTTGGTCACCAGCTTGTCTCTAAGATCTTTAGCCGCTTCAATAGTCTGGGTGACTATCACATCCTGAGTTATGTCGCACTGAGACAAAATCCAAGTTGTTTTTCCACAGCCAGGTACTCCGTTAACCCATGTGAAGTGTGGAACTTCCCAGTTTGCAAAGGTTTCGTTTCCTGCAGGGTCTTTGGCGATTTTTTCCGCCATTTCCAACACCCTGTCGTCTAACATCACCTTTGTTTCCCGTGTTGTGACCACTATGGGATCCATTTCTGGGGCTTGATACCTGATTTTGGTGGAAAGTAGTGAGCCTTCGGTTAGGTTAGGTTAGGTTAGGTTAGGTTAGGTTAGGTTAGGTTAGGTTAGGTTAGGTTAGGTTAGGTTAGGTTAGGTTAGGTTAGGTTAGGTTAGGTTAGGTTAGGTTAGGTTAGGTTAGGTTAGGTTAGGTTAGGTTAGGTTAGGTTAGGTTAGGTTAGGTTAGGTTAGGTTAGGTTAGGTTAGGTTAGGTTAGGTTAGGTTAGGTTAGGTTAGGTTAGGTTAGGTTAGGTTAGGTTAGGTTAGGTTAGGTTAGGTTAGGTTAGGTTAGGTTAGGTTAGGTTAGGTTAGGTTAGGTTAGGTTAGGTTAGGTTAGGTTAGGTTAGGTTAGGTTAGGTTAGGTTAGGTTAGGTTAGGTTAGGTTAGGTTAGGTTAGGTTAGGTTAGGTTAGGTTAGGTTAGGTTAGGTTAGGTTAGGTTAGGTTAGGTTAGGTTAGGTTAGGTTAGGTTAGGTTAGGTTAGGTTAGGTTAGGTTAGGTTAGGTTAGGTTAGGTTAGGTTAGGTTAGGTTAGGTTAGGTTAGGTTAGGTTAGGTTAGGTTAGGTTAGGTTAGGTTAGGTTAGGTTAGGTTAGGTTAGGTTAGGTTAGGTTAGGTTAGGTTAGGTTAGGTTAGGTTAGGTAAGGTTAGGTTAGGTTAGGTTAGGTTAGGTTAGGTTAGGTTAGGTTAGGTTAGGTTAGGTTAGGTTAGGTTAGGTTAGGTTAGGTTAGGTTAGGTTAGGTTAGGTTAGGTTAGGTTAGGTTAGGTTAGGTTAGGTTAGGTTAGGTTAGGTTAGGTTAGGTTAGGTTTTTTTTTTTTTTTTTTTTTTTTTTAAATTAATCAACTTTCTGATTTCTTACTTACTCCGCGAATACGAGTGTTCGCGGCCTTTTTATCTTATTTTCAAATTATGAAGTGACCCTGTTTTTTTTGTAGGGTTTGTGGGTGAGGGTCCTCCGTCCTATATACACTTGTTGATATTAGTTTTGCTTAATCTAGGCGATGTTAGTTTGATTAAATAGAAATTAAATTACGTGTATATTTAATGGATATCTGGTTATTTTTTATCTGTTCTTATTTTTTTCTCTTTTTTTTTTTTTCCATGTATTGCTATTGTTATTTTTTTTTTTTTTTTTTTTTTTTTCCATTTTCTCTCTTCCTTTTTTTTTTTTTTTTGTCTTATTTCTAAACATCTTATTTAAACAATATTATAATATAATAATACAGTTATATTTGTTTATATAATTGGACGGAGGAGCTCCCCACGATGCATGCGTAGTAATATAATGTAACATAATTAAAATTACCAAAGAAATCGAATTATTCGTAATTAAAACAGAATGAATTTTCTTTTACTTTACAGTTATTATGATTAGTGACAAAAGAATATACAAACAGTTTTTTTTTTTTTTTAACAATTAGAGTGTAAACATAAATAGAACAGAGCGGTCAAATTTTAACGTCGTATACAATTAAAATGCTTCAATCTTACTTAAACTTAAACATCGGAAAAAAACTGTATAAATAAAATCAGTCAAAATTCAATAAAATAAAATAAAATAATTCAATAAATCAAAGTAAAACAAAACAATAACTAAACGATTATTAATACTAACAGGTCGTGTGGTGAATTAAAGCTGTTCCTAATTAAGGCTATAATGTAAGCGTCATCAAAGTCAGTTAATATAAAATCAAATAATCCAATAATTTCCAAATAAAAATAACAATGATGATAATTTAATTTATATAAATAATTTGGCATAAAGTAAAAAATAAAAATAAAATGAAAATGTTCTAGGCGTGTGTAATTTATTTTGGCCGTTTTCTACTTGTTCCTCCTTGCCGCACATCTTATAATTTTGTCAAGGAAAATTAGGAGAGCCGGTCGTTGATCTCCGTCAGACATGATAGCTGGCAGGTTAGTTTTGTTGAACTGTAAGTCCAGTTCAACCTCCAAGTTTGTCCTCCATAATCCGAATCTAGGGCAGTCGAACATTATGTGCCATATTGTCTCCTCTCTCTCGGGATCGCATACGCAAGATGGGCTGTCTTTGATCTTAAAGCGGTGGAGGTACGATGCAAGCCCTCCATGCCCGGTAAGAGCTTGTACGAGTGTGGGGGTTAATTTGGTCTTCCTCAGGACTTTATGCGCTGTGGCTACGTCAGGTAGAAAGACCTTTGTAACCCCTCCCGTACTGGAAGCCCTGTATCGCTCCTGCCACCGCTGGACAGTATCCTCGCGTATGGTCCTTTTTAAGTAGGAGAGAGGGACGGCATCATAGTCGGCTGCCGTCTTTTTGTGGAGGGCTGCATCTTTAGCGAGTTCGTCTGCGCGTTCGTTCCCAGTCGTTCCGGCGTGCGCCCTTAGCCAGAAGAACCTCACGTCACGGCCCCCCTCACGGATTTGATGCAGGCTCTGCTCCACGCCATGAGCCAAGGGATGCACAAGCGCTCGGCTTTTGAGCAGGTCCAGCGATGATCTAGAGTCACTTAAGATGTTGACCAGTGACTCTTTGCTGTTTTTGATCTGCTCCATGGCTCTGAACAGAGCGTACATCTCCGATTGGAAGACCGTGCAAGTTAGGTTAGGTTAGG
The DNA here is from genome assembly GCA_910592155.1 of Ypsolopha scabrella. Classification (NCBI taxonomy): domain Eukaryota; kingdom Metazoa; phylum Arthropoda; class Insecta; order Lepidoptera; family Ypsolophidae; genus Ypsolopha; species Ypsolopha scabrella. Next base: position 5,944 of record OU342980.1, on the reverse strand, counting down.
TTAGGTTAGGTTAGGTTAGGTTAGGTTAGGTTAGGTTAGGTTAGGTTAGGTTAGGTTAGGTTAGGTTAGGTTAGGTTAGGTTAGGTTAGGTTAGGTTAGGTTAGGTTAGGTTAGGTTAGGTTAGGTTAGGTTAGGTTAGGTTAGGTTAGGTTAGGTTAGGTTAGGTTAGGTTAGGTTAGGTTAGGTTAGGTTAGGTTAGGTTAGGTTAGGTTAGGTTAGGTTAGGTTAGGTTAGGTTAGGTTAGGTTAGGTTAGGTTAGGTTAGGTTAGGTTAGGTTAGGTTAGGTTAGGTTAGGTTAGGTTAGGTTAGGTTAGGTTAGGTTAGGTTAGGTTAGGTTAGGTTAGGTTAGGTTAGGTTAGGTTAGGTTAGGTTAGGTTAGGTTAGGTTAGGTTAGGTTAGGTTAGGTTAGGTTAGGTTAGGTTAGGTTAGGTTAGGTTTCTTTTTTTTTTTTTTATATTATATCTCTGGTTTTCCATAGGCTGAGCCAAATGCTTTTGTTTGCTTTTATAATTTTATTTTTTGCGTTGAAAAGTTTAATCGCTTTCCCGTTTTATTTTCCGGGATAGGGGATGGGGGTTTCGAAACAACTCTCTCTTTATTTTTATTTTTTATCGTTTCTTATGATCTAAACATATCTATGATCTAAATATGATCTAATACTACTTTGTTAATTTATGCACTTTTTTTTTTTTTTTTTTTTTTTTTTTTTTTTTTTTTTTTTATTATTCATATCATTACATTTTTATTTATTTATTTTTCTTCTCATGCTTTTTCGTTTTTTATGACCCTTTTTTTTTTTTTTTTTTTTTTTTTTTTCATTTATACATGCAAAATACAGAATAAATACACAACAATTTTTCATATTTTTAATTACTTAATTACAAACATGCCATATCCTTTTAGGTATCTATGTTAATTTTATTCTAGACGAGAGAGCTGTTTCGAGGGTTAGTACACAATTTAATTTAATTTAATTTCCTTTATTTTACAATATTCAAATTTCTTATTACTGTTCTTAAATCAGATTTATTACTCTACATTTAAATCAATATTACCACTTCAGAAGCCGCCAAAATCGGTCCATTTTTCGCTATCTTGGTTGTTATATCGGCTGGTTCGTCACCGCGGTATTCCGGTCTTGCACTGCCATTTTGAAGTTGTACTCGCTGATCTGGGCATCTGTCACACCTTCTGCTCGCTTTACAAAGGCGGCAATCGCGTCCCCACTGTCATCTGAATAGTAGATGCAGCTTTCTGTATGACGCGATAATGCCACCACTGCATGCGGTATGCTGTTGTGTAAGTGCGATCTGCTTGCCGTTGTGCGCACGATAATCACCTTAGCGTAAGTAAGTCCCTGTGCTTCGTGGATAGTAAGAATGCGTGACCCTTTCCCTTTCCCATAGCCTTGGCCTCCAAGGGACTCCTTTTCGGCCTGGGTGTGCACGAGGAATAGTGTGCTTGGAAGGTCTCTGGGTATTAGCGCATTCGTATACTTTCCCAGCTTCAGGGAGCGCACCTGCGTTTTGGATGAATATGTGCCATTGTACACCTCGCTTAGGGCGTATGACACATCCATCGGGTTCCTGTGGGTGCACAATAGCTCAAGACTGATGCTCGTTACCAGATTTGGGCGGTTGTAATACATATCAAAATGACACTGTCGGTCTATGTAGGGAAGCTGGTTTACGTCGCCTACCAAGAGTATTTCTCCGGCCCCCGACATCTGTGTCGCCATAACTATGGCGCCGAAGTGACTCATGGGAGCCTCATCAAAGAATATGCGTTTGCACGATTCTTTCTTCTTTCCCGAAGCACCCACGCCGTTCACCAATACAGAAGCCAGGGTGCGCACTCTTGTGCGTAGGTGGGACTTTGAGTTGGTCACCAGCTTGTCTCTAAGATCTTTAGCCGCTTCAATAGTCTGGGTGACTATCACATCCTGAGTTATGTCGCACTGAGACAAAATCCAAGTTGTTTTTCCACAGCCAGGTACTCCGTTAACCCATGTGAAGTGTGGAACTTCCCAGTTTGCAAAGGTTTCGTTTCCTGCAGGGTCTTTGGCGATTTTTTCCGCCATTTCCAACACCCTGTCGTCTAACATCACCTTTGTTTCCCGTGTTGTGACCACTATGGGATCCATTTCTGGGGCTTGATACCTGATTTTGGTGGAAAGTAGTGAGCCTTCGGTTTGGTTTGGTTTTTTTTTTTTTTTTTTTTTTTTTTTTTTAAATTAATCAACTTTCTGATTTCTTACTTACTCCGCGAATACGAGTGTTCGCGGCCTTTTTATCTTATTTTCAAATTATGAAGTGACCCTGTTTTTTTGTAGGGTTTGTGGGTGAGGGTCCTCCGTCCTATATACACTTGTTGATATTAGTTTTGCTTAATCTAGGCGATGTTAGTTTGATTAAATAGAAATTAAATTACGTGTATATTTAATGGATATCTGGTTATTTTTTATCTGTTCTTATTTTTTTCTCTTTTTTTTTTTCCATGTATTGCTATTGTTATTTTTTTTTTTTCCATTTTCTCTCTTCCTTTTTTTTTTTTTTTTTTTGTCTTATTTCTAAACATCTTATTTAAACAATATTATAATATAATAATACAGTTATATTTGTTTATATAATTGGACGGAGGAGCTCCCCACGATGCATGCGTAGTAATATAATGTAACATAATTAAAATTACCAAAGAAATCGAATTATTCGTAATTAAAACAGAATGAATTTTCTTTTACTTTACAGTTATTATGATTAGTGACAAAAGAATATACAAACAGTTTTTTTTTTTTTTAACAATTAGAGTGTAAACATAAATAGAACAGAGCGGTCAAATTTTAACGTCGTATACAATTAAAATGCTTCAATCTTACTTAAACTTAAACATCGGAAATAAAATCAGTCAAAATTCAATCAAATAAAATAAAATAATTCAATAAATCAAAGTAAAACAAAACAATAACTAAACGATTATTAATACTAACAGGTCGTGTGGTGAATTAAAGCTGTTCCTAATTAAGGCTATAATGTAAGCGTCATCAAAGTCAGTTAATATAAAATCAAATAATCCAATAATTTCCAAATAAAAATAACAATGATGATAATTTAATTTATATAAATAATTTGGCATAAAGTAAAAAATAAAAATAAAATGAAAATGTTCTAGGCGTGTGTAATTTATTTTGGCCGTTTTCTACTTGTTCCTCCTTGCCGCACATCTTATAATTTTGTCAAGGAAAATTAGGAGAGCCGGTCGTTGATCTCCGTCAGACATGATAGCTGGCAGGTTAGTTTTGTTGAACTGTAAGTCCAGTTCAACCTCCAAGTTTGTCCTCCATAATCCGAATCTAGGGCAGTCGAACATTATGTGCCATATTGTCTCCTCTCTCTCGGGATCGCATACGCAAGATGGGCTGTCTTTGATCTTAAAGCGGTGGAGGTACGATGCAAGCCCTCCATGCCCGGTAAGAGCTTGTACGAGTGTGGGGGTTAATTTGGTCTTCCTCAGGACTTTATGCGCTGTGGCTACGTCAGGTAGAAAGACCTTTGTAACCCCTCCCGTACTGGAAGCCCTGTATCGCTCCTGCCACCGCTGGACAGTATCCTCGCGTATGGTCCTTTTTAAGTAGGAGAGAGGGACGGCATCATAGTCGGCTGCCGTCTTTTTGTGGAGGGCTGCATCTTTAGCGAGTTCGTCTGCGCGTTCGTTCCCAGTCGTTCCGGCGTGCGCCCTTAGCCAGAAGAACCTCACGTCACGGCCCCCCTCACGGATTTGATGCAGGCTCTGCTCCACGCCATGAGCCAAGGGATGCACAAGCGCTCGGCTTTTGAGCAGGTCCAGCGATGATCTAGAGTCACTTAAGATGTTGACCAGTGACTCTTTGCTGTTTTTGATCTGCTCCATGGCTCTGAACAGAGCGTACATCTCCGATTGGAAGACCGTGCAATAAGGTTCCAGGCGAAACTTCGAGTGCTTGGTTTCCCTACCTTCCGACCACCAAGACAGGGCTGCACCCACCTTCCCCTGTATCTTACTACCGTCAGTATAGATACAAGGGCCGGTAATCTGGTGAGCCCTCACGGTTTCGGGTTCTAGGTCATCCAAGCACTCGAAGCCTATGGGCTGTTTTAGTGCCGGATGCGGGAATTTCTGGTATGGAACGCGCAGTTCGACTGGTCTATCGGGTGGGATTTGCTCAATTGTTTCTCCTCGCTTTGCCCTGTACAGACCAGCGGCCTCACGGACTCTGAGGTCAAGGGGGAGCACATCTGCCAAGACGAGTGCCGACGATAGAGAAACTGTGCGGTACGCCTTACACATCTTTTGTGCGAATCCCCGCTGCAGAGAGTCTAGCTGGTTTTTGATCATCAGCTTCTCCGCAGCCGGGGCCCACACACTTGCTGCGTACAGCACTATGGGCTCTATCACCGACACATATATGGTCCTGATCACCTCCGGATTGAGACCCCAGCTCACCCTGGCCGCGCATGCCAGCTGCTTGTAGATGTCAGTGACTTTTCTACAAACAGCCGATACATGCGCATTGAAGGTGAGCTTGTGGTCGATTTCAACACCCAGCAGACGGATTTGCTGCACGAGCGGGAGTGCTACTCCGTCCATGCTGATGACTGGGTCGTCAAATTTTAGCTTTCGCGTCAACACCATAGCATGGGTTTTATGTGACGCGAATTTTAGCTTATTTTTGAGTCCCCAGTCCAGCACTTTACGGAGGGCCGCATTGGCTCTCGCCTGCAGGGGGGGTGTTGTTGAATCGGAGAAAACCAGGACCACATCGTCGGCAAAAGCCTGGCAGTGTACCCCTTCCTGCTCTAGGTCTTCGAGCAGGGAGTTGAGAATGAGGTTCCAGAAAGAGGGTCCGGCTATTGAGCCTTGGATACATCCCTTACTGGTACCCTTTTCCCAACTTTCCCTTGCGTAGTTGACCTTTACCGTCCGTTGTTCAAGGTAGGAGGCCACAAGTCCGTAGATATTCGCAGGGCATTTATGAGCGAGGAGTTGGGTCTTCAAAGCCGGCCACCAAGCATTATCGAAGGCTCCCTCTATGTCCAGTGATACCATGACAACGATCTTTTTGTGCTCCATTTCGGAGCGGACATGACTCACAAGGTCATAGAGGGAGTCCTCGGTGCTTTTTTGTGGCATAAATCCGTATTGCCTTTGGCACAGCGAAGGTAGAATATGCCATCCTAACCGGGATACCAGAAGCTTTTCCACAATTTTGCCCATAACAGGTAGGAGTCCTATAGGCCTATGCGCTTTCGGGGTGGTGTAGTCCTCCCTTCCGGACTTGCGGAGTATACATACGTGAGCGAGCTTCCACTTCACCGGAAAGTGTCCAATCGCCAAACATTTGTTTGCAATTTCAAGGAACACCTCCGGATCGCAGCGAATGGCTCGCTCACATATGTCCGCTGTCCACCCATCCGGCCCCGGGGCCTTCTTCGGGTTAAGGTTACCCAAAACCGAGTCGAGCTCCGCCACCGTGAAGGGCGGATCGTTGGGCTTAAGTTTGTCCAGGAGTTGTTGGACTGGCACCTCCGAGTTTCTGCGTAATTGGCGCTGAGTGGGAGTTTCATCGTCCACAGAGTCATCAGGAAAGAACGCAAGAGCCAGAAGCTTGGCGGACTCTTCCGGACTAAGGGTGTTCCCTGCCGAGTTCACCAGAAGTTGGTCCTCATGTCTCTTTGCTGTTCTCCTGATGACTCTATACACTCCATCCCACAGACTTTCCCTATCCTGTTTTGTGCAAAACTGCTTCCAGCTGGCGGTTTGCGCATCTTGCGCCGCCTCTTGATATAGCTGTTTTGCCTCTAGATATTGGTCAACAACGTGTTGCCTTCTAACCGCCCTGGCGTTTCTAATCCGCCGTCTCTTGGTGTTAGCGTCTCGTTTGAGACGCTCCAGAGCCGGGGTCCACCAG